>OY804575.1:159726545-160427997 GCA_963680875.1 Bathymodiolus brooksi
AATCAGTTCATGATGATATTGACTGTAATAAGATAGAAAGATACAAGAGAGAACAATCAGTTCATGATGATATTGACTGTAATAAGATAGAAAGATACAAGAGAGAACAATCAGTTCATGATGATATTGACTGTAATAAGATAGAAAGATACAAGAGAGAACAATCAGTTCATGATGATATTGACTGTAATAAGATAGAAAGATACAAGAGAGAACAATCAGTTCATGATGATATTGATTGTAATAAGATAGAAAGATACAAGAGAGAACAATCAGTTCATGATGATATTGACTGTAATAAGATAGAAAGATACAAGAGAGAACAATCGGTTCATGATGATATTGACTGTAATAAGATAGAAAGATACAAGAGAGAACAATCAGTTCATGATGATATTGACTGTAATAAGATAGAAAGATACAAGAGAGAACAATCAGTTCATGATGATATTGACTGTAATAAGATAGAAAGATACAAGAGAGAACAATCAGTTCATGATGATATTGACTGTAATAAGATAGAAAGATACAAGAGAGAACAATCAGTTCATGATGATATTGACTGTAATAAGAAAGATACAAGAGAGAACAATCAGTTCATGATGATATTGACTGTAATAAGATAGAAAGATACAAGAGAGAACAATCAGTTCATGATGATATTGACTGTAATAAGATAGAAAGATACAAGAGAGAACAATCAGTTCATGATGATATTGACTGTAATAAGATAGAAAGATACAAGAGAGAACAATCAGTTCATGATGATATTGACTGTAATAAGATAGAAAGATACAAGAGAGAACAATCAGTTCATGATAATATTGACTGTAATAAGATAGAAAGATACAAGAGAGAACAATCAGTTCATGATGATATTGACATGTAATAAGATAGAAAGATACAAGAGAGAACAATCAGTTCATGATGATATTGACTGTAATAAGATAGAAAGATACAAGAGAGAACAATCAGTTCATGATGATATTGACATGTAATAAGATAGAAAGATACAAGAGAGAACAATCAGTTCATGATGATATTGACTGTAATAAGATAGAAAGATACAAGAGAGAACAATCAGTTCATGATGATATTGACTGTAATAAGATAGAAAGATACAAGAGAGAACAATCAGTTCATGATGATATTGACTGTAATAAGAAAGATACATGAGAGAACAATCAGTTCATGATGATATTGACTGTAATAAGATAGAAAGATACAAGAGAGAACAATCAGTTCATGATGATATTGACTGTAATAAGATAGAAAGATACAAGAGAGAACAATCAGTTCATGATGATATTGACTGTAATAAGAAAGATACAAGAGAGAACAATCAGTTCATGATGATATTGACTGTAATAAGATAGAAAGATACAAGAGAGAACAATCAGTTCATGATAATATTGACTGTAATAAGATAGAAAGATACAAGAGAGAACAATCAGTTCATGATGATATTGACTGTAATAAGATAGAAAGATACAAGAGAGAACAATCAGTTCATGATGATATTGATTGTAATAAGATAGAAAGATACAAGAGAGAACAATCAGTTCATGATGATATTGACTGTAATAAGATAGAAAGATACAAGAGAGAACAATCAGTTCATGATGATATTGACTGTAATAAGATAGAAAGATACAAGAGAGAACAATCAGTTCATGATGATATTGACTGTAATAAGATAGAAAGATACAAGAGAGAACAATCAGTTCATGATGATATTGACTGTAATAAGATAGAAAGATACAAGAGAGAACAATCAGTTCATGATGATATTGACTGTAATAAGAAAGATACAAGAGAGAACAATCAGTTCATGATGATATTGACTGTAATAAGATAGAAAGATACAAGAGAGAACAATCAGTTCATGATAATATTGACTGTAATAAGATAGAAAGATACAAGAGAGAACAATCAGTTCATGATGATATTGACATGTAATAAGATAGAAAGATACAAGAGAGAACAATCAGTTCATGATGATATTGACTGTAATAAGATAGAAAGATACAAGAGAGAACAATCAGTTCATGATGATATTGACTGTAATAAGATAGAAAGATACAAGAGAGAACAATCAGTTCATGATGATATTGACTGTAATAAGATAGAAAGATACAAGAGAGAACAATCAGTTCATGATGATATTGACTGTAATAAGATAGAAAGATACAAGAGAGAACAATCAGTTCATGATAATATTGACTGTAATAAGATAGAAAGATACAAGAGAGAACAATCAGTTCATGATGATATTGACTGTAATAAGATAGAAAGATACAAGAGAGAACAATCAGTTCATGATGATATTGATTGTAATAAGATAGAAAGATACAAGAGAGAACAATCAGTTCATGATGATATTGACTGTAATAAGATAGAAAGATACAAGAGAGAACAATCAGTTCATGATGATATTGATTGTAATAAGATAGAAAGATACAAGAGAGAACAATCAGTTCATGATGATATTGACTGTAATAAGATAGAAAGATACAAGAGAGAACAATCAGTTCATGATGATATTGACTGTAATAAGATAGAAAGATACAAGAGAGAACAATCAGTTCATGATGATATTGACTGTAATAAGATAGATACAAGAGAGAACAATCAGTTCATGATGATATTGACTGTAATAAGATAGAAAGATACAAGAGAGAACAATCAGTTCATGATGATATTGACTAATAAGAAAGATACAAGAGAGAACAATCAGTTCATGATGATATTGATTGTAATAAGATAGAAAGATACAAGAGAGAACAATCAGTTCATGATGATATTGACTGTAATAAGATAGAAAGATACAAGAGAGAACAATCAGTTCATGATGATATTGACTGTAATAAGATAGAAAGATACAAGAGAGAACAATCAGTTCATGATGATATTGACTGTAATAAGATAGAAAGATACAAGAGAGAACAATCAGTTCATGATGATATTGACTGTAATAAGATAGAAAGATACAAGAGAGAACAATCAGTTCATGATGATATTGACTGTAATAAGATAGATACAAGAGAGAACAATCAGTTCATGATGATATTGACTGTAATAAGATAGATACAAGAGAGAACAATCAGTTCATGATGATATTGACTGTAATAAGATAGATACAAGAGAGAACAATCAGTTCATGATGATATTGACTGTAATAAGATAGATACAAGAGAGAACAATCAGTTCATGATGATATTGACTGTAATAAGATAGAAAGATACAAGAGAGAACAATCAGTTCATGATGATATTGACTGTAATAAGATAGAAAGATACAAGAGAGAACAATCAGTTCATGATGATATTGACTGTAATAAGATAGAAAGATACAAGAGAGAACAATCAGTTCATGATGATATTGACTGTAATAAGATAGAAAGATACAAGAGAGAACAATCAGTTCATGATGATATTGACATGTAATAAGATAGAAAGATACAAGAGAGAACAATCAGTTCATGATGATATTGACTGTAATAAGATAGAAAGATACAAGAGAGAACAATCAGTTCATGATGATATTGATTGTAATAAGATAGAAAGATACAAGAGAGAACAATCAGTTCATGATGATATTGACTGTAATAAGAAAGATACAAGAGAGAACAATCAGTTCATGATGATATTGACTGTAATAAGATAGATACAAGAGAGAACAATCAGTTCATGATGATATTGACTGTAATAAGATAGAAAGATACAAGAGAGAACAATCAGTTCATGATGATATTGACTGTAATAAGAAAGATACAAGAGAGAACAATCAGTTCATGATGATATTGACATGTAATAAGATAGAAAGATACAAGAGAGAACAATCAGTTCATGATGATATTGACATGTAATAATACTATCAAAAGATATTGTATTGCTGCGTTTCATATTACATAATGATCAAGATACAAACCTTATATTATTATTACTTTTTCTTTTTTTTCTGGTTTTTCTACATTGGATATTCGTCAGATCTGTTTAAAGACATTTAATTTATAAATTCTTTCAGGTATTATAAATTTTATATGATATATATTTTGAAGTTTGTCAGTGACTTACGACAGGTCAGTGGTTTTCTCTGGGTACTCCGGTTTCCTCCACCAATAAAACTGACTGCCACAATATAACTGAAATATTGTTGAAAGTGGCATTAAACACAATAAACCATAAGCCATGATATATATTTTGGTATGTATTGTTGAGAGCAATTCTAAAATAGAATCCAATGTACTAAAGTGGTACCTTTGTATTTTTGTTCAAACAAATCTTTTTATCCAAGGAGGAAGCTCTTAGATATTTATACAATATAAGTCTGATTTAACAGTTTTTGTAATTATCTTCATATATCAAAAATAAATCATAATGAGATCCAAGTTATGAGAATGATGATGTAAATATCAGTTGGTAAGGAAATTAAATGAACAAGAATTCTGAGAGTATTGCACATAGCAATACATTGTCTCCTACCGGCTGCAAAAATCAGAGGACCTAAAATATTAGAAGTATCACCTTGCAGTGACTAGATTTTAAATTACAAGTTCAAGGGCCAAAACTCATCTAGATATAGCCACATACCAAATATCAAGTCAATATCTCATAGGAGGTAAAAAAAAAAAGGTCCGGACAACTAAACATTTGAACAAAAAATACAAGTTCAAGGGCCATAACTCAGCCAAAAATCATTTGACCGGAACGAAATTCGAACTTAAACTGTAACTCATCTAGATATAGCCACATACCAAATATCAAGTCAACATATCAAAGGACGTAAAAAATAAAGTCCGGACAACTTAAAATTTTAATGTGACGGACAGAACCTAAAACTATAGTCCCCTTCGGCTTTTGCCGGTAGGGGACTAATAAAAAAAACTAATAGAAACAAAATTGACATCCTTAACACAGTCACATAAATATGATTGCTTACTTTCCTGGCTTGGGTTAGGGTTTGGGTTATGGTGTTTAATGCCACTTTCAACAATATCTCAGTTATATCGTGGCGGTCTATTCTATTTGGTGGAGAAACCAGAGTACCTGGATTAAAACCACCGACCAGCCACAAGTCACTGACCAACTTTATCACATAATGTTGTATCAAGTACACCTCGCCATGAGCGGGATTCAAGCATTGATTGCATAAGTAGTTGTAAATCCAACTGACATACGATCAAGATCATGACGGCTCTTCCTGGTTTGGTACAGGCACTTCAATAAAAACTGGTTTTATGCAATTAAGCCTCCTTTCTCACTTATTTCAATCATTGAGACCAAAATTACTAACTGTTAGATTTGTTAAAAATCACCACTGATATATTTAATTGTCAGTCTACCCAACTGTCAATACCATAACATGGATTTATAAAAGCCATACGGTCTGATCAGATTGTTAACATCCCTAATGTATCATTATTTCCTGTTTTTGCATTAAGTTTAAAAGTTAAAAGTATCCTGTGGTCTAAATCTGTCTGGCTGTTGAATGAATGAATTCTTTACTTGCAAAAAGCATATACATGCTATAGCAATCAAACAGATATATACATGTAACACAATGACAAACAGCAGAGAACAATTAAACACATTATATATCGACAACAATATTAACTAATTATATGACATCTGATTTTCCAAGCTGCCTTTAGATAATTATATAATTTTATAGTGAGATTTTTATTGGCAGCTTTTAATAAATGTTCAAGTTTATAAATATTCGGCCAAGAACAGTAATATGTTGGCAAAAAATGCGTACGTACAGATCTATATGCAGGACAAACTAATACAAAATGATATTCGTTTTCAACAACATTCATATTGCAACACAAACATAAACGTGATTCTCTTGGGGTATTGTTATAACGACCAAGTTCAATATTCAATTTTAATGTACCACTGCGTAATTTTGTAAGTACATACACATTACTACAAAAATTAAGATATTTCTCATTACAAAATTCTACCTTAATATTTCTATAAATACAGTTTTTCACAATCGTATACAGATGTTGACCACTGTTGCACAAATTGATCTATAATACGTTGCTTAACAAAGTCAAATGATACACTTGATGCATCCCAAGATATCCAAACATAATTAAGACCAAGGCTGAATAACAAGTCACGTACATTGGAAACACAGTTAGTTTTACCGTTATTAACATCATTATACAATAGTTTATAAACAACATAAACAACCTTAGATTTATACAATAAAATATGCAACCAGTATTTCAAAATTCTGAAACGTCTAGAAATATACATTGGCAAATGGCCAAGTTCACCATACAAAACAGCAGTAGGTACATTTTACCTATTTTTAAAACAAATCTACAAAAACGATTATGTATTACTTCAATATCATGAGCACGATGAAAACCCCATATTTCTGACGCATAACTCAGAACGGAACCAACCATACTGTCAAATAACATGCACTGTTGTTCAGTTGAAATATAAACACTTTTGAGTGAGTTCATAAGTGACGATAATGCATGTGCTCCTTGTTGCGAAAGACGTTTTTCAGTTTGTAGAAATTTTCCATTATAATGCAACAACATGCCAAGATAAACGTAAGAATCAACAATTTTAAGTTCCATATTGTCATAAAAGAAATGATCATTTACCAGCCGCCAGCTATTTCGAAAAACAACTACTTTGGTTTTGTCAGTGTTAACTTCAATATTCCATTTCCTGCAATATATGAATAATTTATCCAGCAGATGTTGTAGAATTTCAGGTGTTTTTCCAAACAAAACAGTATCATCGGCAAATAAAATAAGGTATATCAAATAATCATTCACTGTTACAATACCATCAGCTGTGTCCGTCGATATATCGTCAATGGCATGCCTAACACAGTCACATAAATATGATTGCTTACTTTCCTGGCTTGGGTTAGACACCCTTAACACAGTCACATAAATATGATTGCTTACTTTCCTGGCTTGGGTTAGGGTTAGGGTTAGGGTTATGGTGTTTAATGCCACTTTCAACAATATCTCAGTTATATCGTGGCGGTCTATTCTATTTGGTGGAGAAACCAGAGTACCTGGATTAAAACCATCGACCAGCCACAAGTCACTGACCAACTTTATCACATAATGTTGTATCAAGTACACCTCGCCATGAGCGGGATTCAAGCATTGATTGCATAAGTAGTTGTAAATCCAACTGACATACGATCAAGATCATGACGGCTCTTCCTGGTTTGGTACAGGCACTTCAATAAAAACTGGTTTTATGCAATTAAGCCTCCTTTCTCACTTATTTCAATCATTGAGACCAAAATTACTAACTGTTAGATTTATTAAAAATCACCACTGATATATTTAATTGTCAGTCTACCCAACTGTCAATACCATAACATGGATTTATAAAAGCCATACGGTCTGATCAGATTGTTAACATCCCTAATGTATCATTATTTCCTGTTTTTGCATTAAGTTTAAAAGTTAAAAGTATCCTGTGGTCTAAATCTGTCTGGCTGTTGAATGAATGAATTCTTTACTTGCAAAAAGCATATACATGCTATAGCAATCAAACAGATATATACATGTAACACAATGACAAACAGCAGAGAACAATTAAACACATTATATATCGACAACAATATTAACTAATTATATGACATCTGATTTTCCAAGCTGCCTTTAGATAATTATATAATTTTATAGTGAGATTTTTATTGGCAGCTTTTAATAAATGTTCAAGTTTATAAATATTCGGCCAAGAACAGTAATATGTTGGCAAAAAATGCGTACGTACAGATCTATATGCAGGACAAACTAACACAAAATGATATTCGTTTTCAACAACATTCATATTGCAACACAAACATAAACGTGATTCTCTTGGGGTATTGTTATAACGACCAAGTTCAATATTCAATTTTAATGTACCACTGCGTAATTTTGTAAGTACATACACATTACTACAAAAATTAAGATATTTCTCATTACAAAATTCTACCTTAATATTTCTATAAATACAGTTTTTCACAATCGTATACAGATGTTGACCACTGTTGCACAAATTGATCTATAATACGTTGCTTAACAAAGTCAAATGATACACTTGATGCATCCCGAGTTATCCAAACATAATTAAGACCAAGGCTGAATAACAAGTCACGTACATTGGAAACACAGTTAGTTTTACCGTTATTAACATCATTATACAATAGTTTATAAACAACATAAACAACCTTAGATTTATACAATAAAATATGCAACCAGTATTTCAAAATTCTGAAACGTCTAGAAATATACATTGGCAAATGGCCAAGTTCACCATACAAAAAAGCAGTAGGTACATTTTACCTATTTTTAAAACAAATCTACAAAAACGATTATGTATTACTTCAATATCATGAGCACGATGAAAACCCCATATTTCTGACGCATAACTCAGAACGGAACCAACCATACTGTCAAATAACATGCACTGTTGTTCAGTTGAAATATAAACACTTTTGAGTGAGTTCATAAGTGACGATAATGCACATGCTCCTTGTTGCGAAAGACATTTTTCAGTTTAGAGAAATTTTCCATTAAAATGCAACAACATGCCAAGATAAACGTAAGAATCAACAATTTTAAGTTCCATATTGTCATAAAAGAAATGATCATTTACCAGCCGCCAGCTATTTCGAAAAACAACTACTTTGGTTTTGTCAGTGTTAACTTCAATATTCCATTTCCTGCAATATATGAATAATTTATCCAGCAGATGTTGTAGAATTTCAGGTGTTTTTCCAAACAAAACAGTATCATCGGCAAATAAAATAAGGTATATCAAATAATCATTCACTGTTACAATACCATCAGCTGTGTCCGTCGATATATCGTCAATGACATCCCTAACACAGTCACATAAATATGATTGCTTACTTTCCTGGCTTGGGTTAGGGTTAGGGTTAGGGTTATGGTGTTTAATGCCACTTTCAACAATATCTCAGTTATATCGTGGCGGTCTATTCTATTTGGTGGAGAAACCAGAGTACCTGGATTAAAACCATCGACCAGCCACAAGTCACTGACCAACTTTATCACATAATGTTGTATCAAGTACACCTCGCCATGAGCGGGATTCAAGCATTGATTGCATAAGTAGTTGTAAATCCAACTGACATACGATCAAGATCATGACGGCTCTTCCTGGTTTGGTACAGGCACTTCAATAAAAACTGGTTTTATGCAATTAAGCCTCCTTTCTCACTTATTTCAATCATTGAGACCAAAATTACTAACTGTTAGATTTGTTAAAAATCACCACTGATATATTTAATTGTCAGTCTACCCAACTGTCAATACCATAACATGGATTTATAAAAGCCATACGGTCTGATCAGATTGTTAACATCCCTAATGTATCATTATTTCCTGTTTTTGCATTAAGTTTAAAAGTTAAAAGTATCCTGTGGTCTAAATCTGTCTGGCTGTTGAATGAATGAATTCTTTACTTGCAAAAAGCATATACATGCTATAGCAATCAAACAGATATATACATGTAACACAATGACAAACAGCAGAGAACAATTAAACACATTATATATCGACAACAATATTAACTAATTATATGACATCTGATTTTCCAAGCTGCCTTTAGATAATTATATAATTTTATAGTGAGATTTTTATTGGCAGCTTTTAATAAATGTTCAAGTTTATAAATATTCGGCCAAGAACAGTAATATGTTGGCAAAAAATGCGTACGTACAGATCTATATGCAGGACAAACTAATACAAAATGATATTCGTTTTCAACAACATTCATATTGCAACACAAACATAAACGTGATTCTCTTGGGGTATTGTTATAACGACCAAGTTCAATATTCAATTTTAATGTACCACTGCGTAATTTTGTAAGTACATACACATTACTACAAAAATTAAGATATTTCTCATTACAAAATTCTACCTTAATATTTCTATAAATACAGTTTTTCACAATCGTATACAGATGTTGACCACTGTTGCACAAATTGATCTATAATACGTTGCTTAACAAAGTCAAATGATACACTTGATGCATCCCAAGATATCCAAACATAATTAAGACCAAGGCTGAATAACAAGTCACGTACATTGGAAACACAGTTAGTTTTACCGTTATTAACATCATTATACAATAGTTTATAAACAACATAAACAACCTTAGATTTATACAATAAAATATGCAACCAGTATTTCAAAATTCTGAAACGTCTAGAAATATACATTGGCAAATGGCCAAGTTCACCATACAAAACAGCAGTAGGTACATTTTACCTATTTTTAAAACAAATCTACAAAAACGATTATGTATTACTTCAATATCATGAGCACGATGAAAACCCCATATTTCTGACGCATAACTCAGAACGGAACCAACCATACTGTCAAATAACATGCACTGTTGTTCAGTTGAAATATAAACACTTTTGAGTGAGTTCATAAGTGACGATAATGCATGTGCTCCTTGTTGCGAAAGACGTTTTTCAGTTTGTAGAAATTTTCCATTATAATGCAACAACATGCCAAGATAAACGTAAGAATCAACAATTTTAAGTTCCATATTGTCATAAAAGAAATGATCATTTACCAGCCGCCAGCTATTTCGAAAAACAACTACTTTGGTTTTGTCAGTGTTAACTTCAATATTCCATTTCCTGCAATATATGAATAATTTATCCAGCAGATGTTGTAGAATTTCAGGTGTTTTTCCAAACAAAACAGTATCATCGGCAAATAAAATAAGGTATATCAAATAATCATTCACTGTTACAATACCATCAGCTGTGTCCGTCGATATATCGTCAATGGCATGCCTAACACAGTCACATAAATATGATTGCTTACTTTCCTGGCTTGGGTTAGACACCCTTAACACAGTCACATAAATATGATTGCTTACTTTCCTGGCTTGGGTTAGGGTTAGGGTTAGGGTTATGGTGTTTAATGCCACTTTCAACAATATCTCAGTTATATCGTGGCGGTCTATTCTATTTGGTGGAGAAACCAGAGTACCTGGATTAAAACCATCGACCAGCCACAAGTCACTGACCAACTTTATCACATAATGTTGTATCAAGTACACCTCGCCATGAGCGGGATTCAAGCATTGATTGCATAAGTAGTTGTAAATCCAACTGACATACGATCAAGATCATGACGGCTCTTCCTGGTTTGGTACAGGCACTTCAATAAAAACTGGTTTTATGCAATTAAGCCTCCTTTCTCACTTATTTCAATCATTGAGACCAAAATTACTAACTGTTAGATTTATTAAAAATCACCACTGATATATTTAATTGTCAGTCTACCCAACTGTCAATACCATAACATGGATTTATAAAAGCCATACGGTCTGATCAGATTGTTAACATCCCTAATGTATCATTATTTCCTGTTTTTGCATTAAGTTTAAAAGTTAAAAGTATCCTGTGGTCTAAATCTGTCTGGCTGTTGAATGAATGAATTCTTTACTTGCAAAAAGCATATACATGCTATAGCAATCAAACAGATATATACATGTAACACAATGACAAACAGCAGAGAACAATTAAACACATTATATATCGACAACAATATTAACTAATTATATGACATCTGATTTTCCAAGCTGCCTTTAGATAATTATATAATTTTATAGTGAGATTTTTATTGGCAGCTTTTAATAAATGTTCAAGTTTATAAATATTCGGCCAAGAACAGTAATATGTTGGCAAAAAATGCGTACGTACAGATCTATATGCAGGACAAACTAACACAAAATGATATTCGTTTTCAACAACATTCATATTGCAACACAAACATAAACGTGATTCTCTTGGGGTATTGTTATAACGACCAAGTTCAATATTCAATTTTAATGTACCACTGCGTAATTTTGTAAGTACATACACATTACTACAAAAATTAAGATATTTCTCATTACAAAATTCTACCTTAATATTTCTATAAATACAGTTTATCACAATCGTATACAGATGTTGACCACTGTTGCACAAATTGATCTATAATACGTTGCTTAACAAAGTCAAATGATACGCTTGATGCATCCCAAGATATCCAAACATAATTAAGACCAAGGCTGAATAACAAGTCACGTACATTGGAAACACAGTTAGTTTTACCGTTATTAACATCATTATACAATAGTTTATAAACAACATAAACAACCTTAGATTTATACAATAAAATATGCAACCAGTATTTCAAAATTCTGAAACGTCTAGAAATATACATTGGCAAATGGCCAAGTTCACCATACAAAAAAGCAGTAGGTACATTTTACCTATTTTTAAAACAAATCTACAAAAACGATTATGTATTACTTCAATATCATGAGCACGATGAAAACCCCATATTTCTGACGCATAACTCAGAACGGAACCAACCATACTGTCAAATAACATGCACTGTTGTTCAGTTGAAATATAAACACTTTTGAGTGAGTTCATAAGTGACGATAATGCATGTGCTCCTTGTTGCGAAAGACGTTTTTCAGTTTGTAGAAATTTTCCATTATAATGCAACAACATGCCAAGATAAACGTAAGAATCAACAATTTTAAGTTCCATATTGTCATAAAAGAAATGATCATTTACCAGCCGCCAGCTATTTCGAAAAACAACTACTTTGGTTTTGTCAGTGTTAACTTCAATATTCCATTTCCTGCAATATATGAATAATTTATCCAGCAGATGTTGTAGAATTTCAGGTGTTTTTCCAAACAAAACAGTATCATCGGCAAATAAAATAAGGTATATCAAATAATCATTCACTGTTACAATACCATCAGCTGTGTCCGTCGATATATCGTCAATGGCATGCCTAACACAGTCACATAAATATGATTGCTTACTTTCCTGGCTTGGGTTAGACACCCTTAACACAGTCACATAAATATGATTGCTTACTTTCCTGGCTTGGGTTAGGGTTAGGGTTAGGGTTATGGTGTTTAATGCCACTTTCAACAATATCTCAGTTATATCGTGGCGGTCTATTCTATTTGGTGGAGAAACCAGAGTACCTGGATTAAAACCATCGACCAGCCACAAGTCACTGACCAACTTTATCACATAATGTTGTATCAAGTACACCTCGCCATGAGCGGGATTCAAGCATTGATTGCATAAGTAGTTGTAAATCCAACTGACATACGATCAAGATCATGACGGCTCTTCCTGGTTTGGTACAGGCACTTCAATAAAAACTGGTTTTATGCAATTAAGCCTCCTTTCTCACTTATTTCAATCATTGAGACCAAAATTACTAACTGTTAGATTTGTTAAAAATCACCACTGATATATTTAATTGTCAGTCTACCCAACTGTCAATACCATAACATGGATTTATAAAAGCCATACGGTCTGATCAGATTGTTAACATCCCTAATGTATCATTATTTCCTGTTTTTGCATTAAGTTTAAAAGTTAAAAGTATCCTGTGGTCTAAATCTGTCTGGCTGTTGAATGAATGAATTCTTTACTTGCAAAAAGCATATACATGCTATAGCAATCAAACAGATATATACATGTAACACAATGACAAACAGCAGAGAACAATTAAACACATTATATATCGACAACAATATTAACTAATTATATGACATCTGATTTTCCAAGCTGCCTTTAGATAATTATATAATTTTATAGTGAGATTTTTATTGGCAGCTTTTAATAAATGTTCAAGTTTATAAATATTCGGCCAAGAACAGTAATATGTTGGCAAAAAATGCGTACGTACAGATCTATATGCAGGACAAACTAATACAAAATGATATTCGTTTTCAACAACATTCATATTGCAACACAAACATAAACGTGATTCTCTTGGGGTATTGTTATAACGACCAAGTTCAATATTCAATTTTAATGTACCACTGCGTAATTTTGTAAGTACATACACATTACTACAAAAATTAAGATATTTCTCATTACAAAATTCTACCTTAATATTTCTATAAATACAGTTTTTCACAATCGTATACAGATGTTGACCACTGTTGCACAAATTGATCTATAATACGTTGCTTAACAAAGTCAAATGATACACTTGATGCATCCCAAGATATCCAAACATAATTAAGACCAAGGCTGAATAACAAGTCACGTACATTGGAAACACAGTTAGTTTTACCGTTATTAACATCATTATACAATAGTTTATAAACAACATAAACAACCTTAGATTTATACAATAAAATATGCAACCAGTATTTCAAAATTCTGAAACGTCTAGAAATATACATTGGCAAATGGCCAAGTTCACCATACAAAACAGCAGTAGGTACATTTTACCTATTTTTAAAACAAATCTACAAAAACGATTATGTATTACTTCAATATCATGAGCACGATGAAAACCCCATATTTCTGACGCATAACTCAGAACGGAACCAACCATACTGTCAAATAACATGCACTGTTGTTCAGTTGAAATATAAACACTTTTGAGTGAGTTCATAAGTGACGATAATGCATGTGCTCCTTGTTGCGAAAGACGTTTTTCAGTTTGTAGAAATTTTCCATTATAATGCAACAACATGCCAAGATAAACGTAAGAATCAACAATTTTAAGTTCCATATTGTCATAAAAGAAATGATCATTTACCAGCCGCCAGCTATTTCGAAAAACAACTACTTTGGTTTTGTCAGTGTTAACTTCAATATTCCATTTCCTGCAATATATGAATAATTTATCCAGCAGATGTTGTAGAATTTCAGGTGTTTTTCCAAACAAAACAGTATCATCGGCAAATAAAATAAGGTATATCAAATAATCATTCACTGTTACAATACCATCAGCTGTGTCCGTCGATATATCGTCAATGGCATGCCTAACACAGTCACATAAATATGATTGCTTACTTTCCTGGCTTGGGTTAGACACCCTTAACACAGTCACATAAATATGATTGCTTACTTTCCTGGCTTGGGTTAGGGTTAGGGTTAGGGTTATGGTGTTTAATGCCACTTTCAACAATATCTCAGTTATATCGTGGCGGTCTATTCTATTTGGTGGAGAAACCAGAGTACCTGGATTAAAACCATCGACCAGCCACAAGTCACTGACCAACTTTATCACATAATGTTGTATCAAGTACACCTCGCCATGAGCGGGATTCAAGCATTGATTGCATAAGTAGTTGTAAATCCAACTGACATACGATCAAGATCATGACGGCTCTTCCTGGTTTGGTACAGGCACTTCAATAAAAACTGGTTTTATGCAATTAAGCCTCCTTTCTCACTTATTTCAATCATTGAGACCAAAATTACTAACTGTTAGATTTATTAAAAATCACCACTGATATATTTAATTGTCAGTCTACCCAACTGTCAATACCATAACATGGATTTATAAAAGCCATACGGTCTGATCAGATTGTTAACATCCCTAATGTATCATTATTTCCTGTTTTTGCATTAAGTTTAAAAGTTAAAAGTATCCTGTGGTCTAAATCTGTCTGGCTGTTGAATGAATGAATTCTTTACTTGCAAAAAGCATATACATGCTATAGCAATCAAACAGATATATACATGTAACACAATGACAAACAGCAGAGAACAATTAAACACATTATATATCGACAACAATATTAACTAATTATATGACATCTGATTTTCCAAGCTGCCTTTAGATAATTATATAATTTTATAGTGAGATTTTTATTGGCAGCTTTTAATAAATGTTCAAGTTTATAAATATTCGGCCAAGAACAGTAATATGTTGGCAAAAAATGCGTACGTACAGATCTATATGCAGGACAAACTAACACAAAATGATATTCGTTTTCAACAACATTCATATTGCAACACAAACATAAACGTGATTCTCTTGGGGTATTGTTATAACGACCAAGTTCAATATTCAATTTTAATGTACCACTGCGTAATTTTGTAAGTACATACACATTACTACAAAAATTAAGATATTTCTCATTACAAAATTCTACCTTAATATTTCTATAAATACAGTTTATCACAATCGTATACAGATGTTGACCACTGTTGCACAAATTGATCTATAATACGTTGCTTAACAAAGTCAAATGATACGCTTGATGCATCCCAAGATATCCAAACATAATTAAGACCAAGGCTGAATAACAAGTCACGTACATTGGAAACACAGTTAGTTTTACCGTTATTAACATCATTATACAATAGTTTATAAACAACATAAACAACCTTAGATTTATACAATAAAATATGCAACCAGTATTTCAAAATTCTGAAACGTCTAGAAATATACATTGGCAAATGGCCAAGTTCACCATACAAAAAAGCAGTAGGTACATTTTACCTATTTTTAAAACAAATCTACAAAAACGATTATGTATTACTTCAATATCATGAGCACGATGAAAACCCCATATTTCTGACGCATAACTCAGAACGGAACCAACCATACTGTCAAATAACATGCACTGTTGTTCAGTTGAAATATAAACACTTTTGAGTGAGTTCATAAGTGACGATAATGCATGTGCTCCTTGTTGCGAAAGACGTTTTTCAGTTTGTAGAAATTTTCCATTATAATGCAACAACATGCCAAGATAAACGTAAGAATCAACAATTTTAAGTTCCATATTGTCATAAAAGAAATGATCATTTACCAGCCGCCAGCTATTTCGAAAAACAACTACTTTGGTTTTGTCAGTGTTAACTTCAATATTCCATTTCCTGCAATATATGAATAATTTATCCAGCAGATGTTGTAGAATTTCAGGTGTTTTTCCAAACAAAACAGTATCATCGGCAAATAAAATAAGGTATATCAAATAATCATTCACTGTTACAATACCATCAGCTGTGTCCGTCGATATATCGTCAATGGCATGCCTAACACAGTCACATAAATATGATTGCTTACTTTCCTGGCTTGGGTTAGACACCCTTAACACAGTCACATAAATATGATTGCTTACTTTCCTGGCTTGGGTTAGGGTTAGGGTTAGGGTTATGGTGTTTAATGCCACTTTCAACAATATCTCAGTTATATCGTGGCGGTCTATTCTATTTGGTGGAGAAACCAGAGTACCTGGATTAAAACCATCGACCAGCCACAAGTCACTGACCAACTTTATCACATAATGTTGTATCAAGTACACCTCGCCATGAGCGGGATTCAAGCATTGATTGCATAAGTAGTTGTAAATCCAACTGACATACGATCAAGATCATGACGGCTCTTCCTGGTTTGGTACAGGCACTTCAATAAAAACTGGTTTTATGCAATTAAGCCTCCTTTCTCACTTATTTCAATCATTGAGACCAAAATTACTAACTGTTAGATTTGTTAAAAATCACCACTGATATATTTAATTGTCAGTCTACCCAACTGTCAATACCATAACATGGATTTATAAAAGCCATACGGTCTGATCAGATTGTTAACATCCCTAATGTATCATTATTTCCTGTTTTTGCATTAAGTTTAAAAGTTAAAAGTATCCTGTGGTCTAAATCTGTCTGGCTGTTGAATGAATGAATTCTTTACTTGCAAAAAGCATATACATGCTATAGCAATCAAACAGATATATACATGTAACACAATGACAAACAGCAGAGAACAATTAAACACATTATATATCGACAACAATATTAACTAATTATATGACATCTGATTTTCCAAGCTGCCTTTAGATAATTATATAATTTTATAGTGAGATTTTTATTGGCAGCTTTTAATAAATGTTCAAGTTTATAAATATTCGGCCAAGAACAGTAATATGTTGGCAAAAAATGCGTACGTACAGATCTATATGCAGGACAAACTAATACAAAATGATATTCGTTTTCAACAACATTCATATTGCAACACAAACATAAACGTGATTCTCTTGGGGTATTGTTATAACGACCAAGTTCAATATTCAATTTTAATGTACCACTGCGTAATTTTGTAAGTACATACACATTACTACAAAAATTAAGATATTTCTCATTACAAAATTCTACCTTAATATTTCTATAAATACAGTTTTTCACAATCGTATACAGATGTTGACCACTGTTGCACAAATTGATCTATAATACGTTGCTTAACAAAGTCAAATGATACACTTGATGCATCCCAAGATATCCAAACATAATTAAGACCAAGGCTGAATAACAAGTCACGTACATTGGAAACACAGTTAGTTTTACCGTTATTAACATCATTATACAATAGTTTATAAACAACATAAACAACCTTAGATTTATACAATAAAATATGCAACCAGTATTTCAAAATTCTGAAACGTCTAGAAATATACATTGGCAAATGGCCAAGTTCACCATACAAAACAGCAGTAGGTACATTTTACCTATTTTTAAAACAAATCTACAAAAACGATTATGTATTACTTCAATATCATGAGCACGATGAAAACCCCATATTTCTGACGCATAACTCAGAACGGAACCAACCATACTGTCAAATAACATGCACTGTTGTTCAGTTGAAATATAAACACTTTTGAGTGAGTTCATAAGTGACGATAATGCATGTGCTCCTTGTTGCGAAAGACGTTTTTCAGTTTGTAGAAATTTTCCATTATAATGCAACAACATGCCAAGATAAACGTAAGAATCAACAATTTTAAGTTCCATATTGTCATAAAAGAAATGATCATTTACCAGCCGCCAGCTATTTCGAAAAACAACTACTTTGGTTTTGTCAGTGTTAACTTCAATATTCCATTTCCTGCAATATATGAATAATTTATCCAGCAGATGTTGTAGAATTTCAGGTGTTTTTCCAAACAAAACAGTATCATCGGCAAATAAAATAAGGTATATCAAATAATCATTCACTGTTACAATACCATCAGCTGTGTCCGTCGATATATCGTCAATGGCATGCCTAACACAGTCACATAAATATGATTGCTTACTTTCCTGGCTTGGGTTAGACACCCTTAACACAGTCACATAAATATGATTGCTTACTTTCCTGGCTTGGGTTAGGGTTAGGGTTAGGGTTATGGTGTTTAATGCCACTTTCAACAATATCTCAGTTATATCGTGGCGGTCTATTCTATTTGGTGGAGAAACCAGAGTACCTGGATTAAAACCATCGACCAGCCACAAGTCACTGACCAACTTTATCACATAATGTTGTATCAAGTACACCTCGCCATGAGCGGGATTCAAGCATTGATTGCATAAGTAGTTGTAAATCCAACTGACATACGATCAAGATCATGACGGCTCTTCCTGGTTTGGTACAGGCACTTCAATAAAAACTGGTTTTATGCAATTAAGCCTCCTTTCTCACTTATTTCAATCATTGAGACCAAAATTACTAACTGTTAGATTTATTAAAAATCACCACTGATATATTTAATTGTCAGTCTACCCAACTGTCAATACCATAACATGGATTTATAAAAGCCATACGGTCTGATCAGATTGTTAACATCCCTAATGTATCATTATTTCCTGTTTTTGCATTAAGTTTAAAAGTTAAAAGTATCCTGTGGTCTAAATCTGTCTGGCTGTTGAATGAATGAATTCTTTACTTGCAAAAAGCATATACATGCTATAGCAATCAAACAGATATATACATGTAACACAATGACAAACAGCAGAGAACAATTAAACACATTATATATCGACAACAATATTAACTAATTATATGACATCTGATTTTCCAAGCTGCCTTTAGATAATTATATAATTTTATAGTGAGATTTTTATTGGCAGCTTTTAATAAATGTTCAAGTTTATAAATATTCGGCCAAGAACAGTAATATGTTGGCAAAAAATGCGTACGTACAGATCTATATGCAGGACAAACTAACACAAAATGATATTCGTTTTCAACAACATTCATATTGCAACACAAACATAAACGTGATTCTCTTGGGGTATTGTTATAACGACCAAGTTCAATATTCAATTTTAATGTACCACTGCGTAATTTTGTAAGTACATACACATTACTACAAAAATTAAGATATTTCTCATTACAAAATTCTACCTTAATATTTCTATAAATACAGTTTTTCACAATCGTATACAGATGTTGACCACTGTTGCACAAATTGATCTATAATACGTTGCTTAACAAAGTCAAATGATACACTTGATGCATCCCAAGATATCCAAACATAATTAAGACCAAGGCTGAATAACAAGTCACGTACATTGGAAACACAGTTAGTTTTACCGTTATTAACATCATTATACAATAGTTTATAAACAACATAAACAACCTTAGATTTATACAATAAAATATGCAACCAGTATTTCAAAATTCTGAAACGTCTAGAAATATACATTGGCAAATGGCCAAGTTCACCATACAAAACAGCAGTAGGTACATTTTACCTATTTTTAAAACAAATCTACAAAAACGATTATGTATTACTTCAATATCATGAGCACGATGAAAACCCCATATTTCTGACGCATAACTCAGAACGGAACCAACCATACTGTCAAATAACATGCACTGTTGTTCAGTTGAAATATAAACACTTTTGAGTGAGTTCATAAGTGACGATAATGCATGTGCTCCTTGTTGCGAAAGACGTTTTTCAGTTTGTAGAAATTTTCCATTATAATGCAACAACATGCCAAGATAAACGTAAGAATCAACAATTTTAAGTTCCATATTGTCATAAAAGAAATGATCATTTACCAGCCGCCAGCTATTTCGAAAAACAACTACTTTGGTTTTGTCAGTGTTAACTTCAATATTCCATTTCCTGCAATATATGAATAATTTATCCAGCAGATGTTGTAGAATTTCAGGTGTTTTTCCAAACAAAACAGTATCATCGGCAAATAAAATAAGGTATATCAAATAATCATTCACTGTTACAATACCATCAGCTGTGTCCGTCGATATATCGTCAATGGCATGCCTAACACAGTCACATAAATATGATTGCTTACTTTCCTGGCTTGGGTTAGACACCCTTAACACAGTCACATAAATATGATTGCTTACTTTCCTGGCTTGGGTTAGGGTTAGGGTTAGGGTTATGGTGTTTAATGCCACTTTCAACAATATCTCAGTTATATCGTGGCGGTCTATTCTATTTGGTGGAGAAACCAGAGTACCTGGATTAAAACCATCGACCAGCCACAAGTCACTGACCAACTTTATCACATAATGTTGTATCAAGTACACCTCGCCATGAGCGGGATTCAAGCATTGATTGCATAAGTAGTTGTAAATCCAACTGACATACGATCAAGATCATGACGGCTCTTCCTGGTTTGGTACAGGCACTTCAATAAAAACTGGTTTTATGCAATTAAGCCTCCTTTCTCACTTATTTCAATCATTGAGACCAAAATTACTAACTGTTAGATTTATTAAAAATCACCACTGATATATTTAATTGTCAGTCTACCCAACTGTCAATACCATAACATGGATTTATAAAAGCCATACGGTCTGATCAGATTGTTAACATCCCTAATGTATCATTATTTCCTGTTTTTGCATTAAGTTTAAAAGTTAAAAGTATCCTGTGGTCTAAATCTGTCTGGCTGTTGAATGAATGAATTCTTTACTTGCAAAAAGCATATACATGCTATAGCAATCAAACAGATATATACATGTAACACAATGACAAACAGCAGAGAACAATTAAACACATTATATATCGACAACAATATTAACTAATTATATGACATCTGATTTTCCAAGCTGCCTTTAGATAATTATATAATTTTATAGTGAGATTTTTATTGGCAGCTTTTAATAAATGTTCAAGTTTATAAATATTCGGCCAAGAACAGTAATATGTTGGCAAAAAATGCGTACGTACAGATCTATATGCAGGACAAACTAACACAAAATGATATTCGTTTTCAACAACATTCATATTGCAACACAAACATAAACGTGATTCTCTTGGGGTATTGTTATAACGACCAAGTTCAATATTCAATTTTAATGTACCACTGCGTAATTTTGTAAGTACATACACATTACTACAAAAATTAAGATATTTCTCATTACAAAATTCTACCTTAATATTTCTATAAATACAGTTTTTCACAATCGTATACAGATGTTGACCACTGTTGCACAAATTGATCTATAATACGTTGCTTAACAAAGTCAAATAATACACTTGATGCATCCCAAGATATCCAAACATAATTAAGACCAAGGATGAATAACAAGTCACGTACATTGGAAACACAGTTAGTTTTACCGTTATTAACATCATTATACAATAGTTTATAAACAACATAAACAACCTTAGATTTATACAATAAAATATGCAACCAGTATTTCAAAATTCTGAAACGTCTAGAAATATACATTGGCAAATGGCCAAGTTCACCATACAAAAAAGCAGTAGGTACATTTTACCTATTTTTAAAACAAATCTACAAAAACGATTATGTATTACTTCAATATCATGAGCACGATGAAAACCCCATATTTCTGACGCATAACTCAGAACGGAACCAACCATACTGTCAAATAACATGCACTGTTGTTCAGTTGAAATATAAACACTTTTGAGTGAGTTCACAAGTGACGATAATGCACATGCTCCTTGTTGCGAAAGACATTTTTTAGTTTGGAGAAATTTTCCATTAAAATGCAACAACATGCCAAGATAAACGTAAGAATCAACAATTTTAAGTTCCATATTGTCATAAAAGAAATGATCATTTACCAGCCGCCAGCTATTTCGAAAAACAACTACTTTGGTTTTGTCAGTGTTAACTTCAATATTCCATTTCCTGCAATATATGAATAATTTATCCAGCAGATGTTGTAGAATTTCAGGTGTTTTTCCAAACAAAACAGTATCATCGGCAAATAAAATAAGGTATATCAAATAATCATTCACTGTTACAATACCATCAGCTGTGTCCGTCGATATATCGTCAATGACACCCTTAACACAGTCACATAAATATGATTGCTTACTTTCCTGGCTTGGGTTAGACACCCTTAACACAGTCACATAAATATGATTGCTTACTTTCCTGGCTTGGGTTAGACACCCTTAACACAGTCACATAAATATGATTGCTTACTTTCCTGGCTTGGGTTAGGGTTATGGTGTTTAATGCCACTTTCAACAATATCTCAGTTATATCGTGGCGGTCTATTCTATTTGGTGGAGAAACCAGAGTACCTGGATTAAAACCATCGACCAGCCACAAGTCACTGATCAACTTTATCACATAATGTTGTATCAAGTACACCTCACCATGAGCGGGATTCAAGCATCGATTGCATAGGTAGTTGTAAATCCAACTGACATACGATCAAGATGGCTCTTCCTGGTTTGGTACAGGCACTTCAATAAAAACTGGTTTTATGCAATTAAGCCTCCTTTCTCACTTATTTCAATCATTGAGACCAAAATTACTAACTGTTAGATTTGTTAAAAATCACCACTGATATATTTAATTGTCAGTCTACCCAACTGTCAATACCATAACATGGATTTATAAAAGCCATATGGTCTGATCAGATTGTTAACATCCCTAATGTATCATTATTTCCTGTTTTTGCATTAAGCTTAAAAGTTAAAAGTATCTTGTGGTCTAAATCTGTCTGGCTGTTAATAGTCTTATGTCTTATTCAATCAAATTTCTAATTAATTTCCAAGATTAGCTAAGACTTTTTTTTATTCTAATTATGGTGTGTGTATAGTGCATTATACCAAAGGAGAGGAAATTCAAGACATATGCCCTCTGGCTCCCATTTTAACTTATGATTCTGGTCACAATTTTACAAAACACCCAGCAGACACTGAAAACCTTAAAAACACTCATATGCATTGAAAATACAAAAATGTAGTTGTAATACATAAATTCTATGTAACCTTGGTGAAATGTTCCAAGATTTACAAAATACCTACCTTTAAATAAAGTTTATACTGGCTCCAGCTCTCTTCAATTTCCTGTTTTTCGTCACAGCTCTTCATCTTGAAGTCTCCATAACACTTTTAAATTGCTTTAATGGTCTAACCAGTAATAATAGCTTTAACCTATCAATTAAAATAAACGTGTAACATTCACCTTGTAAAATGTTGTAATACTTTTTATACCACTGTAGCCATGTTTTTTTTTGGATCAAGAAGAATTGTGGAACATGTGTAGAGAACCTCACAAACATCATTTGTTGTAAGTTTCAAATGATATGGATTTGTAGTTTCAAAGGAGATTTAAGATTTCTTCAATTTCTGACAATCAGAATAACATTTTTTGCTGTATCCATAAGAAATGAGGATTTTCTGTGGATGAACCCACATAGATTATTTGTACCAACTAACATATTATTTGGATTTGTTGTTTCATAGGTGAAGATTTTGAAATCTTCAGCAAATCAGAAACAACGATTACAAATGGTGGCCATGTTTTTTTATTTATTTTTTGGTTGAACAAGATGTGATGAGTAATTATTGTCAAGGACCTCACAAGAATTATTCCTGCCATGTGTGGTTCCTATTGGCAGAGGAAATGAATGCTGCAACAAAGACAATGTACTAATACACACAATTGACGCCAGACGCCCACATTACCTTTGTCCAGGTGACCTAAAAACCAAAAATAATTTCTCATTTATGACCAACCTTCTTAATTCATATGAATTGATTTCTAAAATAGACTTCCTCACAGGAAATCACATTAACAGATAATTGTATAAAACCAGTAATGGGAAATAACTGAACTATCATCAGGTAACAATCATCAGAAGACCTTCCTTATCAAACAAAATGTAAACATTACAATTAAAACACCAAGAGCAACAAATACTGGTAACTGCATTAGTTTTTACAAAAAAAAGGGCAACAACTTAAAAATAACAAAATAAAAATCAAGGAAAACAGTGAAATAAACATGGAAAACATTTAATAAAACAAAACAAAAACAGTTATATGCATGAATAAAATCTTATTCCTCAATGAAATTAAAATAAATGTAAAATGCAATTATTTATGCACCAGATGTTACCTTGCAAGTTTTTTCTGCAGGGATTAGGGGTTTCAACAATATTTCAATTATATCGTGGCGGTCAGGTTTATAGGTGTAGGAAATCGGAGTACCCGGAGAAAACCACCGACCTGCCGCAAGTCACTGACAAACTTTATCACATAATGTTGTATCAAGTACAGTACACCTCACCTGAGCGGGATTTTAACTCACGACGTTAGTAGCAATAGGCAGTTAGTTGTAAATTCAACTACCATACGATTACGACCATGATGCTTTTTCTTCAAGTCTTATATTTTGTCTTGCATGTTGTAATTTTGGGGGCAGTTTTTTTTCATCACACATCATACCTCTCAATATTTAGATGTTTGATTCAAGATGTCATCAAATGTTAAAAATTGTAAAATACTATGCATTGACGTTACTAGTCTTGGATCTAGTAAATATAACCAACATCACGAATCCCTCCTCAGACAAACCACAAACTTCCAAACAGAGAAATAAGAATAACAGAAGCTGATGCAAATTAAGACACATGAATAACAGTGATCGAGTTTAAAAAGATTAATATGTTGTATTGAAAAACTGTGTAGGTAGGCCTTTGTCTGGTACATTTAAATAGGATATTAGATAAAAATTAATACAAATTTACTGACATCGGTTAGATGAATCACACACCCTGAAAGGTAGATTTATTGTACTGCATATTGAAGCATATGATCTTTTTTTTATCTTAAAACACTTGAACCCAAAAGACCCTGGGAAATTCGTTGGTACAAAATTGAATCTCCATATCACAATCAATGCTGTCTTATGGCAATTAAACTTGCATTTCCATTCCTAGTTCTTAAAAATATTTTTGATATTTTGCCCATTACATCACATATTAAAAACTTTAGACCACTAAGGCTTAGAAATCATAGAACCTGGAGTCTACATTTTTTTTGAACTTTAGTCTACATTTCACAATGATTCATGCCATTTTCTTACATTTTGTCCAATGTAATCCATTTTAATCTTTGTATTCAGAAGCTGTAAAATTTTGAACCCCTTAGGCTCCAACCCATGCTACTTTGTTTCCATTGTAGCTCATGCAAAAATATGAACTCTTAAAGAGTTCTGACCCATACACCTGGGGTGTTCATTTGAAAAAGAAATGTTGAATCAGCATATAATAATGATGATTTTTACCATTAATAAATGTATTTCCATTACTTGTTCTTAAGACAGTGATTTTGTTTTAAAAAAGCTTACCCATTGCAACTCATGTTAACACTATGTACACCAGTTTCATAAATAAAATATTGTTTGAAATAAACAATGGATCCTTAAGATTCAGACCCAATAAACCCTGATGCTTTCATTTGTACAAGATTGTATCTCAATTTCTAAAACACAATGACATTTCCATTCCTGATTCTTGAATATACAAAATGTATTATTGTACCGCAGTATATGAACATCACTACAAAATTTTCTACATTAAAATTGCTATTTTTCTCCTTTTCCAGTTGTTTGACTATTGAGCGGTCCATAGTTTTTAAGACTATGGACCAGCAATGTGAATCGTTTTCGTGGATTTTTGGTTCCGCGACCGGATTGGATAAAAGTTTTATATTTATTCAGAACACTCAGACTTCATCATATATTAACGAAAACTCTGAAATTTTATAAAAATTTCAAAATTTCAAAAATTTCAAAAATTTCAAAAATTTTTCAAAATTTTAGTTTTCATAAATTTTCAAAAAATTTCAAAATTAAAAAATTCTAAAAAAAAATTAAAAAAGAAATTTAAAGTTCAAAATTTCAAAATTTTCATAAAATTTTAAAATTTCAAAAATTTCAAAATATTTCAAAATTTCAAAAATTTCAAACAGATTCTAAATTTTCATATGACTTGTAGTCACCATGTAAATTTAAGTTGAAGTCTACTTTCTCAAAAGAATCAAACTCTTATGAATGACTGGGGAAATAGCATAAAAATGTCCATGAGACAATATTCAGATTTATAATGCAAAATACTGGCAAAAGATGCATAATTTTATTGGTCTTTATCATTTTGAGGTGAACATTCAACTATGAGTCTAACGTTTTTTGGTATAATAAAATACTCATAGACTGTGTATTTGCCTCGGTCAATAGTCAGTGTCTCGGGGACAACAAACTTGCTATTCCCTCATACCCAGTCAATAAGTATATACTATTTTTTAATTTTGTTCTTAGTAAAACTTTGGACCCACAGGGTTCAGACACAGCATACACTCGGGATAGGGGGGGTCTTCATTTGTGCAATCTTGAATCTGTGTATCAAAATGATTAATGTCATTTATATATTTGCCTGTGCATTACTGGTTCTTATGAGAATATTTTTGATGTTTTTCCCCATTTCAGTCTATATGAAACTTTGGACACCTCATCTCTGGTCCCATAGACCCTTGAAACTTTGTTTGTAAAAGTCTAAATCTACATATCACAATGATGCACAAAACAATTGTATCATTTCTATAGCTGATTCTTGAGAAGAAAATTTGTCAAAGATTTACTTAGTATTTCCCTTAAAATAGCACCTCCAAATAGAAGATCAACTTCATTTGTACAATATGAATCTCTTTTTCCTAACGATCATCCCTGCCAAGTTTGATTTCATTTGGTTGAGCAGGTTTGCAGAAGATTAAAAGGTGAAAAATTTAATGACGACTCAGGACTGAGGATGGAGAAATGATGGATGCCAAGTGATACAAAAAGGTAACCTGGCAAATTTCTAAATGCTTGAAATTGTGGACCTTTTTTTGTCATTCAAGTTTAAATGGGATCAAATTGTGGTTTTAAAATCAAATTTTGCTGTAAACTTAAATCTTAAGACAGACAATCTCTACATTACTTTTGTTTAGTCATTGTGATTTGATAATCAAGGCACAAGATTGAAAATGAAAACAAATTAAATTCTTAGTGGATTTTTACGGTTTTATTGCAATTCAAATATTGGAAAATTTTCCAATTGAGATAATCATAATGGTTAGAAATTTTTCCTGTTGTGTAATTTAATTTACAAAAATATATCTTTACTTTTAATAAGAGTGGTTCATAACTTTTTGTCAAATATTTTTTCTGAAGTTGTGAAATAAACTATTGCAATGTTCCTAATTAAAGGAGTTGTCTCCCATTCTTGTTTGGTTATGGTGTCATTTTGATGAGTGAACACATCAGAAAAAAATCAATTAAGTTTTCCAACATTTTTTTACAAAATGTATAGTGATCATTGGTTAAACTGATTTTAAATGAGCACATTATATGTTCGTTTATGTTGTACCTGTGTTATTTTTTATTTTAATATCTCCTGGTTGGACATTGTAAATACGTATGTATGTCATGCAGTCATGGAAAGGTTTTGTTTACCGATTGTCATATTTTAGCATGGCAGTGTACTTTATCCATTGTCTGTAAATAAACACTGGTTTCTTGTCTGCTTTTTAATGTATTTTGAGTACATAGTGATCATTTGTCATAATATCAAAAAGAAGAAAAATAGCATTCAAATAACATTTGGCTATACACATATTTATTGGATTATTTTTTCCCAAATACTTTATTTGTCAACTCCATGTTAGCACACAACTGAGCTTAAAAGTCTATTCCATGTTAACACACAACTGAGCTTAAAAGTCTATTCCATGTTAACACTGCTGAGCATAAGTGTTTATTTCATGTTAGCATGGCAGAGCTTTAATGTTTATTCCATGTCAGCACTACTTAGAATAAATGTGTATGTCATGTCAGCACTGCTGTGAATAAATGTTTATTCTATGTTAGCACTGCTGAGCATAAATGTGTATTCCATGTTAGCACTGCTGAGCATAAATGTTTATTCCATGTTAGCACTGCTGAGAATAAATGTTTATTCTATATTAGCACTGCTGAGCATAAATGTGTATTCTATATTAGCACTGCTGAGCATAAATGTTTATTCCACATTAGCACTGCTGAGCATAAATGTTAATTCCATGTTACCACTGCTGAACTTAAATGTTTATTCCATGTTAGCACTGCTGAGCATAAATGTTTTTCCATGTTAGCACTGCTGAGCATGTTTATTCCATGTTAGCACCACTGAGCATAAATGTTTATTCCATGTTAGCACTGCTGAGCATAAATGTTTATTCCATGTCACCACTGCCGAGCATAAATGTTTATTCCATGACAGCACTGATGAGCATAAATGTTTATTCCATGTTAGCATTGCTGAGCTTTAATGCTTATTCCATGTTAGCACTACTAAGCATAAATGTTTATGTCATGTCAGCACTTCAGTGAATAAATATTTATTCTATGCTAGCATTGCTGAGCATAAATATGTATTCCATGTTAGCTCTGATGAGCATAAATGCTTATTCCATGTTAGCACTGCTGAGCATAAAAGTTCATTCTGTATCAGCACTGGTTCAAATAAATGTTTATTTCATGTCAGCACTTTTGAGAATAAATGTTTATTCTATATTAGCACTGCTGAGCATAAATGTTTATTCCATTTTAGCACTGCTGAGCGATGTTGCATTTATTTGATGACCTATGATTGGATAAAATAATTCCTAAAAATAACGATGAAGGCAGAGCCATATATGGAAATCTAGAGAATAAGAGCGCTTTAGCGCGAACCCTTCAACTATTTACTGACCGTCCAAATAACGAGACGGTCACTGGAGCTTAGAACATTTTTGTACAATGTTGCTGATCTATGATTTGAAACAGTAACTAAGTTTTTTCCACGAACTAGGCTAAAGACGTATGGGTCACTACACAAAATTAAGCACCGCCCACTGACCTTCTGTAATTTTCCATCTGCATCGTTTCGTAACTGCAAGTTTATCTATCGTCTGCATCATTATTTTTATGAATGGAATTCTAAGGCTAAAGATGTAATGGTCACTACAAAAAATTAAGCACTGCCCACTGACCCTCTGTAATTTTCCATCTGCATCATTTCGTTACTGTGCGTTATTTTTATGAATGGAATTTTCTCCTGGCCAGGTAAAGCGTATTAATCTTATTCTCTAGATTTCCATATATGGCTCTCCTTTCTATCGTTATTTTTAGGAATGAATTTATCCAATCATAGGTCGTCAAATTAATGCAACATTGTACAAAGATAACTCTAACACATAAATCCAACATAACAGAAAAATGCTTATTTGTACATAAAAAAAGGTGGCCATATTGCCAATTGATTCACTATAAGTAGTTTCTCTTTTATAAGGCCTCCCATTCTGCAATGAAAAAGGGGCCTTATAAGAGGGACAATTTAGAAATATTTTACTATCTTGGTGCATCAGAAATCTGGCCTGATTAGTGGAGTGGTATTATGGTGTGAGAGGCCTAATAAGCGGGGGGGAGCTACTGTAATTCATTTTAACCTTTCATGATTGGTGCCAGACATTCTGACTAATATGTCTGATCTTCATTTACTCATGCAAATTTGTATATCACCTATGGCACATAAATGATATCAAAATTGTGCAAGTATAAACTGTTGACATTGAAATATAGTTAATTATGTCTTAACTGAACTTTGAATCAAATGAATACCTGTATAAACCAAACACCTGTCTGAATACCTGTATAAACCAAACACCTGTCTATTTGGAATACAAAGAGCTTCATTGTATAATTCATATATATACACCTTTAATATATTTACAATAAATTGAAGTTAGATCAAAGTCAGAAAAGATTTTTGTCATGTTTTCCACAGAATCACATTCTTCTACTGTAAAGTCTGTAAATCTGAAAACAAAACAATATTAAAGTCAATGTACTAATAATTCATTTGGTTTTTTCCATTTGATGAAAATTTGTTGAGAATCAAGAATGGTCTATTCAAACCTTTAGACAATTCAAAGGATGACGTTCAAACTCATTTTTTTTTACTGAATCAGAAAACTAGAGCCTCAAATTGGCCTGTATTGTTCACATGGAGAAGATGATTTTATTACTTATTACAGCATATAATATGTTTGTATCGCCCATAGAGGGACAAATAGACCTTAGGACCTACATTGGTACAAAATTTAATCTTATATATCACAATTCTGCTTCATGCCAAATACAACTGCATATCAATTCGTTCTTCTTAAAGACATTTTGTTTTGGGGGGAAGCAGAAAGAACCCCATATACTCTGTGGCATAAATTTATGCACACTTGAATCTGTGCATCACAATGACGATTCAAGCATTTTACAATTGCATTTCTATATCTGGTTCTTAACAAGCCATTTATTAAAAAGCTTCCTCAATGTAGTTTATGTGACACTTTGAGGCCAATGACCTGGACCCCCATGTATCCTGGGCCTTCATTTGTACAAGTAAACTTTGAGGCCAATGACCTGGACCCCCATGTATCCTGGGCCTTCATTTGTACAAGTAAACTTTGAGGCCAATGACCTGGACCCCCATGTATCCTGGGCCTTCATTTGTACAAGTAAACTTTGAGGCCAATGACCTGGACCCCCATGTATCCTGGGCCTTCATTTGTACAAGTAAACTTTGAGGCCAATGACCTGGACCCCCATGTATCCTGGGCCTTCATTTGTACAAGTAAACTTTGAGGCCAATGACCTGGACCCCCATGTATCCTGGGCCTTCATTTGTACAAGTAAACTTTGAGGCCAATGACCTGGACCCCCATGTATCCTGGGCCTTCATTTGTACAAGTAAACTTCATGTCAAATACAATTACACTTACATTGGTGGTTTTTGAGAATATTACTTTTTATTTTTTGCCACTGCAGACCCTAAAGGTTCATACCCTACATACCCTAAAGGTTCATACCCTACATACCCTAAAGGTTCATACCCTACATACCCTAAAGGTTCATACCCTACATACCCTAAAGGTTCATACCCTACATACCCTAAAGGTTCATACCCTACATACCCTAAAGGTTCATACCCTACATACCCTAAAGGTTCATACCCTACATACCCTAAAGGTTCATACCCTACATACCCTAAAGGTTCATACCCTACATACCCTAAAGGTTCATACCCTACATACCCTAAAGGTTCATACCCTACATACCCTAAAGGTTCATACCCTACATACCCTAAAGGTTCATACCCTACATACCCTAAAGGTTCATACCCTACATACCCTAAAGGTTCATACCCTACATACCCTAAAGGTTCATACCCTACATACCCTAAAGGTTCATACCCTACATACCCTAAAGGTTCATACCCTACATACCCTAAAGGTTCATACCCTACATACCCTAAAGGTTCATACCCTACATACCCTAAAGGTTCATACCCTACATACCCTAAAGGTTCATACCCTACATACCCTAAAGGTTCATACCCTACATACCCTAAAGGTTCATACCCTACATACCCTAAAGGTTCATACCCTACATACCCTAAAGGTTCATACCCTACATACCCTAAAGGTTCATACCCTACATACCCTAAAGGTTCATACCCTACATACCCTAAAGGTTCATACCCTACATACCCTAAAGGTTCATACCCTACATACCCTAAAGGTTCATACCCTACATACCCTAAAGGTTCATACCCTACATACCCTAAAGGTTCATACCCTACATACCCTAAAGGTTCATACCCTACATACCCTAAAGGTTCATACCCTACATACCCTAAAGGTTCATACCCTACATACCCTAAAGGTTCATACCCTACATACCCTAAAGGTTCATACCCTACATACCCTAAAGGTTCATACCCTACATACCCTAAAGGTTCATACCCTACATACCCTAAAGGTTCATACCCTACATACCCTAAAGGTTCATACCCTACATACCCTAAAGGTTCATACCCTACATACCCTAAAGGTTCATACCCTACATACCCTAAAGGTTCATACCCTACATACCCTAAAGGTTCATACCCTACATACCCTAAAGGTTCATACCCTACATACCCTAAAGGTTCATACCCTACATACCCTAAAGGTTCATACCCTACATACCCTAAAGGTTCATACCCTACATACCCTAAAGGTTCATACCCTACATACCCTAAAGGTTCATACCCTACATACCCTAAAGGTTCATACCCTACATACCCTAAAGGTTCATACCCTACATACCCTAAAGGTTCATACCCTACATACCCTAAAGGTTCATACCCTACATACCCTAAAGGTTCATACCCTACATACCCTAAAGGTTCATACCCTACATACCCTAAAGGTTCATACCCTACATACCCTAAAGGTTCATACCCTACATACCCTAAAGGTTCATACCCTACATACCCTAAGGCCATCATTTGTAAAAACTTGAATCTGCACATCACATTGATGATATAGTTGCATTTCCATTCCTTACTCTTACCGAAATCTCCAAGGACAAAATATTAAAAGAGGAGCAGGCATGGACCATCACAATCATTTTATTTTTTACCCTTTATTTCAGATGTTTAAATGAAGCTATTTTTAGCAACAGCAGCCATCTTGAATAGAGGGCTGGGTTTTCAGACATAATTTTGAAAGAAGACATCCCAAATACCATCCCAGCTAGATTGGCTTAATTGGCTGAGTGGATTCAGAGGGGATTTCATATAATTTTTTATCAAAATCGTCATAAATCCACTCTCTTGATTAAAAATATTTTCCTTAGGTTTACATAACAGAGGGAAATAGGACTAGTTTCTTCAATGCAATCTACAATTCATCTGAAAAAGTCATTCACTAATTTGTGCAGGACGAGTTAATTATACAATTATATGTAAGACAACTTGTAGCAGGTCCTAATAGACAACAGTTTGTAACGAGTGTTAGTTGGTTGACAGTTGTCAAGGACAAATTTCCTGACCCCATTTATTATAGTGTCTCTTTAACTAATTAGCCATCTATACTTCCATCCCTGGACCCATTTCAGTGCTATCTATTTTATTGACAGAAATTATTGTTTGCGAACTTGATCTTGTCATGAACATAGCTGAAATACTGCTCACTTGACGTTAAATAACAATATAGACGAAATACTGCTCACTTGACAGTAAATAACTAGATGCTCAGCACTGAGCTGAGCCTGTGTTGCTCACCTTTCATTCTGCTTTGAGGAAACTTAATACAGAATCTTCCATAGGTGCTTCCCACCAAATATCGGTTCATTTTGGCAAAGCAGTTTCAGAGAAGATTTTTAGAAATCGACCAATCTAAAACAAGAATTGCCTGTGGCAGCCATGTTTGTTAATGAATCAAAACGAAATGAGCAATCTCTATAGAGGACCTTCCATAGATGCTTCCTATCGAGTTTCATATCATTTGGCCAAGTGGTTTCAGAGGAAAAGCTGTTTTAGAAATCGACCAATAAGAAACAAGAATTGCCTATGACGGCCATGTTTGTTAATGGATCAAAATGGAATGAGCAATTCCCATAGAAGACCTTCCATAGATGCTTCCTACCATGTTTCGGTCCATTTGGCCAAGCTGTTTCAGAGTAGAAGATTTTTAGAAATCGACCAATTAGAAACAAAAATTGCCTGTGGTGGCCATGTTTGTTAATGGATCGGGACAAAATAAGCAATCTTTATAGAGAACCTTCCATAGATGTTTCCTACCAAGTTCGGTTCATTTGGCAAAGCGGTTTCAGAGGACAAGATTTTTAGAAATCGACCAATTAGAAACAAGAATTGCCTATGGCAGCCATATTTGCTAATGGATCGGGACGAAATGAGCAATCTTTATAGAGGACCTCCCATAGATGCATCCTATCAAGTTTCGGTTCATGAAGATTTTTTTTAGAAATCAACCAATCAGAAACAAGAATTGTCTGTGGTGGCCATGTTTGTTAACGGATCGGGACGAAATGAGTAATCGTAACAGAGGACTTTCCATAGATGCTTCCTACCAAGAATCGGATCATTTGGACAAGCGGTTTCAGAGGAGAAGATATTTAGAAATCGACCAATCAGAAACAAGAATTGCCTGTGGTGGCCATGTTTGTCAATGGATCGGGACGAAATGAGCACTCTTTATAGAGGACCCCCCATAGATGCTTCCTACCAAGTTTCGGTTCATTTGGCCAAGCGGTTTCAGAGGAGAACATTTTTATAAATCGACCTATCAGAAACAAGAATTGCCTGTGACGGCCATGTTTGTCAATGGATCGAGACGAAATGAGCAATCTTTACAGAGGACCTTCCATAGATGCTTCCTACCAAGTTTCGGTTCACTTCGCCAAGCGGTTTCAGAGGAGAAGTTTTTTTTAAATCAGCAATATCTGTATAGAGATAACTGCATTTTGAATACAGATATCTATATTAAAACAAGATTATCTTTCTTTTAACAGATCTTTTTTAGAAATCAACCAATCAGAACCAAGAATTGCCTGTGGTGGCCATGTTTGTTAACCGATCAGGACAAAATTAACATTTTTATAGAGGACCTTCCATAGATGCTTCCTACCAAGTTTTGGTTCATTTGGCCAAGCGGTTTCAGAAGAGAAGATTTTTAGAAATCGACCAATCAGAAACAAGAATTGCCTGTGGCAGCCATGTTTGTTAATGAATCGGGACGAAATAAGCAATCTTTATAGAGGACCTTCCCAGGATGCTCCCTACCAAGTTTTAATTCATTTGGCAAAGTGGTTTCAGAGGAGAAGATTTTTTAGAAATCAACCAATCAGAAACAAGAATGGCCTGTGGCGTCCATGTTTGTTAACGGATCGGGACGAAATGAGCAACATTTATAGAGGACCTGCCATAGATGCTTCCTACCGTGTTTCGGTTCATTTGGCTAAGCAGTTTCAGAGGAGAAGATATTCTGGGTATTGGTGACAGTTCCTGGTGACTCAATCAACAGAGATACGCAGAAAGTCGCCAAGTGGGAAGAATTTGGAAAGTCAGACCATGGATCATTGTGGATGCTATGTTTGGAGAGTGCAACACTCCTCGAAAGTTAGAGATTCTGACTCCTTATGTAGATTTAAAACTAGAGGCTCAGTGGGCTGAGCCTGTGTCGCTCACCTTTCATTCTGCTTTGAGGAAACTTAATACAGAACCTTCCCACCAAATTTTGGTTCTTTTGGCTAAGCAGTTTCAGAGAAAAATTTCTTAGAAATCGACCAATCAGAAACAAGCATTGCCTATGGCGACCATGTTTGTCTACAGATCAAAACGAAATGAGCAATCCCTATAGAGGACCTTCCATAGATGCTTCCTATCAAGTTTCAGTTCATTTGGCAAAGTGGTTTCAGAGGAGAAGATTTTTAGAAATCAACCAATCAGAAACAAGAACTGCCTGTGGCAGCCATGTTTGTTAATGAATCAAAACTAAATGAGCAATCTCTATAGAGGACCTTCCATAGATGCTTCCTACCAAGTTTCATATCATTTGGCCAAGCGGTTTCAGAGGAAAAGCTGTTTTAGAAATCGACCAATAAGAAACAAGAATTGCCTATGACGGCCATGTTTGTTAATGGATCAAAATGGAATGAGCAATTCCCATAGAAGACCTTCCATAGATGCTTCCTACCATGTTTCGGTCCATTTGGCCAAGCTGTTTCAGAGTAGAAGATTTTTAGAAATCGACCAATTAGAAACAAAAATTGCCTGTGGTGGCCATGTTTGTTAATGGATCGGGACAAAATAAGCAATCTTTATAGAGAACCTTCCATAGATGTTTCCTACCAAGTTCGGTTCATTTGGCAAAGCGGTTTCAGAGGACAAGATTTTTAGAAATCGACCAATTAGAAACAAGAATTGCCTATGGCAGCCATATTTGCTAATGGATCGGGACGAAATGAGCAATCTTTATAGAGGACCTCCCATAGATGCATCCTATCAAGTTTTGGTTCATGAAGATTCTTTTTAGAAATCAACCAATCAGAAACAAGAATTGTCTGTGGTGGCCATGTTTGTTAACGGATCGGGACGAAATGAGTAATCGTAACAGAGGACTTTCCATAGATGCTTCCTACCAAGAATCGGATCATTTGGACAAGCGGTTTCAGAGGAGAAGATATTTAGAAATCGACCAATCAGAAACAAGAATTGCCTGTGGTGGCCATGTTTGTCAATGGATCGGGACGAAATGAGCACTCTTTATAGAGGACCACCCATAGATGCTTCCTACCAAGTTTCGGTTCATTTGGCCAAACGGTTTCAGAGGAGAACATTTTTATAAATCGACCTATCAGAAACAAGAATTGCCTGTGACGGCCATGTTTGTCAATGGATCGAGACGAAATGAGCAATCTTTACAGAGGACCTTCCATAGATGCTTCCTACCAAGTTTCGGTTCATTTCGCCAAGCGGTTTCAGAGGAGAAGTTTTTTTTAAATCAGCAATATCTGTATAGAGATAACTGCATTTTGAATACAGATATCTATATTAAAACAAGATTATCTTTCTTTTAACAGATCTTTTTTAGAAATCAACCAATCAGAACCAAGAATTGCCTGTGGCGGCCATGTTTGTTAACCGATCGGGACAAAATTAACATTCTTTATAGAGGACCTTCCATAGATGCTTCCTACTAGTGATGGGAATCGGTAACGTTTTCAAGATCGATGATCGTTATATCAACATCGACCGATGATCGATCATCGGTGACAATTGCCTGCTAAATATATTTACTGACTATAATTAATCAAGTAGTCTTTATTTCAAGAGTATGATTGACAAAAGTAAAGATATAAATAAAATTGTATCATAAATTTATAAACTATAATTTTTCCATTAGTAAATATTAACTTAGAACAAAATAAAAGATCGTTTTCCATGTGTAACACCTGATATAGATAGATAAATAATAGACTAGTCCAAATATGTGTTTGACAAAAGTAAAGATTTGAATAAAATCAAATAATTTATTTACAAACTACAATTTTTCCATTTGTAAACATTAACTTAGAACAAAACAAAAGATCGTTTTCAATATGTGTAACACCCGATATAAAATGGACTATTCTGGGAAGTAGATAAATAATAGATTAGTCCAAATATGTGTATTGACTGAGTGTCAAAAATACGCTTGGACAAAACTACCAGATGTTTGTCACTATGAGGGCAAAAAAAACCAGCTGGGATAAAACTGCAATATTTTTGTCAGTATGGAGACAAAAAACCCAAAAACAACCAAAGAACAAAGTTAAGCATATAAATTTTAGACACTATAGAATCAGAATCGACCACAAGGTTTAAGAATCGATCATCGGATCGTATGATGACGTCCGACTGATTAGTCGATGTTTCCGATGATCGGTACACCACTACTTCCTACCAAGTTTTGGTTCATTTGGCCAAGCGGTTTCAGAAGAGAAGATTTTTAGAAATCGACCAATCAGAAACAAGAATTGCCTGTGGCAGCCATGTTTGTTAATGAATCGGGACGAAATAAGCAATCTTTATAGAGGACCTTCCCAGGATGCTCCCTACCAAGTTTTAATTCATTTGGCAAAGTGGTTTCAGAGGAGAAGATTTTTTAGAAATCAACCAATCAGAAACAAGAATGGCCTGTGGCGTCCATGTTTGTTAACGGATCGGGACGAAATGAGCAACATTTATAGAGGACCTGCCATAGATGCTTCCTACCGTGTTTCGGTTCATTTGGCCAAGCAGTTTCAGAGGAGAAGATATTCTGGGTATTGGTGACAGTTCCTGGTGACTCAATCAACAGAGATACGCAGAAAGTCGCCAAGTGGGGAGAATTTGGAAAGTCAGACCATGGATCATTGTGGATGCTATGTTTGGAGAGTGCAACACTCCTCGAAAGTTAGAGATTCTGACTCCTTATGTAGATTTAAAACTAGAGGCTCAGTGGGCTGAGCCTGTGTCGCTCACCTTTCATTCTGCTTTGAGGAAACTTAATACAGAACCTTCCCACCAAATTTGGTTCTTTTGGCTAAGCAGTTTCAGAGAAAAATTTCTTAGAAATCGACCAATCAGAAACAAGCATTGCCTATGGCGACCATGTTTGTCTACAGATCAAAACTAAATGAGCAATCCCTATAGAGGACCTTCCATAGATGCTTCCTATCAAGTTTCAGTTCATTTGGCAAAGTGGTTTCAGAGGAGAAGATTTTTAGAAATCAACCAATCAGAAACAAGAACTGCCTGTGGTGGCCATGTTTATTAATGGATCGGGACGAAATGAGCTCTATATAGAGGACCTTCCATAGATGCTTCATACCAAGCTTCAGTTCATTTAGCAAAGCGGTTTCAGAGGAAAAGATTTTTAGAAATCGACCAATCAGAAACAAGAATTGCCTGTGGCGGCCATGTTTGTTGATGGATCGGGACAAAATTAGCAATCTTTAGAGAGGACCTTCCATAGATGGAGGTGAGCTAATAATATAGCTGAAATACTGCTCACTTAACGTTAAATAACAATATAGCTGAAATACTGCTCATTTAACGTTAAATAACAATATAGCTGAAATACTGCTCACTTAACGTTAAATAACAATATAGCTGAAATATTGCTCACTTGACGTTAAACAAGATGAACTGTGAGCTAATGCTCACCTATGATACCCCCGCTCTTTGGCAAACAGGAAGTAGGAATCTGATGGGTCCAAAAACGCTTCCCAAGATATGGGGTATGGGGTACCTATATGAAGCTTGTGACCAAATATCAGATCTCTGCCATCAATAGTTGCTGAGAAAAATGTGACGAAAAATGTGCATATATGTTCAATGTGTATAGAAACCAACTAAGTCGGCAAACAGGAAGTAGGAATCTGACGAGTCCAAAAATGCTACACACAATATGGTATACCTATATGATGCTTGTGACCAAATATCAGATTTCTGCCATCAACAGTTACTGAGAAAAATGCAACGAAAAATATCTTGGACGGACGGAAGGACAGAGGTAAAACAGTATACCCCCCTCCCCCTTCGGGGAGCGGGGGTATAACAACAATCAAATGAATCAATCTCTAGGTTTGCATTAGAAGGATAGTATTTTGAATGTTAAAACATGACAGAAAGTAATAGGGTGGTAATTTTGAAAATAATTATCTCTCCTTGCACTTAAAAGTTTGCACAATACTTTTAATGCTATTTAATACGTTACTACACGAGTAATACAATGGACGTACAGGGCAAAAACATCCCTCCCCCTTCCTCTTTATCCCTCTGAATGGTAGGGAACACCAATTTATGTTGTTTGTTTCCAAATACAAGTATGAAGTATGTCTATGACAGGACTATTTTCGCTATAACAGATAACACCTTTTCTTCCCTGTAGCTTTCTCTTCACCAAGAATAGACATCATCCTTTCTTTACAACTGCGACCATGAGAATCTACATCTATATTTACACTTCTTTGCCTAACAATGTATTCCTGAAAAAGAACAAGAAGAGTTACATGTATCACTACAAATCATAGCTCCAAACATCAAAATGTACACTGATAAGTCAGAAACTACAATCATCATGTGATTCTATTTAATATTATATATAATTAAAGAGTGTTTTTTACCTGCCTAAGTCTTGATTACAATCAGGACATGCATTGTTGTTTTACCTGCCTAAGTCTTGATTACAATCAGGACATGTGTTGTTTTACCTGCCTAAGTCTTGATTACAATCATGACATGTGTTGTTTTACCTGCCTAAGTCTTGATTACAATCAGGACATGTGTTGTTTTACCTGCCTAAATCTTGATTACAATCAGGACATGTGTTGTTTTACTTGCCTAAGTCTAGATTACAATCTGGACATGTGTTGTTTTACCTGCCTAAGTCTAGATTACAATCAGGTCATGTGTTGTTTTACCTGTCTAAGTCTAGATTACAATCAGGTTATGTGTTGTTTTACCTGTCTAAGTCTAGATTACAATCAGGACATGTGTTGTTTTACCTGCCTAAGTCTAGATTACAATCAGGTCATGTTTCATTTTACCTGCCTAAGTCTAGATTACAATCAGGACATGCGTTGTTTTACCTGCCTAAGTCTAGATTACAATCAGAACATGTGTTGTTTTACCTGCCTAAGTCTTGATTACAATCAGGACATGTGTTGTTTTACCTGCCTAAGTCTTGATTACTATCAGGTCATGTGTTGTTTTACCTGTCTAAGTCTACATTACAATCAGGACATGTGTTGTTTTATCTGCCTAAGTCTTGATTACAATCTGGGCATGTGTTGTTTTACCTGCCTAAGGCTAGATTACAATCAGGTCATGTGTTGTTTTACCTGTCTAAGTCTAGATTACAATCAGGTCATGTGTTGTTTTACCTGCCTAAGTCTAGATTACAATCAGGTCATGTGTCATTTTACCTGCCTAAGTCTAGATTACAATCATGATGTGTTGTTTTACCTGCCTAAGTTTAGATTATGATGTGTTGTTTTACCTGCCTAAGTCTAGATTACAATCAGGATGTGTTATTTTTACCTGCCTAAGTCTAGATTACAATCAGAACATGTGTTGATTTACCTGCCTAAGTTTAGATTATGATGTGTTGTTTTACCTGCCTAAGTCTAGATTACAATCAGAACATGTGTTGTTTTACCTCTCTAAGTCTAGATTACAATCAGGTTGTGTTGTTTTACCTGTCTAAGTCTAGATTACAATCAGGACATGTGTTGTTTTACCTGCCTAAGTCTAGATTACAATCAGGTCATGTGTCATTTTACCTGCCTAAATCTAGATTACAATCAGGACATGCGTTGTTTTACCTGCCTAAGTCTAGATTATGATGTGTTGTTTTACCTGCCTAAGTCTAGATTACAATCATGATGTGTTGTTTTACCTGCCTAAGTTTAGATTATGATGTGTTGTTTTACCTGCCTAAGTCTAGATTACAATCAGAACATGTGTTGTTTTACCTACCTAAGTCTAGATTACAATCAGGATGTGTTATTTTTACCTGCCTAAGTCTAGATTACAATCAGGTCATGTGTTGTTTTACCTGCCTACGTCTAGATTACAATCAGAACATGTGTTGTTTTACCTGTCTAAGTCTAGATTACAATCAGGTTATGTGTTGTTTTACCTGTCTAAGTCTAGATTACAATCAGGACATGTGTTGTTTTACCTGCCTAAGTCTAGATTACAATCAGGTCATGTGTTGTTTTACCTGCCTAAGTCTTGATTACAATCAGGACATGTGTTGTTTTACCTGCCTAAGTCTTGATTACTATCAGGTCATGTGTTGTTTTACCTGTCTAAGTCTACATTACAATCAGGACATGTGTTGTTTTACCTGCCTAAGTCTTGATTACAATCTGGGCATGTGTTGTTTTACCTGCCTAAGGCTAGATTACAATCAGGTCATGTGTTGTTTTACCTGTCTAAGTCTAGATTACAATCAGGTCATGTGTTGTTTTACCTGCCTAAGTCTAGATTACAATCAGGACATGTGTTGTTTTACCTGCCTAAGTCTAGATTACAATCAGGTCATGTGTCATTTTACCTGCCTAAGTCTAGATTACAATCATGACGTGTTGTTTTACCTGCCTAAGTTTAGATTATGATGTGTTGTTTTACCTGCCTAAGTCTAGATTACAATCAGGATGTGTTATTTTTACCTGCCTAAGTCTAGATTACAATCAGAACATGTGTTGTTTTACCTGCCTAAGTCTAGATTACAATCAGGTCATGTGTTGTTTTACCTGCCTAAGTCTAGATTACAATCAGAACATGTGTTGTTTTACCTCTCTAAGTCTAGATTACAATCAGGTTGTGTTGTTTTACCTGTCTAAGTCTAGATTACAATCAGGACATGTGTTGTTTTACCTGCCTAAGTCTAGATTACAATCAGGTCATGTGTCATTTTACCCGCCTAAATCTAGATTACAATCAGGACATGCGTTGTTTTACCTGCCTAAGTCTAGATTATGATGTGTTGTTTTACCTGCCTAAGTCTAGATTACAATCAGAACATGTGTTGTTTTACCTGCCTAAGTCTAGATTACAATCAGGTCATGTGTCATTTTACCTGCCTAAGTCTAGATTACAATCATGATGTGTTGTTTTACCTGCCTAAGTTTAGATTATGATGTGTTGTTTTACCTGCCTAAGTCTAGATTACAATCAGAACATGTGTTGTTTTACCTACCTAAGTCTAGATTACAATCAGGATGTGTTATTTTTACCTGCCTAAGTCTAGATTACAATCAGGTCATGTGTTGTTTTACCTGCCTAAGTCTAGATTACAATCAGAACATGTGTTGTTTTACCTGTCTAAGTCTAGATTACAATCAGGTTATGTGTTGTTTTACCTGTCTAAGTCTAGATTACAATCAGGACATGTGTTGTTTTACCTGCCTAAGTCTAGATTACAATCAGGTCATGTGTTGTTTTACCTGCCTAAGTCTAGATTACAATCAGAACATGTGTTGTTTTACCTGTCTAAGTCAAGATTACAATCAGGACATGCGTTGTTTTACCTGCCTAAGTCTAGATTATGATGTGTTGTTTTACCTGCCTAAGTCTAGATTACAATCAGGTCATGTGTTGTTTTACCTGCCTAAGTCTAGATTACAATCAGAACATGTGTTGTTTTACCTGCCTAAGTCTAGATTACAATCAGAACATGTGTTGTTTTACCTGCCTAAGTCTAGATTACAATCATGACGTGTTGTTTTACCTGCCTAAGTTTAGATTATGATGTGTTGTTTTACCTGCCTAAGTCTAGATTACAATCAGGATGTGTTATTTTTACCTGCCTAAGTCTAGATTACAATCAGGATGTGTTATTTTTACCTGCCTAAGTCTAGATTACAATCAGAACATGTGTTGTTTTACCTGCCTAAGTCTAGATTACAATCAGGTCATGTGTTGTTTTACCTGCCTAAGTCTAGATTACAATCAGGTCATGTGTTGTTTTACCTACCTAAGTCTAGATTACAATCAGAACATGTGTTGTTTTACCTGCCTTAGTCTATATTACAATCTGGACATGTGTTGTTTTATCTGCCTAAGTCTAGATTACAATCAGAACATGTGTTGTTTTATCTGCCTAAGTCTAGATTACAATCAGGACATGTGTTGTTTTACCTGCATAAGTCTAGATTACATTCAGAACATGTGTTGTTTTACCTGCCCAAGTTTAATTTATGATGTGTTTTTGACCTGCCTTTAAGCTTAGATTACAATCAGGACATTAAGACTTGATCCTACCATGGTCTCATTGTCATATTTACAGTGATTCAGCTAGGCACCGGTCTCAGGACATGCCCACCTATTTCTCACATTGTTCTGAAGAATAATTAGTTTAATTATTAAAGAATGTCCTGAAGAAATTTTTATAAAACTGGCAATTGTCCTGAAGATTTCAAAGTCTAGCTGAAACACTGTATTTGTAAGAACAACTAACATTTAAAACAATTCGAAAGGGTATTACCTGGAAAATTATTGTTCTGGCACTGGAAGTAGAATTATCTAGATTCCATTTAGTCTGATAAACACCTTCATTTTTTGTTGTTGAAATTCAAGACACAAGTATCAAATTCTTGACTAAGGTTTAGCTTCAAATAAACCAGGATATTCTACCTTTGAGATTTTGGCACAGGTGATATTGCTATTTATTTTGGCACAGGTGATATTGCTATTTATATGTGTGGTGAAACTCATTTATTGCTTTTATCTTATCTTGAAAACCTTTCTTACTCACCTTAATATTAGAATATTCACCTTGAAGTAATATAAATATAAGTTTCCTATAGAAGATTAACCTCCCTTTTAAATCAAGTTCGTGCGTCCATTTTTGAATTGTTTTGATATATTTAGATTTTGATCTCATGTGATCAAGGGTCAGTAACACATTCCATACATCAGTGGTATCTTCTGTCTGAATGTCTTCCTCTGTACATTCAATAACACACAATTTGTCTAAATTCTCCTGAACATTTTGTAGAAGGTTAAAAATCATGTTGTCTCCTTTGAACTGATTAGCACATTCAGTAGCATCTTTACGTATTATTGTTAGAATATCACGTTTTAATTGTGGACTACTTAGTAGAATGTCTGGCAAGATCTCTGGATAACTTTCTGACACCCTTACGTCAACATCAATTTGGACTGGGTCACTATTAGCGTTTTCCTGCTTTAAATGGACTTCTATATGTTTAGCATTTCCAAATTCTATAAGTAATAAAATAAAGGCATATAAATAAATTATAAAGAGAAACAAGGCATATAAATTAATTGTAAAGAGAAACAAGGCATATAAATAAATTGTAAAGAGAAACAAGGCATAAAAATAAATTGTAAAGAGAAACAAGGCATATAAATAAATTGTAAAGAGAAACAAGGCATATATTATGAATTGTAAAAGAGAAACCAGTCTTAAGTCACTATCTGATCAGATTGTCAAAAAAAGTTACTAAAAAGCTGTCGCTATCTATATCTATTTTTTATTCTGCCAAATTAAATACAAGAATTGTACAAGAATGGTCTTCAAATTACCAGCTAAATTTGTACAAGCAGTGTTTTTGACAATATTTTTCCATAATTCAAAAATAAATTTGGTATCTTTGAAGTTTGAAGTAGCTTTAATTTAATTGGTAGCCTTTTTTACTATAGGTGGTACAGTTACATATCAAATTTGACAAGTTAAGCTCAATGACTTCTGATCACAAGCCTAATACCACTGAAGGCTACTAACTTCAAGTGGTGTGATTTAAAGACACCTACTGAAGACTGGGGGTTTTATCAGTCAGTTCATTAAAACTACATTTTGTATTACCAAATAAGTTAGGTAGATAAAAATTGCTGAAAGTGACAAAAACACCTGTAAATAATTAAAAATATCAAGAAATGATAGAAGTAACTCACTCACCAATACTGCATGCACATTTTCAAATAAAAATTAGTACACTAAAACACCTACCAAAAATTTCATTACTATAAAATATATATATGAACTGAGGGAGAAATTAACACACTTATTATGTAATGAACTTTCCAAAAATTCCATAAATTGTCTGATCAATCCACCACAATAATATGGGGCCATAAAACTACTGTATTAACACCCAGGCCATGTATATGTGCATGATGGGTTTGCGTAATTCTTTGATTATATGTTCCGACAGTGTGGTATTTTATGCTTTCCACTTTATCCATGTGGTAATTAGCAGAGCATGCTAAGTTGATAGAAGATCTGATATAAAATGTAGAAGTTACACATACAAGCTTTTGTGCCAGATGATGTATGAACAGAACAAAATAAATTTCACCAACTTCAAACAGCAAGAGGAGACATAATTATTATATATGCATATGTCAGTCTTTTTAAATTCAATGATTTGAATAGAGGTGGTTGTTGATTTTTTTGATATTGGTTAAATTGTTGACAGTCACTTTCTCCAGTTACAATGCACTGATTGCAGCTTGATTGCATTGTTCAAAGCATCAATGTAGCTAGACAGAGTTTAAAGCTTCCTCAAATTTTTGATTGTATTAAACATTGGTACATTTAATGAATTAATGTGTCTACAAATAATTAATGTGTCTAAATAATGTATTGATTGATTGATTGATTGATTGTTGTTTCACGTTCAGCGACAAAATTTCATTCATATTTAGAGTGAGAATAAATTCAACACTATCTCTAAAGTCAGGCTTTCCATATTATAACCTGACAACCTCCCCATCAAGAGGGCACACCCAGGCCCTATCATATACCTGGGGATGTACTGCACAGCTCTGTGGGTCGAGTCCTGGGAACATTACCAATTACCAGCTAATTAATGTATTCAATGAATGTGTCTAATTAGAACAAATATCGAGATTTATACAGAACTTAAATGTACTTCAGATATTAAGTAGACATTTCTCCACTTTTTCTAAATAATTAGATGGTAATACCTGTGACTTTAAATTCTCCAGTCTGACAATAAAATGACTGTAAGATATTCAGTTCCTCCTCCATATCAGACATCACAAAATATAGTTAAACTGGTTGTTATTCTGTGCTTTTTGTTACATATACATTGCATATCACATAAAATATCAGAAAAAGTTGATCTTATGCTCTAGGCTGAGAGCAAAATTGCAATTATGCAGCCTCTAAATTGCAGATATGGTACTACTAACACCTGAAAATATGTTATACACCACTTAAACCATAGCTTATTATTTTTATTATTAGCAGTTTCTCATTCACAATTTTTAATGTGTGTAGTTTTTTCTTGTAAAAATCTAAAACAACATGATTATGAATTGAATGTATGTACATTTGTATATTTTGTATGTAGTCGATTTGAAAACCCAGAGCTTGTGTTTGTAATTGTTAAATGAATATCGACTTTAAATAAAACTTTGAATTGAATTAAATCGACTTCAGAATAATAGTTTGAAAAATTGTAGCTTTACATGAAATATATAATAGGGAATTTTGGAATCGCACAAATACTTTTGTCAACTGCCTGTCCATTATCTTTTTATTTGTAAAATACATACATGTACATAGTATTCTACCATATGTTAAATTACATTATTATTTTAAAATATATCTGATATTATTTTCCAATGTGATGCGTGCCAAATTGGGAGTAAAAATAATTATTTTTTATATATCGATGAAACCGAAATAGACTGGGGCCGAATTGATTTGAGGCCAGAGTGACTTTTTATAGGGGGCCAATCATGGTGTTGATCGCATGGTAGTTGGATTTACAACTACCTATATATGTCCTATGCAATCAGTGCCTAATGTTGTGAATTCGAACCCCGTTCAGACGAGGTGTACTCGATACAACAGTATGTGAAAAAGTTTGTCAGTGACTTGCAACAGCTCAGTGGTTTTCTCCGGGTACTCCGGTTTCCTCCACCAATAAAACTGACTTCCATGATATAACTGAAATATTGTTGAAACCAACATATATTTTTTTATTAGTAACTGTTTGATACAGAAAGGGTCATTTTATATACATGTATATCAGAGTTATGTATAAATAAACTGAAAAACTGAAAGCTGAAGAATACAATACAACTTTTTTGTAGTTTTTGAAAAATGGGGGCTATCCTGTCTTCAAGTATATGTACATGTGCCTGAAAGTGAAAATGCAGAGCAAAAATAGCTTTGAGTGTCAACTGTAATTTTATATTTTTGTACATTGTATATATTAGCTGTATATAGAAATTAGATTCCATGCAGGTACGGCATAGTGATATCAGTGACTGGCATGTTATTATCAGTATGTTGATGGAGTGCTGAGCTATAAAGAAGAAGAGACTATCCGGAAATTAAACAGCCGGAAAGTAAACATCAGTACGTTGATGGTTTTCTGTAACCAAAGAAGAAGAAAAAGAAATCTCAACTAGATCATCCATACCCACCCACCTTTTTTTTAAACCTTGTCCTTAACTCACATCATTGAAGTTTCTATACTCTATTTAAACAAACAAATGCTTTATTGTCAATCAAGAGGCCCACAATGAGCAGTATAATCAATAAAAAATCACAATATACAATTGATTCACATAATAATTTTTTCATTGGACAATACAAACAAATTAAAAAAAAAAAATCTAGTAAGAAATATAGGTTTGTTTGTTTGTTTGTTTATACAGAAAATTCATACAATTAAATATTTGGGTATGAGCTAACATCCTTTTAGCATCGTCCCCTGGTGTCTTCTGCTGAAGGGCTTGCCTTTCTGCTTTAGATACAGGGAGGATATAAATGGCTCATACCTCAAAATTAAGGGTTGACTATCGACATCATCCTTTTAGCACCGTCACCTGGTGTCTCCTGCAGAAAGGTTATCATTGTGTTTGCCTCTCTGCTTCAGACATGGGTAGGATACAAATAGTCAGCTCTATCTATTTATTTATCATCGTATTTATATGATACAAATAATTATATATGTGAATATTCATGCCCCTCGTGGGCCCATAATTGGTAAATAAAGTATCTTCTTCTTCTTCTTCTTCATATATCATAGCTGGATGTATTAAAACATATCAACCACACTGAGCATATAAATGACATGTTATAAGCGCTACCGGATGTTTCATCCCATAACCAAAACGGACCATTACCAAAACGGACCATAACAAATACGGACTATTGAAATAAAAAATGTAAATTTCTTGAATAAATATGATATTTTATGTATTATTTCTATGATTTTATATGTATTTAATTATATTTGTTTAGTGTGTTTTAATTATAAACATATTGTTTGTATACTGTTTATTACATTTATGTATTAGAATGTTTATTGTTTTTTTTGTGTGTAATATAAATCACTGTAATGACTCTGCCCCTTGCTGGGACTTTGATTGGACAATAAAATCTTATCTTATCTTATCTGTTCGTTTGCACATAAATTTGCAAAAAAAAAAAAAAAAAAAAAAACATTGAATGCACATTTTTAGTCAAATCATCCAATTAATTGTTACACACTTAATTACAATTATGATTAATTTGATTTTTAATTGATTAAAACTTAATTAATTTTAAAGAATTTGGTTTAATGTAATTAACTTTAATTTACAAAGATTATTAAACCCTCAATGCTTTATTCTTAGTTTCCTCCAAAGAATATGGGCTTGGGTTGATAAAAAGAAAAAAGAGCATGTACATGTACATAGTAATTAAGATATAATTAACGGATTGCAGTACATGGAATTTTGATAAATTCCATTACAAAAACGAGTAAATTTCTTTGATCTTTGGTTCATTCATTATCATTCTCACAATGGGGACAGACCACTGTGCAGATTGCTCCAGAAAAGTAAATTCAAGACAACACACACTTCAGTGATTATTATACAATCACCTGATAATCAAATCATTTAATCTAATTAAAAGTGATTTATTCATAAATCTAAAAAGTAATTATCACAAATAAGACAAGTTTAAAAAAAAAAACAATAAACGCACAATAAAAAAAAAAAATAAATAAAGATTCTTGCAATACATATTTTTTTCTGATAGTGATAGTCCGTTTTGGTTATGGTCCGTTTTAGTGTAGTCCGTTTTGGTAATGATCCGTATTGGTTATGGTCCGTTTTGGTTATGGGATGAAACGTCATGTAGTCGTTATAAGTATAAGTATCTTTGTCTTTGTTAAACATACATGACACGTATGTTCTTATTCTTATTCTTTATGTTATGTTTTAAATAATTATATATGTGAATATTGGTAAATAAAAGTATCTCCTTCTTCTTCTTCTTCTATACTCTATTTAATGACAACTCACTTGACCAACCTACCCAACTAAATCTTGTGAAGGGGAATGATCGGAGGTCTTCTTTTTTTCTCTTTTTTTTTGGTGGCAAAAAGACTGGTTCCAATTATAGACAGGACGGAGAACCAGTCGATTTATGTACCTTTCGGAATTTTTAAAAAGATCGAATTACACTAGTTCCGAAAGTAGAGTCGATCGGCCATCTTGAAAATAGTCTGAAAGCAAGATCAAGAGATCAATATTTGGAGACCATTTTTGATGCTGTGACGTTATTTATTGTTCAAAGAACAAGACAGAATACCATTGCACTCCTTGGACGTTATGAGTGCGGAGTCAACTGACTCTAAAGGTAAATAAAACAAATTTAACATCCTTTGTTTTGTTTGTTGACGAGAGAGTAGCATCGTGTTATCGGTTTTCGTGCTATTATCAATTTTCAGATATAGCGATTAACAGTGTTAACCATTCATTCATATGACGATTGGAATTTTCAAAGAATGGCTAGTTAAATATTTCTTTGTACATAAGATTGTTTTTAAAGCCATTCTTGTATTTTAATATACTCTCGATTATCTGGCAACTTTTGTTGTCACTAAAATGGCGTCATCTGTTTTCGTGTGAAGTAAAAACAAGGCCGATATACGGGATGGAAACGAATATATAATCCGGAAATGGCTGGTTTTAAAATTTCATGGTTCTGGCCATCTACCAAATCATACTACATCTAAATAAAATAACAGAATGTTTGAAAATGACCACTTTCAAAATTGTGTTTACTTTTGATGTTTTTTTAGTGCTGAAACCACAATGCACTGCAAAGTGACATGTATTTTATATAAGAAACAGGCACATTTCAGTCAGCTCTTTTGTTTACAAGTACGATCAGTGACCCCATGACAGGAAGAGCCGGTGTCTGAGAGGCAGACGACATAGTTCAATTTTATATAGCCCTTCTGGATTTTTTTCCAGCTACTTTATAAATGAAGTAAATTTTTAGCATTACAAAAAGTATGGTTCAGTAGGTAGGTTCACTGTTTTTGGTACTTACGTCTTTAAAAGCAAACTTTAACATCTTTTACAGATGTCATGCTGTAGTCTTGTTTATGTTCCATAAATAGAAACCGGAAGACACGTCAAAAATAATGTGTGCGCTGTGGAAATCAAAATAAAATGGATAAAACGAAAACACATACCGTGACAGTACGACTACGGCAAAATCATAATGTACGGCAGTACGGTTTGTCTACCGATTCTGTTCAACTTATTATCCGAAATATGAGAGTTGTGATTTTCCCACAAATTAATATAAGGCCTGTTTTTTAATTCTTAACCATTAACCTGGTTTTAAACTTTAATTTATGGTTGAGTGTTTTTTTACGGTGTGGTTTTAACCATGCGGTTAAATGGTTAAAGAACATCTTAACCGGGATCGAAGCACGGTTGAATATGTTTGAACCTTGTTAATTACCAGTATATGTTTATAATAGGAACATCTGTGTATTATACTATAGACCCATATCCCAGTTGTTTATTGACATTCTGCATTGTTGTATTTGTTTATAAAGAATTAAATTATTTTATTTGTTGTTTTTGTTTTGTTTGTGTGTTTAAGAGTTGAATTGTTTTATTTGTTAATAAAGAATTCATTTTACTTTGTTAAAAAATAATCAATGAACTAGAAAATTTCTCTTAAATATTGTTCTTCAACCATTGCGTTTTTTATCTATCTTAAACATGTTTCAGGTTGTTTTCAACCATATTTGAGAATAAAAAAACGGGCCTATAGTCTCGTATCGTGTTCAGATGATGTTAGCAGTTGTACCACAAGTATTTACCCAATACACATTAGTCGTTACGTCATAGGTAAAATAGATTTGTCACGGCACTTGAACTTGCTCCCAGCCACCAAATTTCCCCCACTGATTTTGTTCGATCAATGTGTAACCCACTGAAAAATCATATTGTCTCATATATGCTGCAAACCTTAAATTGTCAATTGTCTGAATTGGACGACAACACCAAACAAAAGATCATCGCATAAAAACCAGACTTGGCAATTGCAACCATTATGAAATTTCAAATGATAAAATACCTTGCAATTCTTCACTCAGATATTCCACAGCAGTGCCTGAAATGAGGGCGAGCCTTTGGCTGGCCCGAACAAATTTTTTGGGCCAGTAAAAAATTAGAGTCACTGTCCCAAATGGCATAATGGTGGCCCAAACATTTTGACATTTTTTTTATGAAAAAAAGACATCAGATATCAACAGTTTTCAAGTTAATTGTTTTTATCAACAACATTAAAATTCATTCTTTCGCTAGTCTCACAGGGGTTGGGGGGGTTCTTCAAGGTAATTTTGGTACAGGTGTGCAGCTGAAATTGCGAAAACACCCCAATGCATATATTGCTATCAAATGAAACCTGAATTTACTTGTTATAACCTTTTCGACACCATTGGCTAGGGTGGTCTCAAGAAACGATGCTAGTCCGTCGGATGGGGACAATAAAAGGCTGGTTTGTGCAAGGGGAGATCAATGCCATGATCACATTAAAGACATCCGGAAAAAGTGGAGCGTGACTCGCATAAGTGGACATCACTTGTTTCCCAATCCACTATGAAGAAGTGATTTTAAAGTAAAATAACCTCTCAGTTCGGGGGGTAATGTCAGTTGGTTATTCATTCCATGGTGCTGTCATTTTCTGTTATATAAACAACTGTTAACTTTTCCTGTTAGTTTTTAATTTGTAAACAAAAGTTCTGGTTCCAAAAAAAGAAAACACTCCCAATTGTCATTAAAATGTAGCCGTGTGTATAGAGATGAACTATGAAAAGTTTAAAAGAAGTGACAGGCCAGATCATTTCCGTAGTTTGACATTACTGTCAACGATTTTCTCTCCATTGTTGGGAAAATGTTTTTCAATGATTACCTAAGGATTGACACAAAAAGGTTTCCGATTTCTGTAAAATGAAATTCGTACATGTACATTTTGCAGCAGATTGAATGAATAAATTTCCGATCCAAGATACCAGATCGCAAACATTATAAGTTGACAGAATTCTCTTTATTGTTCACAACTTTCCACTTCGTCGGTGAAAGTTAACAATTTTAATAATTAAATCATAAAGAAACAAAAAACATGTTTTTTTCTAATATTTAATGAATACTTGTGTATTACATGAAAACATGTATTGATTGGCTCAATAAAAATAAATAATTGGGGAGAACAGTAAATTACATTAGCTGTGTATTCAATGGTTGCAAAAATGTATTTGGACCAATCGCTGTGCTCGTAGCAAACCGTTTTCGACTAGAACGGAAGAGTTGTCTACCGTTGACGGTACAGTTTATGTCCGGTTTTGGTCAAACAACAATTTTTAACGGTCTTTTAGACAATCGCCCAGACGTTTTTTGTTGGGCCGGTGACTACCTAATTTGGAGCAACTTTTGGTCGCCTGAATAAGATATTAATTGCTTTTGGCCGGTGGGCGACCGTCCATTTCTGGCACTGCACAGGAGTCAGAAATTTTATTAATATATCCTGAATATAGTACAAAGTGGAGGAAAACACATTTTCACAAAGTAGCGAGTGAAACGAACAAGGAATTAAACATGATTTTGGGAATTTTGTCTGTTTTTGTAATGTCGCTAGTCCTACTTTGGTTCGAACTTCAAGCAAAGTCAAATTTTAGTAATTTAATGTATGATCAGCTCTTCAGGTCTTGATAATAGCATTGCTCACTTTTCCCACACGTGGTGCAATCATTGAGTATAAATTCTTTAGATATTGATCTTTCTCTAATGAGCATTTCATGTCCCGTAGCATATTTGTAGCGGGGCCGTCGTTGTCTTGATCTTATGGTAGATGGATTTACAACTACATGTGCAATCAGTGCCTATCACCACTAATGTTGTGAGTTCGAATTCTGCTAATGGCAAGGTGTACTGGATACAACATGTCAGTGTTTTTCTCCTGTTACTCTGGTTTCCTCCACCAATAAAACTGGCTGCCACGATATAGCTGAAATATTGTTGAAAGTGCATTAGACATCATAACCATAACCCTATACTAGTGAATATACAAATGTACAAGATAAAATATAAATATTGATGAAAAAAAACTGACTTCTAAAAGCTAATACTTTGCCATATGGGGTAGAAGTAGGGCTAATGCATTGAATCCATGATGAAAAAGAAGCACATGGGCACATCTCCTTGATTGGTGAGCACTGATGTAAGAATCAAATCTAATCATACGGTCTTAAAAGTTAAAAATCATTACTAGTTAGGTTTGTCTTACTGGTGACAGTGATGGGTATTGCCTATTGATAACAAATGTTTATTTTTTAAGGAGAGGACAGAGTTGAAAACGTCTTGGATGATATTCTTGACGGTCACAATGTTGATGATGATTTGGCTACAGAAATAAAAGAAGATGCTAAACCATCTACTGGTAAGTTAGGTAATGCAATCCCATGAAAATTATATATATTGTATATTTCAACAATATCTTGGAATAGATTTGTTTGGGAAATCTTTGTTTTTTAATGAAAAATTGAATTGGATAACCAATAATTGTTGCTTCATGAATCATGTGCTCTATCAACTTCATTCTTTGACAAATTCTCACGAAATTTATACAAATTCTTTATTTGAAGAATATCTTGGTTTAGTTTTAAAAAATTTAGTGATATCAGAATCTTTTTTGGGTAATATCTTTGTTTTTAATGAAAATCTGTTGTGTTTTGAGAATTGTTACTTGTATGAGCTCTAGCAAATTCATATTTGGGAGAATTATCACCACATTTTTACAGTATCTTTATTTCAGGACTTCTAAATATTGTAGTTCATATAAATGTTTAGATGATTCTTTTATTTCTTAGCTATTGCCAGACCCAAGATAAAAGTTAAACAAAAATCGCCCCGTAAAAAAATAAAAAAGGAAACCGAGCCTAATCCTGTTGTAAAGGAAGAAGTACCAGAACAAACAGAGGATTCTATTCTAGAAGAACCTGTAGTAGAAGAACCTAGAAAAGTTAAAAAAGAAATTGTTAAAGTCAAAGATAGAGCTCAGAGTGGTATGATTGAATTAGAACTTGATATGTAATATAATGTAATCAAAGCTATAGTCATGACTCTGTGTCTGTGATCATCTTTGTTAGCTAGTGGTATGATTGAATTAGAACTTGATATGTAATATAATGTAATCAAAGCTATAGTCATGACTCTGTGTCTGTGATCATCTTTGTTAGCTAGTGGTATGATTGAATTAGAACTTGATATGTAATATAATGTAATCAAAGCTATAGTCATGACTCTGTGTCTGTGATCATCTTTGTTAGCTAGTGGTATGATTGAATTAGAACTTGATATGTAATATAATGTAATCAAAGCTATAGTCATGACTCTGTGTCTGTGATCATCTTTGTTAGCTAGTGGTATGATTGAATTAGAACTTGATATGTAATATAATGTAATCAAAGCTATAGTCATGACTCTGTGTCTATGATCATCTTTGTTAGCTAGTGGTATGATTGAATTAGAACTTGATATGTAATATAATGTAATCAAAGCTATAGTCATGACTCTGTGTCTGTGATCATCTTTGTTAGCTAGTGGTATGATTGAATTAGAACTTGATATGTAATATAATGTAATCAAAGCTATAGTCATGACTCTGTGTCTGTGATCATCTTTGTTAGCTAGTGGTATGATTGAATTAGAACTTGATATGTAATATAATGTAATCAAAGCTATAGTCATGACTCTGTGTCTGTGATCATCTTTGTTAGCTAGTGGTATGATTGAATTAGAACTTGATATGTAATATAATGTAATCAAAGCTATAGTCATGACTCTGTGTCTGTGATCATCTTTGTTAGCTAGTGGTATGATTGAATTAGAACTTGATATGTAATATAATGTAATCAAAGCTATAGTCATGACTCTGTGTCTGTGATCATCTTTGTTAGCTAGTGGTATGATTGAATTAGAACTTGATATGTAATATAATGTAATCAAAGCTATAGTCATGACTCTGTGTCTGTGATCATCTTTGTTAGCTAGTGGTATGATTGAATTAGAACTTGATATGTAATATAATGTAATCAAAGCTATAGTCATGATTTTGTGTCTGTGATCATCTTTGTTAGCTTTCATTTCTCTTCATTTTCTCAGAACCACATTGAAAATGGAACCAACCTTCTCAGGCTTCTGGGATGAAATTCAAATATAACATGTGATATAATTCATAATTGGTAGGAATATTCCTTAGTTGACCTTCTAGTACTACAAGGTTGTAGGATTTTTTTTGTTGATTGGTAGTATATAAGGATTTCTCTATTTCATTATAGTTACAAACATTTACCGGTACTCAACCAAAAGGTAGATTTCACTGTATAGATAGATGTTAAACAAGGAGAGTTAACAATTACACCTGCCAACTAAAATATAGAACACTTTTGACTTGCCTTTAACTTCAAAATACACAGAAATCAGTGATGAAAAATAGATTCAGACAAGGGACAAACTCAAAAATGTGGCCAGTTTTAACCTGTTGTTACAGATTATTTTACGACATGTATATTAGTAAAAATTCATGTGCTATATGTGATTTATAATATTTAGCTTTTGTACTTTGAAGAAAATATTTCCTTTTATATTAGAACCTACATTGAAGACTCCTTTGAAGAAACCAGTAACTAAGAAAATAGTAAAGAAAAAGAAGAAAGAAATCCAGAAAGAGGAACCAGGTACAAGGATTTGTTTAGTAGCAATGTTACCAGGGTGCAAAACAGATAAGGCTCATATTTTTCATTGACTTAAGAAATAATTCATGAAAGCCATAGTTTGTTTGTAGTTTTAACATGGTTAACATTATTTTTGTAAAAATTCTATCCTGAGCAATAAATTGCAAGGAAAACAATATTGCCCATGTTAAAATGTCGTACTAATATGGATGCCATGAATTATTTTGATAATGGAAAAGGAACTGAAATTGAATTGTGATTAGGGTTTCAGGTAGTCTGGCACTCATTCATATATATATATATTTATACGTCCTTCATGAATAGTTATGAATCACAATGTCATTCATCTAGGATTCTATGTAAGTCAGGTACATTTCACCTGGCCTATACCTCCATAATCCATTAATCTTGTTAATTTATGGCAGTTTTACTGATTGGTCCATTTTTTGGTAAGCATATACTAGTTCATGAGCAAATCGCAATTTTGTTAGGATTGTTAGTACAGTGCCTGAAATGGACGGTCGCCCGCCAGCCAAAGGCAATTAATATCTTATTCAGGCGACCAAAAGTTGCTCCAAATTAGGTAGTCACTGGCCCAACAAAAAACATCTAGGCGATTGCATAGAAGACCATTAAAAATTGTTGTTTTACCGAAACCGGACATAAACTGTACCGTTAACGGTAGACAGCTTTTCCGTTCTAGTCGAAAATTGTTTGTTACGAGCACAGCGATTGGTCCAAATACATTTTTGTAACCAATGATTACACAGCTAATGTAATTTACTGTTCTCCCCAATTATTTATTTTTATCGAGCCAATACGTTTTCATGTGATACACAAGTATTCACTAAATATTAGGGGAAAAAACGTGTCTTGTTTCTTTATGATTTAATTATTAAAATTATTAACAATAAAGAGAATTCTGTCAACTTCTAATGTTTGCGATCTGGTATCTTGGATCGGAAATTTATTCATTCAATCTGCTGCAAAATGTACATGGGCGAATTTCATTTTACAGAAATCGGAAACCTTTTTGTGTCAATCCTTAGGTAATCATTGAAAAACTTTTTCCCAACAACGGAGAGAAAATCGTTGACAGTAATGTCAAACTACGGAAACGATCTGACCTGTCACTTCTTTTAAACTTTTCATAGTTCATCTCTATGCACACGACTACATTTTAATGACAATTGGGAGTGTTTTCTTTTTTGGAACCAGAACTTTTGTTTACAAATTAAAAACTAACAGGAAAAGTTAACACTTGTTTATATAACAGAAAATGACAGCACCGTTTGTTATTTCAACAAAGTGAGATACTTGTTTGGAATGAATAACCAACTGACATTACCCCGAACTGAGAGGTTATTTTACTTTAAAATCACTTCTTCATAATGGATTTGGAAACAAGTGATGTCCACTTTTGCTAGTCACTCTCCACTCTGGGGAGTGCAAGAGCGGTCCTTGTAGTGGCGATAGTCTACTCTTTTTCCAGATGTCTTTAATGTGATCATGGCATTGATCTCCCCTTACACAAACCAGACTTTTATTGTCCCCATCCGATGGACTAGCATCGTTTCTTGAGACCACCCCAGCCAATGGTGTCAAGGTTGTCCACAAGGTTATAACAAGTAAATTCAGGTTTCATTTGATAGCAATATATGCATTGGGGTATTTCAAATTTTTGGGCCACCATTATGCCATTTGGGCCAGTGACTAATTTTTTACTGACCAAAAAAAAAATTCGCCCTCATTTCAGGCACTGTAGTAAACTATTTGGTGTATTGAACAATATCTTGGATGTCATTGATCATAATTGTGTAAACTATCTTTAGTTGATCCTTTGAATTAATGTCATTCTGAAATGTTTTTAATGGCTTCATAATTTATTTATGAATATATTCTATTGTCTTAAATAGTGAAATCTTAAAATTTTGCACATGTCATTGACAAGTGAATAACTTTATTTTGGGTCAAATCTTGAGGAATGCCACATTTTGTCTCATAAATAAAAGGACAAAATTTGGACTGTATGCTTTTTAATTTTAGCAATAAAAGAAGAAACAGTTGACCAAGATTTTGAAGAGTCATCAAAAGAAGATATATTAAATTTGAGGACTGAGGAGGATATAAAACCTGTAGTTGCAGAAGCAATGGAAGCCCAGGAATATGACACTAGAAGTGAGGCAGAAGGAAGTGATAGAGGCTTGCTGAATAGTGATGTAGAGGAGGAAGATGAAAATAAAGATGAATCTGGTAAGATATACCTCATATTTTACACTAGGAGGTTGATAATAAGATTTATTACTTTATTTGTAAATGTAAGAGAACATTTCATATGTCAGCTGACACTGCATGTCATATTTCAGTGAAACTTTAGGTCACTTTTATTGTCATAAAAATTAAGATTCTCAATTTCTGAAATTCTTTCTATTTGTTAATTACAGGATATTAATGTTTTCAAAATTATGAGAATTCTTTTTTGTAGTGTGTGTATTACTATCAAACTGGAAAACCGGGTTTGCTTTCTTTAGAGAGCTGATCTTACTTTTCTTATAAGGGGTTCAAAATTATGAAGGACAGAAGTTTGACCTTTTGCCACTGACCTCAGACTTTTCAATTTGTCCCATGAAGTGTCATTATCAGGACCTTTCACTTTAAAAAATGATTTTGTACCTCCAGCTTATTTGTTATTTAGATCTCAACTTTTAATGGTAATCATCAGCTCATGTCATTTAACTGATTGGCTTATTCCATTGCTCTTTATATTTGTTCATGCAACATAACATTCCTTATTGGAAAATCATCAAATATATTGATGTATATTAGTGTATTATTATTTTTCAAGACTTCTTTGAAAGTGGATCAGAGAGAATGAGTGATGCTGAAGAAGAAATGGAGGAGGTTGATGAAGAGGAGGAGGATGAAGAGGAAGGTGAAGAAGAAACAGAAGAAGGAGGAAGTAAGAAAATGTTAAAGAGAGGAATCTCACCCATTGAATGGGATGTCAACTCTGATGAAATCAGTGAAGAAGAAGTCGAGGAAGAGGAGGAGGAAGAAGAAAGTCCTCAAGAGGAAAAGAGTGAAAATGGAAGTGAAAAATCTGAGGAGGAAGAATCCAAACGTACATATCCTGATGGTAAGATAATTGTTATAAATTTTATGTCCTTAAGAAGTATTGTGTACATAAAATTGATGTTTTGATGGGTGGGTAGTATGTTTCACTTCATGTTAGCAATCCAAGATGGCTGCCACCATATGACAGAGTTTTAAATTTATTTTAAATATTTATTTTTCTGATAGTACTAAGCCATTTGAAATATAAATTGTTGGAATATTTCTTAGATGGCCATCTACAAAAGCTACATTTATTGTGCCTGTCATATTTCCTAGATGTCCACCACTGCAGGACTTGTTTAACATGGAGCCTATGTGAATTGAGTAAGAACTAAAATAGCTGAACTGTTGCAAAGACTATTTGGATGGAATGTTCCTTGAATGGATATGTAGAATATTTTGTGCCAATCAGAAGTCCAGGATAGTCCTCAACAAAGTTTTTTTTTATGCTATGCTTATCGGTTAATAAACAATATTAATATCCAACAGAACAGAAAAAATCTTTAAAAAGAACAATAGGAGTATTAAAATATTTTTCAGAAACAACAAACCTGATTGAATACACAATGTATAAATGATCATTGAATAATAAATTAATAATTTATAGCTGAGTGAGACATACAGTATCAGTGTAGAACTAAAACATACAGTGAAGAACATCCAGTTTGATTGTTTGTTTAACATGAGCAATATTTCAAATATATTGATAATGAGAATAAGATGACAAATAGTAAATAATAATGAGTAAAAATAGGATGGACCTATAGACAAATCCTTTTTTTTTTTTCCATAGAAAAGATAGTCGAAAACTTTTGCCTTGGAACAGGCCATCATCAAGCACTCCTAACATATATGTACTAATACTATTGTGCTAAAAGTTATTAAATATCCATGGAGTGTGGCATTCTCCAAATACTAGTCTGATTGTTAGGGTAAGTTATAGCATTCATCTTGTATAATCTATTGACACCCTTTTTCAAAGGAGTCATGTCCACCAACAGAGAGAAGAAAAAATAATCAATATCCCAGAGATCCCTATGCAATTTATTACTGTTATTTATCTTTTGTTGACATTTTACATTCTATTTTGAAAGGTGATTACAAGCTGAAATATATTTTCCGTAATCCAAGATTTTTCCTGATCAAAAGTAATAATCATGAGAATGTGGCATTGGCTAAAGCTAAAGGAGTTTGGTCTACACCACCTCAAAATGAAGCCAGGTTAAATCAAGCCTACAGGGTGAGTTATGAATGAATTATTTACTTCAAGCGTTCTTAGGAAAACCAATATTGTCTTGTATATGTTACTTTGATAGTTGGCAATGGAAGCCTATGCCTATGCTGGTAGATATGTGTTACTTTATGTTGAAAAGTTATTGTATAAGCATGTTCAGAATGTTACTGGGTATACATGTTTCTTCTGGTGTTCTTATCAAACCAATTTCTCTATATGTTTCTTCAGGTGTTCACATGGGAACAGTTTCTCTATATGTTTCTTCTGTTGTTCACTCTGGAACATTTGGTGTTCACAGAAAAGTTACTATAAATACATGAGTCTTCCTGAGTTCACACGCGAACAGTTACTCTACATGTTTCTTCTGGTGTTCACACAGGAATAGAAAAGTGTTCATCTGGTGAAATTTATATATAATTACTTTTGGTAACTTTTTTAATATGCATGTGTTACTATTTAGTATCAATATCATATTTAATCTATTTTCAGAACCATGATAATGTGATATTAATATTTTCTGTAAAGGAAAGTGGAAAATTTCAAGGTATTGTAGCCTTTTTTTTTAAATTTACAAGATAATTAGACAAAAATGTATTAAGGTATTTCTGTTTGATAGTAGATTTTATTTAGATTGATTGATTGGTGTTTAATTTAGTATTTCAGCTATATCACAGAAGATTTTTTTTTTAGATTTTATTTAAAACTTGAGTAGCAATTATTATAAAGATAATGGAACTTATAAGTAAAATACTTAAAACAATGTTTGTCAGTTCTCGTTTGTTTTCTTTTTAATATAGTAGACATTTATTGTAGAATAGAGCAAAATGAAATTAAACACACACATTTGTCTTGGAACATTAAAACTTTCTTTATAAGACAACATTTACTGTAGGATGGAAGAAAATATAATAAAACACCAACACATACCACGTTGTTAAAATGACTAAATAATTTAGTACAAAGATCAGAGTGTTGTAGTTTCGTATCAAGGCAGAATATATTTGATTTTTTTTTTTAAAGTTGTGTACCATATTAATCATTTGTATTGAGTGGAATTTCACTATTAACATATGTATATAATTTAGTGCAGATATGTTTATATTACAATGGAACAAATTTTAATTACATTATGATATGTATTTTATATGCATCATTATATATAGGTTATGCAAGAATAGCAGATGAGTCTACTAAAGACCATCCTCCAATAAGATGGGTACTACCTCCAGGACTAAGTGCCAGAGCATTAAGTGGAGTATTTAAACTAGACTGGATTAACAGGTTTGATCAAATCTACTGGTATTCTTATATAATGATGTCACCAGTTCATACACAGATACTGATAGTAATTTATACTTAATTCCAATGTCATGGTCGTGATCGTATGGAAGTTGTCAGTGACATACGGTAGGTCGATGGTTTTCCCCAGGTACTCCGGTTTCCTCTACCAATAAAACTGACCTCCACGATATAACTAAAATATTGTTGAAAGTGGCATTAAATACAATATCCCTAACCCTCAAATAAGTGGCATTCAGTGGCAGATTTAATAATTAATATAATAAAAAAAAATATACCAACATAAGTTAATGACAACTGTTATCAAATCAGATAAATCACGATGTGTTTTCTTCCACAGTTTATACTGCAGTTAAAGAATGTTATCAAATCAGATAAATCACGATGTGTTTTCTTCCACAGTTTATACTGCAGTTAAAGAATGTTATCAAATCAGATAAATCACGATGTGTTTTCTTCCACAGTTTATACTGCAGTTAAAGAATGTTATCAAATCAGATAAATCATGATGTGTTTTCTTCCACAGTTTATACTGCAGTTAAAGAAGGCTTAAACATTATCACATTTGAACATCAGGGAATATTATTACAATATAGTTATCTGGATGACAGTGTCCTACACATAGAAACATTTAGAGCTACAGAATAATCGTCCAGCAATCTCATAAACCATTTTCTGCAGTTGATACATCAGAATGAATGTACTACAATATTTCTGTTGATTATTTGATTTCAGGATTTGTTTGTATATTTGAATGTCGTATACAATAATACTGCAATCTAATAAAAAGTTAATATAGTAAATACATTATATGTATAGCACTATATGAAAAAGGATGAAGCAAGCATCTTGTACTATATACCTACAACTAGAATTATTACTGTGAAACTTGTCTAAATCAAACCTCTTTCAGACCAACTTTTTGTTCAAAATAGACAGGTGTTCAGTTGATACAGGTCAAACAAATTAACAGAGATTTCCTACATTGGGACTTTATTTCAAGATCAGTTTATACAAGATTCTGATTTATTCAGGGTTCAATTTTGACAAGTTTCATTGTATTAGCAATAAAACAACTTTTTACCTTGTTCTTGGTATTTTTACATGTATATAAGGTATATATATATATTTTATATCTAATGTGTCTACATTTATTAACCAATTTTTAGGAGAGATTTACCTTTTACTAAAACACAACATCTACACAACAGTTGGAATGACAACAAACCAGTCAAGATTGGTCGTGATGGACAGGTTTGTAGAAAATAATATTATAGACACGGGTCTAGGACAATAGCCCCTAAGATTTTATTATAACCAAGTCAAAAAAGGCCCTGATGGTCAAATCTGTGAGAAAAAATAATATTGTCTTATGAGAGATTCAAGGAATAACTATTGTATTTGAAGAGGTTCCGGTATCAATTGTGGATTTAATGGTCACAGGTTTACTTGGCGATATGTAGATTGAAGTGTGCAGCATAAACTTTTGGTTTCCGTACATAATTTTAATTGGATTTTTGCAATTGACTTGAAATTTTAAAACTTGCTGTAGACAGACAAAATGCATGTCTAGTTGACAAAAAAAATATGAAAGAGAAATAATATAAAAAAAAATAAAGATGGTCTGTGCTTGTAGTGGAGGGGGGTTGCTATTTGAAGATGAAAATTCCATATTTTTTTTTATATATACTTAATAAATTTGCAAGACGAACATAAAGCTTATTTCTGATCAATATTTGATTGTTTTTCTCCTAGTTGACAATAATAACACCTCAGCTTGTACATCTCTGATGGTACATTTTTTAAATATTGATGCTTGATGCAATTTTTTTTAAACATTAGCCACTACATTCCCAACATAGCTTTCAAATACATGTATTACCCTCTATGTACCAGGATCACATTTAGCATTTTAATTTAAACATTATGCAGAACACTATAAATTGTAGTTTTATTTTAAGCATTTTATTTTTCAAGGATATTGAACCTAGGTGTGGTGAGATGTTATGCAAATTGTTCCCTGCAGACGACAATGTTGATTTGAGTTCCATTGTGCGCAAAGCTCGTAAAAGACATTCTGTTAGAAGAATGGCAGGTGGAGGAGGAGGAGGAGGAGGAGGAAATATTGGTGGAGGTGGTGGTCGTGGCGATGGTGATCGTAGAAGAGAAAATTTTCGTGGAAGAGATTTTCGTGGTCGATTTGGCCGTGGTGATTTCTTTAGGTTAGCCATCAACATGTGTAATTCTAGAGGAATAACATAAACGTTGTCTTTATAGACTAATCCTGTTGCTACGTGGACAATACACGTATATTACTGAAGTTCACCTGAAAATAAGATTGGGGATTTACCTTTCAGTACAAATCAAGTCAACGTAGAATAAATATAATCTGAAGATTGGCAGTAACTCAAATCATGGTCCTACAAACTTTTTATTACTTTAAAAAAAAATATCAAATTCTAATATCTATTTTCTAAATTAATACTGTTTTACGGTAAGTATTTTCTATTGAACATTGCCTGTAAACATTTGTATTAATAAGATTTCAAGCTGTTACAGGTCCTTTTAGTCTCAAACTATCGAGAATTGCAGACTTAACAGGGACCAAATCCTGATATCTGTGAAATATATGGTGTAATATGTGCTAAATGGATTCTTTAAAAAAAAACTAATTTTATGGACTAAATTTCTCCGTTAACAGATTATCCTGAAAAACAACTTCACCTCGAGATATTCCAGGACTGAAATTTTTTTTAAATTTAAGGACCAAATTTCTGTTTGCAGTAAAGGACTATTTTGATATTGGTGATTAGAGGACTAAAATATATGGACCTTTATTATGTTATTTGTGGACTAAGCGTAGAAAAAAATGTATACTATAAAAGGTTTGTAGTGTTCCCTGTGGTATAATGAGGACTAAAATTTCTGTGTGTGGGTAAGGTCTGGACTTTTCTTTACTCACAACACAGGTCTAGCGGACCATGAATTCACATGTTCTAAGGACTAAGCCATATCATAAGATATATATTATTATGGTCTGGCCCAATATTGTGAAAATGTTTATGGATTTAATGTGAAATTTTACGGACTATTCCACTTGGATATTTAGAAATTTCACTAAGGACAATTATTTATGGTGACTTGACCATAGTCTGGGTGATCCACTCGGACATTTATTTAATTCCACTAAGGACAATTGTTAATGGTGACTTTGCTATAGTCTGGGTGAACTACTCGGACATTTACTTTTTTCCACTAAGAACAATTGTTTATGGTGATTTTACTACCATACAGTCTAGGTGTGGATTTAGTGTAAAGCACGGTATGTTATATTCAATTAAAGGATATGGGTTGTAGATAAATTTAATGAAAAATAGGTTTACAGAATGGTCTTTTTGAACAATATTTATTTAACTGATTGGTCCATTTGAACACTATTTGATGTTGTTATGTTTTAATGTGTAATATTGTGTTTTGCTATTTTTATATTTTTTATTTTTTTGGGGGGGTGGAGAAAATTAGAGTATTTTTACCATGTTTATATGAGCATTATTGAAATCTAATATAGAGATAAAATAAGAAGAAAATTTAGTATCACATTTACATAGATAAACATGATAATATTATATACTTAGGTGAGTACTATGTGTTTCTGTTTGCATCGTTGATTTCATACATTTAATATATTCAATATTTAATTTATCACAATCACAGACTGACTACCTGTATATTCATGTAATTTCATGTAATATTTTCTCGGTTATGAATTTCTAGGTTTTTTTATGATCTCTATAGTTTTTTTATTAGCTGACCTGCCAAATGGGTCAATTGAGCTATTGGCATCCATCATCCATAATCATTTCATATTTTAATCTTCTCAAGAAGTACTGAGGGGATTGAAACCAAACTTGTCTGAAGCGTTCCGTCACACCTTTCTTGCAGATACTTTTTGTTTTATGGTAAATCTTGTTGACAAAGCATAAGACGGAGAGAAAATTGTTTCATTTAAACAATAAAGAAAGTTTAATTTGTTGAGACAAAAGAATCGTGGCAAATTTCTGAATTTGTACTGATGAAATTCCAGGTGAAAATTTAACCCCAAATCTAAAAATAAACAGACGATCCCTTTACCAATTTGGTTGTTGGATTGCATTCGATTTTAATTATTTTCATACACTTTGAATTATTTGTAGTTTTTTCAAAGCTCTACAATCAACTTGTAACACTTTTAAATAAATAGGGGAAAGAAACGAACATTTTGATGTCAATTAATACTTTACAAATTTCAAGATGAAACAAATATGAGATCAACAACAATAATTCAAATACAAAACATGAATTTAAAGTTTAATGTGAAAGACATTAATAAGATATTAGTAAAGACACATTACAACAACAAAAAATGCAAAGAAACAACACATTTTTATGAAAGTGTGTCTCTATGTTCACTGAGGGAGAATTTCAAGTCTCCTTATTTTTTGTTAGTGTGGTGAGCCCTGTTTAATCACTGAATATTCCAATTGTTTTATAATGACGTATTACATGTATGTAGTTTTCTAACCATGGTTTATTTATGTCTTATTGTTGAAATGATATTGTATGGAACAAGTTTATTATAAACCATTAATAGGAACAAAGGGTAATTTGACATTTGGAAACCGATTCATCTTTCACTAGTTAGTATTGCATGCCAAATTAATTAACTGCCAATCTGATATGGAACATGGATGAACTGCATTGGGGGTGTAATGGTTAGCATGCTCGCTTCGATTGTTGTAGATCATGGGTTTGAGCCCCGGTCGAGTCAAACGAAAGACTATAAAGTTGGTATTTGTTGCTTCTCCGCTAAGCATGCAACATTGAGGAGAAAGAGCAAAGACTGGTTGGCTCAGAATCAGGATAATGTGTCCGTGTAGGGCGACATGTCAATCCGCGGACTGTTGTTTCAGTTAGCTAGCACTATAAAAATCCAACTAAGCTTGCTGATCTAGTACAAAGTGGACCTCATCATCATTTCATTGAAAATTAACTTGTTCTCACCATGATATAGGTGAAAAATTGTCGAGTTGGCATTGAAAACAATCATTCCCTGAACATGGATGTTCTGGACATAAGACCTTCAGGCTAAGAATGTTGGTTTATTATCTACTGCAATGAATACTATTATAACATTGTTTAGTGTAAATATGTTTGTATGCAGGGTTTCCTAATGATTTTTGTTAACAAATTTTGGAAGGTGGTTTGTGGTCATGAGCTTAAATTATGTTGTGAAGTAGTACATTGTGAAGGGTCTAATGCAATGGAAATTTTTTTACAAGATGACCAAATGGTGACCATTGTTAATTTTTATATGTGGCCACCTGTAACAGGAAGGTGTTTTTAGAACCCAAGCTTATATTTTGTAGTGAAGAAGTGTATAATAAAGGGTTGATGCATGCAAAATATTTTTGGGGGAAAAGTCAAGATTGCTGAACGGCTGCCATAGGATGAAATCATGGCATTTTATTGCTGTTTTTGTTTGTGGCCACATGTAACTAGAAGGTGGTTTGGAAAGGTAGAGTATTTTTTTGTGTCCTATTGCATCTGTTGTCCATCATTTTTATACAACTGCGAACATTTTGTGGTCATGTTATGGGTCTGTCGTCAACGTCCATTTGTAGATAAAATCATGTCTGCAATAACTACTCCTAGTTCACCAAGCCTTCTGAATGAAATCCTTAGTAAAATCACTTTCAGAATAATGCATAGTGTTGTGTTACTTAAACAGTTTTTGACAAAATATGGGGGTGTATTATTGTATTAATGCATTATTTTTTTTTGGGTGCAAAATGATCTTCTTTTAGGGCAATTGATGGGCCATAAATAAGTTTTTGCTATATAAATTCAGAAAGGGGAGTAAAATGGGTCCAAATTGTGATATTTCGCATATTTCAATGGTACATTGCATAAGAATTTTTTTTCATCCAATTTTGATGTAGTTTATTTCTTTGAATTGATTGTGCTGAGATCTTCCGGTAGAGTGTATATAGTTTTCTTTTGTCTCTTGTGGCTAATTAGATCAACTTTACCGAAAGGGGCTAAAAAGTGCAGATTTCCAAAATTTGAAAGTTTTTATTTTTTATCCAATTTGAATGCATTTTTTTTTTTTTTTTTTTTTTTTTTTTTTTTTGCAAAACGATTATCTTTATGGGTTATTGATGCCTGAAATAAAGTGTGTCAAGCAATTACTGTGTCCACACTTGCTTTTGATATACATTTATTCTGCTTGGCCCTTTATTTTCAAATTTTCAATTCTTCTCATGAATGCAAAACCAAACATTGCAGGGATGGCAGAGGAGATTCATATTTGTACTTGAGTTGATCCTCTATGGGGGGAGGTACCAAAAAGGTAGAAATTTATTAAATACATGTATTTAAAACCAACAATAGAAATATTGTTGTGATATTTAGATTTGTACAAAATCTCAATGGACTCGGGAGGGCTGAGTCCTAGGATTCAAAATTTAACATTGATTGCAGTGAGAAAAATTAGAGAAAAACAGATTCTCTTCAGAACTAATTAATGGAAATGTAAATATGGCTTGAATAATTTCTTTGATACACAGATTCCAGCTTGTACAAATGGGGTCTGAGTCCTGAAAGTTACATAGCTGTGAAGGAAAGATTAGTATTCTCAAGAATACGGAATTGAAATATACATTTTAAATAGAGATTCAGTTTTGTACGAATGGAATCCCTAGGCAATATAGGGTCTGAACCCAGAGGATTCAAAGTTTAACATACATGTAGAATGAAATGGGGGAAACTAGTAAAAATCATTGACTTAAGAACGAGTAATCTGATTGACTGAAACTTTATTAATCGGAAACTGCAAATCCAAATGATTTGTTACTTGGTAAAGATAATTCATGTGAGGTCCTGTGCAAATATTCCTTAGTTTGTCTTGATCCAGGAAAAAATATTGCCTCCATGGGTTTCTTGGTTCTATATGTTAGTACAAATAATGCAGTTGAGATCTTTCACAAAAATTCTTATTTGGTGTGAATCTGTGGGGAAAATCATGGCTGCCATGGGCATTTCTTATATTGGTTGCCTGGAACTTTATTAATCTGCAAGTCCTGATTATTTTTAACTTGGTGCAAATAATGTATGTGAGTGAGGTTCTTCACAGAAATTTCTCAATTTGTGTTGATCATGTACACAATTTTCCACCATATGCAATTCTTGTATCTTGATTGCTGGAAATTATAAAAAAAAAATATTCTCTGAAAATGCCAGTCCAAATGATTTGCAACTGAAAACTTTTTGTAGACATGGATATTCAATTTGCCTGTATTCTTATATGTACCATAATGAGGAAATCAAGAGTATCTTGCTGACACTAACATTGAAAATACAGTTTATCTTCAAACCCATTAGTAAACGCAAATACTGGGACAGGGACTTTAGTAACAATTATTGTTTACAAATACAACAGTTAAACTCCAGAATATTTTCACAATGAAGAAGGTGACCCTGTGGCTTTGGGCACATACACAATGAAATGCTAAGACATTTTACTGCAATTAATAGAGGTTTTTAAGGGGGTAGCCATACCTGTTTTCACCTATTAATACTAGTTGTTTTTTAAGGGGGTAGCCATACCTGTTTTCACCTATTAATACTTGAATGGTTCCATCAATATTACAAATTTGCATGTGGTGATTAAACCACTATGAATCTTTTTATACAACTGCCAAAAAATTGTGGTTGTATACTGGGAATTCCAACCTGTGCCTTTATACGTATTGCTACATATTGGAATATACAAAAGAATGCCTGTAATTTGGAAGAATACATCTGGATCCCAAATTGTCAGAAATAAAGATTTAAAAAATCTTCTTTTTTCAAAAGGGTATTACTATTAAATTATATTCTTTTAAAAGAATTAAACACTATTTTCTATGAGTTTCTCAATGTGTAGACTGCTTTTCACTTACAAAATTTACATGAAGTCCTGTGGACTTTATTTAGTTTGTGAGTGAAGTGGCAGAGTTTACATATTGATAAACTAATACAAAATCGTATTTAATCCTATAATGTATTTGAAAAAAATCATGCAAACAGAAAAAAATAGTTCTCAGATGTGACCAATCGGTATTAAATAACACACATAAAGATGATTTAATATGAATGTAGAATCTTTTAACATTTCATGAATATTCATTTTGAATAAATTTTATTGCAATCATGAGCAAATAATGATCACAAATAAATAAATACCTATTATAGACATAGTAATTATCAAGAGTCATCTACATGTTTTCTTCATGTATAAAATGGATGTGATTTTTTAGTGTATATTTTGCATCATGATTGTATATAGAGAAAATGCATATTAAATTCTTTTTTGATATGATAAATGGATGTTATATAAGATTTTGTGACCCTTGCAGACGACGGCGTGTGGATGATTTTGAGGGACCAAGGAGAAAACGACCAAGAGGAGATTTTGAAAGGGAGGGTATGTGTACTGTAGTGTTTTCTATACCATAATTTAAATAAAGTTGAGGCAAATCTAAATGAATTAAATTTTTGTAAGTATTAGAATATAAACTTATTGTCTCAAACCAAAAACTATAAAATTGGTATTTATTGCTTCTGTGCACACAGCATTAAGCAGAAAATGCAAAGACTGGTTGAGAGCCTGGGTGGCTCAATGAGTTAGGTAGTTGGATTACCTAACAACTCATGCAAGCCTGTCACCAATACGGCGTGGGTTTGCACCCGACTTTGTAAATTACAAAAAAGGGTGCATTCGACTCGCAGCTGCAAGTTAAAAAGTTTACCAGTTGCTTGCCCATGGCCGGTGGTTCTCTCCGGGTACTCCAGCTTCTTCCACCACTAAAACTGATCGCCATGATATAGCTGAAAAATTGCTGAGTTGATGTTAAGCAACAAACACCCACTGAATCGTTCCTTAAATATAGACAAAGATAATATTCCTGCAAACAATTAAGATTGTGACATAATATTTCAAATGGAATTGAAGCTAAAATTATGAATTTCTTTGAAATAACCCATCTTAATCTTGAGCGTAATTTTTGTTTTGTAGGTAGAATGTACAGAGACAGACCAGATAGGTAAAATATTTTATTTATATTGTGTACGAACATTACTATGTACTTAAAGTGACAGTGTTTACGATTTTTTAAATCAGAATTTTTCTCCTAAGCTTAAACAGATGGGAGTAAAAATTCATCAAAAACACTGAAAAGTGGTTTTCACAAAATATTTCGGAGAAAACATGTTCGCAAGCAATTTGTGTCTAGGCTACTCTCAATTCAAGTCAATCAAGATAACTCCACCTCTGTATGATGAACTGTGCATGCACAGAATCGGTTTGTGATGAAAATGTCTTCTGTCGGAAAATCTAACTGTGGAAGAAAACCGACTGACCGAAAATGGCTAATAATTTTAGTTTTGATTGATAAATTGTGTTTTTGTAGGTAAATATGTGTAATTTATTATTAAACCTGTAGGAATTATACATTTTAGTCTAAAGATAGATCATCCATGTCTTTGTTTTGATAAATCTGGGTCAATGCATTTGTGTTGTCATACTGGGTCATGAATAATTAATGAGCTTGGCCAGTAGACGATCAGAAGTAATTTGTTTAATTACATCTAATTAAACAATTTTCTGTTTATCTGAGATGGTGATTTGGTCATTTTATTGATTTATCTATCTTATTTTCAAGTTGTTGTCAAACTTAAAAATTATGAAAAATCGTAGACACTGTCACTTTTAAGTAAAATGTTCATACAAAAAAATGGAAAATAAGTTTAGCTGAAGAATTGACTTCCTTGTGTTGCCAATATTAATAGAGGTTTAATTTTGATATCATGACTCTGATCATTTCGTAGTTTGGAGATATATTTTTCTGAAATATCATTGAACACTGTATAAAATGGCACCTGTCTACAAAGGACACACCAGTCAGTTCTCATCAGTGCCCTTAATAGACTGGTTTGACTATATGAATTTTTTCCATCCCATTTGTCCCCTTAAATTGTGTTGCCACATAAAAACTGATATATTTTGCACATTATCAATTGTAAAAAACAAGATTATTGTACAATTGCAGATCTTTATTTTCTATTGTTTCAGATCTCCACGATATGCAGGAGTAAGAAGAGATACATTTATTAATGGGGTAAGGATTTTATATTGTTATAATAACAATCTGTAATCTATTTATCAGTGGTTTTGTGTGTGGAATTTTGACAAAATTTGTCATTAATTATTGCACTTTTCATTTCACTTACAAATTTGAACATTGAAAAAAAGCATGTTGCCATTTTTGTTTTCCATTCATTCTTCATGAGAGAATTTTGGATATTTCAAAGTTGAATATTTTTAAGGATACACTGTCCCTGATTTAAATTAGATTTAATTTTTTTTTTTTTTTTAAACAACAATAATATTTTATTCAAATGCTTGTTACAACCAGCTTCATAAGCCCAAGCTTCTTATGAAGCAATATATATATATATAATATAAATATAGAGAATTTTGTGACACAATGATATTAAAATAATTCATATTCAAATAGTTTACAAATAATTCTTTAGTCTTTTCAGAAATGAACTTTTCTGAATTATTTCATTTCCTCTATATATTTGAAGGTATTCCCTAACAAACAATGAGTAAGCATCAAGCCTTTTAGTTTTTTGCTCTGAAATGTAATATGCCTTATATATTGAAAATCCAATGATGGTAAGAAAATAATTGAAGTCATAATAGCTTTTATCGAATATTTTATAACCGAATACAAGATGATATAAAGTTATATCATTTTCTATTCCACTTTTTTAGCTCACCTGGCCTTTAGGCCATGTGAGCTATTGTCGTCCGTCCGTCAACATTTCACATTTCAATCTTCTCCTCAGAAACCACTGGGCCAATTGCAACCAAACTTTGGTGGAATGGTCCTTGGATGGCCCCCTTTCAAAATTGTGTCCGGTGATCCCGACTTCCAACCAAGATGGCCACCAAGCTAAAAATAGAAAAAAGGGGGGATGAAATTTTAATTGTCCATTGCTGCTTTAGTGTAAGTCAAAATGAGCTCAAATTTTAACTGCAGCTACATGGCAAGGAATAGTTTAACATATATTCCGGGTTTTTCTGTGAAATTTTTCTTTCAGCCGATATATACCGATTATGCAAATTAGGCATATTTTGATAAAAGATCACATTTAAATCTTCTCCTCTGAAACCGCTGAACCAGATTAAACCAAACCTGGCAGGGATGGTCCCTGGGTGGGTCCCTTTCAAAATTTTGTCCGACAGCCCCGCCCTCCATTCAAGATGGCCACTGTTACTAAAAATAGAAATTTCTTCAAATGGCCACAACTGCTCTATTTTAAGCCAGAATGTGCCCAAATTTGAACTGTATAAGCATAATGATGAGCTTTTTAACATGTATTACAGGATTTTTTATGAACTTTGAAGTTTTGTCGATTTTGACCGATTATGCAAATTAGAAAAAAGGAGGGATGAAATTTTTAAAAAATCTTCTTCTCTGAAACAACTACTGAGCCAATCTCAACCAAACTTTGCTGAAATGATTCTTGGATGGCCCCCTTCCAAAATTGTGTCCGGTGATCCCGACTTCCAACCAAGATGGCCGCCAAGCTCAAAATAGAAAAATGGGGGGATGAAATTTTAATTGTCCATTGCTGCTTTAGTGTAAGTCAAAATGAGCTCAAATTTTAACTGCAGCTACATGGCAAGAAGTAGTTTAACATATGTTCCGGGTTTTTCTGTGAAATTTTTCTTTCAGCCGATATATACCGATTATGCAAATTAGGCATATTTTGATAAAAGATCACATTTAAATCTTCTCCTCTGAAACCGCTGAACCAGATTAAACCAAACCTGGCAGGGATGGTCCCTGGGTGGGTCCCTTTCAAAATTGTGTCCGACAGCCCCGCCCTCCATTCAAGATAGCCGCTGTTACTAAAAATAGAAATTTCTTCAAATGGCCAAAATTGCTCCATTTTAAGCCAGAATGTGCCCAAATTTGAACTGTATAAGCATAATGATGAGCTTTTTAACATGTATTACAGGATTTTTTATGAACTTTAAATTTTGCCGATTTTGACCGATTATGCAAATTAGAAAAAAGGGGGGATGAAATTTAAAAAAAATCTTCTCCTCTGAAACTACTGAGCCAATCTCAACCAAACTTTGCTGAAATGATCCTTGGGTGGTTCCCTTCCAAATTTATGTCTGACATTTCAGACCTCCGACCAAGATGGCCACCACAGCCGAACTTAATTTAACATAGGACCCTATCGGAAATTCCCATAAAAATGTTCTTGTTTGAAAACATTTGCTCAATAAGAACTAAATGTTGATGAAATAGTCATTGGATGGTTCTCTTCCAAAAATATGTCAGGCAGTTCGATCTTTCGACCAAGATGGCCCCCACAGCCGAACTTAGTTTAACAATGGAACCTATGGGAAATTCACATAAAAATCTTCTTGTCTGGAACCAGTTGCTCAATTGGAACCAAAATTTGATAAAATAGTCATTGGATGGTCCTCTTCCAAAATTGTGTCTGGTGGTCCCGCTCTCTGACCAAGATGGCTGCACAGCTGTACTTAGTTTAACATAGAACCCTATGGGAAATTCACATAAAAACCATCTTGTCTGGAACCAGTAGCACAATTAGAACCAAACTTTGATGGAATAGTCATTGGATGGTCCTCTTCCAAAATTGTGTCCGGCAGTTGCGCTCTCCCGCCAAGATGGCCGCCACAGTGCAGTTGCGTTGTTATTGAAGGCAGCTTTGATCCAGGTGAGCGATTACAGGCTCCTGGGAGCCTCTGGTTTTAACAATTCTTTTATTTTCCCCCAAAAATCTTTGAAAAAAATACAAGTTCTAAAGTAGTGACTATAGTCTTCCACTAAATTACATAAATTGCATAATCTATTTTTCATGATTTTCCATTTTAAAAGTAGCTTTTTTGGTAGGAATAATGAAATGTAATAATTTCCATCTGAAAACCTTCAACTTATTTTCACTTAAATAATTAAATATAAAATAACATATTGTTTCACATTTTGGTAGTTCTTTTTGTAAATAGGTATTCCATGTATTAAAACCAATTGGTTTTGTAAATTTCTCATTGAGAAGCAATTCATAAAAAAAATTTATTCTTTAGGATTGAAAATCTATAGGGATTTCCCTTAATTAATACATAATTTTTACAAATATTGACTACACTTTTTTTGGAATTTTCTGTTTTAATTATATCTACCCATTCTTTTGGAATTGCTTTTTTCATGATGGTAAATTCTGTGATCCAATTGGATTTATTATTCAAACGGTTTAAAATAAAATTGTGTGATATCTCCCCATTTTCATCTAAAATATCATTTACATAAATCAAATCACTATTTATCCAATTATTAAACAACAGAGTTTTGTGATCAAACTTGATCAACTTGTTTCCCCATATAATTTGTTTTCTGACGTCTGCAAAATTTAAGGGTGTTCTAGTTTGACCACCTCCTATTTTGTTCCAACTTCGAAGTACTTCTCCATAAAATTCAGGAATCTGTTTAGCATATTTGTTAACTGTAATATTATATAAATTCTGTGAGAATACTAACCATTTTTGTCCTAGTTTTGCAAAATACTTACACGGTATAACTTTACAATTAACTAATTGATTACTAACAAGTCTACTTACCCAAGATGCTTTAAGAGACATAAAGTAACTTTGAATATCGATCATTTTAAGACCCCCATTTCCAAGTTTCCCTACTACAGTGTTTCGTTTTACTTTATCAGGTTTATTATTCCAAATAAATTTGAAGCATTTGCTATCTATTTCTTTCCTATATTTTTCTGGAACAACACAGGCACTAGCCACATATGTAAATATTGGAACAATTAAAGATTTGATTATCAAAATTTAATTATTGATTCACATGTCAAAAAAATTATATGGTTTATTATTCCTTTACAACTATTAAAAAAAATTAATTTAATTGTGTTTTAATTTTTAAATAATGCCAAATGTTTGTAATTTCAGTCATACAATGATTACATCAGAGAATTCCAGCATGCCAGACCTCCAGTACCACCCATTCCACCATATGGACCACCGGTAAGTTATTCCCCTTTATGTCACAATGTATCTGAAATATTAGTTTAGATGACATTGTACCTTAACCAATCAATCCATACCACTGCCATCATGTCTCCAATGATTACGTAAGACAGAATTACAACGTATCACAATTTTATGTGGTTATTTGTTATTTAACATCCAAATAAATATTAAACATTATACAGTTAAACATCGCCATGATAGAGCTGAAAAATTGCTGAGTTGGCGTTAAGCAACAATTACTCACTCACTCACAGTTAAACTAGAGTAGTCAACGATATTTCCCAATGGCTGCTTATTAAGATCTGTCGGTCTAGATTTTCAGTTCCAATACACAATGATTCACATTTTACTGTTGCCAGAATTCATTTTATCGGAAGATATGGCAGTCAGTTGATTTGCTACGGTGTTTTTATAATGATTTACAGTTAATAACTCCCCTGGTTCCAATGTCGCTCATATTTTGAGCTTTTGTCATCACTTTGCATCCATCGTCTCATTAACACATTGTGCTAATCTCCTCTGAAGTTGTTAGACCAATTTTAACCAAACTGAATAATATTTGAGAATTCGGACAAAAATCATTTTGTCATGTATAAAGGCAGTTGGTATAGAATATTATTAATATGTTGCAGCCTCCTGGATTCAGTCACATGGAACCAATGCATCCTTATCCATATGACAGACCAAGAGAATATATGCCTGTACCAGATTATCAGCAATCTGCATCAAGATCACGTGTGTCAGACAAAAGATCAGTAAGTATTAAAATCTCTGCCAGGAGACAAAATAAATATAGATATATAGTGTTTACCTGTATTTGTCCTTTGTAGCTTCCAAGTTTTTAGGGATCTGTTCAACATTTGTTTCTCTTCCTCTGTCAGGCCTTTGTAGTGTTTAACTGTATGGCCTTTGTAGTTTCTATTTTTATAGGTATATGAGACATTATGCAGTTTTTTGTCAGACATATTAGGCTGATTTTTCAATGATTTGGGGATTGTCAGGTTATAATACAGAAAACCAGACCATGGACCATAGTGGGTAGCATGTTTGCAGAGTGCCACGCTCCTTGCACGTCATAGACTTCTTTTGTAAATTTTGAAAAAGATTAGGCACTTTGTAACCACTACAAAAGACCAACTTTTTCGTCCCTAACCAAATCACCATATTTTTTCAAGTTGCAGTCAAAAGCAGTTGCACTGATTTGCTCTTTTCTCTCTAGATTTTATGTATTGTTGAACTTGTTCTCATCCTGAAAATAGCTGAAATACTGCTCACTGGAGGTTAAGCAATAATCGATCAATCAATCACCACTAAAGTTGTAAGTTTGATTCCCACTCGAGGTGAGGTGTTCTGAATACTGCTTTGTGATAAAGATTGTTGTTAGCCTGCTCAGGTCAGTGGTTTTCTCCTGGTACTCCTGTTTTCTCCACCAGTAAGACTAATAGTAATGATACAACTGAAATATAGTTGAAAATTGTGTTAAATACTGGTAACTGTAACTCTTAATATTTTGTTTTAATGTTATCATGTTACTTTTTCAGTATGAAAGAGATGTAGATGATTTCTTAAGAAGAACCTCGGAACCAATGAGTCGCAATAGAAGTCGTGAAAGAGACCGTAGTAGAGAACGTGATCGTGAGAGAGACCATGGTAGAGAACGGGAACACAGACATCGCCAACGAGACAGACGGTCATCACGATGACAAAATTATGAGAGGGGTTAAAGGGGGGAATTATTGTAATGTAAGAAAAGAGTTGTAGATGAGTGGAAATATTTCATATGATTGGTAGTCTTTCATCAGAACGAGAGAAGGAGTAATTGGAGCAAGCATTTTATGTATAAATAATGAAATGCATGAAGTGCTATTGATTTGTGTCATTATTTTAAGCATTTGTGTAAATGGTTTTTATACATCTTTTTATTTTTGTGTATTTATCATAATGTATGTTAAACATACAACAAATAAATGTCTTTCGTCAAGTTGTCGTTCAGTCGATTCCAAACTATAATTAACAATGTAGTGAACTGTTTTAAATAGACCCAAAGGCTATGGTGCATCCCTACTCGCATAACAAAGATAATACATACTATTCAATGTTAGGTGATCAAGTTAAAAGGAGCAATCCAGAGACACAAGCAACATTGGGCACGAGACATGGAGCAAGTACAAACAAAACAAAGCACTAAAAAGATGAGCAACACAGACCCCACCAAATACCAGGGATGAACCCTGGTGCTCATGACTCATAAGCAGTTCCTGTTTCTTTTGATTCACCCATCATGCATAAAGAACAAATTTACGTACCAGTGATGATATTTGGCATGATGTTTCAACTTTTCATTTCTGTTTCAAACCTGTGTGAAGGATTTTTTTGGATAGGTTTAATGCCTCGGTAATCAATATGTAAGTTTATCATGGTGTTGCATCTATTTTATTGTTTAAAAACAAAATCATCAGAGAATGTGCTTACTTGATTTTCATAAGTGGGTCCTTACTAATAGATATAGTTTATGGCATATATAATCAGCAGCTTGAAAACTGAACGACCAGAAAAAAATGTTTTTAAAAAGGAACCATTAAAAAATGATATAATTGTTGGCTGAATGATAAATGTTGTTGACGACAGGCCTAACACCACAGACAGATACCCACATCAAGTGTTAAAGTTTCCAGATGTCTACACATGGCTAGCATTATAACTGTTCTGGCTTTTCTCCCCCATTAAGTCTGGTAGTCCTATATAGTGATGATAAACACCAGTAACCTCCAAATTATGTATGGAAAACAAACCCAGTAGTACAATATAAAACACAGCAACTTGGTTTTCTCATTTTGTCTATCTTGAGGCACACTCAATGAAAATATTTTTTTACCTCCTGCAACCATCAATTTGATCAAAATTTAAGATTAAAATTTGACTGGTGATTAAACATTGTCAAAAGAAATCTTAAGAAAAAAATATCAGTTTCACAATCAAGCATTCAAAAACATTCATCTGATGGATGCCAAAAGAAGGTATCTAGGAACTCTAATTGTCACCATGGTGCCATTGCATTTTGTTTTTGGCAAGACAAGATGTTGCTGATAGACCCTGACTGGGGCCACTACATGTGACTAAACAGATGGAAAAATCTGTATGCAGCATTTGTGAACCCTGTTTAAAAGACTTCATTATCGATAATAGTAAGAAATGTTTGAAAATACCAAAGTGGTATTCAGAATCTGTAAATCCAAGGACAGATAATAAGATGCCAAAGTGATAATCAGAATCTGTAAATCCAAGGACAGACAATAAAATACCAAAGTGATAATCAGAATCTGTAAATCCAAGGACAGACAATAAGATACCAAAGTGGTATTCAGAATCTGTAAATCGAATTGAGACAATACGATGGACAATCTACCAAATGTTACACAGAATAGTCGAGATTGAGCTGCACCAACCCCATTAAAAACTGGGACTGAACTCCAGTGATCTGAAAGGGTAAGCAGTTTCTGCTCCGCTAGTGGCACTCGTTGGGTTACAAACCTGGGGCGTGTTTTATTGCTCATCAGTAGTGAGCCAGAAGAGGTCCATTTCTGTTTTTTTGCATTCGGATGATCTTCGGTCTCTCTTCTACATCTTCCTTTTAAATAGGTAGATTAGACGGCAGAGGTACATGACAAAAATGGCGTCGTTTAGCCTGAACGATATTATTAATATTTATTTACTGGAATACTGTGAAGGGCCGTCAAACAGCATCAACTCCCAGGAAAATTATTGTGGCGTGGCTTCCACACAAGGCCGTTAAAAGTTGTCCGTACATACACTTTAAAACTATTTACAGCACAACTTTACCCTACTCTTCAATAAAACTGTGGAGTAAGGTCTTGAATGTCTCCACAGTTTTCTAGCTGACGACCCTCTGGTAGGTTGTTCCATTCCAGTAATGTCATTGGAAAGTAGCTGTATTTGTAGCTGTCATTATTACAGCTACTTGGAATAAAGCTGTTACTGTTTTGTCCTCTTGTTGGTCTTACGACATAGGGTGGTGTCTGGAGAGCGTTGATGTTGTTTACGCATTTGTAGAGGTTTACCAATCGCTGTTCTTGTCGTCTCTGTTGTAGAGATGTCCATTTCAGCTCCTGGAGCATCGATGTGACACTTTGGTAGCGATTGTACTGACCAGTTACAAAGCGGGCAGCTCTACGTTGGACCATTTCAACTGCATCAATTTGATATTGGCGGAAAGGGTCCCATACAAATGATTCGTATTCAAGGTTTGGGCGTACGAGTGTTGTGTACGCTTTCTCCTCGACTTCTTTGCTGCATTTATTGAGGTTCCTCCTAAGGAATGCCAAAATGCCAATTGCTTTGGTGGTAGTCTGGTCAATGTGGTGGTTCCGGTTGAGGTCATTCCCTAGTTCCACTCCGAGGTATGGATGGTGTTCTACCTCCTCCAGTTTGCTCCCATCAATGTTATAGTTGTTAATAGAGACGATGTTTTGTCTTGATCGTTTGAGTCTCATGACATGGCATTTTTTGGCATTGAATCTCATTAGCCATTTCTTAGACCACTCTATCATTTTGCTAAGACCTTCCTGTAGCTGTTTGGTGTCGCTTTCAGATTCAATGGTTCGATAAAGTAAGCAGTCGTCTGCGAAAAGCTTAACCTCCGAGTTTACTCCTTCGCCTATATCATTTACACACAGTAAAAACATCAGAAGACCCAAGACAGTACCTTGGGGTACCCCCGAGTCGACGTGGACTTCTGAGGAGGCTTCACCATCGAGAACTACTCCCTGCTTCCTGGTTGTTAACCACTGTCTAATCCATTCATGGGTATGATCTCTTATCCCATAGTGGTCTAATTTCATAAGGAGTCTTCTATGTGGTACGGTGTCAAATGCCTTAGACAAATCTAGTATCATCATATCTACTTGTTTTCTCATGTCTAGTGTTCTTGATATGTCTTCTATGGTGGTCAGTAGTTGAGTTTCACACGAGTGGCCTGATCTGAAGCCATGCTGGTAGTGTACAAGGATGTTGTCATTGAGGTGTTTCATGACTGAAGATGATGTGTTCCATAATTTTACATACCACGCTTGTTAATGATACCGGTCGATAGTTGCTCGGATCAACTTTGCTCCCTTTCTTAAATATAGCTGTAATATTTGCGTTTCTCCAGTCGTTTGGTACTTGTCCGGTGTCATAGGAGTGCTGTAATATTATTGCTAAGCATGGTGCGACTTCCGTGGCTGTTTCTTTTAGGATTCTCGTAGAAATATTGTCAGGGCCGCTTGCTTTTGTTGGATCAAGGTTCTTCAATAATTTTTCTACTCCTTCTTTTGTAAATAGAATATTGGCCATAGGTGTTATCAGTCCATCCTCTTTAGTTGGTATATCTCCTGGTGGCTCTTCAGTGAATACTGACTGGTATTGCCTGTTTAGTGCTGCTGCTTTTTGTTTAGGTGTAGATAGCAGGTTATCATTCTCTTTCAGTGTTGGTATTCTACTGGTGTTACTCCTTTTACTTTTGCTGTACGAGTAGAATTTTTTTGGATTTTCAGAGGCATTCGGGTTAAGAAATTTGTCTGTATTCTCTGTGTGCTTTCTCGATTTCTTGTTTTACATTCTTTTCGGTGGTTTTGTAATTCTTCCAATCTTCTGTTTTCTTAGTCTTTTTTGCTTTTGTCCATTTCCGTTTTTTAAGTCTGCAGAGTCTGCGTACTGATGGTGTCATCCATGGGAGGTTCCAACGTGATGTGATCTTCTTTCTAGGTATATGCTTGTCAGCTGATTTTACAGGCGCATCTTTGAATTCGTTCCAGATCGTTTTGGTATCTTTAGTCCGGTGATCTTGTTCACAGAATTTGTCTGCAAATTCTTTCATGTCCATACGCATATCATCCATGTTTCCTTTTTTTATACTGGTAGACTGTTCGTTCCGGTCTACGTTGTCTTTGTGCCCCAATATTAATGTAAGCTATGCCTATTTCGTGGTCGCTCATTCCTGGTTCAATTTGAAGATCGTTGACGAGATCCTGATTGGTGGTCATGACTAGGTCTAGTATGTTGTCATTTCTAGTTGGTTCATCAGTCATTTGGTCAAATTAATGCCGATATTATTGAATGTGAACTATGTAAGAAACGTTTTTAGGTGGCTAATAAAAGTGTAACCCGGGGCCAAAAAAACCGGGCCCAAAATCAATAATTCGTGATTAAATAGTTATTTATTAACCTTTTTTCCTGAAACTTGGATATATTTCGTAGAAATATATAACACATTGAAAAATAGAAAACAAATTTGTAGAAAAAATAGTTTTTGATGACGTTTTTGGCACTTTTCACGATGAAAACTAATACAAGTTGTAACCCGGGACGCGTTTAAAATACGAGTTGGCCCTCCCTATTCCCAATTGAAAGCCATTTAAATATTTTATTTATTTAATATTAAAAAGATTATGCTCATGCTAGACCATCATATACATGATGGAGCCCTCACGCCACGACAAGACCATGAGCAATGTGAGGGTGCCCCCATCCCCCCCTTATTCCCAACTGAGAGATATTTATTTATTTATTTATTTATTTATTTAACAAGGATTGGGGAATTTTGTTTAATAAGATTTATAACTACAAAGATACCCTACACAAGGCACGGGGTATCTCTAATAGTCCGTGTAGTTTCCGCTCTGATGTAGATTCAGATTTTGCTCTGTCTTCGATCGATGTTGCATTTGTCGGAATTTCATCTTCAATTTGATTGTCATTATCAGTTTGAACACCTGTTGCCATTTCACCTTTCACTAATTCTATAATTTCATCAGGATGACAAACGTTAGTTGGAAATATGACCGTGTTACGATCCACTAATGCTGCTATATGTCTTTGTTTCATTGTAAGATTGCCTAATCTGGTTTGGTTACTTTAATAAACTTATTTGATAGACAGACAAGATGTCTTTTTCGATTATACATTAAGACAAACATTGACAAAATTCATGTACAGTATTAGCTGTAAGAAGAAAAAACTCTGACTCTCAAGCGGGTGAAAAGGATAATCTTGTTAAAATAATTCCTGAAAATCAAATGGTCGGAGCATTAAGCCCGATTTGTTTAGCTAAATTAAGTTAGGAAAGCATAAAGAAAAAATGTCATGAACAAGGCGATTTCCAACCAATTTTCTTTGTTATCCTTGTTTTTACACTTTACATCAATGCCAAAACAGAGCACATAATTACAGTCGTGTCTCTCGAATGATCTGACATAATATCATAAATCATCGGAAACTTCAGTTATGTCATCCAACATAAAAAATTCTGCTATATATGCAACGCCATATTGAATTTGTCGTGTTGTATTGCTTCTTCTTCAGAGTATCTCCACAAGAGGTCCAGGTTCATTTTGTTGGACGCTTCATCAGAAGATATTCTGGAGATGTACAGAAGAGGTCCAGGTTCATTTTTTTGGACGCTTCATCAGAAGATCTTCTGGAGATGTACAGAAGAGAGCAATGAAACACGCCCCCTGGTGATGGATCATGAATGAGGAAAGGATCAGATTGTGATTACAACATAAACATATCTGTGGTCTTTGGTGACACAGATAGTTCTGTAACTGTTAACCAGGTCGTGGTGGAGATGGTAAAACTTTAGAACTTAATCACTAGAAATACTTGGATCAGTAGCTTCCTTGTTGGCAGCAATCTTCCATCGAGGAAGTCATGATAAATACCACAATCACTGGAATTTTCCTATCAACTCGAGATCTATACTCCATATGCAGATGTTGCCACATATAAATGAAAAGTTAACAAGGGGGAAATTGAAATCATCTCTTTTGTTGTAAAGTGATTGTTATCCGGCCCTTACTGTCAATTTCTAGGTGTATGTCAAGGTATGAAGCAGACTTATCTGTATCTGTGGTATCTTTTATTTAAAGCTCAATTGGATAAATGCGATCAACAGAATTGCCAAACTTAAAATTATTTAGTGAAGGGACATCATCTATATAGTGAAAATTGAAATAAAGCATCAGGTTAGATTCGTTTAGTTTTTCTTGAGAAGCCCATGTATGAAGTCGGTCTCGTACAAATAAATAAGTAGGTAAGAAGAGGAGCACAGTTATTACCGATAGGAATGCTGAGTGGTGAAAAACATGTTCATCAAACATCAAGTAAGGTTCCTAGGATTGGTCCAATCCATGAATTGACAAAGAGTATATGTTTGTAAGGATTTTTCTGGTCCAGTGCTTGCATCAGATATTGCGGTGTGTCAGTGTGCATGTATCTTGAACTCTTTGAATGTAAATACTACAAAAAAAATTGTGGCCTCCCGTCTATAGACGGAATGGTTTCCCCGTGACAAAGAAGCTCTAGTTGATACACAACGATCCTTGACACTGAATCAAGTTTTGGTACTGATTTTGGGTATTGTAACTTTACCTGTTTTCATACAAGAGGCCCTAAGGTGCAAATATGGATGTACATTGTATCTGTTATTTGTACCATCAAGAATTTTGTTGTTGTTTTTTTTGATGAACCAAAAGCTGAATTCCAAAAATGTTATCCTTCTGTGTTACCTTTGAGTTATTACAGAAAATTCATTATTTTTTATGCAAAAGATGATAAATGATGGAAGGTAGACACAATTTATATTTTTCATCTAATTTTTACATGTTTGATTCATTTTTTTTCTTTGCATTGATTGTTTGATTATTTTCAATTATGTTTTATTAGATTCGGAGATCATTCCTTGCCTATGTTTTTCAATCAGATTTGATCTAGTTGCTTATGGTTTCCACGATTAAAGAGGCTAGAGGGAACTAATGCTTGAAATAGTCGAGACAAATTACAGTGGATCCACCACATGTTCAGACAAAATACACTATCCACACTTTTTCTTTTAATATACATTTGTTCAACTTTACCTTGTCGACATGCTGCGGTCAGCGAAGCCCTTTCTTATCATTGGTTGTAAAGTGTCTATTGAAAACGACAGATTATAATTTTTATTTATTATAACCGATGAACATGAAAATCATGAAAAGACATAATTTGGACGGAATATCTGTTTTGCAGTTACGGAAATTCGCATCACTTTGACTGGTAGAGATCACATGCATATTGGTTGCATTTCCATGGTAACGAACAGTGGATAGTGAATGCACTGCAGTTGGTCACGTGAGAACAATAGTATGCACAGTCAGTTTCGTGAGATACATAAGACACTCTAGTGTGAGCAATGTGCTTTGCATACTTGGGAAAGTCCTGCAGCTTTGGAGGCCAGAGTCTTTCAAACAACAGCTTAGGAGGGTCTACAGGAACGGTATAGGGGGGGTTGAATAGATCACTGACTACATACGTCATCTCCAAAGCTGTAAAAGAATGAAAATGTTCATTGATAATGACACTATGACAGAACACCAACATACTTCATACGCCATTTTCAAGGCTGTAAAAATAACAACTATGGTCAGTTGAACGCTCTTTACAAAGTTTGTGTTCTATGTTGATGTGAAATCCAAGATGGATGTACCACAGGACAATGGCTTTAACATGGGACCATGTGGAAAAAACATAAATATCTTCATCTCAGAAACTATGAATCTGATTGGATCCATACTATTATACCTTAATTGTCACTGAATGGTCCTTTACAGTGGTCTTGGTTTTATGTTTATAGGGCATCCAAGATGGCCGCTACCACAGTACGAATGATTTAAAAGGATCTAGACCACATGGAAAACTATATAAATATAGATCTCAAAAACTAGACCACACGGAAAAATCTATAAATATATATCTCAGAAACTATCAAACTGATGAAACCCATTCTATACTCGAATGATCATTGGTGGTCATTAATAAAGTTTGCATCGTTTATTTTTATGTCAATCGGATTTCCAAGAAGAATGCCACCCCAGGACAAAATTTTAACCTGAGACAATATGGGAGAGTATATGTTCTCACATACTACTGGACTGATTGAGCCATGCTATACGTACGTCAATGATCATTCTATTGTCCTTAAACGAATCTTATATACACTTGTTGATTTACTATCACTGCAACGGAAAGTGTAATAGGGCTTAATGGGAAACCAACCTGATTCAACACACATAGTAATAAGTACTTACATTTTTTACAAATAAACCCAGGAAGTTTTTCCCAGCAATCTTTAAATATGAGGTTCCCCTCGTTGTTCATTGCGCCACAGATATCACTGCTTGGGTTTGGTGTGTTGCCTATATAAAGAAAATGATTGGATTTACTATTACCTTCACTACAAATGTAAAACTACACTCGTTCTTTGAAAGGGAAGATAACGACACGAATAAATGTTATGTATGACATTAACAAGTACCTATTCTCTTGTGTATATACTTGAGCAGGTGCGGGTTTAGAGGTGGTACTTATTATTTCTAATCAATAGACATTCACTTTTAATATTAAAAAGTTTCAAAACAGTATGTGAATTATTGCTTAACTTTCACCGGATTCATATTTCCTGTACTGTTCATGTCTATATTTTGTGGCGAGTCATATTGCACGGGTTCCTTTTGTCCATTCTGGTGAGTGTTAACGTTACAACAAGACTTTGGTAAGACTTCGAGCCGTATTGGAAAATTCTCGTAATTAATGTGCAAATATACGAAAATAAAATGAATACATGTCCAAAGCATTCAGTTCACTGAGTGGCTTTGGAATGCGTGGGATGTCACAGATTTAGTATATATGTTGACTATTTGAGCGTGACCCGTGGTACAAGTTTCCCACAGATTTAGTATATATGTTGACTATTTGAGCGTGACCCGTGGTACAAGTTTCCCACATAGTTAGTATATTTGTTGACTATTTGAGCGTGACCCGTGGTACAAGTTTCCCACAGAGTTAGTATATATGTTGACTATTTGAGCGTGACCCGTGGTACAAGTTTCCCACAGATTTAGTATATATGTTGACTATTTGAGCGTGACCCGTGGTACAAGTTTCCCACAGATTTAGTATATATGTTGACTATTTGAGCGTGACCCGTGGTACAAGTTTCCCACAGATTTAGTATATATGTTGACTATTTGAGCGTGACCCGTGGTACAAGTTTCCCACAGATTTAGTATATATGTTGACTATTTGAGCGTGACCCGTGGTACAAGTTTCCCACAGATTTAGTATATATGTTGACTATTTGAGCGTGACCCGTGGTACAAGTTTCCCACATTGTATGTTCTATCGTCTATATTGATTACTTAAGACAAATGTTTCGAGTTGACCAACTATTAGTAATGACTAGGAATGTTTGTATATAGTTTATGAAAGGAGGTTTATTCGTATAAGAAAAGTTTGAAGATATCAAAAGGTAACGAGAAGCTTCACAAATACTCATTCTGTTTATTTATAAATATATCTAGTCTGGTACCAAATTGTTCCCTTATTTTCTAGTGCCGATGTTTCGCAAATTACGACTAAAGAAGTGCCGTTTTAGCGAGAGAAAAAAATGTACCAAAATTCAAGAGAAGGTATATTACCGAATTTGTCTAACGGTTAATTTAACTGCAAATTACAAATATGTCAAGAAATGTTCTTTTCAAATTATACAGGAAGCATCAAAAGTACATTACCATCTGTATGTATATCTGCAATCGAACCATCTAGCCACGCCCATTTCTTGCCCTTATTTGAGTTTGGTACGAGACCGGTCCAGACCGATCCTTGTCCTTGCTGTAAAACATACAGTAAAACCAGTATATAAAGCGTTCAATAACAACTAATATAAAGACAAACAAACGTTAGAGAAAACTGAAACGTCAATCAAGAATGGGCAATCCAGACACAACCAACATTGGACAATTGAGTCACAGAACGAAGACAAGTAAAAACAAAACATAGAAAACTAAAAAGGCGAGCAAATACGAACCCCACAAAAAAACACCATCAGAGTAAAGAAAGAAATGTTGCTTTTACTGCAGTAAAACACAAAAAGTCCTCGTTTTGCAATTGTGTTCGTGATTTTCATGTACGTCAGTCAGTTTGTAATGGTCTGTGAGGGATCATTGTCTTGTCTCTGTTATGTCCATGTTGACCTGCCTCTGCTATGCCAATGCTTATGTTGTCGTCACAGATCTGCCTCTGTTATGTCCATGTTTTCGTCACTGTTCTGGCTCTGTTATATTTGTTGTCGTCATTGTCCTGCCTCTGTTATGTAAGTGTTTACGTTGTCGTCTTTTTAATGCATGCATGTGATCTTTTGGGTTGAAATAGATTAGATTGTTTGTTTATTTCTGTTCGACCACCGGAGATTTAATATCAAAGAGGGGAAAATGGGGTGATCCAAATGAGTGGTTTATGTGCCTGATACCAGCTTTCTAACGTCATCTGTCAATGTCATTATTGCGATAGAGAGTTTGATGTTTGTGAAGTTGTGGTTGGTTATATTGTTGACCGATACACTTCCAATTTATGCCTATGGTGTTTTTTTTATCTTTATCTACACACACTTACCGGTAACAATGTGTTTATTAAGAAAAGCTTTTCCTCATCATTCCAAATACTGGTCAGTGAAGCGCCTTGTGAACTACAAATGTCCTTGGCGGCTATTGCATCAACTGTGTGTGGACTATATCGATAACACAACTGGCTAAAGTACATCCAACCTTCACTACATCCCTCTGGTGTTGTTCCTGCAAACCCAGTTAAACGTAAGTAAGGAGGAGTTTTGTTTTTAAAAAAAATTAACAGAACGTCTCCATCTCCTCGCAGGAAATTCTGAATTAATATTATATTTATAACAATATGGATTGTGTATTCTGAAATATATTTATATGAGCTCCTTTGACTTAGTGTCTGTCACTTGTCCGCTGTCATGTTTTATATTTGTCCTCTGAAACAATCGTCTACATTTCAACCTAGGTTCATACGGGACAATGAAAACATACAGTAAGTGGAAAAATTGTTCGTCACCTATGATTTCTTTTCACTATATATTTCTTGTAAAACGACGATATAAAAAAAAAATTATACAAAGGAGGTATTTTCACGAATGCAGAACGCTTCCAAGTTCTTCTTTATATTCTTCGTATAATGTTGTGATTTAAGATTTGTTTAAATCATGATTAAAGCACAACTCTTAATTTGAATGTGACAAACTACTATATAATTATAGTATTTTTGAACTTCGTGAATTCAAGACTATGTTTAAACCGTGAAAAGTAGAAAACCATGAATAAAAAAATATATGAAACTTCAGCAAAATTTGTCATGAAATGATCTCTGTACAAACGTTTTGAGAGAGAAAAATGTTGTTGTACTTGAAATATATAGGTAAACAACGGAAGTAACGAAGACTTATGTCCACTTACTGCATGTTTTCACTGTTCCGAATGAAGCTTATAGGACAATTAACGTGATAAAAACAGTGTGCAGACGTAGAACATTATCTGTAAATTTTATGGTCCCATTTCGTTATTACAACAGAAACTTGTACGTTCGCGTTCTCAACACAACGTGAATCTTATTTTTTTAACACACGTTAGTTTTATTTCTTCAACATTTGTTATTTTACTGAAATTATACAAATAAAATCCCCGTATAATCAACATCATGCCGTTTTGCAATATTTAAACAACTGTTGTATGGCGACACAAATAATATATTTAAATTTTGTTCTTCTTTCGAATCCATCAATTTATTATATGATAGACCCCTGATAGCCTCTAGTTTTATTTCAGCTAAATATCTTTATTTTTCGTATTAATACTACTTAATTTAATGCTTGGAATGCCTATACAAAAAAACCTGGTAACCTCTGCTTATACAATGACATGCCCTATATTTTCAGCCGAAATATCTGTATTTTTTCTATACATGCATAAACTACTTTATTTAATGTTTGGAATTCTTATGAAAAATGAGATGATATTAACCTAAATTACTTTGAGGCAGAAATGATTAATTAAGTTAATATATTTTTAATTAAAAAATATGAAAAATTAAAATGAAACCTACCCATTACAGTTGAAATGTATAAAGCCAAACCTAAGATCACAAGAGCTTCCATAACTAAACTTCTAGATCAATAATTACAGACAGTATGATACATGCGTTGCCAAAAATGATTTTCTGGAATAGGTTTTGATTTGTAGTACGACCATTGATTTCCTACCAGCTTTACGAGTAACAACCATTAAATTTCAAACACGTCGTGGTGTGTTGGCAATGAGAATATTGATAAATACATTCCTAGTACACAGAGTACCGCATTATACATCAAGGGAAGCAGAAACTATTTTTTTGTGTGTGTGAAAAAGAATATATTTTTGTTGTATTTGACCAGTTTCTATTGACGGGACAGTTTTTCTAGAATCACACATTATCTCTCAGATAAGATATGAATGAGAATGAAAACTAGAGAGAATCAACAATGAAACAAAAGTTACAAAATAAAGGTTAAAACGGAATTTTTACTTATTTTTCACCTTGAAGTAGGGAGCTGGATTTTTTGGTGACGAGCAAATTTGTAATTAATCATGAAGTGAATGGGAGAGTAGTCTGGGAGACCCATGATGACTTAGGCATTTCCAAAAAGTGTGGAATATCTGTACAATCTCTATGCATAACACGATATACATGTAATTGAAAATCTGACGCCAGGAATAAAAGAAAATAGGGGGCTCATCTGAGTCTGCTTAGCATACCTGAACATGTATAGCCCACATAAACATGTATTAGGCATTTGACCATATATAGCCCATGCACCAGGTTATTCATGCAATGTTTCGGTTCAAGCATTTGTTTTTTGTTTCTGAGAAAACTGTTTTTTACTCATGTCCCGTGGTGGCGGGCAGCTTGGATCTCCAATTCGAAGGAAAATTTTGCAATGGGACCATCTAGAACGATCATTAACGTACAGTTTGTATTCAATCAAGTTTTTGTTCTATTTCAATTTTCCTACATGTTAAAACTCTCTCTTGTAGTGGCGAGATTTACGATCGACAGAAAAAGTACAATTATGTAAAGGACCAATCTAATTAAAATTAGATTGGTAAAGGACCTCCCAATAATAATTCATATCGTGGGCACACAATGCCAAGTGGTTGACGGTGCTGGTGATAATGCAAAGCGATTGGTGCTGTAGTGTATCAACGGTGTGGGTTTGAGTTCCCTTGAAGGTAGAATAGAATAGAATAGAATAAGTTTATTAACCAAATCAGGGCCCCAGGAGGGCATATACAAATAACAATTATGATTGATACACAACAACAATACAAATAACAATTATGATTGATACACAACAACAATATATCAACTTAAATATTCGCGGTGAAATATCAATAATTGTGGTGCAGGCACACTCGGGCAGGAAAAGAGATATATGCACATAAACGTACATACACTTACTCACATATATATGAAGGGGGGGGGGAGGGGGGGGTGATGAGAGAGAACATATACATATATATCAGGTGATTCATCACCAATCTGCAAGAGACACCTTGAGTCGATGCTAAAAGGAATAAAGTCCTACTTGTGTCTAGTGCAGACCGGCCATGTTGATGTGGAAGGAATATTGTTTGGAACATGGAAAGGGATCAGAGCTTTTGAAGGTAGAAGAAAATTGTCAGCTCAAAAATCTAATTCTAACATTCTAATTTTCAGCTACATGGATGATCATTGGGAAAGTAGTTGTGGGCTACAAAGAAAACAAAACAAAACGAAAACGATGGAAAAAATTCAAGAGAGAGCATTAAAATTTATATATAATGAAAACCACTCCACATATGAAGAACTTCCGGCTAAATCAAAATTACCGTCTCTAAAAATTAGGCGTATACGTACAATAGCTATTGAAACATTTAAAATTATAAATAAGGAAACCCCTCAATATCTACATGATCTTATAAATTTAAAAAATAATAAATATAATTTTAGGTACAGCAATACAGCACATATACCAACAGTCAAGACTACCCGGTATGGATTGAACTCTTTTAGATACTATGCTTCAAAAACTTGGAATTGAGCTGCCAGACCATTTCAGAAAAGAAGCATCTTTCAATCAATTTAAGAGTTTAATAAACTCTTGGAATGGCAGCTCATGTCACTGCAGCTTCTGTGCATGATTTTAAATTATTTTCATACTTTTTTGCTTTATTTTTAATATTTTTAGATATAGATGCATGTGCTTTTAAAAGCTTTCATATTTTAATTTGGTTTGAAATATCATAGAGCATTTAAATATGACAATGTTTTTTTTTTTTTTTACAAATATTGTGTGCATGTTTCTGTTTTATTGTTTATATATGCATATTCTTATGTCGGATTTAAAAGCTCATTAGAGCTTGTGTTGTAATGTTTGATGTTTTCCGACTTTAAATAAAGCTTATTGTATTGTAAACGAACAACTTTATACAGAATACGAAATAATTGCAAACAGGTAAATTGTTGAATTACATTCAAAATTCTGTCTTGTTTAAAGACAATCTAATTAAAATTCGATCTTTGATTGCTCTCGATTATAAACCGAGAGCAATTAAAGATCGAATTTTAATTAGATTGGTTTAAAGCCTCAATAAAGTAATCGTAGGACTATTGGGTATTTAGCTTGCTATATGTAGGCTACAAGGGATGAACCGCTGGTAGCGATTTTGACATGAGAATATATATGATTGGGTCGCTAATTTCAGACGATATATATGTACAGCCCTGTATATTATTTACATAACTATCATGAATATATCCCGTTATTCTTCCCTGAATCCTGTTGGAACATCTATATTCCAAGCTGTCAATGAAACTGTCTGAGGAATTAACCTGTAATCGAATTAATGAAAGCTAAATTGCTTTTAAAGTTTAAATTTATAGCAATATGGGAATAGGTCCATAGAAAAATATATCAAAACGAAAAATATATAGGTAATCCTATAATCAGAACTGTATCCAGTTCAGCTTTTAGTGGAGACCATCATCAATGGTACACATGGCTTCCAAAGAGTACATATGAAATTGTTTTGTAAATAAACTAGAGGATCAGTGGGCTGAGCCTGTGTCGCTCACCTTTCATTCTGCTTTGAGGAAACTTAATACAGAACCTTCCATACATGTAGATGCTTCCTACCAAGTTTCGGTTCATATGGCTAAGCAGTTTCAAAGGAGAAGATTTTTAGAAATTGACCAATCAGAAACAAGAATTGCATGTGGTGGCCATGTTTGCTAACCAATCGGGATGAAATGAGCAATCTTCATAGAGGACATTCCATAGATGCTTCCTACCAAGTTTTGGTTGTAGCCATGTTTGTTAACCGATCGGGACGAAATGAGCAATCTTCATAGAGAACATTCCATAGATGCTTCCTACCAAGTTTCGGTTCATTTGGCCAAGCGGTTTCAGAGGAGAAAATTATTTTTAATCGGCCAATCAGAAATAAGAAATGCCTGTGGCGGCCATTTTGGTAATGGATCATAACAAAATGTGCACTCTTTAGAGAGGTCCTTTCAAAGATGCTTCCTACCAAGTTTCAGTTCATTTGGCTGAGGGTTTTCAGAGGATAAGATTAAAATGTGAAAAGTAAACGGATGACAGACGACGGACACCAAGTAATGGCAAAAGCTCATATTGCCTTTGGCAAGGTTTGCTAAAAAGAATATTAAAATGTAAATACCTACTTATAATGTATAGAATAAACATGTTACACTATATCAGCATTATTTAATTTCTAAGGGCAAGAGATATCTTTCTTTTAACAGAGGGGTAGATTATTTAGATTTCAACCAATCAGAAACAAGAATTGCCTGTTGCGGCCATGTTTGTTAACCGATTGGGACAAAATGAGCAATATTTATAGAAGACCTTCCATAGATGCTTCCTACCAAGTGTCGGTTCATTTGGCCAAGCGGTTTCAGAGGAGAAGATTTAAAAAAATCAGCCAATCAGAAACAAGAATTGCCTGTGACGGCCATGTTTGTTATTGGGTCGGGACAAAATGTGCAATCTTTAGAGAGGACCTTCTATAGATGCTTCCTACCAAGTTTCAGTTCATTTGGCTGAGGGGTTTCAGAGGAGAAGATTAAAATGTGAAAAGTTAATGGACAACGGAGGCCAAGTGATGGCAAAAGCTCACATTGCCTTTGGCAAGGTGAGCTAAAAAGTTTATCATGGTGTTGTGACCGACCCCGTATACAAATATCCACATATATTTAGGATACTAAACAACCCCAGACAAACAAAACGAATAAAACAGTGATATAAGATTAGAAACGAGATTGAACTAAGGTGCTCCAATCAAGAGGTAAGAGCAAAAATAAACCTTGGTCTAAATTTATTTATTTGTTCTGGGGAAGGAAACTGACTGAAATAAACACAATTTATTTTCTAAGTTTCCTCTATGAACCAATATTTTATTACCAATAACAAGTCAAAGGATAACAAAACCGGGAGTAATCAACAAATAAACATCAAAAATCAATTTTAAACATAAAAAATTCCAATAAATATTCAATGAAGTGATAAAATAGGATGTAATAACAATTTGTTTTTGTTTTAGTAGTATCTTGATCAATAGAGAACATCCCTAATCAACAAACTACTGGATCAATACATACCACTAGTATTACAGTCTAACATTGATTAAAACATCCCCACAACTTGATAAATGCTGTGAATAATATTATACTTAACCCTTGTTTTGATTTGTAGTATTAGAAAGTTTTATTTACATGCAATCTGATTGTCAGTTAATTCTAAATGTAGCTGACATGTTACAGTCCTCATACGAAAGTATTTTGATTGAAGAGAAGGAATATTTTGTTTTTATGGGAACAATGACCATTTCTAAATTCATGAACCTCAATATAATTTATATGTTTCCCATAATTGTGGCCATGTTGGTCAAGGATCATCCCATGCTTATTCCCATGTATAGTTTGTTTCACTCAGTCTAACAGAACCAATAGGACTTGTTTCTAAAATGATTTTTACATATTATCCATAGTCTAAAGTTGATAGTCTCTCATATTCATTTACATCAATATCCTCTCCTACTAATCTATTATATGCTATATTCCATTGGAATTCCAATCTACACAATTTTCTTTTCCTAAACCACCAATCATTGATCATTTTTTACACTACCAAATGAGTAATTTTTCAGTTATACCATAGCAAGAAAAAGTTATCTAAAAGTTATATTTGGACGAGATGATAATGATGTCTGATTTGTACAAGAGAACGTCAAAACACACTTAGCTAAATTTTTATAGAGCATGCTCACTGACAAAGTAGACATGCTACTTCACTCAAGACACATTACTCTGAGCCAACCGGTCTTTACTCCTTAATGCTATGTAGTTAGCAGAGAAGCAATAAATACAAATGTTATAGTCTTTTGTTTGAACAGACCGATGGACATTAAATGATTGCAAAAACTCAGATGATATTTGGCCATGTGATCTACCTATACAATGAACAGTGCTGGATCTTGCTGGGACCTTGTTTCTCTGCCTTGTATTACAACCCCTCTGAATCAAATACACAAATTGTTCACAATGTACATAAATGAGTGCCTCCTGTATATGGAGAATGTCATACTCCTTACATGAAAAAGACAATTTAGCAGATTAGAAGTGGTCATTTGTGCCCATTGCAAGGCAAAAAATGTCCACCCTTATAAGTCTGGGCAGTCGAGTATTCTAAATTTGTCTGCCCTGGGGATAGATGAGTACTCAGAATATCTCTACTTTGGGGAAAGGTGAGTACTTAAGAGTTTGTCTACTATGGGGATAGGTGAGTACCCTACATTGTCTAGTATCCAGTTCTGTATATTAGATTGGGATTAAAAGTCAACTACCATTGAGAACAAAGTAAGAATATCAATAAAGAATAATATGTGAAATGTATTTTAAACAATACATACAAGGCAATAGAAACATACTTGAGCAATGAAGTTGACACAATACATACTCTGCTGACAAATAAAGAACATTGTCTTAATATTAGTCGTATTGATTGGAATAATTTTTCCAGTTTTGGATTATAAAAGCTTAAAGTTGTAAAATACATGAGAATGGGGGGGGGGGGGGGTATGGTGTTTAATGCCACTTTCAGCAGTATTTCAGCTATATTATTGTGGCAGTCAGTTTTATTGGTGGAGGACACCAGAGTACCCAGAGAAAACAACCAACCTGTCACATGTCATTGACAAACTTTATCACATAATGTTGTATCGAGTACACCTTGCCTAAGCAGGGTTCGAACTCACAACGTTAGTGGTCACAATGGGCACTGATTGCATAGGTAGTTATAAATCCAACTACCATACGATCACAACATGAAATGCATATTATCATTACCATATCAAACATAAAAATAACAGTTTTATAGCAGAACACACGATGTATGATTGTAATGATATTTATTCTTTATTAATGATTGATTCAAACATGATAACAGTAAGTAAAACTATATATATAATATGTAACTATATAAAGTAACCTACATGAAACAATAAACAGGGCAGGAAGACATGCAAGGATTGTTCCCAATAGAATGTTATTTGTCAGTAAAAAAAATTGAAACAAGAATTGCCTATGGCGGCCATGTTTGTAAATGGATTGGAACGAAATGAAAAATCACAATAGAGGTCCTTACATAGAATAAACATGTTACACTATATCAGCATTATTTAATTTCTAAGGGCAAGAGTTATCTTTCTTTTAACAGTTTAGGCAAGAGTTATCTTTCTTTTAACAGAGGGGGAGATTTTTTTAGAAATTGACCAATCAGAAAGAAGAATTGCCTGTTGTGGCCATGTTTGTTTACCGATCTCGACAAAAAGAGCAAATTTTATAGAAAACCTTCCATAGATGCTTCCTACCAAGTTTCGGTTCATTTGATCAAGCGGTTTCAGAGAAGAAGATTCAAATGTGAAATGTTAACATATTCAGCTGTCTTCTATGAGTTGTTTTACATTGGAAAGCTCTCATTACAGAAGAAAAAACTCTTCCTCATTTACAAGTATGTATAAATGCATCACTATAAAATCTATTTCTCATAGGGTTAATCTAGCACTAAATGAAATTAATTAAAATTAATTCTGAAATAATAATGACCTTTGATTGCTAGATACATGTATAAATATTATATAGATTTTGCTTGTTTGATTTTCTGTTGTAGTTCTGATGGTTTGAACACTCCAAACTCTGTGATTATCCCCCCTGTAATCAGCTCACCAGGGGTCACATCAAATGCTGGATTCCAACAATTGATCCCTGAAAAATAATCAAGACATATTAGTGGTTTAAATTTATGAGGAAATAGTTCTTGAAACGACTATATTGGTTAAAATACATTTCATAATATTGGTCTGTTTTTATTAAAACTACATAATGGTTAAAGTAAGCATCAACAGAAGAAGTGTCATGGATTAGGACACATGATACATGTACATGTACATGTACTGTCTTCCAGATTGTAACAGCCAACAAATAATGTATCACTTCCATCAGGCCACATTATTCTCCAATAACAGATTTATCACTCCATCGGCACTTGTTATTCTGACTTCCATATTGACAATATATAAAAAAACAGCCAACATGTGTCACTCAACCAGGGCACATTACACTGTCTTCCAGATTGCAACAGCCAACAGAATATGTGTCAGAACAGCAGGACACATTTTTGGACTTCCAGACTGGCAATGACTAAGCTAATAGTCAACAGAATATGTGCCACTTCACATTACTCTCTTGCAGTCTGGCAATTAATGTAACAACCAATAGAATATGACTTGTCCCATCATGACACATTATTCTGTTCATATTGATACCTAAGTACCTAAGTTGTCTTTGGTTTGACACAAATAGGGAAGGGGGTATAATCTTAATATTGTATACTGATTACAGTTGTACATAGAATATAACCTGGAACATCTAATGTTTACTGTAAATCATTGTTATTTACTTGTACACAGAGTTTTATTACCTGTTGTTATTTACTTGTACACAGAGTTTTATTACCTGTTGTTATTTACTTGTACACAGAGTTTTATTACCTGTTGTTATTTACTTGTACACAGAGTTTTATTACCTGTTGTTATTTACTTGTACACAGAGTTTTATTACCTGTTGTTATTTACTTGTACACAGAGTTTTATTACCTGTTGTTATTTACTTGTACACAGAGTTTTATTACCTGTTGTTATTTACTTGTACACAGAGTTTTATTACCTGTTGTTATTTACTTGTACACAGAGTTTTATTACCTGGAGCTGCAATTCTTGTACCATTAACATGTGTCATCTCAGAATGAGGTCTTTCTTCTATTACAATATGTCCTCCGTCTGGCAGAGTATCATCATAAGAGGATGAAGGACATGCGACATAAAATGGAACGTTGTGATGTTTGGCAACTATTGCTAACTGGTATGTTCCTATTTTATTGGCTGTATCACCATTAGCAACCACTCGGTCAGCACCCACCACAACAGCTGATATTTTATGTTTTTTCATTAACATGGCTGCCATGCTATCACAGATTAAAGTCCCTGGCATTTTCTCATGAACTATTTCATATGCTGTCAATCTAGCTCCTTGGTTATAAGGTCTTGTCTCTGTACAATATATATGATCCAGTTTCTGGTTTTCATGTAAATATCTAACCACCCCTGAAAGTAATATGCATAAATCTTTTATTATATATCTATTTGCTTCATTCATTACAAATATACATAACATCATTTACATAAAATGGAACTCAAGATATAATTCTTTCTAACATGGGTGTTTTCTGTGTTGGTTGGTTGATTGGTTTATGGTGTTTAATACCACTTTCAACAATATTTCAGTTATATTGTGGCATTCAGTTTTATTTGAGGAAACCAGAGTACCCGGAGAAAACCTCCGACCTGTCGCAAGTCACTGACAAACAATATCACATAATGTTGTAAATCCAACTACCATACGATCACGACCACGACGGCCCCGTTTTCTGTGTAAAACAGCTGATAGAAGACAAGGTCAAGTGAAGCTGTTTTATACAGGAAAATGTCTAAATAAATGTACCAATTTGTTTGATTTCTGATCTCAAAGACATTTTACTATGGACAAGAAAAATAGTTTAAAATCCTTAATTTTAACGTTTTTGGGGGCATTACTCTAAAAATCACATTCGAGATTACAATGTACATTATAACATGTAATTATTACCTGTTAATAACGTAGAGGCTGAGGTGTAAAAACCTGTAGGATGCTAATGACTGAGTTAACAATATATATCATATCTAAACTTTGTTCATATATATTGTACAGTGATTAATAAAAATGGCTACAAAGACAGATAAACAGGTTCAACTCCATTAAAAAAAAATGGAGGATGAAAAGGGCTTGATGGATCAGAAACATACCAATCTCTTAATAGCTAAGGAACTGTTTAAATAACAAAACTTTACCTAGTGCTGTGCCATAACCTGCTGTTGCTAGGGAACCTGTGTTGCAGTGCGTTAGAACATTAGCTGAACTGTTTCCACAGTGATTTAAAATATCTTCAGCTCCATATTTGGCCATTCTTTTATTTACATTGATATCTTCCTCAAGCATCTGTTCAATTTCTTTTATAATACTGAAAATATTAAATAACAATTTCTGTATTACATGTTATACTCAGAAAATCATTTGATCAACATAGGCGAGTATATCGTTGGTAACTCACAGGTGATATCGCTCCAATTACTCTGCACTCGTCATCCGTAGCTCAACTGGCAGAGAAAACTTACTTCGTTGAAAAAGGGTTATTAATAGTAACTTACCACTTAAAATCATTATTGATATTGTTGATCTCAATAATGAGGTGAAAAAGCTATATAAAGAAAAATGGGGTCTCCAATAATTTCCTTTCTTAATTTAGATACATCTAAAAGCTGTAATTTAATTAGCTATGAAGAAAGTCGTCGGGACATATCAAAGTGTTCTAAAAAGATCACATGATAAGGATTTCTCTCTGCCAGCTGATCCACAGGTGATGAATGGAGAGTAATGGAAGTGTGATAAGCTATGGGTTACCGTGATCCATGGGTGATGAATGGAGAGTAATGGAAGCATGATAAGCTATGGGTTACCATGATCCACGGGTGATGGAGAGTAATGGAAGCATGATAAGCTATGGGTTACCGTGATCCACGGGTAATGAATGGAGAGTAATGGAAGTGTGATAAGCTATGGGTTACCGTGATCCACGGGTGATGAATGGAGAGTAATGGAAGCGTGATAAGCTATGGGTTACCATGATCCACGGGTGATGAATGGAGTAATGGAAGCGTGATAAGCTATGGGTTACCGTGATCCACGGGTGATGGAGAGTAATGGAAGCGTGATAAGCTATGGGTTACCGTGATCCACAGGTGATGAATGGAGAGTAATGGAAGCATGATAAGCTATGGGTTACCATGATCCACGGATGATGAATGGAGAGTAATGGAAGCGTGATAAGCTATGGGTTACCGTGATCCACGGGTGATGAATGGAGAGTAATGGAAGCGTGATAAGCTATGGGTTACCGTGATCCACGGGTGATAGAGTAATGGAAGCGTGATAAGCTATGGGTTACCGTGATCCACGGGTGATGAATGGAGAGTAATGGAAGCGTGGTGAGCTATGGGTTACCGTGATCCACGGGTGATGAATGGAGAGTAATGGAAGCGGGATAAGCTATGGGTTACCGTGATCCACGGGTGATGAATGGAGAGTAATGGAAGCGTGATAAGCTATGGGTTACCATGATCCACGGGTGATAGAGTAATGGAAGCATGATAAGCTATGGGTTACCGTGATCCACGGGTGATGAATGGAGAGTAATGGAAGCGTGATAAGCTATGGGTTACTGTGATCCACGGGTGATGAATGGAGAGTAATGGAAGCATGATCAGCTATGGGTTACCGTGATCCACGGGTGATGAATGGAGAGTAATGGAAGCATGATAAGCTATGGGTTACTGTGATCCACTGGTGATGAATGGAAGTGTGATAAGCTATGGGTTACCGTGATTCACGGGTGATGGAGAGTAATGGAAGCGTGATAAGCTATGGGTTACCGATGATGGGGTAAGTATTATACAAGATTTCAGTTCAGAAAGCTGTATATAAGTCTATTAAAATCGGGGTTTAAAAGCAGTGTGTGTTATATATAAATGAATTATTATACACAATCAAATATGATACTGTATATCATAGCTATTGAACACTCTAATGCCATATTTCAAAATTCTACTCTCACCAAGAAAGCTCTATCTACAGATCATAACACAACTTGCATCATGTTACTAAGCTAACTGTAACAAATGAGTATGGACATATACATATATGTCAGTGGGAACTAATTTTCAAAATAACTATTTTACAATCAAACCAGGGCCGTAACTACCATTGAGGTAGACAGTTGCCTCATCTGATCTCCTGGTAAGAAAGAAAAGAGAGACCATGACAGCTTTAACATTTTTCAGAAAAGTAAACAGCAGGTGTTTAAACTAGCAATTTTTCAAGTCGTTTCTCCTTTTTTTTTGGGGGGGGCGATTCATGAACTTTTTCCAGAGTTTGATTTCGTTAATTTAGACCTCGCTGGATCCGTCCTTGCTTTCTCTATTTTGGATTTGCTCCGATGTAGTGGTTTGGTGATGCTTCATATCCACCGTAATGATACTGTCGGGCAGTTTAATCCAGAAGCTGTTCTCAAAAGATGGGATTCGAGTGGCAATAGGAAAATCCATCTTGCAATCACAGACTGTCATTTGAAATTGTTCATTAAACTATTACTTTAAATATCAATCAGCTATGTTATGTTTAATTTACCTTAGAAGCTTTGGCGGCGTGTTCGATATTTACGGTAGTAACTGGTATATAAAGCATCTCAATAATATAGAAATCGATAAAAACAAAATGTGCTATTTTGGGACGTTAAGTCACAATTTTCGGCCAAGGGGGAGGGGGTGCTTTGCCTGTACAGACCACCCTTACATAGGGGCCTCAATCGGCGGTCCCCATACCACTGCCCCCCTGTTTTAAACCCCTAGTTACGGCCCGGCAAACTATTTCTTAATTGCCATAATCAGAGTCTGTGCAAAAATTGAAAATTGACCCCATTCCTGTGCATGTAATTTTGATTTCCATCAATCAATTACACAATAAAACATACATGATATTTGACTTTATTTCCAACTATTCCTCACCTATTCTTAATTTCTTCAACAGAAAATATAGATTGCTGAACATAATCTTTTACTTTAGCTGTAAACCATTTAGCAGAGTCAGTCATATTAACTGCTGTTGGCCGAGCCGTGACCAAGTATTCTAACTTAGAAACAATGAAGTCTCCTAATGCTTCTTTATCACTGAATTGTTTTGGTATCAACTCCACGGCCAAACTTAAACATCCAACTATAGCTATAGCAGGTGCACCACGAACCTAAAAATAAGTGAAAGTAAATATTAAGTAGGCATCATTATATCAAAATGGTTAAAATGCATCAACGATAATTGGTACCATGACCTTAAAAATATTATCTCATCAAACAAAATCATAAATTACATGAGTTAAACATATGCTATGCTCTCATGAAAAAAGTTAACTCTGTACAGATATAATAGAATCTTCCAATGTTTGTGCATTAGATTACCTGGGTTACTGAACTGGCTGAAGTGTGTGAAAGTTAAGACATACTACAGTTAAAATAGAAAGGGAAAAAGTAAAAACAACAAAGAACAAGAAATAAAATAAAAATTTTAATATTTCTAAGTGAAAAACACAAATTCGATCTCAATATCTTTTAATTGATCATCGGATTGGAAGACATACCTGATGGACAATTTGTTATTTTTGATGATTGGTGAACAACTAACAGATGTGTCTTGGAACATAAGGATGGTTATCTTGTTGAAGCATACACGTACAAAGATACAAAAAGGCTGTAATTTATGAGAAATATATGTCAACTCAAAAACAGATTGCTACCAAGGAAAATATTGTTTCTTACAACATTTGATGTTCATGAATAATGGATAGAAACAAACAGGCTTAGTTTAAGATGTTGCAAGAATCTTCCAGAAATTACAGAATATATATACACTGTATCTGATTTTTTTGCAAAATTTCTTGACAATGGAATTTTTTTTTTCAAGTAAATTTCCATGGAAGAAAACTAAAGGAAACATGATTTATTTATATATGAACAAAGTGCATAGACTAACAGAATGGTCTAAGATAACTTAATGATCAGAATATACAGCTTACAAAAGTTCATTATGGTATTGAATTACATGAGTTATGGAAGCTATATATTACCATCCATGACATTAAGCAAGAATGAAATAAAATTTGAGATGAAGCCCATATGAATCAACGACCATGCCAAACTTTGCTCGTAAATGTGGACAATGTTATGAAACATTGCCATTCACTTGACATCATATTCATGATGTATTTTATTCTTATTCTTATTATATTCTCAAATAATTTAAGAGATGAACTATGGCATAAAATTATAAATGAAATTACTAATAGTGATATAAATTTCAACGTATATCCACACGGACTATCATAGTAGACATTTTTTCACATCATCTAAGGAGGTGTGATCCAATCTGAGCTGTCAATAGAAAAACTGCAACACTTCCGAGCTACATGTAACTGTATTCAATTTGTTTATAATGCTTCAAACATTTCTTATCGAATTTGGAAAATATATTTGTGACATGTATGTTTTGTTCATGGTTTGCACTCTTCTTTAAAACGTTGAAGGAATCTGGCCTTCATGAGAATTCAGAAAAGGTGGTCCAAAGTCTCATGTCCAGCTAAAAACTTGCCTGCATCTTTTTTATTGCATTCCAGCCATCCTCTGTATTGCTGATCCTTATGTATTCTGATTTTTCAGGTAACAATAATTGGTCTAATATCATAAGTGTGCCACTGTTGTATCGTATTGCTTCCAAAGTCATGATCAATTATTTTACTTTCACTTTGATGTTTACCAGATTTTTGTCCCCCACAATCAGTTTATTTTCTTCACACTATTTGAATGTGTTAACTGAAACAGTTACTTGAAATTTATTTTCATGAAGAGTGTTGTCAATACAATAATATGTTTACACTGGTCATGTACACGTGTGCCGTCTATGTGTGTACAGGGGATTATAAAATTTTACCGGAAGCTAGAATAAAGGGGAATAACCCATTGTTGTTACGAAAATGAAAGTAGATCGTGTTCAGAAATGTGTTTTGATAAAATGTTCTATTTAGGAAGGTTTCAAAGATCGGATGATGGATGTCAGCGGGAAACATAAAAAACTTCAAGAACAGATAGCTTACATTTTACACAGTATTTCCAAACCCCAACTGTCAAATGTAGAAAAGGAAACATTCATCAGTAGATCAACTAATGAAATTAGGAACTTGCTGGAAAGCCTTCATTCCTTCATAAAGAATCGGGTTAGAATTATTTTATAAGAACTTATTGTCATGTATGCATAATGAACTTGTCTAATGCTTCTTTATTAACAGTATTAATGGAGACTACAAACAACAAAAAGATCTACAGAGATTCGTGTCGGCTCAAAAAAGCTAGACCACACACCTTATTGGCTTAACACAAATGTGAACAACATAAACATGGACACTAAGGACAGTATACATCTCCAATAATTGTAGCAGGGTCAGTGAATAAGATTAAAGAAAGATGTTAAAAATGTAGAATTTGTTGGTTAAAGTCAAGACCGTTACTTTTAGGACAAAAAAATCATAACTGACACTCCTAACAGATTTAATAGGTAACAGGTAAAACCAGCCTCCATACCTATAAAATGTTATATTATGGACTCGTAAGGTAATTTCGATAATAAGGAATTTTCTATAGCTATTTTTATTGCACCTGCAAATCACACGCAACTATTTTTCCGAAATTTTGACATTTTGAAACTTTAATGAACTTATTTTGAGAATCCGTCAACTCTTTTAGTAATTTTATCTATGATACATTATCATGTAGAGCCTCAATATATCTATATACTACTTCATCAAAAGTTATCGATTTCTCCTGGCATCCTTGTGTACTGCACAAATCATGTGACACCCAGAAAAGTATGGATTGTAAACAAACAAAGAAAAACATCGAGGATTTATATATAAGTATTAAAAGTCGAGCTGACAGTTAATACCCCCCTGAGATAAACTTTAATTAATTTCAAAATACACAGAAAAAAATTACAACATTTTCTTTTAGCCTATCGAAAATACCTAAGACCACCATACATGTATATACTGCTGTTATTGTGGAACCCATCATGTTACTTTTATAGAAAATTTGGTGACAAGTCATGAAACAGGAAATAATGACAGGATTGTGAATTCGACAAACAACATATCTCTCAATGGTGTATCTGTAAGCTCACTTGACATTAAGCAACAATAATCACTCGCTCACATAGTAATACAGGTCTTTCAATAAGGTGTGGTAGCAGGTACTTTTACTCGCCTAAAAAGGTCTTTGATACCTCCTGATTTTCAAATTGTTAAATTTTTATAAAAAGTACTGCCTGTAACTAGTGAAGTACTGGTATACCTGAAAAATATTGAAAGCCCTGGTAATATACACATGTGTTGACATTAGATTTCTTGTATAGTAAATACACATATTTGTTCACACATACATTCTTCATGCCTTGATGATATACTGCAGAATAATTTCTTATGCTTATACTTACAGTTAGTATATACTGGAGGTGAATGGTTATTAAATTGTTCCATTTTTAGAGTGTTGATACAGTATTACATGAAGTACCAGATACAGGCCAGTTATTGGGGCGACTTAGCATTTCACAAACAATTCGAGGATGTCCTGAATTGTACAGTAAGACAACACAATGTATCCATGGACTCTGGAGAGCTAATCCTCAAACTAGGCTAGAGAGAAAGGCCTCAGAATGGGCCATGGTTTGTATACATGTACATATTATCTATTATGTAGGTTAAAGTCCACATATCATGTAAAATTTAACTTGATCTGTTTGGAAAATGAGAGATTAGATTCTAAATATATTTGTAAGGAAATAGGAGAGATGTACCTAACACATGAAAGACACTCCTATCTGATTACTTTAGTTATCAAAGGACTTGAAACATAAAAGTCACTCCTATCTGATTTTCACAAACTTTAATAACCAATTACTAAAAAAAAAAATCCTGATTTATTCTGGTATCAGATTTAACAGAAGATTTATTTGTTTAAGGAATACATTTACAGGCACAGATAAAAAGTACAGTATGTCTTCCTACTTCTTCTTATTACATCTGTCAGCTTGGAATAACTCCTCACTCTATAGTCAAAGAAAATATAAATCAGGTAATATATGGATTGGTCTAAGTCTTGTGTACCTGTTTCTCTGATTATTCATATTTCATTTTCAAATTGTAAATCCAGTATCAGAGGCCCAATAAAGGGTATCTGAAACATTTATATTTGGAATAGCTCATGATTATATTTCTGTGTAGTAAAATAATGAAATCGGTATTTGTTGCTTCTCCGCTAAACACGCAGCATGCAGGAGAAAGAGCAAAGACTGGTTGGCTCGGAATCAGAATAATGTGTCCCAGTGGATGGACATGTCTACCCGCGGACTGTTGATTCAGTGAGCTAGCACTATAACAATCCAACTCAGTGTGTTGGTCTTGTACAAAGTGGACCTCATCATCATCTCATTGAAAATTAACTTGTTCTCGCCATGATATAGCTGAAAAATTGTTGAATTGGCATTAAACAACAACCACTCACTCAACTGATATTTATTCCCACTTTCTTTGTTTACACCATATTTTTCTTTCACTAATTAGATCACTACACATATAAGGAACAGGTTGAAGGACAAATACAAACAAAGAAAGCAAAACCTTCTCTCATCTTCATCATCTCAAAAAGATCACATAGCATCAGATCCATTCTTCATGTTAATCATACCACATTTAATGAATGCATCAATCAACTCTCCTCTATTGTCATTATGGGAGGATGTTATAGATGTGCTTACTTTGTACCCATTGGAAGACCCATCAAGTAAACAGATTTGTCAAGATTTAACAAAATCTCTGCAATTAGACAAAGGTAAATATGTAGTTGGCTAATTGGAAAATATAATATCTTATATTCCCTCATACAATGCAGAAGTCATTGAATGCAGGTCACACTTTCTGTCTTCATCCTCGTCGTCAACATTTAGGTTAGCTCTAATTGTTGGTTGGTTGGTTTTTTGGTGCTTAATGCCACTTTCAACAATATTTCAGTTATATCGTGGCAGTCAGTTTTATTGGTGGAGGAAACCAGAGTACCCTGAGAAAACCACCGATCTGTTGCAAGTAACTGACAGATTTTATCACATAATGTTGTATCGAGTATACCTCGCCCGAGCGGGGTTCAAACTCACAACTTTAGTGGTGATAGGCACTGATTGCACAGGTAGTTGTAAATCCAACTACCATATAATCAAGGCCACGATGGCCACCCTAATTATTAAGATTTTTTTAATCTTGAAGAACTTAATGAAAAACCTACATGTTATACATGTATCACGAAACTTGGACAGAAGCTTCTTTATGGTCAAAATGTACCTGCACAAAATATTTGGTAATAAAACTGGTGAAGGAGAAAGCCCTTATCGTATCAGGTTGCAGCCTGTGAAACCCTTTGCTTAAATTTGGATACATTCATTCATAATACCTGTAGAAAACCACAAACCTTTTACAAGTAACTAGCAAACTTTATGACATTATATTGTATCAAGTATACCTCACTATATGGATGGAAGTCAAACTCAAAGACTTATAATGGAGATAACCATTTTATAATGGAAATAGCCATTTATAGCATAGGTGAATATAAATCTAACTACCATTGACAGTAGCTAAGACTACCACTAAAATATAATGCATATAAATGGCATTAACAGTAAAACATTTTTTTGAATTCATTATCTTGAAAATTGTTAAGTCTGATTAAGATCCTTTTCTTTTATTTGCCTCTGATAATTCAAAGGTTTGTTCAGATTATTTGAATTTGACATAAGAATTGAATATTCATGAATTGTGCATACAGAATGATATAATCGTCACAATGTTTTTTTTATACAATTGTAATCTATGTAGGTATTAGACCAGATCTGACTTCTACAACATGTTATAAACTATGGACATACAACATAACAACATTAGAACAAGAAGTGTTGTTTAGGATACAGAGATGTACTCTGTCAGTTATACCTTCTAAGTTTGATGACATCTGGAAGGATAGTTCCCTTGTAAGTTAAATCACATCAATACCTTTTGTTTGGATACCATAAATTACCATTATTGGTTGTGTGTATTATACACTATGATTTTCAGTAGTCAGCCTTCTGTTAAAACACCCATAACCCTAATCAATAAACAGTTATGTTAATGTAGTTAACTTACAACTTAACTACATGATCTACCATATTTGTCACTGTATAATCCCCAGATTTTTATTCCAAATATTACCCTGGGGCTTATACAAAGGTGGGGTTTATATATGACTTTCTATAGTATTACCCTAGGGTTTATACAAAGGTGGGGTTTATATAAGACTTTCTATAGTATTACCCTGGGGCTTATACAAAGGTGGAGTTTATATATGACTTTCTATAGTATTACCCTGGGGCTTATACAAAGGTGGGGTTTAAATATGACTTTCTATAGTATTACCCTGGGGCTTATACAAAGGTGGGGTTTATATATGACTTTCTATAGTATTACCCTGGGGCTTATACAAAGGTGGGGTTTATATATGACTTTCTATAGTATTACCCTGGGGCTTATACAAAGGTGGAGTTTATATAAGACTTTCTATAGTATTACCCTGGGGCTTATACAAAGGTGGGGTTTAAATATGACTTTCTATAGTATTACCCTGGGGCTTATACAAAGGTGGGGTTTATATATGACTTTCTATAGTATTACCCTGGGGCTTATACAAAGGTGGAGTTTATATAAGACTTTCTATAGTATTACCCTGGGGCTTATACAAAGGTGGGGTTTAAATATGACTTTCTATAGTATTACCCTGGGGCTTATACAAAGGTGGGGTTTATATATGACTTTCTATAGTATTACCCTGGGGCTTATACAAAGGTGGGGTTTATATATGACTTTCTATAGTATTACCCTGGGACTTATACAAAGGTGGGGTTTATATATGACTTTCTATAGTATTACAGTAAGCATCCACATTTTTTGTCTTTTCTACACTTGGTGTGTCTCACCATAAACACCCATAAACATACAAAGACAGATAACAACAGAAGCTGATAGAAATCTAGTTCCTAGCTCTTAGCCTGGGACAGATATATGGTAGTATTGAATAGGCTAATGGGATTGCAACCCTTAGTTTGTTTGTTTGATGGTGTTTAATGCCACTTTCAACAATATTTCAGTTATATCATGGCGGTCAGTTTTAGAGTTCAAATAACCAAAGAAATATACTCAGACAAAAAAAAAGTCCTGAGCTTATTTACTTCAGCTCAGAAAGACAAAGTAATGTACCACAAATTACGATATGAAAATGGAGGGTATTTTGTCTCTCTTTTGGATATCTGTTGTAGGCATGACATATCGGTCACAAATTTTATGCCAATATCATTGTTTTTAAAATATCCTAAGAGCTTTAGCTAATCATGTAATGTATGGTAACATTCACTATGATTGGATCACTACATTATTATTAATTAAAATTCTAATTTAAATTACTGCATTTTGATAAGAAGAGTTTGAAGATACCAAAGGGGTAATCAGAATCTGTATATCGAAGAAGAACAGACAACACAATGGCCAAAAGAAAAAAGGACAAAAGGACAAACAACGATCTACACATAAAACTAAAGAATTGAGTAACACAAACCCCACTAAAAACCGGGGGTGAACTCGGGTGCTCCAGAAGTTCCTGCATGTTGAAAAGACATGTGATGAGAACTATTAAAGCTAAAAGAGAATTAGTTAGTTATTGGATGGTACCAATATTTAGGGATTTACCAAACTTACAATTTTCTAATTAGAAAAATAGCCATATGCATGGTACCATAATCTTTAAGATATTCATTTATTTGTAATGATTTTTGCTCTTGTATACAGTCCTCACAATGAACACGGGTTCTCCGGCCCAAGACTTGTAAAACTTTATTTGAACCAGTAAATTACTTTATTTAAATATATGACATGTATAAGATAAATTCTAAAATTTGATTCGGACTAGTCAATTCTAATTTTCATTTCGAGGACTGTGTATATTACCAGTAAACTCCCAAACCAATACTTGTAATATATAGGTTTTTTTTTGGCTGTAGATAGATGTATGTATAAGAGAATGTATTATGTATAAAGTAGTAATTCAGATGTTGACTACTGTACTAAGACCTAATAACTTAGAAATTCTCTCATCATTTCTGAGATGTGTCTGGCTAAAGACGAGGCAAAGGGATACTCAGGTAAGAACAGTGAAAAACCTGATTTACTGGTGCAATATGAGATATTTTGACTGTTGTAGCACACAACCCTTACTGCATTCACCTATGTTAGCACATTTTCACCTTGTGATAATTGTTTTTGCCCTATGTATTTGCTCTGTATTATGTGAATCACTTCACCCTTGAACATCCTATTTTGAACCATATTAATCCTTTTCCTAGGATACTAATCCTCCTTGTTGTAGTTCATGTTGTGAAATCTTTTGCTGGTTTATTTCTTTTTAATTGTATGTTTCACAGGTACTGTTTTGCTCCATCAGGATTTTAATTCTTATAGACTGTTACAGTGTTACTTCTGCTTCATAATATTTATCAGACTATACAGTAAACATTAGATAGATTATGATACAATTGGTGAATGGGTTATTGAAGCCGTGATCATGTGGTAGTTTTATTCACATATACCTATATATACAATCAGTGTCTATCACCACTTAAATCTCTTAATTATATTACAGGACAGTCTGTTTCTTTGTGATACTTATCCAGTTCATTACAGACAACTTGTTACTTTACTGTGTGTACATCCTGAAGGTAATATTAAGGTTCTTTGTGATACTTATCCAGTTCATTACAGACAACTTGTTACTTTACTGTGTGTACATCCTGAAGGTAATATTAAGGTTCTTTGTGATACTTATCCAGTTCATTACAGACAACTTGTTACTTTACTGTCTGTACATCCTGAAGGTAATATTAAGGTTCTTTGTGATACTTATCCAGTTCATTACAGACAACTTGTTACTTTACTGTCTGTACATCCTGAAGGTAATATTAAGGTTCTTTGTGATACTTATCCAGTTCATTACAGACAACTTGTTACTTTACTGTCTGTACATCCTGAAGGTAATATTAAGGTTCTTTGTGATACTTATCCAGTTCATTACATACAACTTGTTACTTTACTGTCTGTACATCCTGAAGGTAATATTAAGGTTCTTTGTGATACTTATCCAGTTCATTACAGACAACTTGTTACTTTACTGTCTGTACATCCTGAAGGTAATATTAAGGTTCTTTGTGATACTTATCCAGTTCATTACAGACAACTTGTTACTTTACTGTCTGTACATCCTGAAGGTAATATTAAGGTTCTTTGTGATACTTATCCAGTTCATTACAGACAACTTGTTACTTTACTGTCTGTACATCCTGAAGGTAATATTAAGGTTCTTTGTGATACTTATCCAGTTCATTACAGACAACTTGTTACTTTACTGTGTGTACATCCTGAAGGTAATATTAAGGTTCTTTGTGATACTTATCCAGTTCATTACAGACAACTTGTTACTTTACTGTCTGTACATCCTGAAGGTAATATTAAGGTTCTTTGTGATACTTATCCAGTTCATTACAGACAACTTGTTACTTTACTGTCTGTACATCCTGAAGGTAATATTAAGGTTCTTTGTGATACTTATCCAGTTCATTACAGACAACTTGTTACTTTACTGTCTGTACATCCTGAAGGTAATATTAAGGTTCTTTGTGATACTTATCCAGTTCATTACAGACAACTTGTTACTTTACTGTCTGTACATCCTGAAGGTAATATTAAGGTTCTTTGTGATACTTATCCAGTTCATTACAGACAACTTGTTACTTTACTGTCTGTACATCCTGAAGGTAATATTAAGGTTCTTTGTGATACTTATCCAGTTCATTACAGACAACTTGTTACTTTACTGTCTGTACATCCTGAAGGTAATATTAAGGTTCTTTGTGATACTTATCCAGTTCATTACAGACAACTTGTTACTTTACTGTGTGTACATCCTGAAGGTAATATTAAGGTTCTTTGTGATACTTATCCAGTTCATTACAGACAACTTGTTACTTTACTGTCTGTACATCCTGAAGGTAATATTAAGGTTCTTTGTGATACTTATCCAGTTCATTACAGACAACTTGTTACTTTACTGTCTGTACATCCTGAAGGTAATATTAAGGTTCTTTGTGATACTTATCCAGTTCATTACAGACAACTTGTTACTTTACTGTGTGTACATCCTGAAGGTAATATTAAGGTTCTTTGTGATACTTATCCAGTTCATTACAGACAACTTGTTACTTTACTGTCTGTACATCCTGAAGGTAATATTAAGGTTCTTTGTGATACTTATCCAGTTCATTACAGACAACTTGTTACTTTACTGTGTGTACATCCTGAAGGTAATATTAAGGTTCTTTGTGATACTTATCCAGTTCATTACAGACAACTTGTTACTTTACTGTCTGTACATCCTGAAGGTAATATTAAGGTTCTTTGTGATACTTATCCAGTTCATTACAGACAACTTGTTACTTTACTGTCTGTACATCCTGAAGGTAATATTAAGGTTCTTTGTGATACTTATCCAGTTCATTACAGACAACTTGTTACTTTACTGTCTGTACATCCTGAAGGTAATATTAAGGTTCTTTGTGATACTTATCCAGTTCATTACAGACAACTTGTTACTTTACTGTGTGTACATCCTGAAGGTAATATTAAGGTTCTTTGTGATACTTATCCAGTTCATTACAGACAACTTGTTACTTTACTGTCTGTACATCCTGAAGGTAATATTAAGGTTCTTTGTGATACTTATCCAGTTCATTACAGACAACTTGTTACTTTACTGTGTGTACATCCTGAAGGTAATATTAAGGTTCTTTGTGATACTTATCCAGTTCATTACAGACAACTTGTTACTTTACTGTCTGTACATCCTGAAGGTAATATTAAGGTTCTTTGTGATACTTATCCAGTTCATTACAGACAACTTGTTACTTTACTGTCTGTACATCCTGAAGGTAATATTAAGGTTCTTTGTGATACTTATCCAGTTCATTACAGACAACTTGTTACTTTACTGTCTGTACATCCTGAAGGTAATATTAAGGTTCTTTGTGATACTTATCCAGTTCATTACAGACAACTTGTTACTTTACTGTCTGTACATCCTGAAGGTAATATTAAGGTTCTTTGTGATACTTATCCAGTTCATTACAGACAACTTGTTACTTTACTGTCTGTACATCCTGAAGGTAATATTAAGGTTCTTTGTGATACTTATCCAGTTCATTACAGACAACTTGTTACTTTACTGTGTGTACATCCTGAAGGTAATATTAAGGTTCTTTGTGATACTTATCCAGTTCATTACAGACAACTTGTTACTTTACTGTGTGTACATCCTGAAGGTAATATTAAGGTTCTTTGTGATACTTATCCAGTTCATTACAGACAACTTGTTACTTTACTGTCTGTACATCCGGAAGGTAATATTAAGGTTCTTTGTGATACTTATCCAGTTCATTACAGACAACTTGTTACTTTACTGTCTGTACATCCTGAAGGTAATATTAAGGTTCTTTGTGATACTTATCCAGTTCATTACAGACAACTTGTTACTTTACTGTCTGTACATCCTGAAGGTAATATTAAGGTTCTTTGTGATACTTATCCAGTTCATTACAGACAACTTGTTACTTTACTGTGTGTACATCCTGAAGGTAATATTAAGGTTCTTTGTGATACTTATCCAGTTCATTACAGACAACTTGTTACTTTACTGTCTGTACATCCTGAAGGTAATATTAAGGTTCTTTGTGATACTTATCCAGTTCATTACAGACAACTTGTTACTTTACTGTCTGTACATCCTGAAGGTAATATTAAGGTACTTTGTGATACTTATCCAGTTCATTACAGACAACTTGTTACTTTACTGTCTGTACATCCTGAAGGTAATATTAAGGTTCTTTGTGATACTTATCCAGTTCATTACAGACAACTTGTTACTTTACTGTCTGTACATCCTGAAGGTAATATTAAGGTGATTTCTTTGTGATACTTATCCAGTTCATTACAGACAACTTGTTACTTTACTGTGTGTACATCCTGAAGGTAATATTAAGGTTCTTTGTGATACTTATCCAGTTCATTACAGACAACTTGTTACTTTACTGTGTGTACATCCTGAAGGTAATATTAAGGTTCTTTGTGATACTTATCCAGTTCATTACAGACAACTTGTTACTTTACTGTGTGTACATCCTGAAGGTAATATTAAGGTTCTTTGTGATACTTATCCAGTTCATTACAGACAACTTGTTACTTTACTGTCTGTACATCCGGAAGGTAATATTAAGGTTCTTTGTGATACTTATCCAGTTCATTACAGACAACTTGTTACTTTACTGTCTGTACATCCTGAAGGTAATATTAAGGTTCTTTGTGATACTTATCCAGTTCATTACAGACAACTTGTTACTTTACTGTCTGTACATCCTGAAGGTAATATTAAGGTTCTTTGTGATACTTATCCAGTTCATTACAGACAACTTGTTACTTTACTGTCTGTACATCCTGAAGGTAATATTAAGGTTCTTTGTGATACTTATCCAGTTCATTACAGACAACTTGTTACTTTACTGTCTGTACATCCTGAAGGTAATATTAAGGTACTTTGTGATACTTATCCAGTTCATTACAGACAACTTGTTACTTTACTGTCTGTACATCCTGAAGGTAATATTAAGGTTCTTTGTGATACTTATCCAGTTCATTACAGACAACTTGTTACTTTACTGTCTGTACATCCTGAAGGTAATATTAAGGTGATTTCTTTGTGATACTTATCCAGTTCATTACAGACAACTTGTTACTTTACTGTGTGTACATCCTGAAGGTAATATTAAGGTTCTTTGTGATACTTATCCAGTTCATTACAGACAACTTGTTACTTTACTGTCTGTACATCCTGAAGGTAATATTAAGGTGATAAGCTGTCTTTGTAACCATACTGTCATGAGATAAATGTATGAACCTGAGTTATAGCTGTGTAGGATAACAAATGCTTCTTGATCAATATATTCAAAATGTGTATGAACATGCGTTAAGAATGGGTGCATTATCATAATATATTTTTAGAGTTAGTGCCATTGAATTTTGTATCAAATTATCATGTTATTTTGTTCATGTAAAATATGTAGAGATCTAAGAGTTGTATTCAAACATATATTTTCTTGTTTTGTTTACTCATTGCTATAAAAAGGAAGATATAAACGTGTATGTAGAATAACTTTCATCAGATATCATCATCATCAAAAGATTGGAAGGCTAAATAGATATATAAAGTTTCTGGAAGCAAATAAGCAAAGGACCTGAACAGGATAGCTGAAGAAGGCTAAACATGATAGCTGAAGAAGGCTAAACATGATAGCTGAAGAAGGCTAAACATGATAGCTGAAGAAGGCTAAACATGATAGCTGAAGAAGGCAAAACATGATAGCTGAAGAAGGCTAAACATGATAGCTGAAGAAGGCTAAACATGATAGCTGAAGAAGGCTAAACATGATAGCTGAAGAAGGCTAAACATGATAGCTGAAGAAGGCTAAACAGGATAGCTGAAGAAGGCTAAACATGATAGCTGAAGAAGGCAAAACATGATAGCTGAAGAAGGCTAAACATGATAGCTGAAGAAGGCTAAACATGATAGCTGAAGAAGGCTAAACATGATAGCTGAAGAAGGCAAAACATGATAGCTGAAGAAGGCTAAACATGATAGCTGAAGAAGGCTAAACATGATAGCTGAAGAAGGCTAAACATGATAGCTGAAGAAGACTAAACATGATAGCTGAAGAAGGCTAAACATGATAGCTGAAGAAGGCTAAACATGATAGCTGAAGAAGGCTAAATTTACCTTAGTTTTTATAAATTACATTATTTAGTGACTAAATTTTGTCTGAATATGTCACAATAATTTGGTCTAAATCTGCTTATTTTTACAGATATCAAACCAGATCATTTAGTTCCTCATATGAAAACATTATGTGACATTTTTAAAAGCATGGTGATTGAGTATGGTGACACAACAGAATTACTGATAATATCACTACAGTTTAAACATTGGTACCAGAAAGTTGTACAGTACTGTTTTGTATGTGACCAGCAGGTAATTCTTAAGAAAGACAGATATTTAAATTGTATTTTAATTTAATTTCAAACATTTGTACCTATAAAGTTTGTTTGTGAATTACGGATAAACTTATCATATAGAGTTGTGTCAAGCACACCTCGTCATGAGCAGGATTCAAATTCGCAACTTTGATGATGATAGACATTGATTTTAAATCAACCTACCATACAATCACAACTTTTTTTTGAATTTTTAAGGGAAGTTGATATTCAATTTAACACTAGTAACTGACAACCAGTTATATTTATGGCACACCACTGATAGAAATGTTAAAATAAATTCCTTATTAGTAGATAATTTGATGAACCTCCAATAAAGCTGATGCCTAGTAACATATATATAAGTAAGAAAAGATATGGATGTAAATGAACATGAGACTATTCAACATTACACGTAGACACAAAATCAAATAAATAAACCTTCATTTAAATACATAAATTGTGAACAAACCACAGCACTGAATGTTTTATAGTTATTTATAATAACTAATGATTTGGGTGTAGGTAAACATGATACCAAATATATACTGAAATTCAGGTAGAATTCAACCAGTAAGAAATTTTGTTTTTATTGCTTTTATTCATGTCTTCAATTATGAGTTTACAATATTTAGCATATTTCATAGCGATTTAATTGCTCCTGTTTTTAAAGTCACAAATTACTATGCTATCCTTACCCTTCCCATTGTATTTTGACATCCACCTTGCTCAGATGACACCAGTCATTCCCAAGGTCCATCGGACATGTGGCAATGTCCAGTAAAAATAGGTTTGGTCCAGTAAAAGGTTATTCATTACTGGACCAAGTGACCAGTAGGAATCTGAGCACCTCCTCTGTGGAGTATTTGAATGTACTGTAAACTTGATGCTGGGTCCAGTAATTCGTACTCCTTTACTGGACCGAATGTCCATTTAACTTCAATTAACCTTGGGATACACTGTGACACTTAACTTTGGGATACATTGTGACACTTAACCTTGGGATACTCTGTGACACTTAACCTTGGGATACACTGTGACACTTAACCTTGGGATACACTGTGACACTTAACCTTGAGATACACTGACACTTAACCTTGGGATACACTGTGACACTTAACATTGGGATACACTGTGACACTTAACCTGGGATACACTGTGACACTTAACCTTGGGATACACTGTGACACTTAACTTTGGGATACACTGTGCCACTTAACCTTGGGATACACTGTGACACTTAACCTTGGGATACACTGTGACAATTAACTTTGGGATACACTGTGACACTTAACCTTGGGATACACTGACACTTAACCTTGGGATACACTGTGACACTTAACCTTGGGATACACTGTGACACTTAACCTTGGGATACACTGTGACACTTAACCTTGGGATACACTGACACTTAACCTTGGGATACACTGTGACACTTAACCTTGGGATACACTGACACTTAACCTTGGGATACACTGTGACACTTAACATTGGGATACACTGTGACACTTAACCTTGGGATACACTGTGACACTTAACTTTGGGATACACTGTGACACTTAACCTTGGGATACACTGTGACACTTAACCTTGGGATACACTGTGACAATTAACTTTGGGATACACTGTGACACTTAACCTTGGGATACACTGACACTTAACCTTGGGATACACTGTGACACTTAACCTTGGGATACACTGTGACACTTAACCTTGGGATACACTGTGACACTTAACCTTGGGATACACTGTGACAATTAACTTTGGGATACACTGTGACACTTAACCCTGGGATACACTGTGACACTTAACTTTGGGATACACTGTGACACTTAACCTTGGGATACACTGTGACACTTAACCTTGGGATACACTGTGACACTTAACTTTGGGATACACTGTGACACTTAACCTTGGGATACACTGTGACACTTTGTGATTGTAACTTCTTCATCATTTTAATTTGGTTGACCTGCCTATTTCATTGGTACTATACACTGAGAAAGACTGGCAGATAAAAGTATTCTTTGTTTAGTTTTTTAGACATTTAATGGGAACATTAAGATTCATAGCTCATCCTAAGGTATACATTTGTTTATTTATCAAATTACATTCTTATTCAGCATGCTTGATTGCCACTACATAGATATGTGCTTTTAATTTTTTTTATGAGGTTCAGGATGATCTTTGCATTAGTTATGTTCCTTTTTTTCGGCTTTTTGACACTTTATGGAAACCTTTCAATGGCATTTCTTCTTATAATTTAAACTGATTGACTTTGTATTTTGACATGTTTGATTCTTAAACTTGAAGATATAAATATATAATTACAAGTTATTTTCTACTGAGTTATAATTTTTATATGACTGCAAAATTTTTGTTTTGATACTAATTACCTACCATATATAAATATTATCTTTTATTTACAGTTTCTGTCATACTGTTTAGAATTGATAGCTTGCTACAACTGTGTATGGTATAATACTAAGCTTCAATCTATTAAGGTATGGTTGCATTTAAATAAAAGGGCAATTAGATCTTGAGAAGTTGTACTGATGTTATAGTCCTGTTGTAAAGGACAGTTAGACCTTGAGAAGTTGTACTGATGTTATAGTCATGTTGTAAAGGACAGTTAGACCTTGAGAAGTTGTACTGATGTTATTGTCATGTTGTGAAGGACAGAGGACAGTTAGACCTTGAGAAGTTGTACTAATGTTATAGTCCTGTTGTGAAGGACAGTTAGACCTTGAGAAGTTGTACTGATGTTATAGTCCTGTTGTAAAGGACAGTTAGACCTTGAGAAGTTGTACTGATGTTATAGTCCTGTTGTAAAGGACAGTTAAACCTTGAGAAGTTGTACTGAAGTTATAGTCATGTTGTAAAGGACAGTTAGACCTTGAGAAGTTGTACTGATGTTATAATCCTGTTGTAAAGGACAGTTAGACCTTGAGAAGTTGTACTGATGTTATAGTCCTGTTGTAAAGGACAGTTAGACCTTGAGAAGTTGAACTGATGTTATAGTCCTGTTGTAAAGGACAGTTAGACCTTTAGAAGTTGTACTGATGTTATAGTCATGTTGTAAAGGACAGTTAGACCTTGAGAAGTTATACTGATGTTATAGTCCTGTTGTAAAGGACAGTTAGACCTTGAGAAGTTGTACTAATGTTATAGTCCTGTTGTGAAGGACAGTTAGACCTTGAGAAGTTGTATTGATGTTATAGTCCTGTTGTAAAGGACAGTTAGACCTTGAGAAGTTGTACTGATGTTATAGTCCTGTTGTAAAGGACAGTTAGACCTTGAGAAGTTGTACTGATGTTATAATCCTGTTGTAAAGGACAGTTAGACCTTGAGAAGTTGTACTGATGTTATAGTCCTGTTGTAAAGGACAGTTAGATCTTGAGAAGTTGTACTGATGTTATAGTCCTGTTGTGAAGGACAGTTAGACCTTGAGAAGTTGTACTGATGTTATAGTCATGTTGTAAAGGACAGTTAGACCTTGAGAAGTTGTACTGATGTTATTGTCATGTTGTAAAGGACAGTTAGATCTTGAGAAGTTGTACTGATGTTATAGTCATGTTGTAAAGGACAGTTAGATCTTGAGAAGTTGTACTGATGTTATAGTCCTGTTATGAAGGACAGTTAGACCTTGAGAAGTTGTACTGATGTTATAGTCCTGTTGTAAAGGACAGTTAGACCTTGAGAAGTTGTACTGATGTTATTGTCATGTTGTGAAGGACAGTTAGACCTTGAGATGTTGTACTGATGTTATTGTCATGTTGTGAAGGACAGTTAGCCCTTGAGAATTTGTACTGATGTTATTGTCATGTTGTGAAGGACAGTTAGCCCTTGAGAAGTTGTACTGATGTTATTGTCATGTTGTGAAGGACAGTTAGCCCTTGAGAAGTTGTACTGATGTTATAGTCCTGTTGTAAAGGACAGTTAGCCCTTGAGAAGTTGTACTGATGTTATTGTCATGTTGTGAAGGACAGTTAGCCCTTGAGAAGTTGTACTGATGTTATAGTCCTGTTGTAAAGGACAGTTAGACCTTGAGAAGTTGTACTGATGTTATAGTCCTGTTGTAAAGGACAGTTAGACCTTGAGAAGTTGTACTGATGTTATAGTCCTCCTGTTGTGAAGGACAATTAGACCTTGAGAAGTTGTACTGATGTTATAGTCCTGTTGTGAAGGACAGTTAGACCTTGAGAAGTTGTACTGATGTTATAGTCCTGTTGTAAAGGACAGTTAAATCTTGAGAAGTTGTACTGATGTTATAGTCCTGTTGTGAAGGACAGTTAGACCTTGAGAAGTTGTACTGATGTTATAGTCATGTTGTAAAGGACAGTTAGACCTTGAGAAGTTGTACTGATGTTATTGTCATGTTGTAAAGGACAGTTAGATCTTGAGAAGTTGTACTGATGTTATAGTCCTGTTGTGAAGGACAGTTAGACCTTGAGAAGTTGTACTGATGTAATAATCCTGTTGTGAAGGACAGTTAGACCTTGAGAAGTTGTACTGATGTTATAGTCCTGTTGTAAAGGACAGTTAGACCTTGAGAAGTTGTACTGATGTTATTGTCATGTTGTAATACAATCTAATACATTTAATGAGATTGTTTGTCTGTGACTTGCGGTAGGTTGGTAGTTTTCTGCGGGAACTCCAGTTTCCTCCACCACGATATAACTGAAATATTGTTGAAAGTGACGTTAAACACCATAGCCATTACCCTTAAATGCAGTTACTTTTCGCATTTTCTGCAATAATCAGGTAATTTTTATTTACAGACAAACCTTGTGGTAAAAGTCTTTATTTTCAGAAACTAAGTATTTCAATTTAAAGGGGTACCATACACTACAGGGAGATAACTCTTTAAAATCAGTTGAACGTTTTGATCATATGATGTTTGTATGCAGATTTCAAGCATCTCGGTGATCAAAACCACAGAGAGAAAAGCTGCTATATGGCTAGTGAATTTATAGCTCTGAGTCTGTTGGTTGGAATTTATTAAAATTTTGATATTTATTACAGTGGATATATTCAAACACACTGCCAAAAAAATAAGAAAATTAAATGAGCAGATCAAATTTTACCTGAAGTGTATGGTACCACCTTAAGCTGTATAAGATGGATGATTTTGTAATAAAATATTAAACTTCACAGGATCATATGTGTGAGGCATTAATCCAATGATTTATTTAACAAACATTTTCAGTCATGTACACCTATTGTGTAATAAATTCACAAGAATTTATTTCTATGTATGATTGCTCCACATTACAAAAGAAATTGAATTGTAAAATTAAACATAAAACTTGTTAGTACTGGCCTTTACTGTCATAATATATTACAACCTGCTATCCTTCAGTTAGACCTTGAGAAGTTGTACTGATGTTATAGTCCTGTTGTGAAGGACAGTTAGACCTTGAGAAGTTGTACTGATGTTATAGTCCTGTTGTAAAGGACAGTTAGATCTTGAGAAGTTGTACTGATGTTATAATCCTGTTGTGAAGGACAGTTAGACCTTGAGAAGTTGTACTGATGTTATAGTCATGTTGTAAAGGACAGTTAGACCTTGAGAAGTTGTACTGATGTTATTGTCATGTTGTAAAGGACAGTTAGATCTTGAGAAGTTGTGCTGATGTTATAATCCTGTTGTGTAGATACATTGTACGATTGTCACATGCTGGAAACAATTGTAATATCTATTTTCTGTTACTGTATCATAAAATGATCCTATACAATGTATAATATAACATGCTGAGTTAGATTGCTGTCAAATTAATCAAATATATATGTGTAATTACCATCACCACGTGATTAAATACAGGTATAATGACGGCATTTAGTTTAACTTTATATGACAAGGTATCACCTCGGTTAATGAAGCTATATTTCTTATAATGGATTTGGCCGAAGGTCTAAATGGTTCGTCATTATGCTAAGTGAATTGGTGCTGCAGTGTACCAATGGTGTGGGTTCAAATCCCGCTGAGGAAAGAACAAAGAATCTAACTCAAGGACTGTTGGGTTGAATATGCTAAGTCCTGGTTTTCAAGTACCCAGTAAGAATGTCAGATAGCCACTTGGTATGAAAATAGAGGATTTAAAAAAAAAATGTCCGAAGTACCGGATAATTGCTTTCTTGTTTAAGTATTCTTTATATTGCTCCCAACTTATCCTTCGTATTTCAAATTTAGAACTTTTCCTCTTGATGTAATCAAAGATCACTAAATGATTTGATTTTAGTGTTTAATGCCACTTTCAGCAATATTTCAGCTACATCATGGCGACCAGTTTTAGTGGTGGAAGAAGCCGGAGTACTCGGAGAGAACCACTGACCATGGGCAAGCAACCGGTAAACTTTATCACTTGCGGCTGCGAGTCGAGTGCACCCTTTTTTGTAATTTACAAAGCCGGGCACGAAACCCATGCCGTATTGGTGATAGGGTTGTATGAGTTGTTAGGTAATCCAACTACCTAAACTCATTGAGCCACCCGGGCCCTGATCACTAAATGTAAAAAATTATAAGTTATATGTATTTACAGGATGTCTTAATGAGAATTGTGTTATGTTTACGGCCCCTGTTGGTCAAGTCAACGTTGTGTTACACAGATGTAATATGTGTGTTATCTGGTAACCAGGTTAACAGTCAGTGTCAAATGAAGGACATTATATACCAAATACTGCTAATGTTCATGTATCAAGCTTCAGGAGGACTAAATATACTATCAGAGATTATCCAGTTGGTATGTAAATCTATATAATACCTGCAAATTTGTCATTCATTTCAAAATTAAAAAAATGTTATGAATCAAAGGTATATATTAATATGAGAAATAAATGTATTGCACATGAAAATAACCATGTCCTGACCTATGTGGGTGTGATAAACCCATGTAACAGAAAAAATAAGACCTGGCAAATAATATTTTCATTTTTTTTTCTATTGCTGTATGTTGATATTCATTTCATGAAGGCTTTTGGTAGATTTTTATCTTATAGATTAGTATGTTACATTGTATCTTGATATCTCGATACCGACCTAAAGAGTTAAGGTATACAGACACCTGCCTATGGGGTGGGAGTTTCTCCCAATCAAATCATTATAGCTGCCTACGCTTTCCTCCCCCATTACGTCTGTTGGTCAATATATATCTGAAAGTGATGATAAACCTTAATACCCTATTCCTCAGCCTTGCATCTTGTTAAGATACCACTGTTGCCTGCTCCTTCATTATAAATGTCAGATATTTAGTACATGTATCGTTGATCCCTACCTCAAATATACTTGCTATGAACATTATCAATGTAGGTACATCTTGATACCACTAACATTACAATAAAAACTAGGAAGAACTGTTTTAGATACCTAAAACTTATGTCTCCCCTGAAAAAACAATTATTTGACCTTGAGGTCAAAGGTCAAGGTCCCACGAAGGTCATTATGGTACGCGACACACCGCCTTATGGTCATGCACCCACATCATTGACCTATCTGGAAAGACAAAAAAGTTATGGTCCGGACAAGCTTCGCTGAGAAGAAGCGGAAGCAGCGGAAGAAGAAAAAATCAGACTAAAACAATATGTCTCCCTTCGTTCGAAGGGGAGACATAATAAGGATATTTCAATGATAAATACCAAATATGGTGTCCAAAGGATATAGAGAAAAATGTCTGAAAAATAGTTGTTTTATCACTAAAAATTCAAATTTTAGTTTGATTTAGGTTTATGGTGTTTAACACCATTTTCAACAATATTTCAGTGGCGGCCAGTTTTATTGGTGGATGAAACCGGAGTACCCAGAGAAAACCACTGACCTGTTGCAAGTTACTTACAATCTTTATCACATAATGTTGTATCAAGTAGACTGTGATGAACACGAACTCACAACTTTAGTGATAGGCACTGATTGCACAGATAGTTGTAAATCCAACTACCATACGATCACGGCCACTACGGTCCCAATTGATGAATAATAGATAATTCAACCTGATAAAATCAATAACAGAAACAAAAATTACATATATACATGTACTAGATTTCTGATACTATACCAATATCAGAATACTAAAATTAACAGGACACAAGTTTTTTAATTTTTCAATATTGTAGAGGGCATCACTATTAACCCATGTCTGATCATCCACTGATACTCTCCACCTGTGGGTCAATAAATACATATGAAAACCACTGTTTCAGGCTTGTTCTGAAAGTGATCTGTATTTATTACTTTTCATAACAACATCACATCACTCAAATTTTCTCATTAGACAGATTTGAGAAAGATATGATTTATGATAGTATTCATCATCGATGACCCATGGGTGAACAATTTATTTCCTCATGTCATTTTAATTTAAAAGGAAATCCCATTCTTTTTTAAAAACTGTGATTTGATTGGTAGTATAAATTAGTGCATTAGGACTAATCAAAATATTTTAAAATGACTCATGAATAATTTATGACAACAGGGATATCTTTGTCATGGGTGATGAGTGAAGAGTATCAGAGTATGATCATCCGTGAGTAACAGACGATGTGTTGAGAGATGGGGAGATATTAAGATTCATGAGTCTCTTGTGAAAAGATGTTTCTTGCAACATTTAGATAACTGCAAAAGTAAATTTCAGTTTTCATGGTCAAGGGCCTGAAACTGTGTTCCCTTGATACCATCTTTTAAAAATATCAATAACTTAGAATGGAAGTGTTTCTTTGTCATGGGCGATACTATCTTTTATAAATATCAGTAACTTAGGCCAGTCTTTTACAGGTAATGTCTTGGTGATTTTTTTATAGAATACATTAAGTCTTTTTCAAGACACATATGTATGTCAAGTGAACATGTGTAAACTGGATCTGTCTTTTACAGGTAACAGCTAGTGAAAATGTGAATGATCACCTGACTTGTATGATAGAAGCACATGACCAACTGAACATAAATTTCTCAAAATGGACGATTTATAAACTAAAACGGTATAAAGATATTTTGTGCGATCTTATGAAGAAATCAGAAAAGGACCTTCATCCTGATGTTAAAGATGCAACAATACACTTCATTGATTAAAATTAATTGATGTAATCGATAAACTTAATGATAGTTTTTACACTGAATCATTTCAATTCAAGAAGAGTTATTCCATTAAGAAGTCTTTAGTAGGGATATTTTAATTTTTATTTCATCGGTTCAGTAGATTTGCTCCTTGGAAGGGGTATCATGAAAATGTACTCTTTAATTTGAAAATATACCCCCATTTTATGAGGAAGGGCACAATAAAGTGACAGTGTCTACGATTTTTCATAATTTTTAAGTTTGACAACAACTTGAAAATAAGATAGATAAATCAATAAAATGATCAAATAATCTTCTCAGATAAACAGAAATTTGTTTAATTAGATGTAATTAAACAAATTACTTCTGATCGTCTGCTGGCCAAGCTCATTAATTATTCATGACCCAGTTTGATAACACAGAATGCATTGACCCAGATTTATCAAAACAAAGAAATGGATGAATGGGTAAGCAGTTTATTTAACCTATCTTTAGACTAGAATGTATAATTCATACATGTTTAATGATAAATTACACATATTTACCTATAAGAACACAATTTATCAATCAAAATTCAAATTATTAGCCATTTTCGGTCTGTCAGTTTTCTTCCACGGTTAGATTTTCCGACAGAAAACATTTTCACCAACAAACTGATTCCGCGTGTGCGCAGTTATACAGAGGCGGAGTTATCTTGATTGACTTGAATTAAGAGTAGCCCAGACACAAATTGCTTGCGAACACGTTTTCCCCGAAATATTTTGTGAAAACCACTTCAGTGTTTTTGGCTGTTTTAAATGAATTTTTACTCGCATCTATTCAAGTTTGGGAGAAAAAAATCTGATTTAAAAATTATGAAAAATCGTAGACATTGTCACTTTAATCACATAAAATTTTATGCACATTCTTTGCAACCTTATGTGAACAAATCCTCAAAAAATTGCCTGTTTTTCATTATAAAGAAGGCATTCGAATCCTTGAAGAATTGTCATTATAAAGGTGGCATTTGACCCATGTTTTGCAAAATCCTTGATACAAACCTGCGGTTGTGGATCATCAAGGATTGTAGGATTATTGGTGTTTAATACCATTTTCAACAATATTTCAGTTATATTCAGTTTTACCTGGTGAAGGAAAACCAATGGCCTACTCTAAGTAACAGACAATCTCTATTACAAGCTGTTACACTTCACCAATGGTGGGGTACTCAAACCCACCAAGTGTTCAGTAGATAGAAGCTAAAGATATGATAGTTGTAGGTACCTGGTGTCCTCCCAAAGGTGTAGAAAACATTGTAGGTACCTGGTGTCCTCCCAAAGGTGTAGAAAACATTGTAGGTACCTGGTGTCCTCCCAAAGGTGTAGAAAACATTGTAGGTACCTGGTGTCCTCCCAAAGGTGTAGAAAACATTGTAGGTACCTGGTGACCTCCCAAAGGTGTAGAAAACATTGTAGGTACCCGGTGACCTCCCAAAGGTGTAGAAAACATTGTAGGTACCTGGTGACCTCCCAAAGGTGTAGAAAACATTGTAGGTACCTGGTGTCCTCCCAAAGGTGTAGAAAACATTGTAGGTACCTGGTGTCCTCCCAAAGGTGTAGAAAACATTGTAGGTACCTGGTGTCCTCCCAAAGGTGTAGAAAACATTGTAGGTACCTGGTGTCCTCCCAAAGGTGTAGAACACATTGTAGGTACCTGGTGTCCTCCCAAAGGTGTAGAAATCATTGTAGGTACCTGGTGTCCTCCCAAAGGTGTAGAAAACATTGTAGGTACCTGGTGTCCTCCCAAAGGTGTAGAAAACATTGTAGGTACCTGGTGACCTCCCAAAGGTGTAGAACTCATTGTAGGTACATGGTGTCCTCCCAAAGGTGTAGAAATCATTGTAGGTACCTGGTGTCCTCCCAAAGGTGTAGAAAACATTGTAGGTACCTGGTGTCCTCCCAAAGGTGTAGAAAACATTGTAGGTACCTGGTGTCCTCCCAAAGGTGTAGAAAACATTGTAGGTACCTGGTGTCCTCTCAAAGGTGTAGAAAACAATGATTGACAAAACACTACAGAAAACAAAAGATTGAGCAACACAAACCTCATTAAAAACAGGGATGAACTCAGGTGCTCCTGAAGGGTAAGCAGTTCCTGCTCCACATGGGGCACCCGTCATGTTATTTTTGTTATAAATCTTGTGCTCAGTTAATGGTGTTTAACATTACTTTCAACAATATTTCAGTTATATCGCTGAAGCCATTTTTATGGGAGAAGAAAACCAGAGAACTAGGAGAAAACCAATGATGTCTGCCACATGTAGATGACATATTTTATCACGTTCTTTGTCAACCACATCAGTGGTGAAATGGTTAGCATGCCCGTCTCGAATGAGGTAGATGGGTTTCAGCCCTGGTCAGGTAAAACCAAAGACTATAAAATTGGTATTTACTGCTTCTCCTCGAGCATTAAAGATAAAAACTTGCTCTCGCCATGATAAAAAACTTAAATATTGCTCTTTTACTTCACCAAAAACTGACCGCCTTCAACAGGTTAAAAATTATGTCAGGAAAGAAATATGAGATATACAATGTAATGGAAATAGCTCACAGGATCATATAGATTTAAAACCAGGAAAGAACAAGATATGATTATAATCCAACGATTATGAAGTCTCCCAAACCGGCCACTGACACTATCTACCCACATATCAAATTTTGATGATATCGGACAATGTTGAATTTTTACCCCCCATTTTTATGCCGTGTTTAGGCAGCCATTTTGAAAATGGCAGACATCTTGAAAACGCAGAATTGCTCCTCTAATGGTGACCTATCACTATGTCAAATTTTATGTCTCTATCATTATCCAGTTAGAAGTTAGCAACATTAATGTACAAAATTTCAAGTTTCCCATAGGATTCTATAGTAACCCCCACCCTCTTTGAACCCCCAAAAATATGGCTTTGACCCCCTTTACCACAAATCTGAAAACTTTAGGATCAACTGGAAACATATATCTATAACTCCACCAAGTTTCATGAAATTCTGTCCTGTAGTTCCTGAGATCTGCCGTGGACAAGTTCATGGTGCACGGAAAGAAAGAAGAAGAATAAGAATAATAATAATAAGAAACGGAGCAAAAACAATAAGTCCCCCAAACTTAACTACGAGATAAACAATCGTGATAAATTATGATCCTCGCCTCTTTATTACACATGCACCTCTATTAACAATGGGCGATTGCTTATTGCAGTGATGTTGAATGTAAATGAAATGTGGAGAATTGCCAATAGATAAACTATAAAGCTTCTATAAAACTCGATAACAAAATTCTTCACATACAAGACAAAAAAAAAAAACTTTTAAAAATGACCAATTTTATACAAAATTCAATTTATTTCTTAAATATAGTATAAAACAATAAAATAAAATGCAAGAGTTCATAATAATTAATTATTAAGATAAAGACGAAAGGCCATACATTTATTCTGGGTTCACATGGAAACCATTTTTGATTTGTATCAGCTGAAATGTTTTAGTTAGAAGCTAAAACCTTTTGGGGAAACATTTAGAAAAAAACATATTGCATGCACAGGCAAAACTGTTAAAAATATACAAAATGTGGTACAGCAATATCAATTCAAAGGGGAAAAAATAATCAAAATTTGATGAAAAGTCAAAATATATACCTTCCAAATATACAAAATTTTGGAATTTGGGTCCATTATAGACCCTTTTTCGAAATAAATTAGCATTCTTTTTAACAAAGATAATCATAAAGATGATCATTTAGCAAAAAAAAAGATGCATTAAAATTTGATGAAAACAAAAGTTTGAAATTTTTGACCCCTTTTGTATCAAGAACAATAATAGCTACATAATAACGCTACACATTTATGTTGACAGAGTTTCCTTTGGATTTTTTTTTTTAAACTTGTCAAAATCAGATGAACAATAAACTCTCCATGCTTTCATACAAAGAACAGAAATCCACATTTTTGCACCTTGGGGCCTCTTATTTTGTTCCAATGATCTTTGTATAAAAATCTGAAGGGTCTGTCAACTAGAATTAATGTTATCACAGACACACTGAGACTTGTTTTTAGACATGTGATGAGAACAGACCCATATCATAATACAACCACAAAATTTTTGACCTGGTATAAAAATTTATTCATAATGTAACATACATACTGATTTTTAATTTAGCCAACTAAATATTTTATTTAATTTAAAAACCTTGGTTACATTTATTTTGAAGATAATAAAAATTTAATACAACCTCTTGTAGTAGTAAGACTTTGAAAGGAAGAAACAAAAAGAAATGAATTGTAGATAATGAATGGCTGGCAACATTTGTATATATTATCAAAACTAAGATTCTTCTCCCTCAGGCATACATGACCTTAGCTGATTTTAGCTATCCTGTTCAGGCCCTATGGTTTTCTTGCTCCCAGATTTTGGCTCTCCTGTTCAGGCCCTATGGTTTTCTTGCTCCCAGATTTTGGCTATCCTGTTCAGGCCCTATGGTTTTCTTGCTCCCAGATTTTAGCTATCCTGTTCAGGCCCTATGGTTTTCTTGCTCCCAGATTTTGGCTCTCCTGTTCAGGCCCTATGGTTTTCTTGCTCCCAGATTTTAGCTATCCTGTTCAGGCCCTATGGTTTTCTTGCTCCCAGATTTTAGCTATCCTGTTCAGGCCCTATGGTTTTCTTGCTCCCAGATTTTAGCTATCCTGTTCAGGCCCTATGGTTTTCTTGCTCCCAGATTTTAGCTATCCTGTTCAGGCCCTATGGTTTTCTTACTCCCAGATTGTGGCTCTCCTGTTCAGGCCCTATGGTTTTCTTGCTCCCAGATTTTGGCTATCCTGTTTAGGCCCTATGGTTTTCTTGCTCGAGTGAAAAAAAATACTAAAAAAAATTTTTATCGGTAATTTCACAATTTTAACACAGCTTTGTGATTTGACCTTTTTTTTTAAAGAAAGGTTTAGTTACGTCACGACCGTGCATGACACATGACCAACAGCTGATAATTTCTAGTATCACAAGTCGGTGGTCAACTGAACGTTGTTACTAAATTTATCGGGTAGTAAAGATCAAAGGAAACTAACAAATTACCGATAAAAGGTTATTCTATAAATGTGTTCTATGGACTAGGCCAAAATTAAAAAATTGTTTGTTTCCCGCAAACGAACATATTTTTAAGGGTGGCCCTACATTTGATATCTATGTTTTTATTACATAATTTGAGACATGCTATACACTAACTATCAGTAGTACTTCAAGAAAGATGAGTTATACTGACATTGACATATTAGTAGGCTACTTAATCACAACATGGAAAATGTTTAGATGTTTCTACACACATATAAACTTCCAATAAATATCAATAGAAATCTAGAACTATTTTCTTCACATTGATCACATCCAAATGTCGTTTCCTTGCAATCGTTCCTTATCTTTTTGTTTAAGTCTGGCCTGTTCTATTGATTGCATAGTTGGTACACCATGGGGTATAGTTAATAGTTCTGTTTCTCCATCCATAATTCTGTCTGCCTCAGCTGTAAAAAGCGAATTATCATATTTTATAAACAATAGCAATAGGTATTAATGTTGGCAAATTCTCAAATATGCTATTAATGAGAAAACTGCTCTATTTATTTAACTAAACACTCACCTGACATTGTATCACTCACCTAACTATAAATTATTTATTATTCAATGATCAACCAAGTATAGTTTAGGCTCAATACGACTTTTTTAAGGATTTTAAACATTTAGATGTGTCCGATTTGAGCTTTTTAGCTTTGTTAATTATGGCTCCATAAAAACATATCTTGCAGGGCTCCCACCACTTTGAAATCAGAGGGAGAAGTGACTTCTCTTTCAGGTGCTGACAAAAGAGAAGTGAGAGACAACAGGGAGAAGTGGTGAGAGTACAGGGAGAAGTCAAAATATTTCTCTAATAATTGTACCACTTTTCACATTCGCGGGGCATTATCGTGGCATTCGTATGTCATAATGTACTTGTTATGCATTAAGGTATATTCAGTAGTTGTTTAATTCCTTGTTTTTGTTAGCATATCATCTCTCTGATTTGGTATCTGATTTACATACATTGTATGTCCTTGTATTTGTTTTTTGTTTGTTTGTATTAAAAAAAATTAATAAACCCTTTTCAGATTCTTTGTTTTGTCTTGCAGATGATAAAGGCACAAATAATAAATAAATAAAATTGAATAATAAATTTTATCACAAGCTGTGAAATCGCTAATTATTTAATCAAATTTTAATGAGTGTATATTATTTACATTGCTTCTCTTTAATCACTGATTGATATTAATTAAGAAACTAATCATATCCACAAAGTTAACAATCCCTTTGGATAGCCGCCATCAAACCCCAAATAAATGAAATGAAACAATACTGACGTTATTTTCCCCGAGTACGGATCCGTAGTACAGTTTTTATATTCGTAACTGTTTCGATTACGTCCCTTTACAATGGCGGTTTGAAAAACGGAAATTTTGTAGTAAAAATATACCAATGTTTTACCGTTAAAACAAGCAAAGCGACTTGGTAAAATTACAGGGCGACTTCCACTTCTCTTTTGGCACTAGTACAAAGCGAAGTGAGCAGCCACAAGGCGACTTCTTCGCCCTCCAACGTGAGCCCTGATCTTGTTTTAAATTGTGTTGTGGATTTCTATGATTCATCTAGTTCCATCAAGTTTGTAATTTCTGAGAAAGATCTTTTTTTTTTTATTCCTGTGGATAGATGAATGTAGTGCATCTAAAGAAAATGTGAGGTTTTTTTTTGTTGTCAAATAATCTTCAAAATGCTGCAAATAGAATTGGACTTCTTTTGGAAAGAGTGAGTAATTGTTGTTTAATGCCAAATGAGTAATTTTTCATCTATATCAAGGTTACTTTTTGATGAGATGATGATGACATCTAATTTGTACTTGACTAATACACAGACTTGGTTTTTTCTAGTTCTAGCTTACTGATATAAGTCAACTAGACTCCTCTCTGAGGCATTTTATCCTGACATCGAGCCAAACAGTTGTGATTCTTACTCCTAAATCCTTCTTGCTTAGCAGGAGAAACAACAAATACTAATTTTATATTCTTTGGTTTGACGCAACAGGGGATCAAAGGTATATAGCATTGGAGGCAAGCATACTTCACTGATGTTGTTAAAGAGAAATACAAATGTATCTTCTTGTAGACTTACCTCTCATTCGTTCTATTTTGGTATAGTATGCCATATCATATTGATATCCGAAGACAAAGGTTAGTGGTAATATTGGTACTAATGGTGTTTTTGTTTTAGACTTGGCTGCCCTACAAATGTAAATATTACACAATTATATACAACTATTGTAAAATGGGGAAGTAAATATCCACAAACATTCATCTTTTACTAGCTTAGCAACAGGGAAATGAGGCCAATCATTTTTTTTTTGCAATTGACTTTTCTTTATCTTTTTACCTTGTAACATATCAAAAGACACCTTGTAACATATCAAAAGACACCTTGTCATATTCTTCTGTTAAATGAAACAAATGCTATTTCAAATTGGGTACATGTATGTAAGGTTCATTTACAGATGTTTTATATGAAGTACACATAAATTCAACAATAAAAACCCATGTTGATGTTTGCATAGAAAAATTTCCAAAAGAGACCTATGACTATTTTACAGAACCTATGACCATGTTACATAATGTGACTGGTACATGAGCTATGAATATGTTACATGACATATGGCAATGTTGTATGGCATATAACCATGTTACACGACATATGACCATGTTACATGACATATAACTATGTTTAATGACATGACTATGCTACATGACCTGTGACTAGTACATTACTTATGACTATGCTACATGACATGACTATGTCACATGACATGATTATGCTACATGACCTGACTATGCTACATGACCTATGACTATGTTACATTACATATGACCATGTTACATGACCTATGACTATGTTACATTACATATGACCATGTTACATGACCTATGATTATGTCACATGACATGACTATGCTACATGACCAGTCACCTATGACTATGTTACATATCCTATGTCATGACTGTTACATCACATATGGAAATGTTGCATGGTATATGACTATGTTACATGACATATGACTATGTTACATAACCTATGACCTATGATTCTGTTAACCAAATAAGGTATCAAAATGGTGTAAAATAATTTTCTAGTCCAGTGGAATGTAATATAAAAGCAAATAAAAGTTCTCCAAATTCAGAGAAGCCAATCAGATTCGAGATGAATAATTCATAACTACGAGGATTTCTCTGTCTGTTGACCCAATGGTGATGCGTGGAGAGTTTCGGAACATGGTCAGCCTTGGGTTACTGATGATGCTGTATGTATTACAAATTAACAAACTATCAGAAAATTGTTCATCATGTTGCCATGGTAACACAAACATTTAATGTGGTTTCGTTGGTATCAATTTGTGTGGATTGGAAGAGAATGAGATGTTTGTTTACTTTTTATTTTTTCATTTTGATACTTTGCAATGTCTATTGTTAAATATGCCTTTCGCTGTGCACTGAATTTCATGGTTTGATGGTACCCACGAAAACAATGAAACTTGTGTTCAACAAATATAAATGAATTCACTGTATATGACGATGTTTACTTACCCAGCTATCATAGCAGATACTGCTACCGCATAGAAAGAACCAAACCACAAAAACATATCTCTAGCTCGAGCTATCTGCATGGCCATTTGACGCTCCCTCATTTGATTCTGCATCTGAATCTGTCTTTCAATCTACATTTTAAAATTATATATTTGGTTAAATATTTGTTTTTTATTCATAGTTTGATTGAATAAAATGTTTGTTTCTTGTAAAAAAACTAGAGGCTCAGTATCACCTTTCATTCTGCTTTGAGGAAACTTAATACACAACCTTCCATACATGTAGATGCTTCCTACCAAGTTTTGGTTCATTTGGCTAGGCAGTTTCAGAGGAGAAGATTTTTTAGATATCGACCAATCAGAAACAAGAATTGCCTGTGGTGGCCATGTTTGTTAACCAATCGAGACGAAATGAGTAATCTTCATAGAGGACATTCCATAAATGTTTCCTGCCATGTTTCGGTTAATTTGGCCAAGTGGTTTCAGAGGAGGAGATTTTTAAAAATTGGCCAATCAGAAACAAGAATTGCCTGTGGAGGACCATGTTTAGTAATGGATCATAACAAAATGTGCACTCTTTAGAGAGGACCTTCCATAGATGTTTCTTACTAAGTTTCAGTTCATTAGGCTGATGGGTTTCAGAGGAGAAAATTAAAATGTGAAAAGTTAACACATGACAGACAACAAACGACGGACGCCAAAAGCCCACATGGCTTTTGGCACGGTGAGCTAAAAAGAATACTAAAATGTGAATACCTACATGTAATGTATACATTTGTAGTATAAACATGTAACACTATATCAGCATTAGTTAATTTCTAAGGGAGATAATGGCAAGTTATCTTTCTTTTAACAGTTTAATGCAAGAGGTATCTCCCTTTTAACAGTTTACTACAATGGAGAAGATTTTTTAGAAATGAACCAATCAGAAACAAGAATTGCCTGTGGCGGCCATGTTTGTTAACGGATCGAGATGAAATGAGCAGCCTTTATAGAAGACCTTCCATAGATGCTTCCTACCAAGTTTAGGTTCATTTGGCCAAGCGGTTTCGGAGGAGAAGATTTTTAAAAATCGGCCAATCAGAAATAAGAATTGCCTGTGGTGGCCATGTTTGTAAACGGATCGAGATGAAATGAGCAATCTTTATCGAGGACCTTCCATAGATGCATCCTACTAAGTTTTGGTTCATTTGGCCAAGCGGTTTCGGAGATTTTCAAAAATAGACCAATCAGAAACAAGAATTGCCTGTGGCAGCCATGTTTGTTAACGGATCGGGATGAAATGAGCAAGAGGACCTTCCATAGATGCTTCTTACCAAGTTTCGGTTCATTTGACCAAGCGGTTTCGGATGAGAAGATTTAAAAAAATTGGCCAATCAGAAACAAGAATTGCCTGTGGTGGCCATGTTTGTTAATGGATCGGGACAAAATGCGCAATCATTAGAGAGGACCTTAAATAGATGCTTCTTACCAAGTTTCAGTTCATTTGGCTGAGAGATTTCAGAGGAGAAGATTAAAATGCGAAAAGTTAACGGAAGACGGACGGCAAGTGATGGCAAGGTGAGCTAAAAAAAGATTATTTTGTAATGTGTGTATCACATATATGATTCACAAACATTAATGACAATTTCAAATCTACAAAAATCTTGTTTGGTTTCAGACTCAGAATCTGCAAAATTTCTTTAGTTTTGGACTACAAATGTACAATATTCTGTATGGTTTTGGACTCCAAATCTACAAAATCTATCTTGCTTTGGACTCCAAATCTACAACTAGGATGAACTGTTTTAGATACCTAAAACTTATGTCTCCCCTTAATGCGGCCATCTGTACAACAACCTATCTCGAAAGACAAAAATGTTATGGCCCGGGCAAGAAAATACTATTCAAAAAACAATTATTTGACCTTGAGGTCAAAGATCAAGGTCCCACGAAGGTCATTATGGTACGCGACACACCACCTTATGGCCATGCACCCACATACCAAATATCATTGACCTATCTCGAAAGACAAAAATGTTATGGCCCAGACAAGAAAATACTATTTAAAAAACAATTATTTGACCTTGAGGTCAAAGGTCAAGGCCCCACGAAGGTCATTACAGTATGCGACACGCTGCCTTATGGTCATGCACCCACATACCAAATATAATTGACCTATCTCGAAAGACAAAAATGTTATGGCCTGGACAAGAAAATACTATTTAAAAAACAATTATTTGACCTGCAGGTCAAAGGTCAAGGTCCCAAAAAAACAATTATTTGACCTGCAGGTCAAAGTTCCACAAAGGTCATTACGGTATGCGACACACCACCTTATGGTCATGCACCCACATACCAAATAAATACTATTTAAAAAACTATTATTTGACCTTGAGGTCAAAGGTCAAGGTCCCACGAAGGTCATTACGGTATGCGACACACCGCCTTATGATCATGCACCCACATACCAAATATCATTAACCTATCTCGAAAGACAAAAATGTTATGGCCCGGACAAGAAAATACTATTTAAAAAACAATTATTTGACCTTGAGGTCAAAGGTCAATGTCCCACAAAGGTCATTATGGTATGCAACACACCGCCTTATGGTCATGCACCCACATACCAAATATCATTGACCTATTGACCTATCTGGAAAGATAAAAAAGTTATGGTCCGGACAAGCTTCATTGAGAAGAAGCAGAAGCGGAAGAAAAAATCAGACTAAAACAATATGTCTCCCTTCGTTCGAAGGGGAGACATAATAAAGGAGCACGATACCACCCAAGCAAATCGATAAGGCCTTCTTCCTGTACCAGTTTTGCTGCAATCAAGTTAATATAATTTGAAAAACATTTATAACTGATAGAGGAAATTTGTTGGAATACTACATGAGGCCCTAGTCACAATCAATTCTGAAACTGTATCAAGTTGAATAAAATAAAAATTGTGAATACTTGAATTAAGATTTTGCAAAAAAAATGTATTAAAACTAGATGAAAAATAAGAACATTCTAATTGACACATTTTGTCCCTTTCCATCAAGTTTACCCTTGATAAGAGATGGAGGAAATATGTCTACATACAACCAGAAGCTCCCAACACGATCAATTAAAAAAAAAACCACACATCTAAATTGGATGAAAAATAAAAATTCTATATATTTTATATTTGGACCTCTTTTTCTTAAAAAAAAAGAAAAAAGAAGGAGCCATAACCTCCATTAACAATCACAACCTTTATTCTGTGCATCATTGTGTTAAAATTTCAAAAGGGCAAAGGTCATTGCACATAATCAATTGCGTCTAAAGAATGACAACAACGATCACTAACATGACAGACCCATAATATAAAATGAGATTTAATAATATAACATAATATAATTTTTATGGTTGAACAAAAAATAATGTGTTACAACAAAAACATTTTAACTATATTTCATACATCTTTAAACTCCAAAACACATTAAAAACATTATTTTCAAAAATTCTTAAAATTCACAATTTTTCATTGAAAAAAAGATTTTACCTAAATCACTCATTTTCGAACTCAACTGAGATATTAAAAGATTCGGTATATATTTGGCAAGTATATGTCAAAGAATTAATTTGGTACACAATCAGCAAATCTCAAAATTCCTTTGAAGCAAAGTTCTCCAATATAAACCTTTTTTTTATGTTGCGAGAAAACTATATTTCAACTCTAAAAAAATTAACCTAAAATTTCAACAATTCTCAAAATTCATAATTTTCCATTCACAAATTATTTATCTACAAAAAAAGTATTCTGATATCACTCATTTTTTCACTTAAATGGGCATTTGTGATAGTGCCTACCGACAAAATTTGTGGGTGGAGCTTATCATAGAATCATCAACAAAAATCCCCATTGAAATGAACAGCATATTTATGAAACTGTATGTCACATGACCAACGTGACCCAAAGGTCTCATACCTCAGAAATGTGAATAGACTGATGAAGAATATCATTTTTAATAAGACTGAAAGTTTTGTAGGGAGGAACACTAGTGACCATGCATGTCAAATATTTTGCTCCAAAGGTAACTGTGAAACTATGTATCATTGATTTTTCCTCCTCGAGATAACCGTGGCCAAAATAATGAACAATCTGAATGTTTGCTCTGCCCACAGCTATTTATACCCACGGTTCCAGTTTAACTGAGGTATTCTTGAAATAAAGATTCAGAATAATTTTCTTGAGAATCTGTGAAAGAATGAATTTGCTAGGGTACATGCATCAGATAATCATCAAACTTCCATTAGACAAAATATAAACCAAATGCAACTTTGTTACAACTCGGATAATATGATTTTATTATAAGTGAACTCACCATAATTATAATTTTTGCAGAGCATGGTATTAAGATATCTAATGTGTTATGGTATATATGCCAGACCTAAAGCCAATAATATCAGTTTATTACCGTTAACCTCGGAGTTTCCAGACCTAAAGCCAATAATATCAGTTTATTACCGTTAACCTCTGAGTTTCCAGACCTAAAGCCAATAATATCAGTTTATTACCGTTAACCTCTGAGTTTCCAGACCTAAAGCCAATAATATCAGTTTATTACCGTTAACCTCTGAGTTTCCAGACCTAAAGCCAATAATATCAGTTTATTACCGTTAACCTCTGAGTTTCCAACATAAATTCTTGTTGTTTCTTCATATTGTCATCCATTGCTTTTCCAATCACAGACCCCATCTTCAATCTTTAATCTGTAACAAAGTTATAAAACTTTAATTATAAAGCTTATTTCACTGATAAGGAAACATGATCACCTGGTAAAGACGGTTTTATGTATAGACGAGGGACGAAAAGTAATGACAATTCCTCATATAGATTTTTGAACAAGATGATCTAACTTAAAGAGACTCACACAAGTCTGTATTGATTGTCTGGTTATTCATGTTTGTAGTGTCTGAGAGACATCCTTTAATTCATATCCCATGAAGAATCATGTCAAACAATATCCTCCAAATATTAAAAGAAAACTTTCTGTGGTCATGTACAGTTTAGCTTTAATCGAGTACGTATATATACCAGAATCTAATTTCTGAGAAAAATTATTCATTTTTGCATATGGTCCTGTACTACAACTTTGTAATGAAGTGGCTGCTATCTTGGATATCCAACCACCACAAATAGATACATTTGGAAGAGGACCATCCAAAGAACATTCCAGAAATATTTATTTTCCAATTGTCGAGTGGTTTTAAAAAGAACAATGGCAAAATATTATTTCAACAGGGTCTTATGTTAAAACTGATCATCTTAGATTTCTGATCCAATAAAATTCACAGGATCTGGGGAGCCTGTGATCACTCACCTGGTTTTTAGCTTGACTTCTAAATTTTATTAAAAAAGGTCAGAGCATTACCGGTAAGTCAAACAATTCATAATTCAAATTTCAGCTGATTTCAGCTTAAAAATAGCTTAATTAAGATAGCAAGTTAAGCTATGTGGCGACTTACACAGGCACTTGCGAAAAGGACAGGCAATCAATCTTTTTGTCATTTTTTAATTTGAGTATCTAAAAACAACTAATAATTTAAAATTTCTCTTAAATATGTTAAAGTCGTATATCAGATGTCCATATTTTTTTTAAAAACAATTACATATTTGTATTTAATATTAGTAATTTTTGGACTTCAATATGATCTTAGTGGCATTTGACAACTATATACAACACATTATAAGTAAAAAATCTAAAACAAAAATTACAAAAAGGGGGAGTGTCCTTTCTTCAAGTGACTGTGGGTGCTTATATAGTCCTGAGAGGTGGAGCTGGCTTATGTACATGAGTAGTTCTTCACATCATAGTTTTCTTCTTCTTCTTCCGGGTATAGTGCATAACCAATAAAGTATTCTCACACTTTTGGGCGGGGTGACGTCTATGTAGAGTGCAGGTTAAAAAGATAAAAACAGTTGAAAATTTAGATGAGAGTTTCCCTAGACAGTTTTAGCTGTATATAATACATTTTTGAGAAGTGTTTTTATTCACATGCCTCCTTGTCGGTGAATGAACATAACACAAGTTTTATAATCCGCAGGACCACTGAGGGATGAACTTTATTGGAACAAGGATTTATTTAGTATATATATTCTACAATATATATCCTTGATTGGAACAAGGATTTATATAGTAGGAAGGATATGAATCTCGGGAGATTTAACATAAATTGTATGTAAGTATGTTGCGTGGCGAGAATATCCATAGTGCAATTCATTGACGATGCACTTGCCTTGATTAATGTTGGAAATTTTCATCGCTTCAACATATTAAACCAGTATTTGTAAGTATATAAAACCATAATTACAGGTATAAAGTGAAAATATCTGTCCTAAATACCAATCATTAATAAAGTATTGACTTTTTGTACAAAATGTAGATGTATCACCCATATTTCATCAATAATTGACATTAATCGATTTGCCCTTTTGACCTTCATAATCCTGCCTATTATGGGCAGTCAAGATTATGTGCACAATACTGGTATACAAATTTGTTCCAGTATTGTACCAGTATTGTGATTTAAAAAAAATATTCTACTTGTGTATAGTATTGTAGTAAGTATTGTAATAGGTATTGTGGAAATGTTACTACTAGTATTGTCAATACCCGATTCTACAAGGATTTTTATGTGTGTAGCAATGTTGACTTTGACATGAAAGACTGCATAAAGTGTTGTATGATATATTTATTTTGTACAGTTATAACATGTGAAAATCGAGCACTATTTCAATGAAAGCACATTTTACAATAAATGAAAATATCATGATAAAATTACATATTAAGGTGGTGATACACAGCTACTGTCATGAGAGTGAGTCTTAAATATTCGACTCTTGAGTTGGCCATTAGTAATCTGGTTGTAGAATTCTGTGGCCCATGTTGGTGGGTTGTCAGACTCGGCAGTCTCTATGCAGAATTGTAGTTTTCTGTTCCTTGTCACCTCGTTCTTCTTGATGTGTTCTTTGAAGATGTTGTCTGTGATATCTTGCAGAGGTCTGGTGATGTGACATACATCAGCATCATCTAGTTCCTGGGTAGACCAGTTCTTGAAGTAGTTGTTCTTATGTCGCTGTATAATAATCTTGACTCTATCCATAATGGACATCTGCTTAGGGAAGTCAGGGAATAAAGATGATATACCAGCCATGATACTTAGTATGGTTGAACATAATTCGAGGTGCTGATCAGGTGGTATTTATGTGGTGTAATCATTGGGGCAACTGTGGTAACCAAGCTTTTGGCAACATCCTGAAGCACATAGCAGAGCAGAACCTAGTTTAAGACATTTCATAATAGGACAATTAATGTTATCATCATTTTTTGTTATCTTGTTGAATTATCATGATGATCGTTGTGTATTGTGATGTATTACTGATACGATGTTATAAATGCCAATAAAATGATACACAATGAACTTGTACTTTTAGTATGCTTTTCAACAGTTGATGACATGAACCTCCTAATATGAAGCAATTCAATACACTACAAGTACAAAAAATCCAATGTCTTAATTACATTACTGGTTTTACATCTACATCTACATGGTACGTGCTGACCGTCACTTTTGACTATTATTGCATGGGGGGGTTGTGCACTAATTTAAATAAATAATTTTGTACAATCCTTAAGAAAAAGTATAAATTACAGAGAAAGTAGGAAAGATAGAAAAAAAAAGAAGAAAAAGTGTATATAGGAAAGTCAGAGGAATAGGCGAAAGATTTGTCAAGTTGCATGTTCATACCTTCAGCAATAGTCCACTCTGGCTACCGTAGCGGCCACTGGGTATACACCCAACCAGCACAGCACTATCAGCCTCACTAGATATAGTCCGAGATTCCTCTGCCGTCTAACGGCTTTTATGGATTTGCTGTAGCCGTGGGACTACAGCAAATCAATAAAAGCCGTTAGACGGCAGAGGAATCTAGGACTACACTAGATACTACTTACAACTTGACGACCCTAAACTTAGATAGAGGCAGTGGACAGCTCCTGTTTGAAAGATACCAAACAGGGAGCCTCAGCAACTGGTGCTGGCAAGGTATTCCAAATACTGGTGGTCTGTGGGAAGAAACTGTGTTTGTAGTAATCTGTGGATGCTGAGAACTGTTGGTACTTCAAGGAATGGCTAGATCTTGTTTGACGAGTTGGTTTGGTCAGGTACTCTTCTGCTCTGATGTCAATTAAGTTGTTGATGATCTTGTACATCATAGTAAGTCGGATTTTCTTTCGTCTTGTTTCAAGTGTGTCCCATTCTAGGTTTCCAAGCATGGAAGTTACGCTGCTGGTTTTATACCAGTATTGTGCACAATACCACAGGGGCTAGGTGCGTCCGAAAAAAAAAATTAAAAAAAATACTATATAATACTACAAGGGGGCGAACTATAAATTGGCGTAAGGTAAGAAATTTTATCATAATTTGAATGGATGAAAGTATTTAGCTAGTCAAAATGACTCGTTTACGCATGGGAAAGTCTGTACACAGATGGGAAGTGGTCATCCCAGCGTGTGTACGATTTCGGATTTTCACGCCGTTTTGTTTTGGTTCGTGTATGATACCTCAGCAGTTCGGAGGCCTACACTAACAATTGGGGTCTCTTTGGAAAGGAAAATTACTTGACTTTCGACTGGTGGAAACATTTTTTGAAAATATTAAGGCGTTCCGAAGTTACGATCAATTTAACACGACGACTTAAAAAAATGGGAGCAAGTGAGTTCGCCCCCTTGTACTGTAGTATTATATAGTATTTTTCTTTTTTTTTTTCTTTTTCGGACGCACCTAGCCCCTGTGCACAATACTAGTATACCAGTATTGCGATCGCCAAGTACAGGAGATCCTTAATTTCCAATGCTTTGACTTACAACAAACTGACAACCTCTTAAATTGTAGGCTTTCACCTTTAAAATGTGCTTGCATCAACTAATCAAGGGGACGTAATTCTGTGATTGTTTGCACGTTCCCCAACCGGAAATAAACAAATCTTTGGGGGAATGTTTTCTTGAATATGGTGTGACTGATTATTATTGGCGTTTTATCAAGTCCATTTAAAACATATGTCATTGAATAATTGGATTTAACACTGCCTCAGGGGAGATAATAGCAAAAATATGTGACAATTGTATCAAAACATGACACAAAAGAAACAAAACCACCGCATAAAATGTATTTTTATTGATACTTAACACATCTACTGTACTCTTCAATTTAGTATCGTGTCATGGCAATTTTATATTGGATAGTTATAGGTAAGAATGTGTGATGGAATGAAGATAAGAAAATCTCTTTATATTCGTCTGTTTTCGATATATTTTTGATTTTACTAGTTACCATCACATTTTGGGAAACAAGACAGTTCGGCACCCGTTGAAAAAGACAGTTCGGCACCGTTGAAAAAAAGTGTCAAATCGGCACCGCATTTTCTTTCAAACAAACGTGATTACCTTTTTTAATATAAAATCAACGAAAATTTAAAAAAAAACATCAATGATCGTTTAAATGCAATCAAAACATAATTATTTAAATATTCTTTAAAAGAAGCCATTATTAACTTAATTAAGATCAAAAGCAGTGATCAAATGTTTACAGCTTGTGTTTGCATTGGTGATTGTTTGCTTTCGAGATGATCCGGCCTTAAACAAATGTGGCCTTAGTTGATACGGCCTCAGTTAAGAATGATGTGTATCTATGGATATATATATATATATACGATACATATGATAAAACGACACATTGTGATGATTTGAGTAAATAATTAATTAATTAATTTGTCTATCAGATGTCATATAGCATGTGTTTTTTTTGTTTACACCATGACCGAAAAATATTAGAAAATTAACGTATGTAGACGTAATTTTAATAAATAGATTATTAAAAATATAATAAAACAAAAACAAAATATTCGAACAAAAACGAATCGCGAGAAGACATTAACCATTTGAACAAGGATTTGAATCACAAAATATTTTTTTTTTATAATGATTTAGTTTGGAAAAAAGTGGGGGCGTTTTGGTAAAAAGTATGGGCGAAATGATTTCCGTCATTATTACCAAAAATTACTATTTAAAAAATTGTTAAAATAATAACGATTTATTATGGGTTTTCATATTCAGTTACGAGTAAATCTTGTGAAATCTAGAAAACAGATATCAAAACATCAGAATCAAGGCTATTGGAAGTGTTGTACCTAAAATCAAAGAAAAAAACACGTGTCGAATTGTCCGGGTGCCGAAATGTCTCACACAGGTGCCGAATTGTCCGGGTGCCAAACTCTTGGTGCCGAAATTTCTCGCACAGGTGCCGAAGTGTCCTGATGCCGAATTGTCACGGTGCCGAAGTGTCTAGCATTCCACATTTTGTCACTTGTGTGCATGTTCGAATCCAGGACCAGGGGTGCATTTCTTTTAGGTGAATCTGGAACATGTTTCACTTCAGTGTTCCAGAAAACAAAATCATGATTTGTTGCTTTAAAAAACGGTATGTTTCAAAATTATGTTTCGGGAAATCATTCCGAATTTTATTTAACATGTCGCAAAATTTCATACGGTTTGTGAAAAAAACTGCAATACATGTATAACATGTGTATATTTTGTTTCATAAGAAAATGCAGAGATATCTTGCACAGACAAGTAGAGCTTAAAAATTGAGTGATCTAATAAAACATTAAATTTAAATGATACATTTCCTCGTCAATTTACACCCTCAGATGTACATCATATACAAATGTACGATGCACATTTAGTCTTTAAAAAGTTAAGACTCTGGGCCTGTATGCATAAAACATCTTAACTTAAGTATCCCTTAAACTAAGATTCCACTAAGGAATCCCTTGGTTAAGTGATGATATTAAGTAGTATGCACATAACTACTTAAGTTTGGACTTAACTAAGGAAACCTTAAGTGGAAATTATCGGAACTCTTCTCCATTTACCATTTAATATTACATTTACTCATCCTTGGTAATTTCGCTTTAATTTTTCAATAGATAGATAATGCAGCTTTTATTACTTTGTGCAGGTAAACATTCAAGGTCGGGTGTGTTTAAAAGTTACTATTCGTGACTGTTGAAAATAAAAAATGTCTAAACAGAAGCCAAATTGGACAGATAGATACGTAAACTTTCTGTTGAGATATGAATTAATTTCCTTAGAAAACACTTTACAACGAAAACTGCTTAAACATATAATATTAAACGGTAAATGGAGAAGAGTTCCGATAATTTCCACTTATGGTCTCCTTAGTTAAGTCCAAACTTAAGTACATGTAGTTATGTGCATACTACTTAATAAATAAGGGTAATAACAATTTTTTTTTTTTTCAAATCTTCCAAAGGGAAAGGCAAAACTCATAAGTCAATAAACAAACAAATATCATCACTTAACTAAGGGATTACTTAGTGGAATCTTAGTTTAAGGGATACTTAAGTTAAGATGTTTTATGCATACAGGCCCTGGAACCAAAAACCGCCATTTCTATCAAGAACAAACTAATTTTCTGACCGGTTCCGGTTCATGTTTCGATTTGAAACATGGGTCACCTATGTTTCGCATGTTTCGAAAACCATTTCTGTTTTAGATGAAAAAAACAACAAAACAATTATGTGATTCAGAATCATGTTCCAGATTCACCTAAAAGAAATGTGCCCCAGGACATGGATTTTCAATGGCTGTCTTGTGCCTTACAGATTTGGTCTTTATTGTGTACATTATTTTGTGGTGATATAGGGTTGGTCGTTTTGTTAATGTATTGATCAATATTCTAGCTAAATGGAAATGGGGGAGATGTGCAGTGTCTGCCCTCAAAGTCTCTCTTTGTCAATCCCTCGTCATAATTTAAATATGCCCATATATTTTTTTATTTAGTCTAGATGTTGTATCTCATGACACGCTTAAGTATCTTCCTGTGTTCTTCTACTTTAAGATCCTAGCTAGAACATTGTTGGTAGAATTGTTGACCATCACTGTTTAAACTTTCTTATCATAAATGGACGTGCATTGTGTGTCCTATTTTACACGTATATGGCTGTAAGCTTACTGTCTAAGCATAACACTCTGAAATCTGACCCTTATCTTTGGACATTTATTTGAAGTCAGAATAATATTTATTTTTATGGTAATACTGCACAATACATAAAAAGCTTATAAATTACAAATTTGTGTGTTGTATGCTCTCTATTTAGTATTGTTGTCAATGTTGACAGACATGCCAATATACACCACATGTCACTGGTATGACCAGCATTTGTAACTGAATTCCAGCTGACCCACTAATCATCCATAAAACCAGCAATTATTTATCCACTGAAGAAAAATTAATTTGATGTCATTCTTCCTGAGGCATTCAGTGTAGGTAACCATAGCCAATTTTTGCTATCCTGTTTAGGCCCTTTAGGCTTTGGTTTTCGTGCTCCCAAAAACTTTAAAATTATTTGGCTTTCCATTAATGTGATAGTTTATTGAACTACATACATGTACATGTATGTCAAATATAGGGTTAGGGTTATGATGTTTAACGCCACTTTCAACAGTTATATCGTAGCAGTCAGTTTTATTGATGGAGGACACCGGAGTACCTGGAGAAAACCACCGACCTGCAGTAAGTCACTGACAAATTTTATCACATAATGTTGTATCGAGTACATACACTGCCATGAGTGGGATTTGAACTCGCAACTTAGCGGTGATAGGCACAGATTGCATAAGTAGTTATAATCCAACTACCATATGATCATGTCCACGACAGCCTCTTGTCAAATATATAGTCTGTAGTTGGACAGAGATGATTTGTTAAATAATATGCCAACTTACCTTACAACTGATCAACAGTTGTATTTTGTTAAGCATAATCCTATGCTATATTTATGTTTGCAGTGACCTTTGCCTGTTTTGTTGTTAGTTTTCCTGCATTGTACAAGGTTAAAGTGACCAAAGTGTATGCAAATAAAGCAACCTTTACAATCACTAAAGTTGTTGATTCAGATCAACCCCTCAGTCCACAATGTACACTGAATTACCAACAAACAGGAACTAATGAAGAAAAGTATGTGAACCTTACAAATGAGAAGGAACAAGAAACAGTAACACTGACTGGTTTACAGACTGGTACCAATTACACTGTGACATTACAGTGCAGCATTATCAAATCAATTGTTACATTTAAGACAGGTATGTATATCTTAGCTTATTATAGAACTTATAGAAATGTGAAAGAGACAGTATCTTCCTTTATAATTTTTCTTTTGAAATGCTATCATGTAAATTTCTGTGTTACCACAGTTTATGAATTTAGACTTCAGAAGTTACTGGTCCAAATTTGTAAGAGTAGAAAATTTTCAGCACAATTTCAATGAAAAGTCAATTAAGCTTTCTGGTCTGATCAGATTTTTATTAAACAGAGGTAATAGGATCAGTGGAAAAGTCACAGACTGTTGCCATATTAAATAGGAGGATCTTGTATTTGTTATAAAGTGAGTGACTGAGTGATTGTTTAATGCCAATTCAGCAATTTTTCAGCTACATTGTATATCATGAAGAGAACAAGATAATTTTCAATGAGATGAGTTAATTTTTTTTAGTGCTAGCTCACTGAAACAACAGTCTGCGGGTAGACACGTCGCTCCACCTGGACACATTACGTGTATTTTGATTCTGAGCCGACCAGTCTTTGCTCTTTCTCCTTAATGCTGCGTTCTCAGCGGAGAAGCAACAAATACCAATTTTATAGTCTTTGGTTTGACCCGGCCCAGGGCTCAAACCCACGATCTACCGCACTCGGCGAGTACGCTAACCATTATGCCACCTATGCAGTATACATGTATTTTTATTATAAAAACTTGTACTGAATACCGCATGTTGATAAATAAAATGAATTGAACAAACATATTTTTTGTGTATTCATGATTGTAATCTATCTTCAAAAGATTGTTTTTCTCAAATTTCTAATTTCTAAGTTTTTATCCATTAATTGCTTGTTATATTTTCAGACTCAGATGTTGTATATAAAGAACCTCAGTTATTTTCAGCTACAACTTTAGACATTGTATTAGGTGTATTGTTTGGAATTGTTGCTTTAGTTATTATCTGTGTTACATTGTTATATTTGTACCGAAGATATCAAAGGAGACAAAGATTACACAATTTTCTCAGGTAATATATAATTTCTATTTACTTGTTTTCTATGGGAACATATATAGTTTCATATTTCTAATTAGTAATATGTTCTCAGCAGGCCTCAAAGTGGGATTTTGATTTAAGTGGCCAGCTGGTCATCAACTCCAAAAATCTGGTTGCCAAGCTCAAATTTTAGTGGCCAAAGTAAAAAAATTGGTAGCCAAAGATAAGGTAAAAGCGCAAAAATGACTTCCAATATGGTGATCACTAAAATCTAATCAATGACGGAAAATTATCTAGAATTTCTTGTCGCCAAACTCAATTACACTGGTGGATACACTGGCCATCAGATTTAAATTTTGGTCGCCAAAAACGAAATTTGGTCGATCAGGCGACCATTTTAGTAGACAAAATTGAGCCCTGCTCAGTTAATTAATGTAAACTTTTCTTATAACTTAAGAATACATTTTGAACTGTATACAAATTATTATCACTTTTCTGTCATCAAAAGCTAAAGAAAATATCAACAATTAAGGTTTAAAATTTTTTTTTAATCTAATTTAATGTTCACAACACGTTTCTGGAGTAACCTTCATCAGATACGCTAATGTCGAATGATTGGAAAACAACATAATTGAAGTCTTTGGGAGCATAAAAACCTAATGCAATAACCAAAATCTACCGGTGCATGTTGCTTTGTATTTGACTTACTTGTTAGATCAGGGATCAACTTTTCACCCGATAAACAATGCATTGTATTCTATCAAGTGGGCACATGAAATTAATGGTTTACCAGATCCTACGAAATATTCCTTTGTTTCTTCGATACAGGAAGCCGCTAAACGCACAGCTTACAAAAAAGTAGTTAAAAAAGAACCCATTTCTGTAAATATGTTAATTGAATTATGTGACAAATTTATTAATTGCATTGATTTATTGGTTATTAGAGATTTGACAATGATTTTAATAGGTTTTGCAGGATTTTTAAGATTGGATGAACTTAGTTCTCTTAAGTTTAATGATGTTAAGGAACAATTTTTGGTTTTACATATAAATAAAAGTAAGACAGAACAGGCAAGGGAATGAAATTCTTATTTCTAAAGGAACTTCAGTAGCTTGTCCTGTTAGACTTAGTATGTATATAAAATAAGTCAAATTGGCAGGATTCGACGACTGTTCTCAACAATTTTTGTTCAGACCGATATTTAGATTGGAAAACATATGTAAATTGATTTACAAAAATATGCAACTCAGTTATACGGCAGCTAGGGAAAATATCATTTCTAGATTAAAATTAGTCTCTGGAAATTTGAACATAGGTCTTCATTCATTACGATCGGTAGGGGCCACAGCCGCAGCCAATTCTGATGTCGATAATAGATGTTTAAAAAGACACGGAAGGTGGACAACGGACACGAGCAAAGATGGTTACATTATAGACTCAGTTGAGAAAAGATTAAAAATTTCGCAAACTTTAGGTTTGTGATTTTAAGTTTTTTGCACGCTAGTCCCCCCTTCTTTGTGTGTTTTTTCTATCGAGCACAGCGGGCTGTCGGCAAAAACAGTTTTGTGTTTTGTTGTTTTTTATGAAACTAGTATGGAGTTAATACTTGTATTTTCCCGCGTTTCGTTTGAGTATTGATGAAAATATTGTATTGACGGTACAGGTTATATGAATATTAAAAAGGTCAAGTGACCTGGGCCAATAGAATTGGGTTTTGGTAATAAGGTTTCGAATCACTTTCTAGCTGCCGTGCACCGAGTTAGCACAATTTTATATTTTGAATAAATATAAAATTACACGATCATTATCAATAGATGGGTGTAGGTCCGAACACTTTTTCTCCTGAGACAGGATTGTGTATTTGCCATCGTAGACACAGGTTTCCAGGGATTTTTTTATCGATTTAATCGTTTTTAGTTCACCTGGACCAAAGGTCCAGGTGAACTATTGCCATCACTTGGCGTCCGTCGTCTGTAGTCTGTCGTCTGTCGTCTGTCGTCTGTCGTCTGTAAACTTTTCACATTTCAAGCTTCTTCTCCGAAACCACTCGGCCGATTGGAACCGAACTTAGCAGGAATGTTCCTTGGATGGTCCTCTACACAGTTACTGTTTTTCGTTCCAGTCGTATATTCAATATGGCTGCCAGGGCCAATAATATGCTCTGATTGGCTGAAATTTCAAAGATCTTCTTCTCTGAAAGTAATGAACTGACTGAACCCAAACTGTAAAGGAATGATCATTGGAATGTCCTTTACCAAGTTACTGTTTTTTATGCCGATCGGAAATCCAAGATGGCCGCCATCGCAGGACATAGATTAACATTGGACCCTATGGGAAAACGTTCAAATGCCTTCTTCTCAGAAACTACAAATATGATTAAAGCCAAACTGTACATGAATGTTCATTGGATGGTCCTCTACAATCTTAAGGTTTTTTGTTCCGATATGAAATTCAAAATGGCGGCTACGGCAGGACTTAGTTTAACATTGGACCCTATGGGAAAAATGTTTCAAAATGCTTCTTCTCTGAAACCACTTGGACAGTTGAAACCAAACTGCCCAGGAATGATCATTGGAAGGTCCTCTACAAATTTTCTGTTTTTTATGCCGGTCGGAAATCCAAGATGGCCGCCACCGCAGGACATAGATTAACATTGGACCCTATGGGAAAATATTCAAATGCCTTCTACTCAGAAACTACAAATATGATTAAAGCCAAACTGTACATGAATGTTCATTAGATGGTCCTCTACAAACTTTACGTTTTTTGTTCCGGTATGAAATTCAAAATGGCGGCTACGGCAGGACTTAGTTTAACATTGAACCCTAAGGGAAAAATGTTTCAAAACGCTTCTTCTCTGAAACCACTTGGATAATTGAAACCAAACTGCCTAGGAATGATCATTGGAAGGTCCTCTAGAAATTCTTTGTTTTTTATGGCGATCGGAAATCCAAGATGGCCGCCACCGCAATACATAGATTAACATTGGACCCTATGGGAAAATGTTCAAATGCCTTCTTCTCAGAAACTACAAATATGATTAAAGCCAAACTGTACATGAATGTTCATTGGATGGTCCTCTACAATCTTAAGGTTTTTTGTTCCGATATGAAATTCAAAATGGCGGCTACGGCAGGACTTAGTTTAACATTGGACCCTATGGGAAAAATGTTTCAAAATGCTTCTTCTCTGAAACCACTTGGAAAGTTGAAACCAAACTGCCCAGGAATGATCATTGGAAGGTCCTCTACAAATTTTTTGTTTTTTATACCGGTTGGAAATCCAAGATGGCCGCCACCGCAGGACATAGATTAACATTGGACCCTATGGGAAAATATTCAAATGCCTTCTACTCAGAAACTACAAATATGATTAAAGCCAAACTGTACATGAATGTTCATTAGATGGTCCTCTACAAACTTTACGTTTTTTGTTCTGGTATGAAATTCAAAATGGCGGCTACGGCAGGACTTAGTTTAACATTGGACCCTATGGGAAAAATGTTTCAAAACGCTTCTTTTCTGAAACCACTTGGATAATTGAAACCAAACTGCCTAGGAATGATCATTGGAAGGTCCTCTACAAATTTTATGTTTTTTATGCCAATCGGAAATCCAAGATGGCCACCACCGCAATACATAGATTAACATTGGACCCTATGGGAAAATGTTCAAATGCCTTCTTCTCAGAAACTACAAATATTATTAAAGCCAAACTGTACATGAATGTTCATTGGATGGTCCTCTACAAACGTTAGGTTTTTTGTTCCGATATGAAATTCAAAATGGCGGCTACGGCAGGACTTAGTTTAACATTGGACCCTATGGGAAAAATGTTTCAAAACGCTTCTTTTCTGAAACCACTTGGATAATTGAAACCAAACTGCCTAGGAATGATCATTGGAAGGTCCTCTACAAATTTTATGTTTTTTATGCCAATCGGAAATCCAAGATGGCCACCACCGCAATACATAGATTAACATTGGACCCTATGGAAAAATGTTCAAATGCCTTCTTCTCAGAAACTACAAATATTATTAAAGCCAAACTGTACATGAATGTTCATTGGATGGTCCTCTACAAACGTTAGGTTTTTTGTTCCGATATGAAATTCAAAATGGCGGCTACGGCAGGACTTAGTTTAACATTGGACCCTATGGGAAAAATGTTTCAAAACGCTTCTTCTCTGAAACCACTTGGATAATTGAAACCAAACTGCCCAGGAATGATCATTGGAAGGTCCTCTACAAATTTTCTGTTTTTTATGCCGGTCGGGAATCCAAGATGGCCGCCACCGCAGGACATAGATTAACATTGGACCCTATGGGAAAATATTCAAATGCCTTCTACTCAGAAACTACAAATATGATTAAAGCCAAACTGTACATGAATGTTCATTGGATGGTCCTCTACAATCTTAAGGTTTTTTGTTCCGATATGAAATTCAAAATGGCGGCTACGGCAGGACTTAGTTTAACATTGGACCCTATGGGAAAATGTTCAAATGCCTTCTTCTCAGAAACTACAAATATTATTAAAGCCAAACTGTACATGAATGTTCATTGGATGGTCCTCTACAAACTTTACGTTTTTTGTTCCGATAAGAAATTCAAAATGGCGGCTACGGCAGGACTTAGTTTAACATTGGACCCTATGGGAAAAATGTTTCAAAACGCTTCTTCTCTGAAACCACTTGGATAATTGAAACCAAACTGCCCAGGAATGATCATTGGAAGGTCCTCTACAAAGTTTCTGTTTTTTTATGCCGATCGGAAATTCAAGATGGCCGCCACCGCAGGACATAGATTAACATTGGACCCTATGGGAAAATGTTCAAATGCCTTCTTCTCAGAAACTACAAATATGATTAAAGCCAAACTGTACATGAATGTTCATTGGATGATCCTCTACAAACAATACGTTTTTTGTTCCGATATGAAATTCAAAATGGTGGCTACGGCAGGACTTAGTTTAACATTGGACCCTATGGGAAAAATGTTTCAAAACGCTTCTTCTCTGAAACCACTAGAACAGTTGAAACCAAACTGCCCAGGAATGATCATTGGAAGGTCCTCTACAAATTTTATGTTTTTTATGCCGATCGGAAATCCAAGATGGCCGCCACTGCAATACATAGATTAACATTGGACCCTATGGGAAAATGTTCAAATGCCTTCTTCTCAGAAACTACAAATATTATTAAAGCCAAACTGTACATGAATGTTCATTGGATGGTCCTCTACAAACGTTAAGTTTTTTGTTCCGATATGAAATTCAAAATGGCGGCTACGGCAGGACTTAGTTTAACATTGGACCCTATGGGGAAAATGTTTCAAAACGCTTCTTCTCTGAAACCACTTGGACAATTGAATCCAAACTGCCCAGGAATGATCATTGGAAGGTCCTCTACAAAGTTTCTGTTTTTTTATGCCGATCGAAAATTCAAGATGGCCACCACCGCAGGACATAGATTAACATTGGACCCTATGGGAAAATATTCAAATGCCTTCTACTCAGAAACTACAAATATGATTAAAGCCAAACTGTACATGAATGTTCATTAGATGGTCCTCTACAAACTTTACGTTTTTTGTTCTGGTATGAAATTCAAAATGGCGGCTACGGCAGGACTTAGTTTAACATTGGACCCTATGGGAAAAATGTTTCAAAACGCTTCTTCTCTGAAACCACTTGGATAATTGAAACCAAACTGCCTAGGAATGATCATTGGAAGGTCCTCTACAAATTTTATGTTTTTTATGCCAATCGGAAATCCAAGATGGCCACCACCGCAATACATAGATTAACATTGGACCCTATGGGAAAATGTTCAAATGCCTTCTTCTCAGAAACTACAAATATTATTAAAGCCAAACTGTACATGAATGTTCATTGGATGGTCCTCTACAAACTTTACGTTTTTTGTTCCGATAAGAAATTCAAAATGGCGGCTACGGCAGGACTTAGTTTAACATTGGACCCTATGGGAAAAATGTTTCAAAACGCTTCTTCTCTGAAACCACTTGGATAATTGAAACCAAACTGCCCAGGAATGATCATTGGAAGGTCCTCTACAAATTTTTTGTTTTTTATGCCGGTCGGGAATCCAAGATGGCCGTCACCGCAATACATAGATTAACATTGGACCCTATGGGAAAATATTAAAATGCCTTCTACTCAGAAACTACAAATATGATTAAAGCCAAACTGTACATGAATGTTCATTGGATGGTCCTCTACAATCTTAAGGTTTTTTGTTCCGATATGAAATTCAAAATGGCGGCTACGGCAGGACTTAGTTTAACATTGGACCCTATGGGAAAATGTTCAAATGCCTTCTTCTCAGAAACTACAAATATTATTAAAGCCAAACTGTACATGAATGTTCATTGGATGGTCCTCTACAAACTTTACATTTTTTGTTCCGATAAGAAATTCAAAATGGCGGCTACGGCAGGACTTAGTTTAACATTGGACCCTATGGGAAAAATGTTTCAAAACGCTTCTTCTCTGAAACCACTTGGATAATTGAAACCAAACTGCCCAGGAATGATCATTGGAAGGTCCTCTACAAAGTTTCTGTTTTTTTATGCCGATCGGAAATTCAAGATGGCCGCCACCGCAGGACATAGATTAACATTGGACCCTATGGGAAAATGTTCAAATGCCTTCTTCTCAGAAACTACAAATATGATTAAAGCCAAACTGTACATGAATGTTCATTGGATGATCCTCTACAAACAATACGTTTTTTGTTCCGATATGAAATTCAAAATGGCGGCTACGGCAGGACTTAGTTTAACATTGGACCCTATGGGAAAAATGTTTCAAAACGGTTCTTCTCTGAAACCACTAGAACAGTTGAAACCAAACTGCCCAGGAATGATCATTGGAAGGTCCTCTACAAATTTTATGTTTTTTATGCCGATCGGAAATCCAAGATGGCCGCCACCGCAATACATAGATTAACATTGGACCCTATGGGAAAATGTTCAAATGCCTTCTTCTCAGAAACTACAAATATGATTAAAGCCAAACTGTCCATATGTGTGTACATTGGATGGTCCTCTACAAACTTTACGTTTTTTGTTCCGATATGAAATTCAAAATGGCGGCTACGGCAGGACTTAGTTTAACATTGGACCCTATGGGAAAAATGTTTCAAAACGCTTCTTCTCTGAAACCACTTGGATAATTGAAACCAAACTGCCCAGGAATGATCATTGGAAGGTTCTCTACAAGGTGTGTGTTTTTTTATGCCGATCGGAAATCCAAGATGGCCACCACCGCAGGACATAGATTAACATTGGACCCTATGGGAAAACGTTCAAATGCCTTCTTCTCAGAAACTACAAATATGATTAAAGCCAAACTGTACACGAATGTTCATTGAATGGTCCTCTACAAAATATACGTTTTTTATTCTGATATGAAATTCAAAATGGCGGCTACGGCAGGACTTAGTTTAACATTGGACCCTATGGGAAAAATGTTTCAAAATGCTTCTTCTCTGAAACCACTTGGACAGTTGAAACCAAACTGCCCAGGAATGATCATTGGAAGGTCCTCTGCTTTTTATGCCGATCGGAAATCCAAGATGGCTGCCACCACAGGTCATAGTATTAACACAGAACCATATGGGGAAAATACAGAAATATATTCTTCTCTGAAGCTATTGCACTGATTGAACCTAAACTGTGCATCAATCATTGGAAGGTCCTTTACAAACTTTGTGTTTTTTATGTTGATCGTAATTCCAAGATGACGCAGGACATAGTTTTTACATAGGACCAATTGTTTTTTTTTATTACCAGGTGAACGATACAGGCTCTTGAGAGCCTCTGGTTATTTCTGGTCGTTCCTGGCCGGCCTTGACTGTCAATGAAGGGGAAACTTATTGATAAATAAGATATTTTGATATAAAGCATTAGCTTATCAACTTGGTGTACGTATATATTGTACATGTACTATTATTGTTGTATGCATAGTTATAATACATCTGGCGTCCATCGAGCACGGTGGGCTGTCGGCGAAAACAGTTTTATGTTTTGTTGTTTTTTATGAAACTAATATGGAGTTAATATATACACATGTAGTTACAAAGGTGACTAGATTTCACCACAGGTTGTCCTAGAAAATAACCTTTGAAGTTTGAGATTGCAAGTTTTAAATGTATTACATACATAATAAAAAAGGAAAGGTTAATTAAACTGTAATGTTACATACATGTATGTATCTCCAATATCAATGACACAAGCCACTATTGATCTTGAAAACACAAAAAAAAGTCAGGAAGCGATGGAATTCTAGGTCTTATCTTGGGCCAGACCCAAAAATGTGCTGGAATGATAGGTCTTAGCTTGGTGCAGACCCAAAATTTGTGCTGCAATTCTAAGTCTTAGCTTTGGGCAGACCCAAAAGTGTGCTGCAATTCTAGGTCTTAGCTTGGTACAGACCAAAAATTGTGCTGCAATTCTAGGTCTTAGTTTGGGGAAGACCCAAAGATGTGCTGCAATTCTAGGTCTTAGCTTTGGGGCAGACCCAAAGGTGTACTGGAATTCTAGGTCTTAGCTTTGGGCAGACCCAAAAGTGTGATGAAATTCTAGGTCATAGCTTGGTGCAGACCCAATAATGTGCTGGAATTTTAGGTCTTATCTTGGGGCAGACCCAATAATGTGCTGGAATTTTAGGTCTTATCTTGGGGCAGACCCAAAAATGTGCTGGAATTTTAGGTCTTATCTTGGGGCAGACCCAATAATGTGCTGGAATTTTAGGTCTTATCTTGGGGCAGACCCAAAAATGTGCTGGAATTTTAGGTCTTATCTTGGGGCAGACCCAATAATGTGCTGGAATTTTAGATCTTATCTTGGGGCAGACCCAATAATGTGCTGGAATTTTAGGTCTTATCTTGGGGCAGACCCAATAATGTGCTGGAGTAATTAGTTGTTTACTAATTTGGAACAAAGTTTATTCATTGTAAGAAACATAATTTGTGACAAAACAGAATTTATATGTACTGGTATTTCTAGTGCAAGATAAAAACAAGAAACTTTAGATAAAGCTTGTTAATTATGGTCCTATTGCTTGATTGATGACTAAATAGGTTATGCAAACTGTAATTTTCTTTTTTTGTTATATACATTCTTATTTCTGTTCTTTTTAGCTCTCCTAACTTAAAGGGTGATATTTTGCCATCACTTGTAGTCCATCCTCCTTTAACTTTTTACTTTCTAATCTTCTCAGAAACTTGGATGGTCCCATTCTAAATCATTTCTGATAGGTCAAAACTCCATCCATGATGGCCACCCTTATCAAAAAAAGATAATTCTTTAATGGGCCAAATAAGCTTTCAGAGTTCATTCTAGACCGTGCCAACGTGAGATTCCTGCATTTTTAAAGCATTTGTACAATATTGTTGTGTCAGAATGGCCACAAATTTAAGTCAATGACCCGTTGTGACTTTGAGACTGTTTGCCATAATAAAAGTTTGCATACTAAATTTCAGCTTTGTTCTTCTTGGTTAAGTCTACTGAACAAAGCATGTATCTTATAATGATCGAGTGTATAATGTTGGACCCCTTTAGCTTTCGGTCGTGTGTATATCCGAGACATAAACAGATAAAATCATTACTTATATTATTTTTGATGGCATTCGAAGGAAATAAATTTATAAAAAAAGAAAAAATAATAATATAAGTTGTAAGAATTTTGAAAGTTTTACTTGAATTTGAAATATTTACGTGGTTTTAAACAATACAGCTATTAATGATAAAACAGAGTCCATTCTGCATTTTAATTGATACCTTTTCAAAATACCTAAACATAAACAAAGTCGAATAGCTGATTTCTTCGGCAAACCTAGTAAATGCACAGAGCCTGAAACAATTTACATGATTTAAATATTTGTAAAACAATGCATAGTTTAAATACACATTTAGTAGGGGAATTTTTTTTTTTCAAACATATATTGATTAGAATATTGGGTTTATTGGCTTTGGCTCAAATCTGGATTTTAAAGGGCTACTTTTTTTAAGAGGAGGGGGGGCACTGACGAATTCTACCCAAATCCTAGAGTGAACTCGGAGCTTTATTTGAAGCCAAAATCAGCTCAAATTTTAAATGTAAGAACATAATTAGGAGCTGGTCATTAGTCAAAGCTATATTAAAATGTACAATTATCATCATATGATAAAGGTTTGTTTAGGTGAGTGATTCAGGCTCAAGTGAGCCTCTAGTTTAGTACATTTGTGTATATGAAATCAATTATTGTAACAAAAGTTTGGAAAATGCTCCCTCCCCCTTTTATAAAACTGCTTTATCAAGGAGCAAACAGAAGATGGTCATCTCACCATTGTTTTGTATTTACTTTTCAATGATGTGATTACCAGTACAGCAAATGATTCCAATTTGGCAATAAAGTGGCATTAAACACCTATAACTCAAACCCAATTTTTTATAAAATGCTTGGGCACCTGTCTCTTTATACGTATATTTACTAAAATGCTTGGGCACCTTTCTCTTTATACATATATTTACTAAGTTATAGTATACATATATAGAATGCTTGGTCACCTGTCTCTTTATACGTATATTTACTAAGTTATAGTATACATATATAGAATGCTTGGTCACCTTTTTAGTTCACCTGGACCAAAGGTCCATGTGAACTATTGCCATCACTTGGCGTCCGTCGTCTGTCGTCTGTAAACTTTTCACATTTCAAGCTTCTTCTCCGAAACCACTTGGCCGATTGGAACCGAACTTAGCAGGAATGTTCCTTGGATGGTCCTCTACAAAGTTACTGTTTTTCGTTCCAGTCGGATATTCAATATGGCTGCCAGGGCCAATAATATGCTCTGATTGGCTGAAATTTCAAAGATCTTCTTCTCCGAAACTAATGAACTGACTGAACCCAAACTGTAAAGGAATGATCATTGGAATGTCCTTTACCAAGTTACTGTTTTTTATGCCGATCGGAAATCCAAGATGGCCGCCATCGCAGGACATATATTAACATTGGACCCTATGGGAAAATGTTCAAATGCCTTCTTCTCAGAAACTACAAATATGATTAAAGCCAAACTGTACATGAATGTTCATTGGATGGTCCTCTACAATCTTAAGGTTTTTTGTTCCGATATGAAATTCAAAATGGCGGCTACGACAGGACTTAGTTTAACATTGGACCCTATGGGAAAAATGTTTCAAAATGCTTCTTCTCTGAAACCACTTGGACAGTTGAAACCAAACTGCCCAGGAATGATCATTGGAAGGTCCTCTACAAATTTTCTGTTTTTTATGCCGGTCGGAAATCCAAGATGGCCGCCACCGCAGGACATAGATTAACATTGGACCCTATGGGAAAATGTTCAAATGCCTTCTTCTCAGAAACTACAAATATGATTAAAGCCAAACTGTACATGAATGTTCATTGGATGGTCCTCTACAATCTTAAGGTTTTTTGTTCCGATATGAAATTCAAAATGGCGGCTACGGCAGGACTTAATTTAACATTGGACCCTATGGGAAAAATGTTTCAAAATGCTTCTTCTCTGAAACCACTTGGACAGTTGAAACCAAACTGCCCAGGAATGATCATTGGAAGGTCCTCTACAAATTATCTGTTTTTTATGCCGGTCGGAAATCCAAGATGGCCGCCACCGCAGGACATAGATTAACATTGGACCCTATGGGAAAATATTCAAATGCCTTCTACTCAGAAACTACAAATATGATTAAAGCCAAACTGTACATGAATGTTCATTAGATGGTCCTCTACAAACTTTACGTTTTTTGTTCCGGTATGAAATTCAAAATGGCGGCTACGGCAGGACTTAGTTTAACATTGAACCCTATGGGAAAAATGTTTCAAAACTCTTCTTCTCTGAAACCACTTGGATAATTGAAACCAAACTGCCTAGGAATGATCATTGGAAGATTCTCTAGAAATTTTATGTTTTTTATGCCGATCGGAAATCCAAGATGGCCGCCACCGCAATACATAGATTAACATTGGACCCTATGGGAAAATGTTCAAATGCCTTCTTCTCAGAAACTACAAATATGATTAAAGCCAAACTGTACATGAATGTTCATTGGATGGTCCTCTACAATCTTAAGGTTTTTTGTTCCGATATGAAATTCAAAATGGCGGCTACGGCAGAACTTAGTTTAACATTGGACCCTATGGGGAAAATGTTTCAAAATGCTTCTTCTCTGAAACCACTTGGACAGTTGAAACCAAACTGCCCAGGAATGATCATTGGAAGGTCCTCTACAAATTTTCCGTTTTTTATGCCGGTCAGAAATCCAAGATGGCCGCCACCGCAGGACATAGATTAACATTGGACCCTATGGGAAAATATTCAAATGCCTTCTACTCAGAAACTACAAATATGATTAAAGCCAAACTGTACATGAATGTTCATTAGATGGTCCTCTACAAACTTTACGTTTTTTGTTCTGGTATGAAATTCAAAATGGCGGCTACGGCAGGACTTAGTTTAACATTGGACCCTATGGGAAAAATGTTTCAGAATGCTTCTTCTCTGAAACCACTTGGACAGTTGAAACCAAACTGCCCAGGAATGATCATTGGAAGGTCCTCTACAAATTTAAGGTTTTTTATGCCGGTCGAAAATCCAAGATGGCCGCCACTGCAGGACATAGATTAACATTGGACCCTATGGGAAAATATTCAAATGCCTTCTACTCAGAAACTACAAATATGATTAAAGCCAAACTGTACATGAATGTTCATTAGATGGTCCTCTACAAACTTTACGTTTTTTGTTCTGGTATGAAATTCAAAATGGCGGCTACGGCAGGACTTAGTTTAACATTGGACCCTATGGGAAAAATGTTTCAAAACGCTTCTTCTCTGAAACCACTTGGATAATTGAAACCAAACTGCCTAGGAATGATCATTGGAAGGTCCTCTACAAATTTTATGATTTTTATGCCAATCGGAAATCCAAGATGGCCACCACCGCAATACATAGATTAACATTGGACCCTATGGGAAAATGTTCAAATGCCTTCTTCTCAGAAACTACAAATATGATTAAAGCCAAACTGTACATGAATGTTCATTGGATGGTCCTCTACAATCTTAAGGTTTTTTGTTCCGATATGAAATTCAAAATGGCGGCTACGGCAGGACTTAGTTTAACATTGGACCCTATGGGAAAAATGTTTCAAAACGCTTCTTCTCTGAAACCACTTGGATAATTGAAACCAAACTGCCTAGGAATGATCATTGGAAGGTCCTCTACAAATTTTATGATTTTTATGCCAATCGGAAATCCAAGATGGCCACCACCGCAATACATAGATTAACATTGGACCCTATGGGAAAATGTTCAAATGCCTTCTTCTCAGAAACTACAAATATGATTAAAGCCAAACTGTACATGAATGTTCATTGGATGGTCCTCTACAATCTTAAGGTTTTTTGTTCCGATATGAAATTCAAAATGGCGGCTACGGCAGGACTTAGTTTAACATTGGACCCTATGGGAAAAATGTTTCAAAATGCTTCTTCTCTGAAACCACATGGACAGTTGAAACCAAACTGCCCAGGAATGATCATTGGAAGGTCCTCTACAAATTTTCTGTTTTTTATGCCGGTCGGAAATCCAAGATGGCCGCCACCGCAGGACAGATTAACATTGGACCCTATGGGAAAATATTCAAATGCCTTCTACTCAGAAACTACAAATATGATTAAAGCCAAACTGTACATGAATGTTCATTGGATGGTCCTCTACAAACTTTACGTTTTTTGTTCTGGTATGAAATTCAAAATGGCGGCTACGGCAGGACTTAGTTTAACATTGGACCCTATGGGAAAAATGTTTCAAAACGCTTCTTCTCTGAAACCACTTGGATAATTGAAACCAAACTGCCTAGGAATGATCATTGGAAGGTCCTCTACAAATTTTATGTTTTTTATGCCGATCGGAAATCCAAGATGGCCACCACCGCAATACATAGATTAACATTGGACCCTATGGGAAAATGTTCAAATGCCTTCTTCTCAGAAACTACAAATATGATTAAAGCCAAACTGTACATGAATGTTCATTAGATGGTCCTCTACAAACTTTACTTTTTTTGTTCTGGTATGAAATTCAAAATGGCGGCTACGGCAGGACTTAGTTTAACATTGGACCCTATGGGAAAAATGTTTCAAAATGCTTCTTCTCTGAAACCACTTGGACAGTTGAAACCAAACTGCCCAGGAATGATCATTGGAAGGTCCTCTACAAATTTTCTGTTTTTTATGCCGGTCGGAAATCCAAGATGGCCGCCACCGCAGGACATAGATTAACATTGGACCCTATGGGAAAATATTCAAATGCCTTCTACTCAGAAACTACAAATATGATTAAAGCCAAACTGTACATGAATGTTCATTAGATGGTCCTCTACAAACTTTACGTTTTTTGTTCTGGTATGAAATTCAAAATGGCGGCTACGGCAGGACTTAGTTTAACATTGGACCCTATGGGGAAAATGTTTCAAAACGCTTCTTCTCTGAAACCACTTGGATAATTGAAACCAAACTGCCCAGGAATGATCATTGGAAGGTCCTCTACAAGGTGTGTGTTTTTTATGCCGATCGGAAATCCAAGATGGCCACCACCGCAGGACATAGATTAACATTGGACCCTATGGGAAAATGTTCAAATGCCTTCTTCTCAGAAACTACAAATATGATTAAAGCCAAACTGTGCATGAATGTTCATTGAATGGTCCTCTACAAAATATACGTTTTTTATTCTGATATGAAATTCAAAATGGCGGCTACGGCAGGACTTAGTTTAACATTGGACCCTATGGGAAAAATGTTTCAAAATGCTTCTTCTCTGAAACCACTTGGACAGTTGAAACCAAACTGCCCAGGAATGATCATTGGAAGGTCCTGTTTTTTATGCCAATTGGAAATCCAAGATGGCTGCCACCACAGGTCATAGTATTAACACAGAACCATATGGGGAAAATACAGAAATATATTCTTCTCTGAAGCTATTGCACTGATTGAACCTAAACTGTGCATCAATCATTGGAAGGTCCTTTACAAACTTTGTGTTTTTTATGTTGATCGTAATTCCAAGATGACGCAGGACATAGTTTTTACATAGGACCAATTGTTTTTTTTTATTACCAGGTGAACGATACAGGCTCTTGAGAGCCTCTGGTTCTTTATATGTTTACTTGGGCACCTGTCTCTTTATACGTTTACTTGGGCACCTGTCTCTTTATACGTTTACTTGGGCACCTTTCTCTTTATACGTTTACTTGGGCACCTGTCTCTTTATATGTTTGCTTGGGCACCTGTCTCTTTATACGTTTACTTGGGCACCTGTCTCTTTATACATTTACTTGGGCACCTTTCTCTTTATACGTTTGCTTGGGCACCTGTCTCTTTATACGTTTGCTTGGTCACCTGTCTCTTTATACGTATATTTACTAAGTTATAGTATACATATATAGAATGCTTGGGCACCTGTCTCTTTATACGTTTACTTGGGCACCTGTCTCTTTATCCGTTTGCTTGGGCACCTGTCTCTTTATACGTTTACTTGGGCACCTTTCTCTTTATACGTTTGCTTGGGCACCTGTCTCTTTATACGTTTACTTGGGCACCTTTCTCTTTATACGTTTGCTTGGGCACCTTTCTCTTTATACGTTTGCTTGGGCACCTGTCTCTTTATACGTTTACTTGGGCACCTTTCTCTTTATACGTTTACTTGGGCACCTGTCTCTTTATACGTTTACTTGGGCACCTTTCTCTTTATACGTTTACTTGGGCACCTGTCTCTTTATACGTTTACTTGGGCACCTTTCTCTTTATACGTTTGCTTGGGCACCTGTCTCTTTATACATTTACTTGGGCACCTGTCTCTTTATACGTTTGCTTGGGCACCTCTCTCTTTATACGTTTACTTGGGCACCTGTCTCTTTGTATGTTTACTTGGGCACCTGTCTCTTTATACGTTTACTTGGACACCTTTCTCTTTATACGTTTGCTTGGGCACCTGTCTCTTTATACGTATATTTACTAAGTTATAGTATACATATATAGAATGCTTGGGCACCTGTCTCTTTATACGTTTGCTTGGGCACCTGTCTCTTTATACGTTTACTTGGGCACCTTTCTCTTTATACGTTTGCTTGGGCACCTGTCTCTTTATACGATTGCTTGGGCACCTTTCTCTTTATACGTTTACTTGGGCACCTTTCTCTTTATACGTTTACTTGGGCACCTGTCTCTTTATACGTTTACTTGGGCACCTGTCTCTTTATACGTTTGCTTGGGCACCTGTCTCTTGATACGTTTGCTTGGTCACCTGTCTCTTTATACGTATATTTACTAAGTTATAGTATACATATATAGAATGCTTGGGCACCTGTCTCTTTATACGTTTGCTTGGGCACCTGTCTCTTTATACGTTTGCTTGGACACCTTTCTCTTTATGCGTTTACTTGGGCACCTTTCTCTTTATACGTTTACTTGGGCACCTGTCTCTTTATACATTTGCTTGGGCACCTGTCTCTTTATATGTTTACTTGGGCACCTGTCTCTTTATACGTTTACTTGGGCACCTGTCTCTTTATACGTTTACTTGGGCACCTTTCTCTTTATACGTTTGCTTGGGCACCTGTCTTTATACGTTTGCTTGGTCACCTGTCTCTTTATACGTATATTTACTAAGTTATAGTATACATATATAGAATGCTTGGGCACCTGTCTCTTTATACGTTTGCTTGGGCACCTGTCTCTTTATACGTTTGCTTGGGCACCTGTCTCTTTATGCATTTGCTTGGGCACCTGTCTCTTTATACGTTTACTTGGTCACCTGTCTCTTTATACGTTTGCTTGGGCACCTGTCTCTTTATACGTTTACTTGGGCACCTTTCTCTTTATACGTTTGCTTGGGCACCTGTCTCTTTATACGTTTACTTGGGCACCTTTCTCTTTATACGTTTGCTTGGGCACCTGTCTCTTTATACATTTGCTTGGGCACCTGTCTCTTTATACATTTACTTGGGCACCTGTCTCTTTATACGTTTGCCTGGTCACCTGTCTCTTTATACTTTTACTTGGGCACCTGTCTCTTTATACGTTTGCTTGGGCACCTGTCTCTTTATACGTTTACTTGGGCACCTGTCTCTTTATACGTTTACTTGGGCACCTGTCTCTTTATACATTTGCTTGGGCACCTTTCTCTTTATACGTATATTTACTAAGTTATAGTATACATATATAGAATGCTTGGGCACCTGTCTCTTTATACGTTTACTTGGGCACCTGTCTCTTTATACGTTTACTTGGTCACCTGTCTCTTTATACGTATATTTACTAAGTTATAGTATACATATATAGAATGCTTGGGCACCTGTCTCTTTATACGTTTACTTGGGCACCTGTCTCTTTATACGTATATTTACTAAGTTATAGTATACATATATAGAATGCTTGGGCACCTGTCTCTTTATACGTTTACTTGGGCACCTGTCTCTTTATACATTTGCTTGGGCACCTGTCTCTTTATACGTTTACTTGGGCACCTTTCTCTTTATACGTTTGCTTGGGCACCTTTCTCTTTATACGTTTACTTGGGCACCTGTCTCTTTATACGTTTGCTTGGGCACCTGTCTCTTTATACGTTTACTTGGGCACCTGTCTCTTTATACGTTTACTTGGGCACCTGTCTCTTTATACGTTTACTTGGTCACCTGTCTCTTTATACGTATATTTACTAAGTTATAGTATACATATATAGAATGCTTGGGCACCTGTCTCTTTATACGTTTGCTTGGTCACCTGTCTCTTTATACATTTACTTGGGCACCTGTCTCTTTATACGTTTGCTTGGGCACCTGTCTCTTTATACGTTTACTTGGGCACCTTTCTCTTTATACGTTTGCTTGGGCACCTGTCTCTTTATACGTTTGCTTGGTCACCTGTCTCTTTATACGTATATTTACTAAGTTATAGTATACATATATAGAATGCTTGGGCACCTTTCTCTTTATACGTTGCTTGGGCACCTGTCTCTTTATACGTTTGCTTGGTCACCTGTCTCTTTATACGTATATTTACTAAGTTATAGTATACATATATAGAATGCTTGGGCACCTGTCTCTTTATACGTTTGCTTGGGCACCTTTCTCTTTATACGTTTACTTGGTCACCTGTCTCTTTTTACGTTTACTTGGGCACCTGTCTCTTTATACGTTTACTTGGGCACCTGTCTCTTTATACGTTTACTTGGGCACCTTTCTCTTTATATGTTTGCTTGGGCACCTTTCTCTTTATACGTTTGCTTGGTCACCTGTCTCTTTATACATTTGCTTGGGCACCTTTCTCTTTATACGTATATTTACTAAGTTATAGTATACATATATAGAATGCTTGGGCACCTGTCTCTTTATACGTTTACTTGGGCACCTGTCTCTTTATACGTTTACTTGGTCACCTGTCTCTTTATACGTATATTTACTAAGTTATAGTATACATATATAGAATGCTTGGGCACCTGTCTCTTTATACGTTTACTTGGTCACCTGTCTCTTTATACGTATATTTACTAAGTTATAGTATACATATATAGAATGCTTGGGCACCTGTCTCTTTATACGTTTACTTGGGCACCTGTCTCTTTATACATTTGCTTGGGCACCTGTCTCTTTATACGTTTACTTGGGCACCTTTCTCTTTATACGTTTGCTTGGGCACCTTTCTCTTTATACGTTTACTTGGGCACCTGTCTCTTTATACGTTTGCTTGGGCACCTGTCTCTTTATACGTTTACTTGGGCACCTGTCTCTTTATACGTTTACTTGGGCACCTGTCTCTTTATACGTTTACTTGGTCACCTGTCTCTTTATACGTATATTTACTAAGTTATAGTATACATATATAGAATGCTTGGGCACCTGTCTCTTTATACGTTTGCTTGGTCACCTGTCTCTTTATACATTTACTTGGGCACCTGTCTCTTTATACGTTTGCTTGGGCACCTGTCTCTTTATACGTTTACTTGGGCACCTTTCTCTTTATACGTTTGCTTGGGCACCTGTCTCTTTATACGTTTGCTTGGTCACCTGTCTCTTTATACGTATATTTACTAAGTTATAGTATACATATATAGAATGCTTGGGCACCTTTCTCTTTATACGTTGCTTGGGCACCTGTCTCTTTATACGTTTGCTTGGTCACCTGTCTCTTTATACGTATATTTACTAAGTTATAGTATACATATATAGAATGCTTGGGCACCTGTCTCTTTATACGTTTGCTTGGGCACCTTTCTCTTTATACGTTTACTTGGTCACCAGTCTCTTTTTACGTTTACTTGGGCACCTGTCTCTTTATACGTTTACTTGGGCACCTGTCTCTTTATACGTTTACTTGGGCACCTTTCTCTTTATATGTTTGCTTGGGCACCTTTCTCTTTATACGTTTGCTTGGTCACCTGTCTCTTTATACGTTTACTTGGGCACCTGTCTCTTTATACGTTTACTTGGGCACCTGTCTCTTTATACGTTTACTTGGGCACCTTTCTCTTTATACGTTTGCTTGGGCACCTTTCTCTTTATACGTTTGCTTGGGCACCTGTCTCTTTATACGTTTGCTTGGGCACCTTTCTCTTTATACGTATATTTACTAAGAACAGTTATAGTATAGCTTGGGCACCTGTCTCTTTATACGTTTACTTGGGCACCTGTCTCTTTATACGTTTACTTGGGCACCTGTCTCTTTATACGTTTGCTTGGGCACCTGTCTCTTTATACGTATATTTACTAAGTTATAGTATACATATATAGAATGCTTGGTCACCTGTCTCTTTATACGTATATTTACTAAGTTATAGTATACATATATAGAATGCTTGGGCACCTGTCTCTTTGTACGTTTGCTTGGGCACCTTTCTCTTTATACATATATTTACTAAGAACAGTTATAGTATAGCTTGGGCACCTGTCTCTTTATACGTTTGCTTGGTCACCTGTCTCTTTATACGTATATTTACTAAGTTATAGTATACATATATAGAATGCTTGGGCACCTGTCTCTTTGTACGTTTGCTTGGGCACCTTTCTCTTTATACGTATATTTACTAAGAACAGTTATAGTATAGCTTGGGCACCTGTCTCTTTATACATATATTTACTAAGAACAGTTATAGTATAGCTTGGGCACCTTTCTCTTTATATGTATATTTACTAAGAACAGTTATAGTATAGCTTGGGCACCTTTCTCTTTATATGTATATTTACTAAGAACAGTTATAGTATAGCTTGGGCACCTGTCTCTTTATACATTTGCTTGGGCACCTTTCTCTTTATACGTATATTTACTAAGTTATAGTATACATATATAGAATGCTTGGGCACCTGTCTCTTTGTACGTTTACTTGGGCACCTGTCTCTTTATACATTTGCTTGGGCACCTTTCTCTTTATACGTTTACTTGGGCACCTTTCTCTTTATACGTATATTTACTAAGTTATAGTATACATATATAGAATGCTTGGGCACCTTTCTCTTTATACGTTTGCTTGGGCACCTGTCTCTTTATACGTTTACTTGGGCACCTTTCTCTTTATACGTTTGCTTGGGCACCTTTCTCTTTATACGTATATTTACTAAGTTATAGTATACATATATAGAATGCTTGGGCACCTGTCTCTTTGTACGTTTACTTGGGCACCTGTCTCTTTATACATTTACTTGGGCACCTGTCTCTTTATACATTTGCTTGGGCACCTTTCTCTTCATACGTATATTTACTAAGTTATAGTATACATATATAGAATGCTTGGGCACCTGTCTCTTTATACGTTTACTTGGGCACCTGTCTCTTTATACGTTTGCTTGGGCACCTGTCTCATTATACGTTTACTTGGGCACCTGTCTCTTTATACGTTTACTTGGGCACCTGTCTCTTTATACGTTTACTTGGGCACCTGTCTCTTTATACGTTTACTTGGGCACCTGTCTCTTTATATGTTTGCTTGGGCACCTGTCTCTTTATACGTTTACTTGGGCACCTGTCTCTTTGTACGTTTGCTTGGGCACCTTTCTCTTTATACGTTTGCTTGGGCACCTTTCTCTTTATACGTTTGCTTGGGCACCTGTCTCTTTATACGTTTACTTGGGCACCTGTCTCTTTTTACGTATATTTACTAAGTTATAGTATACATATATAGAATGCTTGAGCACCTGTCTCTTTGTACGTTTGCTTGGGCACCTTTCTCTTTATACGTTTACTTGGGCACCTTTCTCTTTATACGTTTACTTGGGCACCTTTCTCTTTATACGTTTACTTGGGCACCTGTCTCTTTATACGTTTACTTGGGCACCTTTCTCTTTATACGTTTACTTGGGCACCTGTCTCTTTATACGTATATTTACTAAGTTATAGTATACATATATAGAATGCTTGAGCACCTTTCTCTTTATACATATATTTACTAAGAACAGTTATAGTATAGCTTGGGCACCTTTCTCTTTATACGTATATTTACTAAGAACAGTTATAGTATAGCTTGGGCACCTGTCTCTTTATACATATATTTACTAAGAACAGTTATAGTATACATATATAAACTCATGTTGATAATAAAGATACATTAATAGAGACAGGTGCCTGTGGTGATATGTTAGAGGATAAAATAGACTGATTTAACCCTGCCACATTTTTGTGCCTGTCCCAAGCCACGATCTAGATTCAACGTTACATGTCATGTTTGGTGAGAAGGTGAGAGCTGTGATTGTTTGTTTTGTTGATATTGGTGGAATTGTTCACCATCACTGCTGTTTAAACTTTCTTTTCATAATGTCATAATAAAGTATAAATTTTCAATATTTTTCAGGACACCTCACACAGATCCATTTGAAAGTTTACAAGATTATGTTGAATGATAATTTTATTGCAACATTTGGAGAAACAGCATTGCATAATGATATTAGAGTGAACCGAAATAAAATAAATTCAGTTTATACAAATCATTTGTAGAATAATGGAATGTAGTAAAAACTCATTTGTTACGAAATGTCATGACACATTTATATTAAGCTCATTATAACAGAAATTTGTTGTATCCAAATGAAATTCATTGTATTTTGTACATTTGTAAAATTGTATGGAAGACACAAAAAAGTAGACTAGTTTTATATGAAAATTAGCCATATTTATATATTTATAAAACCAAGATATACTGTACTAATTTATGTAATAGAGTGGACCCAAGTAAAGCTGAGTACTTTTGTACACTATGTAGATCATGTTATATAATGACATACTGGTATATATACTGTTACATTTGTATATGATTTCAAAACAGGTTGTAATGCAATGATGAGTGTCATAATAAAGTTTGACTGCAATTTTTTTCAGCTAGCTCACTAGGCTACTAAAGCAGTTGTAACATTGTCTCTATTTTACATATACATTGAAGTAACCCACATTCTAGTTCTGTATTTAAGTATTTTTATCATATTTGTTAAAAAAAAGTGGTAAACTTTTTTTACCCACCATTATTTAATATTTAACTTTGAAATAGGTTTTAACCAGATGATCTGTCAAATTTCTTTATCATGAAAAAGAATGTATTTTTAACAAATATTTGTTAAGCATTTAATAGAATCTTATACAGATATTATCTGTCAATTTCTACATACTGTGTTCAGAAATTCTTTTCATTCCACATTTTTTAGCTATTTACAACCATCATAAAATTTATTTTAAACAGTAGAAGTGTTTTTATTGAATCAGCAAAACGATCTTCGAAAATAAGATTTCATGAATATTGATATAAATTTATTATCAAAAGGGGTTTGTATGAATCCGATTCTAAAATTGTGTAAGGGGTCACAATGGTCTTAAAGTTGTGAGTTTGAACCCTGCTTATGGCGAGGTGTATGGTACTTGATACAACATTATGTGATAAAGTTAGTGACTTGCGGCAGGTTGGTGGTTTTCTTAGGGTGCTCCTGTTTTCTCCATTAATAAAGCTTACCGCCACAATATAACTGAAATAGTGTTGAAAGCTGTGCTAAACACCATAACACTAACCCTAAAATTGTGTAATAAAATTCTTTGCCTGAAATTTATTTTTATATTATAGTAATTTTGTTAGTCATTATTTGATATTAAGAACATTATGTATATATTTTATTGTTTGTCATTTCTAAATGCAATGTCAATGTATTGCTGTTGTGTAATTTTTCCTATGTAAAAATTATTTTCTATTTATAGAAAAATTATCTCCCTTTATAAGGCATTATTGTACCTACTTTAAACAGGATTCTTTAGATTAATTAATACAGTCATGACTTTTATATAAGTAAAAGAAAAGACATTTTATATGAAGTGTTTCATACTAGATATAAACACATATCTCTCTCTATAACAAATATAAGTTACTGATATTTTCCAATTTGATGACATTTTGAATTTAGCAACTTAAACAAGTGAAATGCTCAGAAAATCGTAAAATAAAACAGTACCCAGTTAGTGTTAATGTAATCAGTGTTCCTTGTAAACTACGTCACTGGAAGACATTAAATTTCAGTAGATAGATGATTGTTTAAAAGTATTTATTTAGGAAAAAATATAGGTAAAAACAATACGGGCATTTTTATGTTTGTATGCACCACAGTCCTCTATGAATACATGAATTCACTAAGGAATGATGTTTGTAATTTGTTCGTCAATACTTATATGTGAATTCAAATATATTGTGAGATTTATCATTGTATTATTTATATAGCCAATGAAGGATGTCATGTTAGAATTCAAACTATAGATTAGAACTACCAGGTACTTGTAAAATAATGCACATACAGTAAATATGAAATTATATTTGTATTGTATTTCTGAAATATTTTAGAATTAAAAAGTAATTTATCCATTACACTGAACACGATACATCTTTAAGCAGATCCTGAAACACATTTATAATTCTTGTAAAAGTTGTAATTTTCACAAAATGAAATACTATTATGATGTGTCAGTGTCAGAAAGAGAAGATGATTTCCAGTTGAGGGCGTCGGTGTTTCGTAAATTTAATTTGTATGGTTAAACATTACTTGTGTTGCTCAATCTTTAGTTTTCTGTATACTGTTTTGTAGATCGTTGTTTGTCTTTTTTCGTTTGCCCATTGTATTGTCTGTCCATCTTTAATTAACATCTTCTGATTGCCCCATTGTATTGTCTGTCCTTCTTTGATTAACATCTTCTGATTGCCCCATTGTGTTGTCTGTCCTTCTTTGATTAACATCTTCTGATTGCCCCATTGTATTGTCTGTCCTTCTTTGATTAACATCTTCTGATTTCCCCATTGTGTTGTCTGTCCTTCTTTGATTAACATCTTCTGATTGCCCCATTGTATTGTCTGTCCTTCTTTGATTAACATCTTCTGATTTCCCCATTGTGTTGTCTGTCCTTCTTTGATTAACATCTTCTGATTGCCCCATTGTGTTGTCTGTCCTTCTTTGATTAACATCTTCTGATTTCCCCATTGTGTTGTCTGTCCTTCTTTGATTAACATCTTCTGATTGCCCCATTGTATTGTCTGTCCTTCTTTGATTAACATCTTCTGATTGCCCCATTGTATTGTCTGTCCTTCTTTGATTAACATCTTCTGATTGCCCCATTGTATTGTCTGTCCTTTGATTAACATCTTCTGATTGCCCCATTGTATTGTCTGTCCTTCTTTGATTAACATCTTCTGATTGCCCCATTGTATTGTCTGTCCTTCTTTGATTAACATCTTCTGATCTTTGGTATCTTCAAACTTTTCTTATATTGCTGATGAAAATAATATTATTGTACAATGTAACTGGTACATTGAGTTAATTTGATATTAGGCATCCATGTAACTGTCAAATATTGTAATAAAATATTTAATGTAGTTTTGTATTACATGTAGTTACATATCAACAAATCTTACTCGTCAGGAAATAATTTTTTATACTGCGAGGAAGGGCACATTTAAACACATGTATGTATGTAAATATTATGATTTAAGAAAGAATATATTGATAATTTATATATATTCTTCTTCCACTACCAGAGGATTGTGATATTTATTTATCCACTCAAGATCTAAAAGTGGAGATATATTGTAATCTTCTGGTAGCATAAGGAAATCTTTTACTCCTATGACCAAAACGTCGAAAACATTAAAAGTTGTTAATTTCCATCATAGATAATAGTCAAAAGGAAATTGATGTGAATTTTGATGCAGAAATTTAACCACCGTTGTGATGAAAAACATTAAGACCATGGTAAGAATAGGATAAGGAATATTCACTGAGAAAAAGATCCATATTTTTGTTAGACCGTTGTTATTATGTATATATTATGTACATACTAATTACATAATATTCAGGGCTAGTGGTGGTCATGATTGTATGGTAGTTATCACCACTAACATTGTGAGTTCTAATCCCACTCATGGCGAGGTGTACTCGATACAACATTATATGATAAAGTTTGTCAGTGACTTGCGGCAGGTCTGTGGTTTTCCTCAGGTACTCCTGTTTCCTCCACCAATAAATCTGACCGCCACGATATTGTTGAAAGTGGCATTAAACACCATAACCCAAAACCCTCCCCTCCCTACCCTCCCTAACCTATAATATTTAATGTCAACTAGATTTTTTAATGGTATTTATAATCATCACTCTGACTATATTGTATTCTCACTAATGTTATATTGTAAGGATTTGTATTCATATCATGTTATATAGAGAGAAACATGTACATGTATTGCTAATGTGCCATAATATATAATAATAACCTAAATATAACTAAATATAACTTTAATGTAGATGTGGACCATATCTTTATAAGAGACCAACCATTTTCTTAACGACGAGATGGGTTCGTGTTCGGCTTTATAAATTACAAAAAAGAGTGCACTCGACTCGCAGCCGCAAGTGATAAAGTTTACCAGTTGCTTGCCCATGGTCGGTGGTTCTCTCCGGGTACTCCGGCTTCTTCCACCACTAAAACCGGTCGCCATGATATAGCTGAAATATTGCTGAAAGTGGCGTTGAATGCAGTAAATCAATCAAATCTTAACGGTGAGGGATGGAATTTCTTGTTTGGACAAGATTTTTTTTCATCTCAAGAGTTGACATTTAATTTTTCATCTATCAATACCTACACAGGGCATACAAGGAAATACAGGGATATAAAAGTATCAGAAAAACATTTTGGCCATGCAGGCAGAAAAAATTCCTTTCCAAAAAGTCTCAGACCCCTTCCCTCAGGATAAGAAAATGGTTGGTGCCTTTAATGTTCATTGTATACTTTACATATACTTTTAGGGTAAATGTTACTGAACTAAACATTAATTTTTAGACGAAAATGTTTGTTTAACATTAAAAATCATTAGTTAAAAGTCACTTAATTTTGTTAACCTTCTGTACTTTATCAGTTTTAGTACATACAAAAAATGTACATGTATTTCTGCTTTTATGACATATAAACTTTCAAAACTAACACCATGACTTGTTACATATAGAACAACAGCAGTATTGAAGGTCGAGACAGACATTATCACTAGTATCACAGTGAGTCTGATAGGACGAAGTGTAATACTAGTGATAATGTATGTTGAGACTTTCATAACTAATGTTATTGTTTTTATCGGTAACATCATAATGTGTTTGACGTCACACTGACAGATAATTTTCAGTATACGTCTGTTGGTTGATACTGACAATATCACTTGGTGAGATCAAAGCGAAAATGTCCAATTTAGTGATTAAAAAATGTAATACATAAATGTTACTACAAACGTTCATTTACAAAAAGATATTATTATAGTACATTTGTATAAAACACATCTTATATGGGTTTTCAACTTAAGTTGTGAGTTTGAATCCCACTCGGGAAAGATGCACTTGATACAACATTATGTGATAAAGTTTTTCAATGACTTGCGACATGTCAGTAGTTTTCTCCGGGTACTCCAGTTTCCTCCATCAATAAAACTGACTGCTATGATATAGCTGAAATATTGTTGAAAGTGGCATTAAACACCACAACCCTAACCCCCCACCCCCTTTATGGGTTTTTAAAAGTTAGACAACGAAACCCTGTATGAATCTCAACTTAAGGTCTTGAAAGATTTAGAAATTTTATTTTATTTTAAGTTTTCGATATCAATAATTGATTTAGTTTAACAAATTTGAAGGATTAATATATATATATATATATATATACATTGTATAGTGTTTATTGCTCCTAAAGACTTAAATTATTTGGCATTCCAATCTTTTGATTTTGAGGGTACCTGATGAAGGTTATTCCAGAAAAGTATGGTACACACTTAATTAGTAATGTATGTTTTTATTAGAGACATATACATGTATTATATCAACTTTTCAGGTTTATTAATTTGTTTTTATTACAATAAAAAGTATAGTTAATGAAGATTATATTTATTATGCCTCTAGAAAAAGGTATGGAGTTTTGTACTCTATAAACAAGTCTTTTATAACTGAGTACTTTCAGTTTCATACAGGGAGATTTTGCAGGAAATGTGGGATTTCCAAATTATAGGTCCTAAACATAATCATTAATAGGATCACACATCAATCTTGTCGTGTTCCTTTTTTGTTGTATTCTGTTTATATGTTCTAAATCTTCTATTTTTAACCAATCACATGTGTGGGGGAGAGGACAGCAAATACCTATATCCATCCAACCTACTATCTACTGTCACACTTTTGTTGCTTATGACATAAGATGAGTAATTGTTAGATTTAGATAAATATTTTACAACTACATTGTATTTGAATTCTAACTATGGTTATAATACCTGCAAGACTCCCAGATCTATAAGTTTTGGAAAAATACATACTAATGGAACATTTCTAGACACAGAAGAACAATAGCTGTGACAGAACGTTTGGATTTCAAAATATTTGAATTCCTACTCTGGTAAATATCCTGGAAGACTCGGAGACATATTGTTTTTAGGAAAGTACGTTTGTAGAATGAGAAGAACAATAGGTGTGACATGAAACAACTGGATTTCCAAAAAATATTTGAATTCCTACTTTGGTAAATATCCTGCAAGACTTGCAGACATAATTTTTTTTGTAAGTACTTAGAAATTGTACATTTCCACAACCAGGACAATAGCTGTGATATGGAATGATTGGATTTCAAAATAACATGCTCATAATTTCTGTGGGAATGTAATATTTTTAAGTTGAAGTGAATCTATGTTGTTTAATCGATGGAGGTCATTATCAAGTGGGTTGTGTTTTTGGGCCTTGTTGATCAGTTAAGCCATGTTCCAAGCCATGACATAGATTTCCATTAACTTATTTTGTTGTATATATGATTTTAAAGTTAATTAAGGTGAATCCACTGGATGAGTCAGGGCACAGGCACTTGTGGCATGGAATTGCCTCCTTTTTTTAGCTCACCTGACCCAAAGGGTCAGGTGAGCTATTGTCACCACTGAGCGTCCGTCGTCTGTCGTCCGTCCGTTAAATTTTCACATTTTAATCAACTCCTCTGAAGCCACTGGGCCAATTTGAACCAAACTTTGGTGGAATGGTCCTTGGATGGCCCCCTTCCAAAATTGTGTCCGGTGATCCCGACTTCCCACCAAGATGGTCGCCAAGCTAAAAATAGAAAAAAGGGGGGATGAAATTTTAATTGTTCATTGCTGCTTTAGTATAAGTCAAAACTGCAGCTACATGGCAAGGAGTAGTTTAACATATATTCCGGGTTTTTCTGTGAAATTTTTCTTTCAGCCGATATATACCGATTAGGCATATTTTGATAAAAGATCACATTTAAATCTTCTCCTCTGAAACCGCTGAACCAAATTAAACCAAACCTGGCAGGGATGGTCCCTGGGTGGGTCCCTTTCAAAATTGTGTCCGACAGCCCCGACCTCCATTCAAGATGGCTGCTGAATGTTATTTCCAACTGGGCTAAAAAATGGGCAATTCAATTTAATCCTCAAAAAACAAAAAATATTGTATTTAGTAGAAGGGACAGGGAGCACCCACCTGTATATTTTGGACTAAATGGAGATGAAATTGATGAAACAGATAATCACTGTCGTCTTGGAATAACATTTCAATCATCAGCTACATGGAAAAAACATATAGATGATATTTATAAAAAAGCATGCTCTCGTTTATTTTTACTTCGACAAGTTAAACATTTATTAGATAGATATTCCCTTATACGTATATATTTTTCATTTATTAGACCCGTTTTAGAATATGGCGATGTAGTATGGGGTAACTGCACAAAAAAGGAATCCGATTTATTGGAAAGTGTACAAATAGAAGCTGGTCGAATTATAACCGGTCTTAGATGTAATTCCTCTAGACAAAAACTATACCACGAATAGGGTGGGAAACACTAGAAAATAGATGGAACAAACACAAACTAATATTATTTTATAAAATACTAAATGGGTTAACACCTGCATACCTTTATGAGTTGGTTCAACCATATCTACCTAGACAATCAGAATATAACTTAAGAAATGAAAATAATACATTCCATCCACCATTTTCCAGAACAAGTTCTTTTTATAATAGTTTTATCCCTTTCACTATAAGACTATGGAATACTTTGCCCCTCACTATTACTGAATCTCCAAGTTTAAATATCTTTAAAAATAGATTGACACACTTCTATAAAACTTGGGACACCAATGCTCATTATAATTTTGGAATAAGGAAGTTTAATATAATTCATTCTCAATTAAGAAATGAGGCTAGTAACCTGAAGGCACATTTATTTAATGATTTTTTATCTGATAATACTAACTGTCCAAACTGTAGTGGTTCATTAGAAGATAACAACCATTTTTTTTTTTATCTGTCCTAAATTTAATAACTTAAGATTTATCTTATTAGATTCCATACAGACATTAATACCAAATAATAATAATATTGACATTAATATAGATTTATTATTACATGGAAATAGATCATTTTCATATGATCTAAATACAGAAATATTTCAAGCTGTACACAAGTTCATAATTGACACTCATCGTTTCATTTAAGATGCTTCTTTTTTCAATTGCACTCCTCCCATTATACATTTATTTTGTGTTATTTTATTTTTTTTAACTTCTTGTATGTTTAACTATTTAAAATATTTAGAAAGTCTAGAAATTTCACTTCACTCGTAAATCTATTATATATGAAATATTAATGGTGTTCACAATTACATGTATTGAAGGAACATAATTATCTTATATTATTGATATAATTGTTATATATACTGAATATATGCCTTGTACATGTAAAAGGAGAGAGCTTGTATAGGCATAGCCTGTTGATCAATCCTATTCATTTAGTTGTGAATAAAATATGTTTAAAACAAAAAAACAAGATGGCTGCTGTTACTAAAAATAGAAATTTCTTCAATTGTCCATTGCTGCTTTAGTATAAGTCAAAATGAGCTCAAATTTTAATTGCAGCTACATGGCAAGGAGTAGTTTAACATTTATTCTGGGTTTTTCTGTGTAATTTTTCTCTCAGCCGCTTTATACCGATTATGCAAATTAGGCATATTTTGATAAAAGATCACATTTAAATCTTCTCCTCTGAAACCGCTGAACCAAATTAAACCAAACCTGGCAGGGATGGTCCCTGGGTGAGTCCCTTTCAAAATTGTGTCCGACAGCCCCACCCTCCATTCAAGATGGCAGCTGTTACTGAAAATAGAAATTTCTTCAATTGTCCATTGCTGCTTTAGTATAAGTCAAAATGAGCTCAAATTTTAACTGCAGCTACATGGCAATGAGTAGTTTAGCATATATATATTCCGGGGTTTTCTGTGAAATTTTTCTTTCAGCCAATTTATACCAATTATGCAAATTAGGCATATTTTGATAAAAGATCACATTTAAATATTTTCCTCTGAAACCACTGAACCAAATTAAACCAAACCTGGCAGGGATAGTCCTTGGGTAGTCCCATTTCAAAATTGTGTCCGACAGCTTCACCCTCCATTCAAGATGGCTGCTGTTACTAAAAATAGAAATTTCTTCAATTGTCCATTGCTGCTTTATTATCAATCAAAATGAGCTCAAATTTTAACTGCAGATACATGACAATGAGTAGAATAACATATATTCTGGGTTTTTCTGTGAATTTTTTCTTTCAACCGATTTATACTGATTATACAAATTAGACATATTTTGATAAAAGATCATATTTAAATCTTTTCCTCTGAAACCGCTGAACCAAATTAAACCAAACCTGGCAGGGATAGTCCTTGGGTAGTCCCATTTCAAAATTGTGTCTGACAGCTCCACCCTCCATTCAAGATGGCTGCTGTTACTAAAAATAGAAATTTCTTCAATTGTCCATTGCTGCTTTATTATCAATCAAAATGAGCTCAAATTTTAACTGCAGATACATGACAATGAGTAGAATAACATATATTCTGGGTTTTTCTGTGAAATTTTTCTTTCAGCCAATTTATACCGATTATGCAAATTAGGCACATTTTGATAAAGGATCACATTTAAATCTTCTCCTCTGAAACCGCTGAACCAAATTACACTAAACCTGACAGGGATGGTTCTTGGGTGGGTCCCTTTCAATATTGTGTCCGACAGCCCCACCTTCCATTCAAGATGGCTACTGTTACTAAAAATAGAAATTTCTTCTATTGTCCATTGCTGCTTTAGTATAAACCAAAATGAGCTCAAATTTTAACTGCAGCTACATGGCAATGAGTAGTTTAGCATATATATATTCCGGGGTTTTCTGTGAAATTTTTCTTTCAGCCAATTTATACCGATTATGCAAATTAGGCATATTTTGATAAAAGATCACATTTAAATATTTTCCTCTGAAACCACTGAACCAAATTAAACCAAACCTGGCAGGGATAGTCCTTGGGTAGTCCCATTTCAAAATTGTGTCCGACAGCTCCACCCTCCATTCAAGATGGCTGCTGTTACTAAAAATAGAAATTTCTTCAATTGTCCATTGCTGCTTTATTATCAATCAAAATGAGCTCAAATTTTAACTGCAGATACATGACAATGAGTAGAATAACATATATTCTGGGTTTTTCTGTGAATTTTTTCTTTCAACCGATTTATACTGATTATACAAATTAGACATATTTTGATAAAAGATCACATTTAAATCTTTTCCTCTGAAACCGCTGAACCAAATTAAACCAAACCTGGCAGGGATAGTCCTTGGGTAGTCCCATTTCAAAATTGTGTCTGACAGCTCCACCCTCCATTCAAGATGGCTGCTGTTACTAAAAATAGAAATTTCTTCCATTGTCCATTGCTGCTTTATTATCAATCAAAATGAGCTCAAATTTTAACTGCAGATACATGACAATGAGTAGAATAACATATATTCTGGGTTTTTCTGTGAAATTTTTCTTTCAGCCGACTTATACCGATTATGCAAATTAGGCATATTTTGATAAAGGATCACATTTAAATCTTCTCCTCTGAAACCGCTGAACCAAATTACACTAAACCTGGCAGGGATGGTTCTTGGGTGGGTCCCTTTCAATATTGTGTCCGACAGCCCCACCTTCCATTCAAGATGGCTACTGTTACTAAAAATAGAAATTTCTTCTATTGTCCATTGCTGCTTTAGTATAAACCAAAATGAGCTCAAATTTTAACTGCAGCTACATGGCAATGAGTAGTTTAGCATATATATATTCCGGGGTTTTCTGTGAAATTTTTCTTTCAGCCAATTTATACCAATTATGCAAATTAGGCATATTTTGATAAAAGATCACATTTAAATATTTTCCTCTGAAACCACTGAAACAAATTAAACCAAACCTGGCAGGGATAGTCCTTGGGTAGTCCCATTTCAAAATTGTGTCTGACAGCTCCACCCTCCATTCAAGATGGCTGCTGTTACTAAAAATAGAAATTTCTTCAATTGTCCATTGCTGCTTTATTATCAATCAAAATGAGCTCAAATTTTAACTGCAGATACATGACAATGAGTAGAATAACATATATTCTGGGTTTTTATGTGAAATTTTTCTTTCAGCCGATTTATACCGATTATGCAAATTAGGCATATTTTGATAAAGGATCACATTTAAATCTTCTCCTCTGAAACCGCTGAACCAAATTACACTAAACCTGGCAGGGATGGTTCTTGGGTGGGTCCCTTTCAATATTGTGTCCGACAGCCCCACCTTCCATTCAAGATGGCTACTGTTACTAAAAATAGAAATTTCTTCTATTGTCCATTGCTGCTTTAGTATAAACCAAAATGAGCTCAAATTTTAACTGCAGCTACATGGCAATGAGTAGTTTAGCATATATATATTCCGGGGTTTTCTGTGAAATTTTTCTTTCAGCCAATTTATACCGATTATGCAAATTAGGCATATTTTGATAAAAGATCACATTTAAATATTTTCCTCTGAAACCACTGAACCAAATTAAACCAAACCTGGCAGGGATAGTCCTTGGGTAGTCCCATTTCAAAATTGTGTCCGACAGCTCCACCCTCCATTCAAGATGGCTGCTGTTACTAAAAATAGAAATTTCTTCAATTGTCCATTGCTGCTTTATTATCAATCAAAATGAGCTCAAATTTTAACTGCAGATACATGACAATGAGTAGAATAACATATATTCTGGGTTTTTCTGTGAATTTTTTCTTTCAACCGATTTATACTGATTATACAAATTAGACATATTTTGATAAAAGATCACATTTAAATCTTTTCCTCTGAAACCGCTGAACCAAATTAAACCAAACCTGGCAGGGATAGTCCTTGGGTAGTCCCATTTCAAAATTGTGTCTGACAGCTCCACCCTCCATTCAAGATGGCTGCTGTTACTAAAAATAGAAATTTCTTCCATTGTCCATTGCTGCTTTATTATCAATCAAAATGAGCTCAAATTTTAACTGCAGATACATGACAATGAGTAGAATAACATATATTCTGGGTTTTTATGTGAAATTTTTCTTTCAGCCGATTTATACCGATTATGCAAATTAGGCATATTTTGATAAAGGATCACATTTAAATCTTCTCCTCTGAAACCGCTGAACCAAATTACACTAAACCTGGCAGGGATGGTTCTTGGGTGGGTCCCTTTCAATATTGTGTCCGACAGCCCCACCTTCCATTCAAGATGGCTACTGTTACTAAAAATAGAAATTTCTTCTATTGTCCATTGCTGCTTTAGTATAAACCAAAATGAGCTCAAATTTTAACTGCAGCTACATGGCAATGAGTAGTTTAGCATATATATATTCCGGGGTTTTCTGTGAAATTTTTCTTTCAGCCAATTTATACCAATTATGCAAATTAGGCATATTTTGATAAAAGATCACATTTAAATATTTTCCTCTGAAACCACTGAAACAAATTAAACCAAACCTGGCAGGGATAGTCCTTGGGTAGTCCCATTTCAAAATTGTGTCTGACAGCTCCACCCTCCATTCAAGATGGCTGCTGTTACTAAAAATAGAAATTTCTTCAATTGTCCATTGCTGCTTTATTATCAATCAAAATGAGCTCAAATTTTAACTGCAGATACATGACAATGAGTAGAATAACATATATTCTGGGTTTTTATGTGAAATTTTTCTTTCAGCCGATTTATACCGATTATGCAAATTAGGCATATTTTGATAAAGGATCACATTTAAATCTTCTCCTCTGAAACCGCTGAACCAAATTACACTAAACCTGGCAGGGATGGTTCTTGGGTGGGTCCCTTTCAATATTGTGTCCGACAGCCCCACCTTCCATTCAAGATGGCTACTGTTACTAAAAATAGAAATTTCTTCTATTGTCCATTGCTGCTTTAGTATAAACCAAAATGAGCTCAAATTTTAACTGCAGCTACATGGCAATGAGTAGTTTAGCATATATATATTCCGGGGTTTTCTGTGAAATTTTTCTTTCAGCCAATTTATACCGATTATGCAAATTAGGCATATTTTGATAAAAGATCACATTTAAATATTTTCCTCTGAAACCACTGAACCAAATTAAACCAAACCTGGCAGGGATAGTCCTTGGGTAGTCCCATTTCAAAATTGTGTCCGACAGCTCCACCCTCCATTCAAGATGGCTGCTGTTACTAAAAATAGAAATTTCTTCAATTGTCCATTGCTGCTTTATTATCAATCAAAATGAGCTCAAATTTTAAATGCAGATACATGACAATGAGTAGAATAACATATATTCTGGGTTTTTCTGTGAATTTTTTCTTTCAACCGATTTATACTGATTATACAAATTAGTCATATTTTGATAAAAGATCACATTTAAATCTTTTCCTCTGAAACCGCTGAACCAAATTAAACCAAACCTGGCAGGGATAGTCCTTGGGTAGTCCCGTTTATTCCGTTTAGGAATATTATGAGATAAAAATCACATCAAAATCTTTTGCTCAGAAATTTGAGTTGAAAAGATCTTTGGGTGGCCCACTTTCAAAATTATGTGTAACACCCCCATTTTCTATCAACTTTAGATGTCAAATTGAAAACCAGGTGAGCGATTACAGGCTCCTGGGAGCCTCTAGTTCCTTTAACTTTCTGTTTACATATTTATTTTCAATAACATTTCTTTATTATTTCATCTCAATTCCTTTTATTTAACGTGTTTGTTACCATACTTGTACAATCTTATTGCAAGAGCAGCTTACATGTCCCGACCCTCTATACTCTTATTATCCACGTGAATAATAAAGAGTTGAGAGGGTCAGGACATGTAAGATGTATGAATATGGACACGAACACGTAATTTATAGGTAAAAGAGATGAAAGAATAAAGAAATTTTATGAAAAATAATGTGTAAACAGAAGGTTCAAGAAAACTAGAGGCTCCCAGAAGCCTGTATAGCTCACCTGGGTATAATAACAACATCAGTCAATAAAACTTTATAGCTTCGGTAAAAAAATAACAAATGTAGCCCTCGTCATTGCAGACCCCTTCTTCAAAAAAAATTTGGGCAGGAGTTCCCCTTTAATGTAAGTTACCAAAATTTATCTAAAAAATCATGTCAATGATTCTCAAAATTTAGCTTTTGCTACTTCACATTTTGTAATAGAGTTGCTTCCCTTTGATTATTTGAGTAACCAAAAGCAGTGAGTAAACAAAAAAATGTATTTCAAGAGGAATAACTCTTCACACAGTTGTCGCACATTTTCAACTGTGGGAAATTTTTTGTAGATCTTGACATGCTGAACATTTTTGCAGTTTAAACTTAGCATCTATCTGTAATAGTTTTTGAGATATAAGATGAAAGTATTAAAATTTAGAACATTTTGATGGGCAATAACTCCAAAATGGGTAATGGGATTTAAATTGCGGGGTAGGTAGATCTTGACATGCTACAAATTTTTGCGATTTAAACTTAACCTTTATCTCTTATAGTTTTTGAAATATAAGACGAAAAGTATTAAAATTTTAAAAATTTGATGAAAAAAGGGCAATAACTCCAAGATGGGTAATCAGATTTACTTAAAAATTGCAGGGTAGCTAGATCTTGCTGTGCTGATCATTTTTACCCCATGTCAGATTTTTGATATTATTAACGTTTTTTTAGTTATTACCCAAAACCTGCAATTTTGCCATATGTTCTATTATTAGTAACAGCGGCCATGTTGGTTGGTGCACGGCATCACCGGACACAATTTTGAAACTAGACACCCTAGTGATGATTCAGACCAAGTTTGGTTTCTATTGGTCTAGTACTTTCAGAGGAGAAGATTTTTTAAAAAGTTTACGAGGTACGGACCACGACGACGGACGCCAAGTGATGGCAATAGCTCACCTGACCCTTTGGGTCAGGTGAGCTAAAAAGAGGGCAATTCCATTCCACAAGCATTTGTGAGTGACCCCAGTCAAGGCAGTGGTTCTGTCATTTGTTTGGTTAGAGTAGGATCAATACTGTTTAACTTGTATTGCACTGATTTGATATATAAATTGTGATAATAATGTCATAAATAACTTAATACTTTTAATTTTGTTCTAATATTTCAGAAAATGTTATCCTATTTCATAGTATTGCCATTTCCCCAAAATAACTTTCAAATCCGATACAAACATTTTATTACTCCCAGATTAAGCCAAATAAATCTTGTGTAATATGAAAAGATGGGTATAAATATTGTTTAATATCTGTATATTTAGACCCCAGTTCATGTTATTTTATCTATATTTCCTCTATAAATTTTTATATGATCCTTCATTACATGGCAACACAACATTTATCATTGAAAAAGTAAATATGATTACTTATTGATTTATTTGTTTTTGTATAAATCAATCATATCAAATTGAGAACAAATCAATCCTTATTGAACAGTCAGAGAGTCAAACAATTTTAAATAGCACCACCTTTTATTATTAGATTTATTTAAAAACAAATTAATCTGAGGCTTCAACTAAACTACAACTGACTATTTTGTTGAGCAAATTGAATCTCATGCACATCCATGCTTTGGGACAATTGAGCTGGGAGTAATATATTTTTTACTACTCCCAGAATTAAGGGACTTTTTTTTATCAGTTTTTACTTAGAAATTAAAAAAATATATTTCACATATGTTTACACATCTCTTAGCTTATCTCTCCAACACTTTAAAATTGGAAAAATAAATATTGTATAATTTTTTTCTGAACACCTGTCACATATTGTTCCCAGATATTATTTACACAAAATGTCACAATACATACAATTCCATATTGATGGCATCAGTGAGAACGAAATTTAATATTTAGGATAGTTTAGGACGAAAAAGACAAACACAAATAAAAGTACATTTTTGTATTAAATTTTATGTTATTTAGGGTCAATTAGGAGAAATGAGGATTCCATTCTTAGGAACTAAATACCAGGGTACTTGTATGTAAAAATACCGAAATCTGAAATAATATATACCGGTATATAATCTAATCCTCAGAAACTATGTTAGGATTAAAACGTTTATGGAATGCTAAACGGAATGTCACGATTTTGTAACAATGTTTAATTGATTTCCCCTCCCCCTTGATTAATCTGTTTAAAGGATTATTAAAATACTTTGAAATGCATGTTATTATTTGTGAGGTATGGCTTTACAAATGTTTTGTAAATGTGAAAAAAATGGGATTATTGTTACAATTATTATAATGTAAAATCATGTTAAGACTTTAAAAAAAACCGGTGACTTATAATTTCAATGTCATAGTTGCTAGCCTAAAGTCATTTGATAAAGATTATATTTGTATGTTTAAATATTTTGTCACCGATATGGAAATATCCTTTTTCACAAAGGTCAAAGACCATCCTTTTAAGTCATTCTTTCTATTTAGTTTTAGATTCAATCAATTTTGACTTGCACTTTTCTAGTATTCAGTGTCAATAAGTTATTTGCACAGTTGGTTAAGAAGTCATTTCTTTGTATATACTTCAATCAGAAAATGTGTTAAATACTTCCGAACGGAGCAATATACAATTTTATGTTTTATGTCAACATAAGAAAGTGACGATATTCAAGTATTAATTTGTAGATAACGGATATCGATCTCTTTGGATATTATCAGAGATTTAGAATATTGATTCTAATTATTTGTACAACACTTAAGATTTACACCAGGCGAACTTAGGATTGGGATAATTTTACGTTTGGAAATAGTTCTTTAAAGTAAAACAGTGAGATTGAAGACTAAGATTTTGTGGGACATGGATTTCATGTGAAACAATGATTTTAAGTGGATTCAGAAATTCTTGAATTATGGATATGATGATGTTATCAGAACATGTACGAAGTAAACCAACATTTCTGGAAACGCAGCAACGAACTCGAAGACTTGCTGATATTAAACGAGGAAAGCAATTTTTCCAAAAGATCGACAGTCTTGCTAAAAAACAATGGATTAGAAATACACCACGTGACAGTGCAGAAAGTCGACAAATAGTTACCATCAGACCACTAACGGATACACAGCATACTAAATCAAAATATAAACATATGTTTAAAAATGATATTGAAAACAAACGGGTTCATTCAGAACGACCAAGACCACCAGAAAGGATGGTAGCAGATGACACCCCTTTAGTCGATTCAACAACACCGCGTCAGAATGTTCAATTAGACATACGAAATCCTTATTTTCGTAACGACTACGCTGAGAAAATCGGCGAGAGATTAGGCGTGTATAATAAATGGGGTTCTGGTGTTCACCCTTTAGATGAAAAAGTTGCTTTAACTGACAATGACTTGGCGCCTATGTTTGAACCTTTTAGATTCCGTGATAGCATAAAACATGTATTTAAACCAACCCCTAAACATTATATGCCCATGAGTCGGGCTGGACACGAAAAAGACAGAGTACTGAAAGTTCATACGAACTTCTTGTCTAGGAATGGTGTTGTGGACATAATACCTGAATTAGAGCAGTGGCCTGAAATAGAAGACGAATCGCGACAACAATCTTTTATACAGGACCCGAATCTTCTGCAAAAGGAGAAAACGTCTGTTTTTATGAACAGGGTAAACAAAATGATTGATCCATACAAGCAGCGGACAGACAATATGGAAATAACGTCCAGTGATGAAGAATGCAAAGGATCACCGTCTGCCTCGATTTCTGATTTGTCGGAAATAAACAAAATGTATCCTAGATCTTCCAAAAATAGGGATGTTGGTATTGTCCAGAAACTTCCTCTTTATCCAAAATATATCACACAACCACAGAGGACTCAATGCAAAAACTTAACATTTTCTAAACTTCTTATGGAACTTAATAGACAACCCATGGTGGCTAGCAGGAAATGTAAAATATGGGTGAACAACTTGGAAAGAATTGACTTAAAAAATTGCAAAACATGAAAACATGGATAGTGATTCTAATCAACTATTTATCATTATAGTTAACGGAATAGTGGAAATACTTTAATTTGGTGTCCAAATGATCGTTGGAGATTTATTTGCTCTAAATTCGACAGAAGCAATAATACGGACAATCGTAACTACTCGGCCATTCTCGCTACCCTGCAAATCACCTCGTATGCATTAGGCGTATAAATCGCACTACTTTTCATATGTCAGTTACATGAAAGTTTGATAAAGTTATATTTTAAGCATTTTCTATATTTCAATTAAAGTTTTAATTAGTTTTGCATGATTAGATTTTACTTAGTATGTCTTCCATATTGGATTTTCGTGGACTATATTTGTGTGCGGCTTAACTTAACTTAACTTCCGGCAAACAATTTAAGAAGAATTTCTACTATGTACGTACGAGGTTATTTACAGGGTAGCGAGAATGGCCGAGTAGCTACGATTGTAATACGGAGTGCAAATTTGAATTATTGAAAACGAGTATAAAATTGTATTAACTGTACTAGACAATTCATATTTTTGTTATATTATTAGTCTCTTTTTTTATATTAATTCACTAGTCACGTCTTATTTAAACTCGATTGATTAAGTGAAGCAATTACACACTTACTATTCTGTTGTAATGAAATAAATACAATAGGAAATAAAGAAAAGTATTATATTTTATATAGACGGTTTTGTCAATAAGAAACGTTTGAATATACGTTAAGAGAAAAGCGAAGGGGGCAATCGAGAATGGGTAATGATACTAATCCAGAGACAAGGGCAATCGAGAATGGGTAATAATACTAATCCAGAGACCAGGGCAATCGGGAATGGGTAATGATACTAATCCAGAGACAAGGGCAATCGAGAATGGGTAATGATAATAATCCAGAGACAAGGGCAATCGAGAATGGGTAATGATACTAATCCAGAGACAAGGGCAATCGGGAATGGGTAATGATACTAATCCAGAGACAAGGGCAATCGGGAATGGGTAATGATACTAATCCAGAGACAAGGGCAATCGAGAATGGGTAATGATAATAATCCAGAGACAAGGGCAATCGAGAATGGGTAATGATACTAATCCAGAGACAAGGGCAATCGAGAATGGGTAATGATACTAATCCAGAGACAAGGGCAATCGAGAATGGGTAATGATACTAATCCAGAGACAAGGGCAATCGAGAATGGGTAATGATACTAATCCAGAGACAAGGGCAATCGAGAATGGGTAATGATACTAATCCAGAGACAAGGGCAATCGAGAATGGGTAATGATACTAATCCAGAGACAAGGGCAATCGAGAATGGGTAATGATACTAATCCAGAGACAAGGGCAATCGAGAATGGGTAATGATACTAATCCAGAGACAAGGGCAATCGGGAATGGGTAATAATACTAATCCAGAGACAAGGGCAATCGAGAATGGGTAATGATACTAATCCAGAGACAAGGGCAATCGAGAATGGGTAATGATACTAATCCAGAGACAAGGGCAATCGAGAATGGGTAATGATACTAATCCAGAGACAAGGGCAATCGAGAATGGGTAATGATACTAATCCAGAGACAAGGGCAATCGGGAATGGGTAATAATACTAATCCAGAGACAAGGGCAATCGAGAATGGGTAATGATACTAATCCAGAGACAAGGGCAATCGAGAATGGGTAATGATACTAATCCAGAGACAAGGGCAATCGAGAATGGGTAATGATACTAATCCAGAGACAAGGGCAATATTTAAAGCAACACACATAATGAACACAACCAAAACAAAAAAGACGACACAGAAAACTAAAAATGTGAGCAACAAATAAAAAACCAGGACGAACACAGGTGCTCGCGAAGGAGAAGCAGGTCCCTTTTTTATAATACACCCACCATGTTACTCATAGTCAAGTCTGGTAAAAGTCTTGTAGGGGCTAGATGAAATGAACGTCTACGTAAACGTCTTGTTGGGGGTAGATGAAATAAACGTCTACGTAAAAGTCTTGTTGGGGGTAGATGAAATGAACGTCTACGTAAAAGTCTTGTAGGGGCTAGATGAAATGAACGTCTACGTAAAAGTCTTGTAGGGGCTAGATGAAATGAACGTCTACGTAAAAGTCTTGTAGGGGCTAGATGAAATGAACATCTATGTAAGTCTTGTTGGGGGTAGATGAAATGAACGTCTACGTAAAAGTCTTGTTGGGGGTAGATGAAATAAACGTCTACGTAAAAGTCTTGTTGGGGATAGATGAAATAAACGTCTACGTAAGTCTTGTTGGGGGTAGATGAAATGAACATCTACGTAAAAGTCTTGTTGGGGATAGATGAAATGAACGTCTACGTAAACGTCTTGTTGAGGGTAGATAAAATGAACGTCTACGTAAACGTCTTGTTGGGGGTAGATGAAATGAACGTCTACGTAAGTCTTGTTGGGGGTAGATGAAATGAACGTCTACGTAAGTCTTGTTGGGGGTAGATAAAATGAACGTCTACGTAAGTCTTGTTGGGGGTAGATGAAATGAACGTCTACGTAAAAGTCTTGTTGGGGGTAGATGAAATGAACGTCTACGTAAACGTCTTGTTGGGGGTAGATGAAATGAACGTCTACGTAAACGTCTTGTTGGGGGTAGATGAAATGAACGTCTATGTAAGTCTTGTTGGGGATAGATGAAATAAACGTCTACGTAAGTCTTGTTGGGGGTAGATGAAATGAACGTCTACGTAAACGTCTTGTTGAGGGTAGATAAAATGAACGTCTATGTAAGTCTTGTTGGGGGTAGATAAAATGAACGTCTACGTAAGTCTTGTTGGGGATAGATGAAATGAACGTCTACGTAAACGTCTTGTTGAGGGTAGATAAAATGAACGTCTACGTAAGTCTTGTTGGGGGTAGATAAAATGAACGTCTACGTAAAAGTCTTGTTGGGGATAGATGAAATGAACGTCTACGTAAACGTCTTGTTGAGGGTAGATAAAATGAACGTCTATGTAAGTCTTGTTGGGGGTAGATGAAATGAACGTCTACGTAAACGTCTTGTTGGGGGTAGATGAAATGAACGTCTACGTAAACGTCTTGTTGGCGGTAGATAAAATGAACGTCTACGTAAACGTCTTGTTGGGGGTAGATGAAATGAACGTCTACGTAAACGTCTTGTTGGGGGTAGATAAAATGAACGTCTACGTAAACGTCTTGTTGGGGGTAGATGAAATGAACGTCTACGTAAACGTCTTGTTGAGGGTAGATGAAATGAACGTCTATGTAAGTCTTGTTGGGGGTAGATAAAATGAACGTCTACGTAAACGTCTTGTTGAGGGTAGATAAAATGAACGTCTGTAAGTCTTGTTGGGGGTAGATAAAATGAACGTCTACGTAAACGTCTTGTTGGGGGTAGATGAAATGAACGTCTATGTAAGTCTTGTTGGGGGTAGATGAAATGAACGTCTACGTAAAAGTCTTGTTGGGGGTAGATGAAATGAACGTCTACGTAAACGTCTTGTTGGGGGTAGATGAAATGAACGTCTACGTAAGTCTTGTTTGGGGGTAGATGAAATGAACGTCTACGTAAGTCTTGTTGGGGGTAGATGAAATGAACGTCTACGTAAAAGTCTTGTTGGGGGTAGATGAAATGAACATCTACGTAAAAGTCTTGTAGGGGGTAGATGAAATGAACGTCTATGTAAGTCTTGTTGGGGGTAGATGAAATGAATGTCTACGTAAGTCTTGTTGGGGGTAGATGAAATGAACGTCTATGTAAGTCTTGTTGGGGATAGATGAAATGAACGTCTACGTAAGTCTTGTTGGGGGTAGATGAAATGAACGTCTACGTAAAAGTCTTGTTGGGGGTAGATGAAATGAACGTCTATGTAAGTCTTGTTGGGGGTAGATGAAATGAACGTCTACGTAAAAGTCTTGTTGGGGGTAGATGAAATGAACATCTACGTAAAAGTCTTGTTGGGGGTAGATGAAATGAACATCTACGTAAACGTCTTGTTGGGGGTAGATGAAATGAACGTCTACGTAAGTCTTGTTGGGGGTAGATGAAATGAACGTCTACGTAAAAGTCTTGTTGGGGGTAGATGAAATGAACATCTACGTAAAAGTCTTGTAGGGGGTAGATGAAATGAACATCTACGTAAACGTCTTGTTGGGGGTAGATGAAATGAACGTCTACGTAAAAGTCTTGTTGGGGGTAGATGAAATGAACGTCTACGTAAAAGTCTTGTTGGGGGTAGATGAAATGAACGTCTATGTAAGTCTTGTTGGGGATAGATGAAATGAACGTCTACGTAAAAGTCTTGTTGGGGGTAGATGAAATGAACATCTACGTAAAAGTCTTGTTGGGGGTAGATGAAATGAACATCTACGTAAAAGTCTTGTTGGGGGTAGATGAAATGAACGTCTACGTAAACGTCTTGTTGGGGATAGATGAAATGAACGTCTACGTAAGTCTTGTTTGGGGGTAGATGAAATGAACGTCTACGTAAGTCTTGTTGGGGCTAGATGAAATGAACGTCTACGTAAACGTCTTGTTGGGGGTAGATGAAATGAACATCTACGTAAAAGTCTTGTTGGGGGTAGATGAAATGAACATCTACGTAAACGTCTTGTTGGGAGTAGATGAAATGAACGTCTACGTAAGTCTTGTTGGGGGTAGATGAAATGAACGTCTACGTAAAAGTCTTGTTGGGGGTAGATGAAATGAACGTCTACGTAAACGTCTTGTTGGGGGTAGATGAAATGAATATCTACGTAAAAGTCTTGTTGGGGGTAGATGAAATGAACGTCTACGTAAGTCTTGTTGGGGGTAGATGAAATGAACGTCTACGTAAAAGTCTTGTTGGGGGTAGATGAAATGAACGTCTATGTAAGTCTTGTTGGGGATAGATGAAATGAACGTCTACGTAAAAGTCTTGTTGGGGGTAGATGAAATGAACGTCTACGTAAACGTCTTGTTGGGGGTAGATGAAATGAACGTCTACGTAAACGTCTTGTTGGGGGTAGATGACATGAACGTCTACGTAAACGTCTTGTTGGGGGTAGATGAAATGAACGTCTACGTAAACGTCTTGTTGGGGGTAGATGAAATGAACGTCTACGTAAACGTCTTGTTGGGGGTAGATGACATGAACGTCTACGTAAACGTCTTGTTGGGGGTAGATGAAATGAACGTCTACGTAAACGTCTTGTTGGGGGTAGATGAAATCAACGTCTACGTAAAAGTCTTGTTGGGGATAGATGAAATGAACGTCTACGTAAACGTCTTGTTGAGGGTAGATAAAATGAACGTCTACGTAAACGTCTTGTTGGGGGTAGATGAAATGAACGTCTACGTAAGTCTTGTTGGGGGTAGATGAAATGAACGTCTACGTAAGTCTTGTTGGGGGTAGATGAAATGAACGTCTACGTAAGTCTTGTTGGGGGTAGATGAAATGAACGTCTACGTAAAAGTCTTGTTGGGGGTAGATGAAATGAACGTCTACGTAAACGTCTTGTTGGGGGTAGATGAAATGAACGTCTACGTAAACGTCTTGTTGGGGGTAGATGAAATGAACGTCTATGTAAGTCTTGTTGGGGATAGATGAAATAAACGTCTACGTAAGTCTTGTTGGGGGTAGATAAAATGAACGTCTACGTAAAAGTCTTGTTGGGGATAGATGAAATGAACGTCTACGTAAACGTCTTGTTGAGGGTAGATAAAATGAACGTCTATGTAAGTCTTGTTGGGGGTAGATGAAATGAACGTCTACGTAAACGTCTTGTTGGGGGTAGATGAAATGAACGTCTACGTAAACGTCTTGTTGGGGGTAGATAAAATGAACGTCTACGTAAACGTCTTGTTGGGGGTAGATGAAATGAACGTCTACGTAAAAGTCTTGTTGGGGGTAGATAAAATGAACGTCTACGTAAACGTCTTGTTGGGGGTAGATGAAATGAACGTCTACGTAAACGTCTTGTTGAGGGTAGATGAAATGAACGTCTATGTAAGTCTTGTTGGGGGTAGATAAAATGAACGTCTACGTAAACGTCTTGTTGAGGGTAGATAAAATGAACGTCTATGTAAGTCTTGTTGGGGGTAGATAAAATGAACGTCTACGTAAACGTCTTGTTGGGGGTAGATGAAATGAACGTCTATGTAAGTCTTGTTAGGGGTAGATGAAATGAACGTTTACGTAAAAGTCTTGTTGGGGGTAGATGAAATGAACGTCTACGTAAAAGTCTTGTTGGGGGTAGATGAAATGAACGTCTACGTAAGTCTTGTTTGGGGGTAGATGAAATGAACGTCTACGTAAGTCTTGTTGGGGGTAGATGAAATGAACGTCTACGTAAAAGTCTTGTTGGGGGTAGATGAAATGAACGTCTACGTAAAAGTCTTGTAGGGGGTAGATGAAATGAACGTCTATGTAAGTCTTGTTGGGGGTAGATGAAATGAACGTCTACGTAAGTCTTGTTGGGGGTAGATGAAATGAACGTCTATGTAAGTCTTGTTGGGGATAGATGAAATGAACGTCTACGTAAGTCTTGTTGGGGGTAGATGAAATGAACGTCTACGTAAAAGTCTTGTTGGGGGTAGATGAAATGAACGTCTATGTAAATCTTGTTGGGGGTAGATGAAATGAACGTCTACGTAAAAGTCTTGTTGGGGGTAGATGAAATGAACATCTACGTAAAAGTCTTGTTGGGGGTAGATGAAATGAACATCTACGTAAACGTCTTGTTGGGGGTAGATGAAATGAACGTCTACGTAAGTCTTGTTGGGGGTAGATGAAATGAACGTCTACGTAAAAGTCTTGTTGGGGGTAGATGAAATGAACATCTACGTAAAAGTCTTGTTGGGGGTAGATGAAATGAACATCTACGTAAATGTCTTGTTGGGGGTAGATGAAATGAACGTCTACGTAAAAGTCTTGTTGGGGGTAGATGAAATGAACGTCTACGTAAAAGTCTTGTTGGGGGTAGATGAAATGAACGTCTATGTAAGTCTTGTTGGGGATAGATGAAATGAACGTCTACGTAAAAGTCTTGTTGGGGGTAGATGAAATGAACATCTACGTAAAAGTCTTGTTGGGGGTAGATGAAATGAACATCTACGTAAAAGTCTTGTTGGGGGTAGATGAAATGAACGTCTACGTAAACGTCTGGTTGGGGATAGATGAAATGAACGTCTACGTAAGTCTTGTTTGGGGGTAGATGAAATGAACGTCTACGTAAGTCTTGTTGGGGCTAGATGAAATGAACGTCTACGTAAACGTCTTGTTGGGGGTAGATGAAATGAACATCTACGTAAAAGTCTTGTTGGGGGTAGATGAAATGAACATCTACGTAAACGTCTTGTTGGGGGTAGATGAAATGAACGTCTACGTTAAAGTCTTGTTGGGGGTAGATGAAATGAACGTCTATGTAAGTCTTGTTGGGGATAGATGAAATGAACGTCTACGTAAACGTCTTGTTGGGGGTAGATGAAATGAACGTCTACGTAAACATCTTGTTGGGGGTAGATGAAATGAACATCTACGTAAAAGTCTTGTTGGGGGTAGATGAAATGAACGTCTACGTAAGTCTTGTTGGGGGTAGATGAAATGAACGTCTACGTAAAAGTCTTGTTGGAGGTAGATGAAATGAACGTCTATGTAAGCCTTGTTGGGGATAGATGAAATGAACGTCTACGTAAAAGTCTTGTTGGGGGTAGATGAAATGAACGTCTACGTAAACGTCTTGTTGGGGGTAGATGAAATGAACGTCTACGTAAACGTCTTGTTGAGGGTAGATGAAATGAACGTCTATGTAAGTCTTGTTGGGGATAGATGAAATGAACGTCTACGTAAAAGTCTTGTTGGGGGTAGATGAAATGAACGTCTACGTAAACGTCTTGTTGGGGGTAGATGAAATGAACATCTACGTAAACGTCTTGTTGGGGGTAGATGAAATGAACGTCTACGTAAGTCTTGTTTGGGGGTAGATGAAATGAACGTCTATGTAAAAGTCTTGTTGGGGGTAGATGAAATGAACGTCTACGTAAACGTCTGGTTGGGGGTAGATGAAATGAACGTCTACGTAAAAGTCTTGTTGGGGGTAGATGAAATGAACGTCTACGTAAACGTCTTGTTGGGGGGTAGATGAAATGAACGTTTACGTAAAAGTCTTGTTGGGGGTAGATAAAATGAACATCTACGTAAACGTCTTGTTGGGGGTAGATGAAATGAACATCTACGTAAACGTCTTGTTGGGGGTAGATGAAATGAACGTCTACGTAAACGTCTTGTTGGGGGTAGATGAAATGAACGTCTACGTAAGTCTTGTTGGGGCTAGATGAAATGAACGTCTATGTAAACGTCTTGTTGGGGGTAGATGAAATGAACGTCTACGTAAGTCTTGTTTGGGGGTAGATGACATGAACGTCTACGTAAACGTCTTGTTGGTGGTAGATGAAATGAACGTCTACGTAAACGTCTTGTTGGGGGTAGATGAAATGAACGTCTACGTAAACGTCTTGTTGGGGGTAGATGAAATGAACGTCTACGTAAACGTCTTGTTGGGGGTAGATGAAATGAACGTCTACGTAAACGTCTTGTTGGGGGTAGATGAAATGAACGTCTACGTAAAAGTCTTGTTGGGGATAGATGAAATGAACGTCTACGTAAAAGTCTTGTTGGGGATAGATGAAATGAACGTTTACGTAAGTCTTGTTTGGGGGTAGATGACATGAACGTCTACGTAAACGTCTTGTTGGGGGTAGATGAAATGAACGTCTACGTAAACGTCTTGTTGGGGGTAGAAGAAATGAACGTCTACGTAAACGTCTTGTTGGGGGTAGATGAAATGAACGTCTACGTAAACGTCTTGTTGGGGGTAGAAGAAATGAACGTCTACGTAAACGTCTTGTTGGGGGGTAGATGAAATGAACGTCTACGTAAACGTCTTGTTAGGGGTAGATGAAATGAACGTCTACGTAAAAGTCTTATTGGGGGTAGAAGAAATGAACGTCTACGTAAACGTCTTGTTGGGGGTAGATGAAATGAACGTCTACGTAAAATCTTGTAGGGGCTAGATGAAATGAACGTCTATGTAAAAGTCTTATTGGGGGTAGAAGAAATGAACGTCTATGTAAAAGTCTTGTTGGGGGTAGATGAAATGAACGTCTACGTAAAATCTTGTAGGGGCTAGATGAAATGAACGTCTACGTAAGTCTTGTTGGGGGTAGATGAAATGAACGTCTACGTAAAAGTCTTGTTGGGGGTAGATGAAATGAACGTCTACGTAAAAGTCTTGTTGGGGGTAGATGAAATGAACGTCTACGTAAGTCTTGTTGGGGGTAGATGAAATGAACGTCTACGTAAAAGTCTTGTTGGGGGTAGATGAAATGAACGTCTACGTAAACGTCTTGTTGGGGGTAGATGAAATGAACGTCTACGTAAACGTCTTGTTGGGGGTAGAAGAAATGAACGTCTACGTAAGTCTTGTTGGGGGTAGATGAAATGAACGTCTACGTAAAAGTCTTGTTGGGGGTAGATGAAATGAACGTCTACGTAAAAGTCTTGTTGGGGGTAGATGAAATGAACGTCTACGTAAACGTCTTGTTGGGGGTAGATGAAATGAACGTCTACGTAAACGTCTTGTTGGGGGTAGATGAAATGAACGTCTACGTAAACGTCTTGTTGGGGGTAGAAGAAATGAACGTCTACGTAAACGTCTTGTTGGGGGGTAGATGAAATGAACGTCTACGTAAAATCTTGTAGGGGATAGATGAAATGAACGTCTACGTAAAAGTCTTGTTGGGGGTAGATGAAATGAACGTCTACGTAAAAGTCTTGTTGGGGATAGATGAAATGAACGTCTACGTAAAAGTCTTGTTGGGGATAGATGAAATGAACGTCTACGTAAGTCTTGTTTGGGGGTAGATGACATGAACGTCTACGTAAACGTCTTGTTGGGGGTAGATGAAATGAACGTCTACGTAAACGTCTTGTTGGGGGTAGAAGAAATGAACGTCTACGTAAACGTCTTGTTGGGGGTAGATGAAATGAACGTCTACGTAAACGTCTTGTTGGGGGTAGAAGAAATGAACGTCTACGTAAACGTCTTGTTGGGGGGTAGATGAAATGAACGTCTACGTAAACGTCTTGTTGGGGATAGATGAAATGAACGTCTACGTAAGTCTTGTTGGGGGTAGATGAAATGAACGTCTACGTAAAAGTCTTGTTGGGGGTAGATGAAATGAACGTCTACGTAAGTCTTGTTGGGGGTAGATGAAATGAACGTCTACGTAAAAGTCTTGTTGGGAGTAGATGAAATGAAAGTCTACGTAAAAGTCTTGTTGGGGGTAGATGAAATGAACGTCTACGTAAGTCTTGTTTGGGGGTAGATGAAATGAACGTCTACGTAAACGTCTTGTTGGGGGTAGATGAAATGAACGTCTACGTAAACGTCTTGTTGGGGGTAGAAGAAATGAACGTCTACGTAAACGTCTTGTTGGGGGTAGATGAAATGAACGTCTACGTAAACGTCTTGTTGGGGGTAGAAGAAATGAACGTCTACGTAAACGTCTTGTTGGGGGTAGATGAAATGAACGTCTACGTAAAAGTCTTGTTGGGGATAGATGAAATGAACGTCTACGTAAGTCTTGTTGGGGGTAGATGAAATGAACGTCTACGTAAAAGTCTTGTTGGGGGTAGATGAAATGAACGTCTACGTAAAAGGGAACAGATCGATTGACATTTGAGAAATATATATTTTGTAATGGTCTACTAGTTCGTGGCGACGACCGTAGAATTTGTGTTGCGATGACTTCAACTTAGGAGTAACATACCTTTGTCCGAGTAGCGTTTGCGTTAGCAGTTGAACTCTGACTGTCCAGAAAATCACTGTACTGGACATAAACCTCAGAATAACGTATGAATTGTGACATGTAAATTCCATATGCTGCTGGAATATTGCTGCTGATGAATGAGAAGTTGACTATTGGAAAATTTACATCATCACGTTTGCCTTAGTTTTGTTTTTCAATCTTGCTCCAACTCCGATGTCGATTCCAAGGTAAAAATCAAAGTAAAAAGCAGACATCGGAGTGTCGGTAGTATGATACTATCCTTTACTTCAAAGTCATTTCAATAGATTCGATGCAGATAATAACCGAGAATTGTTCAGTGGCAGAACATTTTCTATATAGCGGAAGCTGGAATTAAATGTTTGGGCTAATTTTCTATATTTATTCTTGAGAATCCCTAGAAGGAAATCTGCTTCAAATGCGTACAGAAACTTATCTGGGAGTAGTGGAACACAATTGGCACCCATTAGAATACCGAACGTCTGCTGAAACACTAGTTCACCAAATGTGAAAAAAAAGATATCAATAAAAAAATTCTAAAACTTGAATGATTTCGTCCACTTTAATTAGTAGATTTTGAATAGCTTTTCACAAATTATGAAAAGAAAGTTTAAAGAGTGATGGTCAACAACAAAAAGTAAGATTAATCTCTACAAATAAGAAGATACTGATACCTTTGTTCTCTGTTCTTCTTTGGGAAGCGACGCTGAATCAATTCTTTTAAGTTTAGCATTTAGTAGCACATGTGGAATGGTGGAATGTAAGGTAGAGAAATCAAATGTTTTCCTTTCTAGTAAAGCTGGCGTCATGATACCTGTAGAGGTCCGTGTTGACAGCTCTATGTGATTAGAAGTTAAACGTTTGAAGATACCAAATGGTAAACAGAAGCCGTCAATCAAAACAGTTCAGAAAAGGAAAGGACAAAACGATGGTCGTCAGAACACTATACAGGAAAAAAAGATTGAGCACAATGAGCTCCACCAAGAACCATGTGGTGAACTTAGTTGCTCCTAAAGTGTAAACAGTGCCTGCTCCACTAGTTGGATCCGTCCTGTTACTACTCTTGTTGACCAAGTGATTTAAGTCACGAAAGAGTAAATGACGGGATTGTGATTACGGCAAAAGGGACATATTACGAAAAGTGCTCTTTGACATTTGCACTATATCTGGCCAGGCTTTAGAGGGTCTTAGCACGAAAGAACGAAGCTAACTATTACCCAATGATCAACCATGGTTCAAATTAAAGATCTATTTAATAATAGCTTATATAATTACAATTGTAAGCATAGAGCTGGGGCTGGTAACTAGAAACTATCTTAACATTAACGGGTGTGGAGCTGGGGCTGGTAACTAGAAACTATCTTAACATTAACGGGTGTAGAGCTGAGGCTGGTAATAAATAAATAATAAATAAATAAATAAGCTTTATTTAGAGTCGGCATGGTTAAAACAACACACAACATAAGCTCTGTTGAGCTTTTAACCGACATACACAGACACATAATAAATAACAAATAACAAGCATGCAACATACAGCTAAAATACAAGACTAAGTAAGCACTACATGTAAAATACTAACAGTTATAAGATAAGCAAAAAAGCAGATTAAAAGCTAATGTTATAAGCTAAGCATACCAAGAGCTAATGTAGCAAACTATGAACAACTAAAAGCTGATATTATGAGCAAAGCATAAAAATTTTATAAGCACAATAAATAAAAACTGGATATGACCTAGATGGTAGAAATTTAAACAAATTTAAAAGTCAGCACAAGCTGAACATTTACATACATTTCCATTCCAAGATTTTAAAATATTCTTAAACTGATTAAAATTGGAAATTTTTCTAAAATCATCAGGTAGGTCATTCCATAAAACAGCTGCTGCATATTTAAAACTATTCTTACCGTAGGTAGATGTTCGTACCCTAGGTATATCTACAATATTGGAATATCTAAAATTATATTTACAATCTTTAAAAACAACTAAATCATGTAAACAAGATGGTGAAAGTTTGTTTAAAATCTTAAAACATTCAATAGCCATGGTACGCATTCTTCTAACTTTCAGAGATGGAACTTTAGCTTTTTCTAATAACTCATCATATGTGCTCTCATAGTCCTCGTATATAAATCGTAAAGCCCTCGCCTGGATTTTTTCTAATTTAGAGGTATTACTTTTATTGCAAAAATGCCACGCCAAAGGACAAAAATTAAAATTAGACAAAATGAAAGTATGAAAAATTGTTAATTTATTTAATTTTGAAAGGAAACAACCAATGCGCTTTAAAACATTCAACTGTTGAGAAGCTTTACGACATATATTTTTAATATGATAATTGAAATTAAGTTGGTAATCAATATCTATTCCTAGTAATTTTACCACTTCATCACAAGTAATTTCAACTGAATCTATTTTAAATACTGGTGTCTTGGCATGTGTCTTATTGCCAACTGCAATGGCTTGAAACTTATCTGGATTAGCCTGCATACAATTGAATTTGAACCAGTCTATCAATACTGAGCTTTCTTTTTCAAGTATATCAATTAATTTCTCATAATTATCATTTACATAAGACAAGGTGTTATCATCAGCATAATTATACAATGTACCATATTCAATAAAATAAAAGATGTCGTTAATAAAAATTTTAAATAACAAGGGGCCAAGTATAGAGCCTTGAGGTACCCCTTTTTGTATATCAGCCCAACTGCTGAGATCTCCCTGAAGTTTGATTTGTTGCTTACGACCAGTTAAATAATTTCTAAGTAATTCCACAGATTTTGGAGATAGGCCGTATGCAGACAGCTTACAAAGGAGAATGTCATGTGGCAGACAGTCAAAAGCCTTCGAAAGATCCATAAGAATTGCTGCCACATACTGATTTTTATCTAGAGCTGTTTTCCAATCTTCAAGGAGTCTCAGCAAAGTTGTCTGACAACCATGACCCTTTCTAAAAGCGCATAAAAAAGTATGAAAAATATTTTCAAATAAATCAGTTAGTTGGTCAGATAAAACCATTTCATAAACTTTAGAAATTGTGGGCAAGATGCTAACTGGCCGGTAGTTCTTTTTGTCTAAAGGGTCATTTTTAACTAGAAACTATCTTAGCATTAACGAGTGTAACCACAATCGATCTTAAAGTGATTGATAACTCTTAAGCAAATCAGTCTACGATCGGTTTAAGGGTGACTTCTAAAGACTCTCTTAACATATTACACCTGTATCACGACGAAGGTTTCTTATTTTTCTGACCACTCCTTAAAGCATACTTTATCATTTAATGAATTCGCCATGCTTTTTTACTATTATGATAAAGTTTACCAGAAGACGAAATAACAAACGTAGATCATGTGGAAATATAGTATTTATTAATAGGGAGAAAAAAAAATTAATAAATAATTAAATAAGATAAATGTAATGTTCATTCTTTTCATGATGTACATTTAACTTGTGTTGCCTGCCGACAGATTCATTTTCCCATTTTTACCACTTGTCTCTTCATACACCTTAACTAAAAACAAGCCGCCATACAAACGGACACCATGCTGTAAATACAGACAGTTAAAAGATATGTATTACATCTACCTATGCTATTAGTGCCTTTGATGAGGGTCCAAGGGGCTGAATAGCCCATATTCCAGACCTCGGAAACAGGTAAACAGGTAAACTTGGAATCTACCTTTTTATTACAGATGTGTTTTTGTCATTTGTAAATCTGTACATACCAACAAAGAACAAACTACTGAGCTTATTAAATGTACAAAGATGTACTATTCATTGAGATTTATATTCTGAATCTGTTCCGACATATCACAAACAACACGAAAGCAATCCACTGAAACAAACGTATAATTTCAGGCTAAAAACCCCAATTTCCATTAAAAAAATATTCGCTCCCTTTTGTTGGGAATATGCATAATGACATTGTAACGTTTTTTATATTATCTTGATACTCATCTTTGATATTGTTTTTGCATTATTCTAGTGAAAGCCAATAGGTTCATTCATATTTCATCATCAATATTTAAAGTCAACTAGTATTTCATAAGAATTCTTTGTAATTAGGTCAGTTGCCCTTTTTGTCCTATATAATTAGGTCATAGGCCCTGTTGTGCCCTAGTGCCCTGTTAAACTGGTGCCCTAGAACCCTGATAATATAATGAATCTGCATTTATTAACCCTAGTAGGGCATATTATTTCTTTGTTCATAGTAGGGCTTTGTTAGGGTAAATCGATGGATATAAAAGGAGAGAGAGGGAGATTAGGAGAGACCGGTGCAGAGATTGATACGTGTAAGTTGTTGGAAGTTATCAGTATTGTTGAGCCTGACGATTGGTTGTATATTTTGTTACTGTTATTTGCTATGCAGTTTTATTAATACAGTGTTAAACTTTATCATCGACTTTGTGTCTCACTTCTCAAACAAGACTTTGTTCAAACTACACCAGGATCCAGATTAACAGGATATTGATTAACCAAACTTAGCATCTAGATATCCTTATTTTATGTAACAAGGAATTCCTTCCTTATTGGAGACTTTACCCGAGTGTATTTATATTAGTGAGTCCTAAAGGTGTATCACCGGGCATTCGTCGTTTAAGGTGTCATAGGCATTTGTCATCAAGGTTCAAGTTCCTGGTTTGATCGTCATTTGTCAACAGAGGAGTAATATCAATAAGACAACTGTGACCCCCGTCCCGTGTGTCCTAGAATACACTTTACTCTTACCCCACGATTTCCTCCTCTTCTTTCGTTACATTGGTGGCAGCGGTGGGATCACTGCGTGTGACTTCAACGAACTTGTTTGTGATTATTTCATTCATTGGATTCGAAGGAATGGAGACTCCAAGGATTACAACCAGGAGGGCACCATCTCAGGCTCCAATGTCGTTCAAGGTAAGGCAGAACTACTTTAGAGATAGATTGGTTTCCGCAGAGGACTCTGATTTTAGTGGTACGCCTACCACTGGTACTCCTCACATGGAGTCAACGCCAGACGTCCGAATTCGTCGGACAGTCGGGCCAGGGACACCCGTAAATCCGAGTAGAGCTTTCCATGAGATGGATGAATTTGTTGAGAGAACTAGCCAAAGTGAAAAGTCTAGACGTTGGAGGACATTTTGGCTGGTTTGGTTTAGTTTACTTAGTATTAGTACAGGTCTCGTCGCAGCATAGCGTGGGTATATTTTCCCGACAACAGGATTGTGCAAAAATCACAGGAGTATATAATGATTGGGTTACTTTCAATTATGGGGCTAGTGATATCAACGTTTGTCATTAAAGCAATTTGGCACTCAGTCCAAACCGAGGAGTTATCCCCACATGTGGTCCGGGGACGTATCAGATCCTGCTGATGAGTTTGGTCGTTATTCGGAACACGTGGTAGCGGGGCAGCCTGGTGAATATTACCATGATGATGACGTACCTTTCATTTCGGCCTCAGATCCATATTGCCCTGTTGTAGAAGGGCAAGGGAATGGAAATATTGCATCATTCGGGCAAAGTAACAACCAAGTAGGGCAATAACCTGTTCCAGGTTTTTCTAATCGGGCAATTGGATCTCCTATTGCAACAGCGACAAATATGGATGGTGATGCCAATAAGAACTGTCAGAAGAAACAGACGGGTGCCGAACGACTAAATAGCGTTAAAGACGATGATGTCAATGGCTATGTAATGGAAACATTGGGGGGAAGGACTGGACCAGCAACAAAATATCCTGTACGTAGGACATTTTCTGGGACAAACAACTGTAGCGAAATCAGCCGTTCACATCAACATATATGTAATTACCTGGACTGACCCCCTTTGTTATTACAATGGTCATATTAGAAATCCGTTGACATCCGTGTTATTTTTAATCAAAACATGGCACAAACGATATTTATTTGTTAAGGATGAATTAATAAACACATACAGATTATTATCTTTAGATTATCACTTATTTGGAATTAATATTTAACAAGAAACATTTGATAATGAATTCAGCTTGTTAGGCTAACCGAACATCATATGAAACAGTTGTTTTGATTGGTTAATTCAATTTAGAAATTGACAGGCTTTCTTTTAGGGTCGCGTTCATCGTACTTAAGCCCGAAGATTTGGCAGTGAAAGCTGGTTGTGAAACAATACGACTTTTTGCTGGGTGCTGCGTTGTTCCTCTGGCAACAACTCATGGCCCTCATGGGTTGGTGATTGTTTCAAGGTTAGTGACAACCATTTGCTGGGTCCGGTGTTGAAACCAGTGGTTACAACTGACGACTCACATTTCGTTTGGAACTATTATTAATTCACACAGTTTTCATGTTGTTTATGGTATAGATCTGTCGTCTAAGGTTGTGACATAGTTTTCGGTTGAGACAAGGTTTGAGACATAGGGTTCGAGACATAGGTCTGAAGCAGGTGTTGGTGACTGGTGACTGGTTAGTTAGGTTTCAGACACGGTTTGAAACAAAGTAGTTGTTTATAAATATTCATTGTTTATATTGTGGTCTGTGTAGTGTTAGTGTGTGTTGCATTAGGATAGTTATATATTAGTCTGTGTAGATAGTGATTTAGCATTTATTATTTGCAAGGAGCCATTGTACCTATTTTAGTTTGTTGGGTTAGACATTGTTTGAACATTTTTGTTATACAAGACTATTATTTGTCAGGTCCCCAGGAAACTGGTACGGACCCAGTGTTTATATACATCCATTCAGGTTACACGCTACAAATTGGTGGCAGCGGTGGGATCTGTTCAAAATTAGTTTTGTATCATAGTAAATTGAAATGGCCATGTCAAGAGAGGATATAAGTCTTTTGTATGATCATGATGAAAGCTTGACCGAAGAACAGCTTCGGCGGGAGATAGAGCATTTAAATGCAGAGTTGGGGAATGTTAAGGTCCGCGAATATAGGAGAAGCATATCCCCAGTTCCCATGCCCGTGCATCAAGAAACACGGAGGTCAACTGACTCTGGGATAGGTTCAGGTAGAAGGCCTGTACAATCAAATGCCCCTATTTTCGAAACAAGTAGGTATAAGACACCTACGAGGTTTGATACCTCCACACCTTATTTAGGGGAAAGGCAAACCACAAGTGAACTTGGTTCGGGTATCTACCAAACACCTAGACAAACTTCGCCAAGTGACAGGTTTGTTACAACTACACGACCAAGTTACAGGCCATTAGCTGATACTTCCTCTAAAGTAACAGGCACAATAGAAAGGAGGCATGATGGTCACGAACATGTTGAAAGTATGAAAACTAAAAATATAGTCAAGCCGGCAACCTATGATGGTAAGGGCCCCTGGCTTGACTACAAGTCACATTTTGATGCTTGTTCGGAGATCAACCACTGGTCTGACAAGGAAAAAGGCTTGTACCTGGCTGTGTCCCTTAGAGGTCAGGCACAAGGTGTGTTAGGGAACCTTCCCTTGGAATCACGCCAAGATTTTAAAGAGCTGGTTAAGTCTTTAGAGGAGCGGTTTTCGCCCTCGAACCAGACTGAGTTGTATAGAACTCAGCTAAGAGAAAGAAGGCAAAGAGCGGTTGAGACACTGCCCGAGTTAGGTCAAGATGTAAGGCGCCTGGCAAATCTCGCTTACCCAACCGCTCCAAACGATGTGCGAGAAACCTTAGCCAAGGAGCAATTTATAGACTCATTGATTGATGGAGACATGCAGCTGAGGATAAAACAGGCAAGACCCATCAATCTCAACGATGCCATTAGGCATGCAGTTGAGCTGGAGGCTTTCAATAAAGCCGAGCTAAAAAGAAATGAAGGAGGTGGGTACCTAAGGTCTGCTACAGAACAAGAGACCAAAGATGAAACAACCACCCTTCTAAAGACAATGCAACAAGCATTGACAGACCTACAGAAAGAGGTCAAAGGTTTGAAAAGTAAGCAAACACCTAGGGATCAAAATTTAAGACAATGTCATGCTTGTGGAAAGCCTGGACACATTGCCCGGTTTTGTCCCAGAGGAGATGTGACATGCTATGGTTGTGGGGAGAAGGGACACGTGGTTCGTTTCTGCCCGAAAGGACGAAGGCAAAGCCAAAACGGGGTCGGCAAAAAGGTAGAAATAATGATGATCAGGGTAAGACAGATACTACACCTGTCACATCTGACAAAACCCCAGGTTCTGTGGGAGTGCATAAACTAGCACCAGAGGCTGGTATGTTTATCAAGGCAAAGGTGAATGCGGTTATTACAAATTTGCTGATAGACACTGGGGCTACAGTGACCCTTATTTCAACTGGTTTTATTAAAGACATGAGCAACATGCCAACATTAAGTCCGTCACAGCGGGACATACTGACAGCGAATGGGGAATCTCTAAAAGTAGCAGGCAAAACCATTATTGAAATTCAATCGGACAATTTTAAGTGTCTGAACGAAGCAGTGGTTGCTGATATAAACGTAGATGGGATACTGGGGCTTGACTTTTTGAAGAGTCAACATGCCGAAATTGACATGTGCAACAACACTATCAAAATCCAAGGTCACAAAATTCAGTTTAATATTCAAGGGCAAATCGGGTGTTACAGGGTCACGGTTTCTGGAACCGTTGTTATGCCTCCACAAAGTGAAATAGTGGTAAACGGGAAAGTGAATGATAGGTTTCCTATTTTGTTTAAAGTAGGACTTGTAGAACCAACTGAAGACTTTAGAAAATCTGACAAAGCATTGGTTAGCAGAACCCTTGTTAAAACCAATAAAGATATACCACTTCGACTTATGAATGTTTCTTCACAGCCCAAAACCTTATACGAGGGAACAGTTATTGCTAAGATCAAGCCAGTAAGTGAGATAGCTAGTCCAGTGTCAGGAAAAATACATAACAAAACCGAATTTCCTCCCTATTTAAAAGATTTGTTTGAGCAATCAGTCCAGGATCTGTCCCCGGAACAGGGTTCAAAAGTAAAACATCTTTTGCAGACATTTTCGCATATTTTTGCCAAGGATGATGCAGACTTCGGTAGGACCAGTATCATCAAGCATGAAATCGAAGTCCAAAATGCAAGGCCGGTAAAGGAACCTCCAAGACGGGTTCCCTACCACCTACAGGGTGAATATGATACGGCCATACAGGATATGCTAAACAAGAATGTCATAGAACCCTCAACAAGCCCGTGGGCATCAGGGGTAGTCCTTGTAAAGAAAAAGGACGGATCTACACGGTTCTGTGTGGACTACCGTAACCTCAACAAGGTCACTATCAAAGATGCCTACCCTCTCCCAAGGATCGATGATTCCTTGAACCAAATGTCAGGGGCAAAGTGGTTCTGTGTCCTCGACCTATGTTCGGGGTACTGGCAGGTAGAGTGCCACCCAAAAGACCGCCCAAAGACCGCATTTGCTACCAGGAGAGGTCTTTATCAATTTCAGGTAATGCCGTTTGGCTTATGTAATGCCCCAGCCACGTTTGGACGGCTTATGGAGACTGTCTTAGCTGGGTTGCAATGGGACATTTGTCTTATATACCTGGACGATGTTATCATATACGGCAAAAACTTTGATGAAATGATTCGGAATTTGTCTTTAGTCTTTGACAGACTATCGTCCGCGGGTCTTAAAGTCAAGCCTAGAAAATGTCGACTATTTGCTAGAGAGGTGGAGTATTTGGGCCATGTGGTGTCAGAGAATGGTATATCAACAGACTCAAAGAAAATCGAAGCTGTTAAAACATGGCCCGAACCAACAACCGTAACTGAGCTCAGATCCTTCATTGGTTTCTGTAGCTATTATCGAAGATTCATTGAAGGATTCGCAGATATTGCAAAGCCTTTGCATAAGTTGACACAAAAAGTCAAGCTTTTTGTATGGACAGATGAATGTCAGGTGTCTTTTGACCAGTTGAAAAATTGTTTGGTTAGGTCACCAGTCTTGGCACATCCAGACTTTAGTCAACCATTCATTCTAGACACTGACGCTAGCAATAGCTGCATTGGAGCTGTGTTATCACAGGTGCAGAATGGCCAAGAGAAGGCCATCGCATTTGCCAGTAGGAGCATGACAAAATCGGAGAGAAAATATTGTGTAACTAGAAAGGAGCTCTTAGCTGCTGTCTACTTCACCAAATATTTTCGCCATTACTTACTGGGCAGGAAATTTGTCATCAGAAGCGACCATAGTTCGCTGCGTTGGCTTCTCAATTTTAAAGAACCTGAAGGGCAAATGGCAAGATGGCTCCAGATTCTCTGCTCTTTTGATATGGAGATACAGTACAGAGCAGGTCGCAAACACTCTAATGCGGACGGAATGAGTCGTGTGCCTTGTAAACAGTGCCAACACTGTGGAACATCGGAAGACACATCTCCTCCAATGTGTCAAAGAGATGACACAATTCACGTGTGAAGTTTGTAGCCAGGTGTTTAAGAAGAAAGAGTATATGAAGAGACACATGAAGAACATCCATGGACAGGTACCCAACACTGGACCAAAAGTGGTGGAAGTTAACAAAAAAGATGAAGGGTCTGATAAGGAATCATCAGACGAGGATAGTCAGGAAGATGATGACATCGAGAAGTACAATCCGGGGGAATTGATAGGAGACATCTCTGACGACGGAGATAATCATGATGATGACAAACACGAGAAACCAAAGAGTAGTGATAAGACAGATCTAAAAGGTACTAGTGACTTGGAGCTGGGAAGAACGCAAAGGAAATCGTGCTCACCAAGACCTGTTGCAGCACATATCAAAAGGAAACTGGATGTTTCGGCTAATACAAGGATAAGTGAGGAGCTTGTGGAAGCTGACAGGTCTCAGAAGGTGGATGTCGTTAGCAACGACACACAGATAGTTAATGTTGAGCCTTCAAAAAGGCTAAAGATGGATGAGCTTCACCAGGACAAAGTCACCCAGACAAATGTGGCAAAGGAGAGGAAGATGGTAAGGATCGTCACAAAGTATGTGGAAGAAGGAAGACAAGTTGAGAAGATAGAAGAGCACGAGACGATTTGGATTGTGTGAACTATGGGCAAGACCTAATATCATATGCATTGGAGCATTATATAAAATAGATTTACTTCTCTTCGTTTTTGTTTATATCATTTCAAACCCTACCCTTGTACGTCACCTTTAATTGACAGGAACTCTTACACCAAGCGGTCTGCTTAAGTTGGCATGAAAGATAGCTGGTGCGGGATCGGAACTGTTTGCTTTAGACTAATGACGTCTAATGGGTGTTATGACATTAGGTTATGTTCAAATTCTTAAACATTTATATTTGCTTCCAGACTGCGTGTGGAACATTTATACCTGTTTTATGTGGTGTTCTGGCACAAAGTTTTGCAGTGCTAGATGGGAATAGACTTCAGAGCTATTGCGGAAACAGTTCGGGGTTAATGTTATGAAAAAGACACATGGTTTGATGTTTTTAGCTTGTTTGTTAAATTGGACGGTTTATTTTATGGTGTTGGTGTAGGAATATTATTTAAAGTCATGCGAGGACGCATGAAGTCGGAGGCGTGGGTAGTGTAGCGAAATCAGCCGTTCACATCAACATATATGTAATTACCTGGATTGTCCCCCTTTGTTATTACAATGGTCATATTAGAAATCCGTTGACATCCGTGTTATTTTTAATCAAAACATGGCACAAACGATATTTATTTGTTAAGGATGAATTAATAAACACATACAGATTATTATCTTTAGATTATCACTTATTTGGAATTAATATTTAACAAGAAACATTTGATAATGAATTCAGCTTGTTAGGCTAACCGAACATCATATGAAACAGTTGTTTTGATTGGTTAATTCAATTTAGAAATTGACAGGCTTTCTTTTAGGGTCGCGTTCATCGTACTTAAGCCCGAAGATTTGGCAGTGAAAGCTGGTTGTGAAACAATACGACTTTTTGCTGGGTGCTGCGTTGTTCCTCTGGCAACAACTCATGGCCCTCATGGGTTGGTGATTGTTTCAAGGTTAGTGACAACCTTTTGCTGGGTCCGGTGTTGAAACCAGTGGTTACAACTGACGACTCACATTTGGTTTGGAACTATTATTAATTCACACAGTTTTCATGTTGTTTATGGTATAGATCTGTCGTCTAAGGTTGTGACATAGTTTTCGGTTGAGACAAGGTTTGAGACATAGGGTTCGAGACATAGGTCTGAAGCAGGTGTTGGTGACTGGTGACTGGTTAGTTAGGTTTCAGACACGGTTTGAAACAAAGTAGTTGTTTATAAATATTCATTGTTTATATTGTGGTCTGTGTAGTGTTAGTGTGTGTTGCATTAGGATAGTTATATATTAGTCTGTGTAGATAGTGATTTAGCATTTATTATTTGCAAGGAGCCATTGTACCTATTTTAGTTTGTTGGGTTAGACATTGTTTGATCATTTTTGTTATACAAGACTATTATTTGTCAGGTCCCCAGGAAACTGGTACGGACCCAGTGTTTATATACATCCATTCAGGTTACACGCTACACAACGATTTATGGAACGAGTTTATTCTATATATTTTGAAAACATAGCGGAGCTTAATATGTGGAGTAGCGAGAGGGGCCAGGCTGAATCATATGCTTATGGTATGCCTTTAATAGTACAAAGAGACTACTGCCGTTTGAAAGAGAAGATAAAGGTACGTTTCGGACATTCCGCTTTGAAGGAACGTTTTGTCACCGAGGCAAAACTGAAAAAGAGACAACCTAATGAATCGCTTAGAGATTTCGGTCAAGCTATAGAGGATTTGTACCGAAGAGCATACCCTGACAATCCTGAAATTGTTGAAGAGAACTGCATTAAATCCTTTCTCGACAAGTGCGGCCAATCAGAAGAATTCCGACTTGCTGTTAAAAGGACAAGGCCAAAGACCCTGCAAGAGGCGGTTATCAACGCCATGCAGGAGGAGTGCCTTAGGGCTGGGGAGAAAGACCTCTCTAAGGATGGTAGACCTATACAACGATCTATATATGAGGTTGGTAATGATGTAGATACAGGGGCGGATCCAGGATTTCAAGTTAGGGGGGGGGACGCACTTTAAAAAATTGAGCCGAGCGGAGGGAGGCGCGAAAATATTTGGGGTATTTCGTGTGAAAAAACACGATTTTACGCCAAAAAATCATATTTTTTCCAATTTTAGGGGGGGGGGGGGGGGCGCGCGCCGGGTGCGCCCCCCTCTGGATCCACCCCTGAGATACCAGGTAAGTTGGTACAAATACAGGTGGATTTACGAGACATGATTTTATTAGAAACCAAGTGAGTTATGGTCCTTATAGGAACCAGAATGATTTGAATTCATATCCACGTTATAACGGGATAAGGTCCCAAGCGCGACCTTATCAACGTAGTATGGCACGTGGAAGAAGTGGACCAAATGTATATGGGAATTGTCCACAGAGTTTCTGAGCAGAAGGAAGAGTTTGTAGATATTCCAGGGAGGCCCCTTTAAACTAGAAGGGACCGGCATTAGGGGCCATGTATCGGTCTTCCCACAACGGCCTAATGAAATGATAGAGACTAGTTTCCAAAAGAAAAAGAGATGGAAGCGGAAGAGGCAAAAGTTAAGGGAAAATAAGAGTTTGATTAGTAGTTCTTGTAGCAGTGACGATAGAGCCCCTGACGTCCTAGGCCCTAATTTGGGAACCTTGGCAGATCAGGAACGCACTACATCACACACTAAAGTACAAAGTACGGGTTGTATGACGATACCAGGTAGCGTCGAAGGGGTTTTGGCAAATTTCAAAATTGATACAGGGGCTAAGAGCACCTTTATTACTACAGAGACATATGAGGTGATGGTAGACAAGCCGGTACTCCAACCTGTTCTTAATTATCATGTTACTGCAAACGGTCAACAATTAGAGTGCTTAGGAAAAGCTACGATGTCCATTGCATTTGAAGACATTAGTTTTGAACACGAGGTGATAGTGGGGGGTGTTAAGAGTAATTTAATAGGAGAAGACTTTATAGTGAAGTATAGGGTCGTATGGGATCATGACGAATCCTGCACGATAATAAAGGGCCAATGTATACCCTTGGATATGGGGGATGAAAGATTGATGTCCGGGCGTGTAATTGCCTTAGAGACGATGACGGTGCCAGTAGGGCACGAGGCTGTAATAAAGTCAGGTTTAGCTAAGATTACACACAGTAATTGTATCGGCGTCCTAACCCCTGAAATATCTTTTCTAAAATGAATGAGATAAAAAGTTCTTACCAGAGTTGCATAATATGTGTTGCTACTGTGAACACGGGTCACATTGTAAAGCCTCCTGTCTGGGACGGACATTGCTGCCACAATCTATACACGGATACTCGTTCATTTTGCAGTTTGAATCTCGAATTAGGGTAACCTTTCATTATATATTTTCTTCGGCTTGGCAAATATTTCCCAAATAAAATTCAGCTTCTATCGACTTTTGAAGTCCAACAAAATATTAAAGCATTGATCTATGATTAAAGAAATTAAATTTGGCAATTAAAGCTATCTAATTAAAACAGTTATGTAAGTCAAAACAGAAATGAAAATAATCATCTCGTTAAGTTTATCTATGATTTATTGATAAAGGGACTTATAATAGTTATCAAAACAAAAGTTATTTACAAATATTAATGAATTGTCTCTTTGACTTTGATGTCAATTTAATTAAAGATGATTAAAAAAAAAACACACATAAAAATTTGTATAAACAACGTCTAAATGTAAAAAAAATACAAAATAAGTTTTTAAATTTAATCAAATTATTATTTCCTTGGAATTACAGATTTGCCTTTCATTCAGTACCGATATGTCTAGTACCGAGTACCGAAATGTCCAGTACCGAGTACCGAAATGTCGCATATGTTCAGTACCGAGATGTCCAGGTACCGAGTTGTCCTGATACTGTTATTAGACACGCACAGGCACAACACAGGAGAGAGGCGATGGCAGAGGCCCGAAGTAGAAGAAGAAGATGGCGCTTGAAGTACCCAGAACTGAATTATAAAATGAACATTTTTGAACAATTGATAAGGGTTCTGAAATATTTTTTTTCAAGGCATGCCATACTTACATCTATGTTTTTATTTTTTTATTTTTATGCAAATGTTTTTATATGAATGTACATATTGTTTATTTTTTTGCTGTTGATATATACATGCATTCATAGTTTTGGTCTATGACCCTGATGTTATTTTGGCGTCATACGCCCCTTTCTGAGTGAATGTACATATACTAAAAATATATATATATATTTTTTTTTTAATTAAGTGGTGTGAAAATCATTCGGAACCCTACATTCTTGGTGTTTCGAGTTAATTCAATGTTTGACAATCATGTTTTTTTTTTATATATTGATACGTTCATCTTTTTTTGGTTTAAGATTTTGGAGCTTGATTCCCATTCTTGTTTGGTGTTTCAAGGCCCTTATTAAAGTATTTGATGTACATATGTAGTTAAAAATTAAGTCTTGGACCCCAAAAATTCATTTGGAGTCTTAGGGTCATGCGATAAATGATTTAGTCATTTTATGTCTAGTCAAAGTAACTTTTGCTCAGGTGCATAATATTTTACATATTTTTGATGATTATTTTTGTGTGTGTGTGTGTGTGTATGTGTTTTTATATGCGCATACATGCAAAAAAGAATTTTATGATGGTGTTCAGGGGTTTATTATTGAGAAATGGCGTTGCCATTTTATTTTTTTTTATATGTAAATTCCTGAACAGTGGAGGTTCAGTGCAAGGAGAGGGGCTGTGTAACGTTTTTTTGTTTATTATCTTGATACTCATCTTTGATATTGTTTTTCCATTATTCTAGTGAAAGTCAATAGGTTCATTCATATTTCATCATCAATATTTAAAGGCAACTAGTATTTCATAAGAATTCTTTGTAATTAGGTCATTTCCCCTTTTTGCCCTATAGAATTAGGTCATAGGCCCTGTTAAACTGGTGCCCTAGAACCCTGATAATATAATGAATCAGCATTTATTAACCCTAGTAGGGCATATTATTTCTTTGTTCATAGTAGGGCTTTGTTAGGGTAAATCGATGGATATAAAAGGAGAGAGAGGGAGATTAGGAGAGACCGGTGCAGAGATTGATACGTGTAAGTTGTTGGAAGTTATCAGTATTGTTGAGCCTGACGATTGGTTGTATATTTTGTTACTGTTATTTGCTATGCAGTTTTATTAATACAGTGTTAAACTTTATCATCGACTTTGTGTCTCACTTCTCACACAAGACTTTGTTCAGACTACACCAGGATCCAGATTAACAGGATATTGATTAACCAAACTTAGCATCTAGATATCCTTATTTTATGTAACAAGGAATTCCTTCCTTATTGGAGACGCTACCCGGGTGGATTTATATTAGCGAGTCCTAAAGGTGTATCACCGGGCATTCGTCGTTTAAGGTGTCATAGGCATTTGTCATCAAGGTTCAAGTTTTTGGCTTGATCGTCATTTGTCAACAGAGGAGTAATATCAATAAGACAACTGTGACTCCCGTCCCCTGTGTCCTAGAATACTGACTCCCGTCCCGTGTGTCCTAGAATACTGTGACCCCCGTCCCGTGTGTCCTGGAATACTGTGACCCCCGTCCCGTGTGTCCTTGAATACTGTGACTCCCGTCCCGTATGTCCTAGAATACTGTGACCCCCGTCCCGTGTGTCCTAGAATACTGTGACCCCCGTCCCGTGTGTCCTGGAATACTGTGACCCCCGTCCCGTGTGTCCTAGAATACACTTTACTCTTACACCACGAATTCCTCCTCCTTTTTCGTTACAACATTACTTAATTTAATTACTTGCACGAATTGTGACAAAACCCACAGAAGTTGCACTGCAGCTGGAAGTTGAGCACGAGTCATCCAACATATCAGCAACAATAGATGAAATAACATTAAAAGTGGCTTCATCAAATGTGGCATCATCATTGATTTCAAATATATCATCTTCTGATGAAGAATCATCATAAAAACCATGGAAGGTATCAAATCCATCACGAGACGACATGTCATCATCTATTCTATGATTCTACTATGCTGGGATAACCTTATAATAACGAAAATATGTCCGGTCCTAATTAAACATAACCACAGGTTAAAAATAAGATACAATGTTATATATGTGGTGTGTGTGTGTGTGTGTGTGTGTGTGAAATGTTTACAATGTATTTCCAAAACTTTTAAAATAATACAAACTTATTCAACACCACAGAATGATAATGGGTCTTTCTGAGTTCACTGGAATATATATATGTGCAAATACCAGTTTTACATGTATAGACGTATAGTAGTATATGCTGTGCACAAATGCATGGTCTCACGGTCACATTGAAGTTGTGGCTTCAAGGTCAAATAACAAAAATAGCGGCATTATTTTAATACAGACAATACATTACATGTTTGCAACATAAGACTGCAAGCAGACATTACAAATAAGTGCAATCAAAATACAATTAATCCTACCTCACATGAGGTGTGAATGTCCTCTACTTAGGGAAGACCATTTAACTTGAAAGGGGGGGGGGGGGGGGAGGGGGTTATGTTTTTTTTCTAAAAAAAATATTCTGATTCCCAATGTTGCTGAAAAAAATATTCTAATTTTGGTGGAGGAAAAAAAAAAATCTGATTCAGAGTTTTTGTCATATAACCTAATGTTAAATTCTGGAAAAAAAGTTAGCGCTCTGCGCGACAAAAAAAAATTATATTTTAACTCTTGTGTTGTCCGAAAAAAAATATTCTGAACGAAACAAAAAACCATAACCTTCAAGTTAAATGGTCGGTCCCTTAGTGGAATGAGACCGTTAAAATTACTTTAACATTACTGATATAAGAATTTAATTCATTCACATTATTTATGTTTTTAATTGCAAACTTTAAGTACTATACCATAGATATATAGATACTAAATTCAAGGACGTATACGTCCTTGCTAAATTCCACTAAAAATCCCCTTCTATTCATGTACATTGTAGTTGCCATATACCGGGTATAATACATCTGGTTGAATATATATTATTTTTATATTATTTCGAAATAATATAGTTAATAAAGCTTGGCCAACTTAAAATAAAAGGCATTACAAAATTCTCGCGATAAAACTATATGCAATCTTACAGCAATATAAATCGAGAAAAATATAGTATAGTGTTTTATAATGCAATAAATTCTACGTGATGAATAATTTGACTGGTAAGACAACTCGACAAGACAGTTCCAGGCCTCCGTGGTTAGACCCTACTTGTCAAAAGTAAGCCATTACTTGAAAGTTCCGTGATAGATAAAGCTTTTAATGCAAGGGTTTAATCTTAATTTTGACATGATAATCACATGACTCAGAGATATCTCTTTCTACAATTTTCCTTTTGGATTTTGGAACTGTTCTAACAGTGTCGTATTTTTTGTTTATCATTTTATTATTCCATTACGCAGTTGTCCCATTATTATGGGAGGAATCATTTAAATTATGTCTGTGATAAAGCACATTTATTTTATGAATTAATATTATTCTTAACAAAACACAAGGATATATTTAAATAACTGAATGTCGTGAAGAAGAAAAATAAATGATTTTATGCAAAACGTGAGTAAACAGTAATAATTTCTGCCTTTCTTGATGCTTACTGTAGAAAAACTCCCGCGGAATTTCTTTTCCATTATAGTTGTCTCCCTTTCTGTAGTTACGTGATTTGATTGGTTAATAACTAAAAACCGGAAAGCATGGCTGCTGTTGCAAAATACAGAAAATTCGTCTGATAGAAAAATATAATCTTCTGCATTTTCATGGCTCTTACAACAATTTATCCTTAGGACGGCTAATTCACTCATGGTTAAAACCATTTTAGTGTGGAAATTGCATGAGTAGATCGAAATGACTCGACAAAACTAATCAATTTGTGAATGGAAAACAAAAAAAATGACACAATAGAAAAAGAAAATGTTGCTTAATTTGATAATTGATAATGTTGTGTGAAATATTAGCAAATTCAAATCTAAAATGACAGACGTTCAGATAGAGGGATTGAATCCAGTATATGATGAATCGGGTACCTATAAAATAGACCCAACAACAAATAATAATCATGGGATAGAAAATGGTACAGAGGCTGACACTGAAGCTCCTTGTATTGACATTATTATAAACAATGTTGTGTCTACATTTAGTACAAGATGTCATTTAAACTTGAGGACAGTTGCAATGGAAGGAGTCAATGTTGAATACAAGAGAGAGCAGGGAGTATGTATCATATTTTGAGGATTTTTCATTTGAAAAAGATACAATCGGACACATTTTCACAGGACAATATTATGGCTTACATGGTTACATCTCATTTTGTCACAATCGTACCTGGCATTGCCATAACTAATATGAGGCAGGTGCAACCTGAAACGCTCCCGAAGAACAGTAATTTTTCTTCCTGTTTACAAAATATCAAGCTTAAAAATAACCACCTAAAACTCCAAACTCCGGACAGTTTTTGTATCCGCTACCGAACATTGTTTCATTTTCATTTCGACTAGAGTTCCGATTTAGGTCACATTATTTTTCTTTTAATTTATTTCCGGTTTGGCAGCCATATTGTTGAAGATTTTGAAGTTCCATAGTACCTATTCATACTTCTACCATTAACGGTCCCGAACTTCGGGAGCGTATTAACTAGCTGCAGAACCGTAGCTCTTAATAAGTCTTATTATGTTTTTTCTGTTTTAAAACTTACGAAATTACGACCTCTACTTGAGTCACATGTTTGGATACAATTACACTGTGTTATAGTTGGGTTGGGGTGTATAAATCGTTTCGTTAAATATTTTTCTACAACCTTCCACAGTTAATTACCTTTCATATAGCAGTGAAAGGAACCACAACTTGGCAAAAGCGAGAAGAGAAAAAATTTGGCGAGTACGTTTGTGTAAGAACTCTACAATCCGGCGACCGAACATCATGAGGCGAGTTCTGATTATTTTGCACTCGCCCCTGTCAACCAACTTGACAAAGTAGTTTCTTAGTCAATGATTCCGTAAAATTTTTGATTTGACAATAAAATATGTGAAGAAATCCTTCAAAATCGTTGATAGGACTAGTGGTGCAATGTTTCACGTCCGCCTGACATATTGATTTCTCTTATTGATATAAAATATTACTGTGTTGAATACATTAATGTGTCGTTCAACTCTCCCTTGTCAACATGCTGTGGTCGTATTATGCTTCGCTCTGTGTACCCCTTTCTAATTCTTGTGTAGAAACCACAATTTTGCACAACCTTCATTAATGGTCGTCCAATAATAAACACAGGTAATTTATAATCAGATCAATGTTACAGGCTCTGCTTTGTTTATTTAAAAGACTGAAAAACAAGGAGTTGATTATATTTTCACATTAGTTATTTATTTGTAGATGTGCAATATGAGGATAAGGAGGCCATACACAACTGCCAGTATTTGGTCATCAGGGAAGATTACCTGTACAGGTGCTACAAGGTAATTATGTCACCTGTCTAGCTGAGTCACACATAGAAGGATCACAATCCAATGTCTTGCATTGTCGTCCACATTGGTGTCACACTTTCCTTAATCTGCAACTTCTCCTTAACTACAATATAGGAAAAAAACAGACTTACACAAAACCTTCTACAGTAACTGAAGTTGTGCACCTAGTATTTTATTTTTTTTCCATCAAATTGATTTCTGGGGTTTCCCAGAGCCAATAAGTGAATTTCAGTGTGGTACATGGTTGTATAGAGGGGTGTCACTAGGGCCATCAAAGTATTAATTTCCTTGGCAACGTATGAATTTCCGGGGTAAAGTATTAATTTTTAATGCTTTTCTGCAGAGATTCAATGTGAACCTTGGGGATTAATACAAAATCGCGGAGATTAGGCTTGCACTGAGAGATTAAGAGCTACACCGTCAAATTAATACTTTGCCGTTCAATTTAATATTTTATTCGGCAGGATAAATCGATAATCTTTATATATAATTATCTTTATATTGTATAGATGTTTGTACATTTATCGATTTTTTACGGATGGGTACGTATACGCGATCGAGTTGAGAAAACGTGGATGTTTGTTTTCATTTAGTAACGAATTTGTATGGTATTGATAGTGTATTCACCGTTGGCAGAAGTAATAAACGAATACACAACAAATGAAAATGGAATACATATTTCGCCAAAGATCGAGTCTGTATTAATGAATATATGCAATCAAATATTCACGGCTGACAAAAAATTAAAACGTAATTTACACATTTCACCAAGATCCAGTTTAACAGCCGTTTTTCATGTCAGAATTAAATGACTGATCGACTATGAGAGCTATATATAGCACACAGGTAAATTATTGTACATAGCTGTATATATTTATATGTATTTCTTTTATTTTACAGAACAGACATTTCAAGAAAAGATATCAAAATATAAAATCGTTTTGTTTTGCGTTATTTTTTTTTTACTTTCCACAAGTTATTTTTTTATTATTTTCTGTTAAGTTTTTATCATTTATTTTTTAATTACACTTTATTATTATTGCTGTATTACTTTTAATAACAACTGTTTTCACTAACAAAACTATTTCTTTTATAAGTTAATTGTTAACTTGTATGTGTGTTTGTTTATAATATATTTCTTTCTTCAGTTTTCTTTTTATTGATTTTCATTCAAAAAGTGTGTGAACTGATAGTATACCTGTGCAATGATACAGGAAATGATCCCACTGGGGGTTCTGACATTTTTATGACCTTGTGTATAATTAACTTAAATTCATTACTCATTATTCCTTCTTGCACTAGAAAAAAGTCCCTATCCTGTCGTCACCAATGATTAGTTCATCATTCTTCCCACACGAAATGTTTGATTGAATATTGAAATAAATTGTGAAAAGTTGAATTAGAAACCTGTCGTTGCCAAATTAACCCACCCGTCCATCATTTTTCCCACCCGAAATGTTTTCAAATAATGAATATTCAAATAGTTGAATTTGACTGCTACTTACGCGAGAGAACTGTCCCAATACTGCTGTCTTTCATAAAAAAATTAAATGTCAGTTAGTAAGATTTTATTTCCGTATTTTGTCTCGAATTTTGTCCAGAACAATAAAACCTCAAAACGAGATTGAATATGAAAATAAATTCTGAAAAAGTGAATTTGATTCCTGCTTGTAGAAAACGGTCCATTATTCTGTTTCCGAGCTAACCAGTCTCTGCTCTTTCTCCTTAATGCTGCGTGCTTAGCGGAGAAGCAACAAATACCAATTTTAGATAAATACAGCTATGTACAATAATTTACCGGTGTGCTATATATAGCACTCGTGGTCAAGTCAAATTCTTTATTATGCCTCAGACCAGGGCCCCCACTACTTTGAAATTAGAGGGAGAAGTGACTTCTCTTTCAGGTGCTGACAAAAGAGAAGTGAGAGACAACAGGGAGAAGTGGTGAGAGTATAGGGAGAAGTCAAAATATTTCTCAAATTGTACCACTTTTCACATTCCCGGGGCATTATCATTGCATTCGTATGATATAATGTACTTGTTATGCATTAAGGTATATTCAGTAGTTTAATTCCTTGTTTTTGTTAGCATATCATCTCTCTGATTTACATATGTCCTTGTATTTGTTTTTTGTTTGTTTGTATTAAATAAACCCTTTTCAGATTCTTTGTTTTGTCTTGCAGATGATAAAGGCACATATATGATAGTCAACTATTGTCCAATAAATAATAAATAAATAAGATTGAATAATAAATTTTATTTCGACATCAGCATTGTTTCAAACAAGTCACACATAGATAAAATGACAAAACTGTGAAATCACTAATTATTTAATCAAATTTTAATGAGTGTATATTATTTACATTGCTTCTCTTTAATCACTGATTGATATTAATTAAGAAACTAATCATATCCACAAAGTTAACAATCCCTTTAGATAGCCGCCATCAAACCCCAAATAAATGAAATAAAACAATACCGACGTTATTTTCCTGAGTACGGATCCGTAGTACAGTTTTTATATTCGTAACTGTTTCGATTATGCCCCATTACAATGGCGGTTTGAAAAACGGAAATTTTGTAGTAAAAATATACCAATGTTTTACTGTTAAAACAGTTAAAATTAGCAAAGCGACTTGGTAAAATTACAGGGCGACTTCCACTTCTCTTTTGGCACTAGTACAAAGCGAAGTGAGCAGCCACAAGGCGACTTCTTTGCCCGAATTGCCCTCCAACGTGAGCCCTACCTCAGACACTTAAGTGTGGTCGATCAGTCATTTAATTCATGAAAACTGGCTGTTAAACTCGATCTTGGTGAAATGTGTAAATTACGTTTATATATTTTGTCAGCCGTGAATACTTGATTGCATATACAGTACTCCCTCTGTCTATCGCCAACCTCGCCTATCACCAAAATTCTCGTCTGTCCCGATTTCCCCCCATTAAAAATACCCTGTTATACTGCCAAACTCAGCTACCTCCATCCTCCACAGGTTTTCAGACACAAAAGTCGTAAAACCAATTTAAATTCCCTCGTTAGTACTGCCCACAACTACCTTTTGACAGCTGTGTATTGATTGGTAATTATGGAATGTCAAGACTGGTCATCAGACACGGTCATTGATCTCATAGTTGAGGGTCGGAACAGGTGAGTTGTTTTGATTAGAATAATTACCTGTACAATGTATTTACTTTTTAGCCGAGTTGCAACGAAGTCGAACTCGGCTTATAATATGATGAATGTTGTCCGGGCGTCAATTTTTTCTTTTCCGCATAATATCTTAAGAATGAAATGTCTGATCTAAATGAAACTTGGTACACACATGCCTGGTGGTGAGAGGAGGAAGCCTATTGATATTGAGGATCGTAGGACAAATGTCAAGGTCACAACTTCTAAAAATAGAACAAAAGTTTTGATACTTTTTTCGTTTCCGCACGATATCTTAAGAACAAAATGTAGGATCTAAATGAAACTTGGTACACATATGCCTGATGGTGAGAGGAGGAAGCCTATTGATATTGAGGTTTGTAGGACAAAGGTCAAGGTCACAACTTCTAAAAATAGAACACAAATTTGATAAGAACGAAATGTTGGATCTAAATGAAACTTGGTACACACATGATTGATGGTGAGAGGAGGAAGCCTATTGATATTGAGGTTTGTAGGACAAAGGTCAAGGTCACAACTTCTAAGAATAGAACAAAAATTTGATACTTTTTTTGTTTCTGCACGATATCTTAACGAAATGTCGGATCTAAATGAATCTTGGTACACACATGCCTGATGGTGAGAGGAGGATGCATATTGAGGTTTGTAGGTCAAAGGTCAAGGTCACAACTTCTAAAAATAAAACAAAAATTTGATACTTTTTTTGTTTTCGCACAATATCTCAAGTACAAGAAACTAAATACACACATGCCTCATGCTGAGAAGAACAAGTCTCATGAACTTGAGGTTTGTGGGACAAAGGTCAAGATCACAATTTCTAAAAATAGAACAGTAATTTGATACTTTTTAACCAGAACATTTGGCACAAAAATAGATTCCTACAAGATGGATGATTATGGAACTTCCGGAATTTCCCATTTGGCTGTGATTTTCAAAATGGCCACCAAAATGAAAGATCAAGGTTGACCTTGCCCGGATTTCAGCGAAAATTGATGTCCATCCATATGTTCGCAACTCGGCTTGCGCACCTTTGGTGCGTTACTGATTTTCTAGTGATTATTTTTAATCCTGAGTAAAAATTGTAATTTAATTAGTTGTCATAAAAATGTCGTCCTTGAAGAGAAAGCGTAATTTATTAGACAAACAGAAACGTGAAATTATAAGTTATGCAAAGGAAAATCCAAAATTAACACAACAAATTGCCGATAATTTGACAATTAATTGGGATCTATTTATACTTGTGTCTTTGTATAAGTGCAAAATGTGTGTCAGTCGAGTTGAAACAATTTGAGAAAGTTTCTCTTTTCATTTGATCACATGACTTCCGGTTTTCAATGTCCCTCAGTTTATCGCCAAACTCGTTATACTGCCAAACTACCAACTGCACAGAAGGTGGCGGTTTAACGAGGGAGCACTATTCATTAATACAGACTCGATCTTTGGCGAAATATGTATTCCGTTTTCATTTGTTGTGTATTCGTTTTTTACTTCTGCCAATATCGATATCATACAAATTCATAACTAAATGAAAACAAACATCCACGTTTTCTCAACTCGATCGTGTATATGTACCCATCCGTAAAAAAAATCGATAAATGTACAAACATCTATGTGATATATATAAAGATGTATAAGATAATTATATATAAAGATTATTGATTAAATCCTGCCGAATAAAGTATTAAATTGAATGGCAAAGTATTAATTTGACGGTGTAGCTCTTAATCTCTCGGTGCAAGCCTAATCTCCGCGATTTTGTATTAATTCCCAAGGTTCACATTGAATCTCCGTGGAAAAGTATTAAAAATTAATACTTTACCCCAGAAATTAATACTTTGCCAAGGAAATTAATACTTTGATGGCCCTAGTGCGTACACATCTCTAATCATCAACTCCGAACAGAGCACTTCACAGGAGCAAACCAAATTTGCACATTTCTTCTGCAGATACTGGAGTTGTGCACCTGCTATTTTATGGTGTTTTTTTTTTGTTTTTGTTTTTTTTATCATATTGACATCCGAGGTTTCACTAAAATCAGTAGGGATTTTCTATGTTGTACAGATGGGGGTACACATCTATAATCCACAACTCCTGACAGAATCCAACCAAATTTAGACATTTTCTATTACATGTACAGAAGATTTTTTTTGGTTTCTGGGGATTCCTAGAAACAAACATAGATTTCCAATGTAGTATAGAATATGGTACTACACATTTCCTATGGTTTTTCCTTCTTAGATCACTGTTTATAGATTACAAGTAAATACGCAAACTTTTGAAATTTGGACGATATTGATATATTGATTGTCATTGGAATGATATCTCATTTTTTATAGTCAACATGCATAGAATAATTGTAATTTATTAAACAACAGACATTTCTCTGACAGTTGGTCTGAATGTATTGTGAAAATTACCAGACCGATACTGTATACAGATTCTATCAGAGTTTTGCTAATGTACGACTGAAGGTGTTGCAGTGAAACCTGTCTAAATCGAACCCTGAATAAACCGAAATCCTGCTTGAACCGAACTTTGAATAAAATCCTTATGCGGGAAATCTTTGTTAATTTAACTGGTATAAACTGAACACAAAAGTTGATACCAAGGAGTTTGGGTTTAGACAGGTTTAACTGTATATGTTTTGTAGCACATCTGATATAAAAACACAAAAAATTTTGTGTATGCTGGTCTAAGAAGCCAAAGTTTTTCATAGACACTAATGGGAAACGGTTTTAACATATTTTTTTGTAATACTTAGCTTTGAAATACAATTGTATTTGGTATCAGTTACCTTTATCAAATAAACTTATGATTATAATCTATTGTATATATATATGATGAAGTTAAAAATAAAACATGAAAGTTGGTTACTTATGGTGGGGGAGGGGTGTTTCCAGTTGGATATATTTGGTATATGATCAGTTTTGAGATAACTACCATAGGTTTAACTCTAGCTGTATATATATACTGTTTTTTATTTGATATTTACAGTGAGCCCTTTGCAAAGATTGCTGCCAGAAAATTTGCCAGACAGTTGCAAAAGATTGGCTTTGATGTTAGATTTAGTAACTTTAAAGTTGTTAATGTATTAGGAACCTGTTCATTGCCTTTTAAGATCAAAGTGGCAGATTTTGCCAGAAAATATCCTAGAGAAGTCAGGTTAGTTATTGTCATCTTCAGCTATGCATACATAATATTGGGTGAAATCATTTTAAGCTGTTGTAGGCAAACATTTAAACTGTATGGACAGCTCAATGTACATTTTTTTATTGCGTGAAATTTTATATTTTGCAGAGTTTTATAATTATGTATTTTAAATTACTCGTCAGTTATTTATGTTTTATTGTATCAACATTGACCAGTTTAAATCAAACTTGGCTGGGATATTCATTGGGTGGGACCTTTTCTAAAATTTATTTGACAGCCCTCCCCTGCATTCAAGATGGCATCCAGTATTATTAAATGATCATAGTATATACTGCACACCTTCCATTCAAGATGGCAGCCAAAATTATTAAATGATAGTGATATATAATATGTGCACACAATTAGTTATTTATATTTTAGATAGATTGTATTAATATTTGGTATTGCTTTGTATGATACATTTGTAATAAACATGATAATATTTTATCAGTTCTCAAAATAACCCTTCAATGTAGTAGCCATGAGTGGTCCACTATTTAACTGGATTTAATAATTGTATGTACACAGTTTGGGAAATCTTTTTTTCTCTTATCTCGCCATTTTGGCTAGTTGCTTCAAAATTGTACTCGCCAAATTAGAATTGCACTTGCCAAGTTTGGCCAGTGGGTAAATATTTCTACTCGCCAAAATACTGCCGAAATAACTGTTTAGAACATCAAAATTAATTGCTGCAAAATCCGGCCGTGACTTGAAAATTACAATTTTTTAGCATTTACCTTTTTACCATATATAAAATCCACCCAAACCCGATTTTATTTGATATGATCAAGTTTTACTCTACCGAATCCGTATTTAAGATAATCTGAATCGTTTACATTGAACTTTGGGAGGTATAAAATTTTTTATTTGATCCTGGTTCGGAATAGGACGTCGCCATCTTTTAGTGTTTTCTATATATAAGAGAAATCGATATGGCGGACGTGAAGCATTGCACCGCTAGTCCTAGTCCGAGATTTCTCTGCCGTCTGATGGCTTTTTGTTCGACTTGCTGGAGCCGTGGGACGTCTGAGCGCTCTCCATAAGGAAAATAGCGGAATTGTCACTGCAACTCTGCGTCGACACGTTTCGTGGCTATTGGATTTTATTTTCTATTCGAAACCCTTGTATAAATAAATCTCTTCACCAATCATTTTTCTATTCATTCATAACCATCTTACCCAAAGAAAGTGGTGTTACACTCCATTACAGCACGATTTTGCCTTAAATCCTATGACTTTGTCATTTCACTTCCATTTTGACTTTTTTTCAAACATTTGTCACGTGACTTCAAGAAAACTACGATTACCGCAATGTATCATGGGAGATGATTTGCATATAAGTAAACAAAACAAAGAAACAAATATTTTTATTGCCAATCATAGGCACCTGTTAGGGCAGAACAATTAACATAAAATTTAATACAGTTGATTACATTGATTGGTAATGATTTTAACAGCAATAGTGAATTACAGATAACCATAAGAAGAAAAAATATGATCTTGCCTTGTCCAAAAAGGGGGGGGGGGAACGTAACACATGCTCTTTCCTAAGCCCGTGGGTAACACTGCCATTGAATCTTTTCTATCCAACACATTTTGTATTATTTCCTTCTGCTCTGATTTGAGCTGTAGATGGAACTGTTTGTCCTGCAGAATACGCTTAATTATATCGTCTTCCATGTGATTTGTATGTTGTTTACATAGTACAGTTGACTCTCGTTATCTCGAATTCGATGGGACCGTGGAAAAAATTCGAGTCAACTGTAGTTCGACTCAAGAGGAGCTATGAAAATACCGGAAGTGTAGTTTGTTTAATGACGAAAGGGAGACAACTCAAGCAAAATTTTGAAGAGCTAAAACCAGCATCGCATGTCTCGATTCTCGGAACGATTTAAAACTTATTCGATGTTTTTGTTGCTGTTTTTTTTCTGTTAAATTCTTTGAATCTTGTGGAATGACTGATAACTGCTAGATATTATTTTTTTTGTGTGTATGATTATGTTTATCTGTTGTGTTGCATTGATTCAATAAAGTGTAAAAGAAAACTTTTCTTGACCGAAAATAACGCCAATTCTGAGAAATAGCGTGATTTCCCCTTTTATTACAACAGTTAATTAAGAATAACATTTTTTTTCAAATCTCTCAAAATTGAGAAATTATACATCTTTAATGAAAATTAATTTCCGACAAATAAATCAATAGATAAAACGCTTCCGTTGTGTACTTTTCACAATCATTGATGTATGCCGACCCAAGCGCACTTATTATAAATCGATAATTTGTTATTGTACACATTTAACCTGTGTCATAATAGATTATACCAAGCCAATTCAAATATTATCACTAATTAATTTGACAGGTTGTTAAAATAAACATGTGAAATAGCATAAGGTAAAAATGTCAAAGTTAATGACCGGATGTTTCACCTGTGATCCGATTTTAATCCCAAGGTAATACACATGTTTTGACAGATAAATTTGACTTAACGAATGTAAATAATATGGTTTTCTACATCTCGGGACCAAAACTTTTATTCGAGACAACCGAAATTTTGACTCATCCGAATTTGACTCAACAGGAGTCAAATTATATATATTTATACACAACGAAGTTCGGGACTTCGATAAAAATTCGAGTCAACCGATCGCCGGATTGTCAGAGTTCTTACACAAACGTACTCGCCAAATTTGTTCTCTTCTCGCTTTTGGCGAGTTGGCGAGCAGTGGTTTCTTTCACTGTGTACAGGAGATGATTGGGAGCCCATTAACCAGTTTAACCCTGCCACATATTTGTGCCTGTCCCAAGCCAGAACCTGGATTTCCATTGTCATATGTTGTGGTCTTTTTGTTGTGTTCTGAGAGTTGAGATGAGAGATTCGTTTTGTTGATATTGGTGGAATTGTTGACCATCACTGTTTAAGCTTTCTTTTCATAAATCACAAATGTAGCTGATGTCACATTTCTGATTATTAATTATCAGAGTTATGCCCCTTTTCACCTTCATCATTATTAGCATTTTAATAGTGGTATGTACTTACTGTCGTCAAAAGGCATTCAATTATTCACAGGTAGTAATTGTACTATTAGTCTTAATGGAAATGAAAGGGACTATTTTTAACACCTCCTTGTATGCAGTTTCAAATATCTGGAAACAAAATATATATAGATTTTATTGATCTTGTATTAAAGTTATGAACCTGAGCTTCATCCAGGGGCAACCTACAGAATAAAAGAACCAAAAGCTACCCTGAAGATATTTACAACAGGAAGTATAACTGTCACAGGTATGTCTATTTATAGCAGGGGAATTTCTAGCATCATAGTGGTCCTTAGATAAATAGTACTGTGAAATCTATGCCCTCTGTCGCCTCTCACGTCTGATTTAATACTGACCAATAAAAAAAATTGTTAAGTTTTCGTAGTTGAGTAAACAAACATTGGGTCCCACAAATATGTGCTAAAATTTTACCTGTAAACATTATATTTGGGTGAAAGCTTTTGTCTTCCATTAGGGATGTTGATAGATCAATTAAAGATAAAAGTTTTAATCAAAAAGGTATAAGGCCAAAAAAAAAAATGTGTGTGTTTACGGTCACCCGACCCACCCTATTTTTCAGCAGCCGACCCTATCAATTTTTACACAGAATTCGGATAACCATTTTTGTTGTTTAATCAGCAGCAATGTTTTATTTATTCAACCACTAGCTTTTTGTCGAAATTGAGAGCAAAGAAGGTAGAAAAACTGTGTAACTCGTCATAAAACAGTTTCAACAAATGACGGCTTACCGGAAATTTCGAAAATGAAATATCGGATTCCGGGAACGACTATTTCCGGTTTTGCCGATAGTTTAGGAAAAAAAATAAAAAATTAATGCCGACCGACCGACCCTAGATTTTTTTGACATGTGACAGTAAACACACATATATTTGTTTTATACCTCCGCTCCCCGAAGGGGTAGGGGGGTATACTGTTTTACCTCTGTCCGTCCGTCCAAGATATTTTTCGTCGCATTTTTCTCAGTAACTGTTGATGGCAGAAATCTGATATTTGGTCACAAGCATCATATAGGTATACCATATTGTGGGTAGCGTTTTTGGACCCGTCAGATTCCTACTTCCTGTTTGCCGACTTAGTTGGTCTTTATACACATTGAACATATATGCACATTTTTCGTCACATTTTTCTCAGCAACTATTGATGACAGAGATCTGATATTTGGTCACAAGCGTCATATAGGTACCCCATATCGTGGGAAGCGTTTTTGGACCCATCAGATTCCTACTTCCTGTTTGCCGACTTAGTTGGTTTTTATACACATTGAACATATATGCACATTTTTCGTCACATTTTTCTCAGCAACTATTGATGGCAGAAATCTGATATTTGGTCACAAGCTTCATATAGGTACCCCATATCGTGGGAAGTGTTTTTGAACCCATCGGATTCCTGCTTCCTATTTGCCGACTTTTTTGATTTTTATACACATTTAACATATATTTGTATATGCACATTTTTCTCAGCAACTATTGATGACAGGAATCTGATATTTGGTCACAAGCTTCATATAGGTATGCCATATTGTGGGAAGCGTTTTTGGACCTGTCAGATTCCTACTTCCTGTTTGCCGACTTAGTTGGTTTCTATACACATTGAACATATATGCACATTTTTCGTCACATTTTTCTCAGCAACTATTGATGGCAGAGATCTGATATTTGGTCACAAGCTTGATATAGGTACCACATATCGTGGGAAGCGTTTTTGGACCCATCAGATTCCTACTTCCTGTTTGCCGACTTAGTTGGTTTTTATACACATTGAACATATATGCACATTTTTCGTCACATTTTTCCCAGCAACTATTGATGGCAGAAATCTGATATTTGGTCACAAGCTTCATATAGGTACCCCATATCGTGGGAAGTGTTTTTGAACCCATCGGATTCCTGCTTCCTATTTGCCGACTTTTTTGATTTTTATACACATTTAACATATATTTGTATATGCACATTTTTCTCAGCAACTATTGATGGCAGAGATCTGATATTTGGTCACAAGCTTGATATAGGTACCACATATCGTGGGAAGCGTTTTTGGACCCATCAGATTCCTACTTCCTGTTTGCCGACTTAGTTGGTTTTTATACACATTGAACATATATGCACATTTTTCGTCACATTTTTCTCAGCAACTATTGATGGCAGAAATCTGATATTTGGTCACAAGCTTCATATAGGTACCCCATATCGTGGGAAGTGTTTTTGAACCCATCGGATTCCTGCTTCCTATTTGCCGACTTTTTTGATTTTTATACACATTTAACATATATTTGTATATGCACATTTTTCTCAGCAACTATTGATGACAGGAATCTGATATTTGGTCACAAGCTTCATATAGGTATGCCATATTGTGGGAAGCGTTTTTGGACCTGTCAGATTCCTACTTCCTGTTTGCCGACTTAGTTGGTTTCTATACACATTGAACATATATGCACATTTTTCGTCACATTTTTCTCAGCAACTATTGATGGCAGAGATCTGATATTTGGTCACAAGCTTGATATAGGTACCACATATCGTGGGAAGCGTTTTTGGACCCATCAGATTCCTACTTCCTGTTTGCCGACTTAGTTGGTTTTTATACACATTGAACATATATGCACATTTTTCGTCACATTTTTCCCAGCAACTATTGATGGCAGAAATCTGATATTTGGTCACAAGCTTCATATAGGTACCCCATATCGTGGGAAGTGTTTTTGAACCCATCGGATTCCTGCTTCCTATTTGCCGACTTTTTTGATTTTTATACACATTTAACATATATTTGTATATGCACATTTTTCTCAGCAACTATTGATGACAGGAATCTGATATTTGGTCACAAGCTTCATATAGGTATGCCATATTGTGGGAAGCGTTTTTGGACCTGTCAGATTCCTACTTCCTGTTTGCCGACTTAGTTGGTTTCTATACACATTGAACATATATGCACATTTTTCGTCACATTTTTCTCAGCAACTATTGATGGCAGAGATCTGATATTTGGTCACAAGCTTGATATAGGTACCCCATATCGTGGGAAGCATTTTTGGACCCATCAGATTCCTACTTCCTGTTTGCCGACTTTGTTGATTTTTCTACACATTGAACATATATGCTCATTTTTCGTCGCATTTTTCTCAGCAACTATTGATGGCAGAAATCTGATATTTGGTCACAAGCTTCATATAAGTACCCCATATCGTGGGAAGCGTTTTTTGACCTGTCAGATTCCTACTTCCTGTTTGCCAAAGAGCGGGGGTATCATAGGTGAGCATTAGCTCACAGTTCATCTTGTTTGGCCTAAACAAGAATCTTTCAAAACATGCATTTGTTTGTGTAATATTTACACACTTCCGACTTTCGATTGTCGCTTTACAAAAATAAAAAGCTGACTTGATATGATTCTCTCAGGTTTTTCATCAATAAATAAATTATTTATTTTCTCCCAACTGTCTAGATAACTAATAGTTGAAAAATAAGATAATTTAAAAAGTTGGGAAATCTCCAAAAATGTAAATAGTAGAACAAATAAGGCAGACGGAAAATTAGAGTAAGTATGGTAAGTGCCAATCATTTAATCAAACACTACAACCAATCAAATCAGTCAAAGCTACAACCTAAGTACCAATCAATCAATCAAAGCTACAACTTAAGTACCAATCAATCAACACTTTTAAACCAATCAATCAGTCAAAGCTACAACCTAAGTACCAATCAACCAATCAATCAGTCAAAGCTACAACCTAAGTACCAATCAACCAATCAATCAGTCAAAACTACAACCAATCAATCAGTCAAAACTACAACCTAAGTACCAATCAATCAATCAAAGCTACAACTTAAGTACCAATCAATCAACACTACAACCAATCAATCAGTCAAAGCTACAACCAATCAATCAGTCAAAACTACAACCTAAGTACCAATCAATCAGTCAAAGCTACAACCTAAGTACCAATCAATCAATCAAAGCTACAACCTAAGTACCAATCAATCAATCAAAGCTACAACCTAAGTACCAATCAATCAATCAAAGCTACAACCTAAGTACCAATCAATCAATCAAAGCTACAACCTAAGTACCAATCAACCAATCAATCAGTCAAAACTACAACCTAAGTACCAATCAATCAGTCAAAGCTACAACCTAAGTACCAATCAATGAATCAACACTACAACCACTAAATCGGTCAAAACTACAACCTAAGTACCAATCAATCGGTCAAAACTACAACCTAGATACCAATCAACCAATCAATCAGTCAAAACTACAACCAATCAATCAGTCAAAACTACAACCTAAGTACCAATCAATCAGTCAACACTACAACCAATCAATCGGTCAAAGCTACAACCTAAGTACCAATCAATCAATCAACACTACAACCAATCAATCAGTCAAAGCTACAACCTAAGTACCAATCAATCAATCAAAACTACAACCTAAGTACCAATCAATCAATCAACACTACAACCAATCAATCAGTCAAAACTACAACCTAAGTACCAATCAATCAGTCAAAATTACAACATAAGTACCAATCAATCAATCAATCAACACTACAACCAATCAATCAGTCAAAGCTACAACCTAAGTACCAATCAATCAATCAACACTACAACCAATCAATCAGTCAAAACTACAACCTAGATACCAATCAATCAATCAACACTACAACCAATCAATCAGTCAAAACTACAACCTAAGTACCAATCAATCAGTCAAACTACAACCAATCAATCAATCAACACTACAACCAATCAATCAGTCAAAACTACAACCTAAGTACCAATCAATCAACACTACAACCAATCAATCAGTCAAAACTACAACCTAGATACCAATCAATCAGTCAAAACTACAACCAATCAATCAACACTACAACCAATCAATCAGTCAAAACTACAACCTAAGTACCAATCAATCAATCAACACTACAACCAATCAATCAGTCAAAACTACAACCAATCAATCAGTCAAAGCTACAACCTAAGTACCAATCAATCAGTCAAAACTACAACCAATCAATCAGTCAAAACTACAACCTAAGTACCAATCAATCAGTCAAAGCTACAACCTAAGTACCAATCAATCAATCAAAGCTACAACTTAAGTACCAATCAATCAATCAAAGCTACAACCTAAGTACCAATCAATCAATCAACACTACAACCAATCAATCAGTCAAAACTACAACCTAAGTACCAATCAATCAATCAATACTACAACCAATCAATCAGTCAAAGCTACAACCTAGATACCAATCAACCAATCAATCAGTCAAAAGTACAACCTAAGTACCAATCAATCAGTCAAAGCTACAACCTAAGTACCAATCAATCAATCAAAGCTACAACTTAAGTACCAATCAATCAATCAACACTACAACCAATCAATCAGTCAAAACTACAACCTAAGTACCAATCAATCAATCAACACTACAACCAATCAATCAGTCAAAGCTACAACCTAGATACCAATCAATCAGTCAAAACTACAACCAATCAATCAGTCAAAACTACAACCTAAGTACCAATCAATCAGTCAAAGCTACAACCTAAGTACCAATCAATCAATCAAAGCTACAACTTAAGTACCAATCAATCAATCAACACTACAACCAATCAATCAGTCAAAGCTACAACCTAGATACCAATCAACCAATCAATCAGTCAAAACTACAACCTAAGTACCAATCAATCAGTCAAAATTACAACCTAAGTACCAATCAATCAATCAATCAATCAATCAATCAACACTACAACCAATCAATCAGTCAAAGCTACAACCTAAGTACCAATCAATCAATCAACACTACAACCAATCAATCAGTCAAAACTACAACCTAGATACCAATCAATCAATCAATCAATCAGTCAAAACTACAACCTAAGTACCAATCAATCAATCAATCGGTCAAACTACAACCAATCAATCAATCAACACTACAACCAATCAATCAGTCAAAGCTACAACCTAAGTACCAATCAATCAATCAATCAACACTACAACCAATCAATCAGTCAAAACTACAACCTAGATACCAATCAACCAATCAATCAGTCAAAACTACAACCTAAGTACCAATCAATCAATCAACACTACAACCAATCAATCAGTCAAAGCTACAACCTAAGTACCAATCAATCAATCAATCAGTCAAAACTTCAACCAATCAATCAATCAACACTACAACCAATCAATCAGTCAAAACTACAACCTAGATACCAATCAATCAGTCAAAACTACAACCAATCAATCAGTCAAAGCTACAACCTAAGTACCAATCAATCAGTCAAAACTACAACCAATCAATCAGTCAAAACTACAACCTAGATACCAATCAACCAATCAATCAGTCAAAACTACAACCAATCAATCAGTCAAAACTACAACCTAAGTACCAATCAATCAGTCAAAGCTACAACCTAAGTACCAATCAATCAATCAAAGCTACAACTTAAGTACCAATCAATCAACACTACAACCAATCAATCAGTCAAAGCTACAACCTAAGTACCAATCAACCAATCAATCAGTCAAAACTACAACCAATCAATCAGTCAAAACTACAACCTAAGTACCAATCAATCAGTCAAAGCTACAACCTAAGTACCAATCAATCAATCAATCAAAGCTACAACTTTACCAATCAATCAACACTACAACCAATCAATCAGTCAAAGCTACAACCTAAGTACCAATCAATCAGTCAAAACTACAACCTAGATACCAATCAATCAGTCAAAACTACAACCTAAGTACCAATCAATCAATCAAAGCTACAACCAATCAATCAGTCAAAACTACAACCTAAGTACCAATCAATCAATCAAAACTACAACCAATCAATCAGTCAAAACTACAACCTAAGTACCAATCAATCAGTCAAAGCTACAACCTAAGTACCAATCAATCAATCAAAGCTACAACTTAAGTACCAATCAATCAAAGCTACAACCTAAGTACCAATCAATCAATCAACACTACAACCAATCAATCAGTCAAAACTACAACCTAAGTACCAATCAATCAATCAATCAACACTACAACCAATCAATCAGTCAAAACTACAACCAATCAATCAGTCAAAGCTACAACCTAAGTACCAATCAATCAGTCAAAACTACAACCAATCAATCAATCAACACTACAACCAATCAATCAGTCAAAGCTACAACCTAAGTACCAATCAATCAATCAAAGCTACAACTTAAGTACCAATCAATCAACACTACAACCAATCAATCAGTCAAAGCTACAACCTAAGTACCAATCAATCAATCAAAGCTACAACTTAAGTACCAATCAATCAACACTACAACCAATCAATCAGTCAAAGCTACAACCTAAGTACCAATCAACCAATCAATCAGTCAACACTACAACCAATCAATCAGTCAAAACTACAACCTAGATACCAATCAATCAGTCAAAACTACAACCAATCAATCAGTCAAAACTACAACTTAAGTACCAATCAATCAATCAAAGCTACAACTTAAGTACCAATCAATCAATCAAAGCTACAACCAATCAATCAGTCAAAACTACAACCTAAGTACCAATCAATCAATCAAAGCTACAACCAATTAATCAGTCAAAACCACAACCTAAGTACCAATCAATCAATCAACACTACAACCAATCAATCAGTCAAAACTACAACCTAAGTACCAATCAATCAATCAACACTACAACCAATCAATCAGTCAAAACTACAACCTAAGTACCAATCAACCAATCAATCAATCAACACTACAACCAATCAATCAGTCAAAACTACAACCTAAGTACCAATCAATCAATCAATCAGTCAAAACTACAACGTAAGTACCAATCAATCAGTCAAAGCTACAACCTAAGTACCAATCAACCAATCAATCAGTCAACACTACAACCAATCAATCAGTCAAAACTACAACCTAAGTACCAATCAATCAATCAACACTACAACCAATCAATCAGTCAAAACTACAACCTAAGTACCAATCAATCAATCAACACTACAACCAATCAATCAGTCAAAACTACAACCTAGATACCAATCAATCAGTCAAAACTACAACCTAAGTACCAATCAATCAGTCAACACTACAACCAATCAATCAATCAACACTACAACCAATCAATCAGTCAAAACTACAACCTAGATACCAATCAACCAATCAATCAGTCAAAACTACAACCTAAGTACCAATCAACCAATCAATCAATCAACACTACAACCAATTAATCAGTCAAAACCACAACCTAAGTACCAATCAATCAATCAACACTACAACCAATCAATCAGTCAAAACTACAACCTAGATACCAATCAATCAATCAACACTACAATCAATCAATCAGTCAAAACTACAACCTAAGTACCAATCAACCAATCAATCAATCAACACTACAACCAATTAATCAGTCAAAACCACAACCTAAGTACCAATCAATCAATCAACACTACAACCAATCAATCAGTCAAAAATACAACCTAGATACCAATCAATCAATCAACACTACAATCAATCAATCAGTCAAAACTACAACCTAAGTACCAATCAACCAATGAATCAATCAACACTACAACCAATTAATCAGTCAAAACCACAACCTAAGTACCAATCAATCAATCAACACTACAACCAATCAATCAGTCAAAACTACAACCTAAGTACCAATCAATCAATCAACACTACAACCAATCAATCGGTCAAAACTACAACCTAAGTACCAATCAATCAATCAACACTACAACCTAAGTACCAATCAATCAACACTACAATCAAAACTACAACCTAAGTACCAATCAATCAATCAACACTACAATCAAAACTACAACCTAAGTACCAATCAATCAATCAACACTACAACCAATCAATCAGTCAAAACTACAACCTAGATACCAATCAATCAATCAACACTACAATCAATCAATCAGTCAAAACTACAACCTAAGTACCAATCAACCAATCAATCAATCAACACTACAACCAATTAATCAGTCAAAACCACAACCTAAGTACCAATCAATCAATCAACACTACAACCAATCAATCGGTCAAAACTACAACCTAAGTACCAATCAATCAATCAACACTACAACCTAAGTACCAATCAATCAACACTACAATCAATCAATCAATCAGTCAAAACTACAACCTAAGTACCAATCAATCAATCAACACTACAACCAATCAATCAGTCAAAGCTACAACCTAAGTACCAATCAATCAATCAACACTACAACCAATTAATCAGTCAAAACCACAACCTAAGTACCAATCAATCAATCAACACTACAACCAATCAATCAGTCAAAACTACAACCTAAGTACCAATCAATCAATCAACACTACAACCAATCAATCGGTCAAAACTACAACCTAAGTACCAATCAATCAATCAACACTACAACCTAAGTACCAATCAATCAACACTACAATCAATCAATCAGTCAAAACTACAACCTAAGTACCAATCAACCAATCAATCAATCAACACTACAACCAATCAATCAGTCAAAGCTACAACCTAAGTACCAATCAATCAATCAACACTACAACCAATCAATCAGTCAAAACTACAACCTAAGTACCAATCAATCAATCAACACTACAATCAATCAATCAGTCAAAACTACAAACTACAGTCAAACCTGTCTAGTGGTCACCCATTGACAAAATGACCACTATATACAGGTGACCTTTATATGAAGGGGTTTGATTATTCGACGAAATATTCTACATTAGTTGTAAATAAACATTTTTAATTACATGTTATGTTTTGTTTGTTATTTTGTTCCTGTCGTAATGTTACTCTTGTTTACATTTATTGTGAATGAAATTATCTCAATCTGATATGATTTGAATAAAACATACAAATAAATTAAGACAGATATTTAATAAACAAAAGTACAATTTCCAGTAACACGATGCTGAACTGGAAACATTGTTTTCAAATTGGTCAATTGAATCTCACGTTTTCTTTAAAGAATGTTCATTATCTGGGTACGAAAAACACCCTTCTCCCCGCCCACAGCCCAACAACTTTTCCTACCATTGATCACAACAATTTATAGCTTTCACTTTGTCGTCTAATTTCAAAGCTTTCCAATTACCGATGTTGATGATTTTGACATGATGCACTAGATACAGAATATTTTTGGTGAGTGAATTTCTACTCGTGTCGTAATGAATAAATATCTCCAATAACCCCCGGGTATAAACTTTCCTTTATGTAATTTATTACTCACAAAATTTAATAGTGTTTGTTTATTTAATTAATTAAATTAAGCAATATTTTTTGTAACACCTTGGGATTTTTTGTACATTTGAGAAAAATACCGAATTTCGAAATCACTTCCGGTATCATTTTAAAAATGAATTTACTGTTATACAAAGGTTTTACGCTATAAATTACTAATAAATGGTGACCGCTGACCACATTGAACAGGTGACTGCTATATCGAATTAAAATATATAGTAAAATGCACAGGGAGAGCACGAAAGTGACTGTTATGAGCAGGTGACCATTACGACAGGTTTGACTAAGTATCAATCAATCAGTCAAAACTACAACCCAAGTACCAGTCAATCAATTAATCAAACACTACAACCAATCAATCAGTCAAAACTACAAACTAAGTATCAATCAATCAATTAATCAAAACATTATAGTTGATTAAACACTACAACTTGAGTACCAACCAAGTATTTTTATAAGGAACTTAAGATTCATGAAAAGTATTTTTATTTATTTTCAGCACCTAGTGTAGCAAATGTACAGTCTGCTATTGAACATATATTCCCTTTAGTTGTTGATTTCAAGGCTGTTAAAAGTGAAGTCAGTGAAGACATTTTAATGAAAGAAGCCAGATTTATCCAAAAACAAAGAGTAATCAAACCAAAGCGACCAATAACTAAATTTGAGGAAGATTTAGAATATGAAGATGATTGGGATACAAGTGATGAGGAATATGAGAGTGATTAAGATTATTACAATGATGAAAGAGTTCAACATTAGTGTGTTAGTGAATAAGATGAAGACTACTTTGTTTATGATAGCAATCAAGATATGTTTATGGATTATTACTATTGTTAAACCATTTTGATAAGCATTGCCATTAGAATATCATTTGTTGGGTAACATTGTAATAATTAAGCTCAGATGTTGTATTTTGGGAATTTTTTTTAATCAGTAATATAAATACAAGGATTTTTATCAGTATTTTCTAAATTTTGATTACGAATCTTATAAAATTGGAATCATTTGATTTGCAGGCTTTAAGATCTATTATCCCAAATTTTGAAAGTCATAACTTTTAGTGTCTTTAATGGTACAATGTAATATTATTTCATAGATGATGCGGTTATGCCAAAAGAGTGCCCTCTACCCTTCTATTTTGTAAATTCTGTGAAATTGTCAGTAAAATCTTCATAAAATTATATATACTCATGTGCCATAGACATGTTTAATATAAAATGTAACAAAAATGTGTAAAAGTGATTACACTCTAGTATTCAGCTCATTTATTTTCTTGGAATTTTATCACATGGAAATTTTGTATACCCGGTATGTGATACTGTCACTGAAGCTAAAAGGCACATAATCTTTTTTCTTTATATGCAATGTTTCAATTATATGATAAAAAATAACATAATAAAACATGGTATGGGTAAAATCATATAATATTTTCTATATACAATCATTACATGCATATTGGTATTTTGGACATTAGCATTATTTTGTGTTGGCATTATACCTCTTGAATGGCTGAAAAATAGCTATTTCCCTGGGTTTAATTTCCCCATTAACAAATAATTCAGAATTTATTAAGTAATGTTTTGATCGTAATACACAGGCCATTTTTTGTTTGTTTATTATTCGTTATTATACCTTTTATTGTTCCAGTGTTATGCTCTTAATTGAAAAATAGCAAATTTGTGGTTTCTGTGCTCTAAATTTAGTGTCCTTTTGCCAATTGTTTTGAAATATTTACACGATGCTTGTACCACAATACAAAGATCAAGCTCAATTTTGGCTATTGTTCCTTTTATGGTTTTCAAGTTAAGGCCTTGTTTACTTCAGCTCAAGGGAATCAATGTTCTCTGGACATACTCATCTATTGGCCTTGTTTACTTCAGCTCATGGGAATCAATGTTCTCTGGACATACTCATCTATTTTTAAGGGAATCAATGTTCTCTGGGCATACTCATCTATTTATTTTAACTTGCATTCATTTCATCGTGTCTCATATTATATGAAATGTTTAACAATGAGATAATGTTTAATATAAAAATATATATTTTTGAAATAAGAAGAAACAGAATTTTTCAAAAAGCATTGCATTTTGGGAGATTCCGGGTCCAAATACTGATACATTGACAATTTGTATTTCCATTTTCAAAGACCCAATTTTTGTTTTTATCGTAAATAATTTGTACACTTTTGTGAATTCAGAATATTTTGCTATACATTCTAAGTTTTTCATCGAAGTCAATGTATATAACTTTTAATAGTCTATAAGTTTGTGTAATACCAAATTCAACTTCGATTTCATTGTGGGTGTCGTTGAAGGAAACGTCATTTGTCATATTGAAAGAACAGAAACAATATACTTTCATTTATCAAATTGTATTTTGTTGCCATATATAAATAATAATACCATACCATTCATACCATTTAAAAAATAAATTAAATGAAAGGGTTAATAACAAATAGTTATTTTGCATGATATCATGCTTTTTTTTCTATCTTTCAGTACATAGCACAAACATATTTAGCATTTTTAGTTTCTATATTGGAATGTAGGCCATTTCTTAGTAATTGAATGGTTTTTTTTTCACTTTTGGAGCATTCCATTTACATCAAAATGTGTCTTCTGGTCTTGAATAATTTCAAAAATTATGAAAATATAGTGACAGTTTAAAAAAATTATGAAAATATAGTGACAGTTTAAAAAAATATGTAAAACAAATATTGAAACATGAAAATGTAAGCACTGTACAATCAGTGAAATGAACAATATGACCTCTGGAAATTCTTCATATCATGTTCAATATATACTTGGATATTTAAGAAATAATTCTTGAATGCCGGTGTCATATGGTATTTTGAACCCCATGGTAAATTGAACCTGGGGTCGATTTACATCCATGGTATATTGAACCCCCTTATTGAAAACTGAACTCTCCCCCCCCCCCCCCCCCTGTATGGTAAATTGAACCCCCGTGGTATTTTGAACCCCCCATTTCTAATCAAAAGATATGCAGGGAGGTCAAAATATCATGGGGTCGATAATCTATGGGTAGGGGGGTCAAAATACCATGAGTAGGGGGTTTCGATATTCCATTGGACATGATACCCAATATACAATAATAGGTTAAACCTTCTTTTAAAGTTACAACCTGTCATATATGTCATTTGCTTTGCTTGCTGCGAAAGGACTTTTAAAATTACTTGGCTTTCAGGTTGATGAAGGTTCCTCCAGAAATGTGTCGTGCATCCTCAATTAATGAACTACATATATACTATAAAAATCCAAATTAGCATGTTGGTCTAGTACAAAGTGGACCTCATCACCATCTCATTGAAAATTTACTTGTTCTTGCCATGATATAGCTGAAAAATTGCTGAGTTGGTGTTAAACAACAATAACTCACTAAAAGCAATTTTAAAGGTCATGTTTGTAATTTTCATGGTCATTTGAACATTGCATTCGTTATAATAATTGATAATTATGTAATAAAAAGATAGTTTACTTTCATGAAACTTTTACAAAAAGTTACATAATTCATTGACAAGACTGGCATATCAAGCTGTCAAAGCTAACTATTTATACATCACTGGCAGGTACCGATGTTTGCCCAAGTTGGAATTGCACTGGTCGTTGTTCGAGTCACTGACTAGCACGTAATTTGTTAATTTACTAGTTGTTTCAAAAAACACATTTTATTGTTGATAATGTTTGTACTAAGGAAAAGAAGTGATCTCGTTTAATTTATAATGACGTCATGTGATAGAAGAAAATGTACAATACAACAAACATAAATGATCATCAACACACACGTGGTGAGCATTCAGCTTCCGAGCATCTGCCGAGTGGTGTAATATTAGAGGTCATCATGAACAAGACAGTCATAGTGATTTTTTTCCGTCCTGGAAATTGATAGCAATTCGTCTGTATTTTAAGCATTTTTATCATAAATTGGCTATGATTTTTAATACTTTTTATGAATACATTGTATATTATAAAAAATAATCATCACCTTTTAATGAGCTTTAATATCCCTTTAAACATCATTATGAGAGGAACTGGCTATTGCATGCAATTTATGCTGCTAAAATTGATGATCTGACCTACTTCATTGTCAGTAAACCAAGTCTGTTCATGCTACAATACTCTCCACTAACCACTCGTTAGTCAACTGACAGAAATCCTCATAGTCTGGAATTATTCACGAGTCATTTTAAAAGATTTTGATTAGTCCCGACTTACTTTACACCCAATTAAATCAGTTTTTAAAAAGAACAGGGGTAAATGAACGGTTTGCGATTACCTATGGGTTTCTCGGCAACGATGAATGCTTTATTGCTTATTAAGATTGCATCTTTCATAATCTGTTAAATCCGTCTAATAGGAAAATTTGAGCAATGTCATGTTGTTATGGAAATTACTATTAATACAAATCAGTTGCAGAAGCGGAAAATTATCAAACAAATTTCCTAATGGATGATGAGTGGAGAGTATCAAAGTGTGATGTTACCATGGGTTACCAATGATGGACGAAGTTATGCTGCTAGAAGTATTTATTATACAGATGGGGGATATCCCTTGTTTTGCTGGATATTTTATATAAAATCAGCACATGATAAATGTATATGTACCAATATTTACCGGTAATAAAATGGGAGATGGGTGGATATTTTTCTGTAATAAACAAAAATCATGTGACTGTCCCTTAAAATGATGTTTTTACAGTATTTGATCACATTGTAGAAATCATATTCTGGTACTAACTTTGATAAGATATTTTTTTAATGGAATATTATTCAATTAGTAGACATAATTGTAAAGTAAGATGATGCAGAGAAAGATCTGAATGTAATTTTCACCTACAAATTTGATACTTTTGAGATTTTTTTTATTAATGTTTGTATTATTTTGATAATTTTATAAATAACTGGTATGGTGTCCATCATGTGAAATTTATAAATAGCTTGTGTCAAAATTTAGGAATAATTTGTATCATGTAAAATCTATAAATAACATGTTTGGACTGTCCCTCATTTAAAATCTATTAATATCATATTTGGTGTCCTTCATGTAAAATCTATAAATTACATATTTGGTGTTCCTCATGTAAAATTTATAAATAACTTGTATGGTGTCCCTCGTGTAAAATCTATTAATAACATGTATGATGTCCATCTTGTGTATGTTCTGTTGCGTTTTCTAGTATAATGTTACTTTTAGACAAACATAGTTCTGTGTGTTGTTAGACTGCAAACAAAGTTGTTTCCTTATTAGTCTGAAATAAGGTCCCTTTCAATATCTGTTTTTGTTATTGTTTAGTTTGGTATTGCTGATTAAAACACTTTTTTCTGTTAAGGAAGTATAAACTAGTCTTATTTTTGATGTTTTTTCCACACATTTAAGAAATGATACAATGATCACTAGAGTTACAAACTTGATGTTTGATATTTTGTATAAAATGTGCACCTGAACTATTTTATATGAATGAATATTTTTGAGTACTGTATGATAGTTGTATTAGATGTCACAGCTGATAAGAGGAATGTTAAATGTACAAATATGTTGGAGTACTATTTTTTTGTATGAATAAAACATTGAAACATTCTTCGAGATTTATTATTTGACCATCATGTTACAGTACTATCTAATTAATTATAATTTTGAAATTGGAAAAATGACTTTTGAAGTGGTTGTTCATATTTCATTGTAAACTTTAATTTTTGCCAATCAAATTTTGACCACATCAGTGGTGTAATGGTTAGCATATCATGGGTTTGAGCCTGGTCGAGTCACACCAAAGACTATGAAATTGATATTTGTTGCCTCTCTGTTAATCATGCAGCATTAAGGAAAAAAGGCAAAGCCTGGATGGCTCAGAATCAGGATAATGTGTCCAATGGAGTGACATGTCTACCCGTGGACTGTTGTTTCAGTGAGCTAGAGCTATAAGAATTCAACTAAGCGTGTTGGTCTTGTATAAAGCGAATATCATAATCATGTCGTCGAATGTAACATGTATTTATACCCCCTGCAAACAAAGTTTGGGGGGTATATAGGAATCACCCTGTCCGTCCGTCCATGTACCTTGTAAGCGCAACTCCTCCTAAACCGCTTATTGGATTTTTATGAAACTTTACACATTTGTAGTACACTACCTGCAGATGTGCATGAAGGAATATGGTTGCTGTCCAAAATTTAAAAGGGGAGATAATTCAACTTATACTTTCACGAAAAGGGGGGGGGGGCATGTACCTTGTAAGCGCAACTCCTACTAAACTACTTATTTAAATTTTATGAAACTTTACACAGTTGTAGTACACAACCTGCAGATGTGCATGAAGGAATACCGTTGCTATCTAAAATTTAGAAGAGGAGATAATTCAACTTATACTTTCACGAAAAGGGGGGTTGTGTACCTTGTAAGCGCAACTCCTCCTAAATGGCTTATTGGGAGTTTTGTGAAACTTTACACAGTTGTAGTTCACTACCTGCAGATGTGCATGAAGTAATATGGTTGCTGTCCAAAATTTAAAAGGGGAGATAATTCAACTTATACTTTCAAGAAAAGAGGGGGGGGGGGCATGTACCTTGTAAGCGCAACTCCTACTAAACTGCTTATTGAATTTTTATGAAACTTTACACAACCTGCAGATGTGCATGAAGGAATACCGTTGCTGTCTAAAATTTAGAAGGTGAGATAATTCAACTTATACTTTCACAAAAAGGGAGGTTGTGTACCTTGTAAGCGCAACTCCTCCTAAACGGCTTATTGGAGTTTTGTGAAACTTTTACACAGTTGTAGTACACTACCTGCAGATGTGCATGAAGGAATATGGTTGCTGTCCAAAATTTAAAAGGGGAGATAATTCAACTTATACTTTCACGAAAGGGGGGGGGGGGGGCATGTACCTTGTAAGCGCAACTCCTACTAAACTGCTTATTGAATTTTTATGAAACTTTACCCAGTTGTAGTACACAACCTGCAGATGTGCATGAAGGAATACCGTTGCTGTCTAAAATTCCAAAGTTTGAACATCATAGTATTGCATTCAATGAGGTCACTCACAGTTCTAGTTTTACATGATGTAGCTGAAAAAATGCTCATTTGACAAAAATTACTCTTATCAAATTTTAGGAAAGTATTTCCGAACATTTTTTTGAGATAATCGGCAAGATAGGTATAAAGCATTGCCAGTAAATGTTGTTATCATCTACAACCCAACAATAAAACTGGGTACTGGTAAAGGTTCCCAGGACTCAACCGACAGCTGCTCAGCACATCCCTGGATGGCAGATAGGGGAAGCCCTCTTGATGGAGGATTGTCAGGTTTAATATGGAGAGCCTGATCATGGACCATAGTGGATAATATGGTTGGAGAGTGCCATGCTCCCTGCACGTTAAAGACCTCTATTGTAGATTTTGAAAAAGAGTAGGCACATTGTAGCCATTACAAAAGACTTAATTTTTCATCCCTACCCAACTCTCCATACTTTTTCAGTGGCAGTTGAAAGTTGTTGACCCATTCCTTCCCTTGTTTCTGTATAGTTTTTATACATTATTGAACATGTTCTTATCCTATATTACTGAAATACTGCTCGCTGGACATAAAGCAATGATCAAACCCAACAAGAACTGAATTTAGGGCCAAACACTGAAGATAGTTTTCACTGTCCATTCACAATTCCCCTACTAATTATGTTCGATTGGAATTATTCTTTAGTCGCTTATCATCGTATGATGATGTGGATATTATCTTTTCATGACGATCAGAAGAAGGGAAAAAATTGAAGAGTTATAGCCCTTTATAACATTATACAGGGTATATGGTTTGTGAGCACTAGTTCTATAGTTTATTTTGGAATGAAGCTTTACACAGTTAGTTACGTGTAGATGTGCATATCTTTTTGTGAAAACTTAAAAAAAATAATTGTTCAGAGTGACGGCCCTTTTTGTGAGATCCGGTTCTCCTAATATTTGTTTAGATTGGAATGAAACTTTAGTGTATGTAGATGCATATTCGTTATTATGTCAACCCTTCAGTCACTGAAGGAAACCGCATCGGTGATGTAATGGTTAGCTTGCTCACCTCGAGTGCGATAGATCGTGGGTTCAACCCCCGATCGGGTCAAACCAAAGACTATATTGTTGCTTCTCCACTATGCATGCAGCATTATGAAGAAAGAGCAAAGACTGGTTAGCTTTATATTTTGATTAGAACATGGCTGTGTGTCATACATAAGAATGAGGTCGCTGACCTTGACCTTTGACCAAAAGATCAAATGATTGATTTTTGTCTTGCTTGCCTTGAAAGTTGACAGGTATATTGTTTTTTCTGATGTTGGCATTAAAAAATGTAATGTTTTTGCGATTAGATCAGTTTCTGTTACCATATACAACCTATTGATCATGGTGAATACAGGTGTCACCTGTCCTTGGGACTCATTTTCATGGAACCTCATCGGTGATATAATAGTTAGTGTGGCACATTGTGGCTTTGAGCCCCAGTCTAGTCCAACCAAACACTTTAAAATTGGTTTTTGTTGCTTTTCCATTAAGCACAAATACTGTTTGGCTTGGAATCAGGATAATGTGTCCAGAATGGAGTGACATGTCTACCCACAGACTTGTTTCAGTGTCCTAGCACTATAACAGGGTGTCAAGCCACTTTTGACAAAAATTATATAGGAATATAGGATTTTTCGGGATGAAAATATAGAATAAATTTATGGTTAATTTAGCAAAATATACACGGCCTCCACCCCTTTTTACTGACAAATGAAAAAAAATAAGTATCATTAAGCCATAGTCTCCTATTGCTCTTTTACAAAAAAAATATTGTGACATAAAAAAATAAACCATATTATAAAGAAAATATGGAAATCAAATTATAATGTATTGTTTTCATAGTTCACCACTTACTGTAACTTCTTCAGTTTTGTTCGTTGGGTGTCTTTGATTGTACATCATTCTTCCTTTTTTTCTGCTGTTTACATCAAGACAACTTTCTAATCATTTTCTTTTTCTGTGATCCAAGTCCTGTTTCTTTCTAATTTCTTCTAGTTTGTGATTATATTCCCCTGTTTTAGTTGTTGTTGTGTCTATAACCAATTGTGTTGGTCTAATACAAAGTGGGCATCATCATCATTTAATCAAAATGTAACTTGTTCTCACCATAATATAGCTGAAAAATTGCTCCCTTGGTGTTCAACAATATTCACTCACTCATTTTCATGGTCTAATATATTTTATACAAACTTTGTTAAAAGTGACATCAAGTTTTTGTGATTAAGTCGATTTCTCCATTACCATACAACGTTAACATATTTGGTCCATAGTAGGTATATGTCAGCCAGGTACATTTTTGTACGTGTCTTATGACAGACCTCATTTTTAGCTCGCTGACGCCCATCATTTTACTGCCTTTAAGGGTGTCTCGATTGACAATAAAACTAATGTATTGTAGAGCAATGGAGGCAGTTTTCGACCCCTTAAGATTAAAATGTGCAAACATGTGACATTATTCCATTGTGCCCTCACGTAGTGAAATATTATTAATGTACAAACTCCATTCAATGATTTTCACCATGCACTGGTCCCGTAAAAAGATTCTGAAAGGAACATTTGTTTGTTCAAATTGTCCAAATTTGGGAGGCAATTTTCGACATAGGGAGGCAGTTTTCGACCCCCTTGCTATATTTTTGGAGATACATCCCATATACTGTAGCTGCTGGAGTCAAACCTCTACCCTATATTACGTACTTGTTTCTATAAATAATTATGTTGCTTATTATCAGCTGGAACATAAATATTCCCAGACAGTTCAACAAATCAGTGGAATCATATCAGATCAATTATGGCCTGATGTAAAAATATTATTTTAAATGACTGTGTCATAATTTTTTAATCATTTAACACATATTATGTACTTTCACATCACAATGATATTATAACTGATTATATTGTTGGAAAACATCATCAACTAGCCACAAATAGTATTGAAATCTTGATGATACATCTAAAAAAAATAGGGGGTCGAAAACTGCCGCACATTAATTTTTGTGGAGGTAGTTTTCGACCCCCCTTGGTTATGTGACCTTGACAGTTGTTATGTCAAAATCCACTGATCAGATTCAGAGGCCATCGATGCCGACTTGCTTTATCATATATGTGAATATTTATCGTTGATAATATCTAATATGGAAATGTTAGTTTGAAGCTGCCTTCTAAACGATATCCATTAAGAAGCTTTTTTTTAAATGGTTGTTTGTAGTCACACACATATTTTCATTTTTTTCTGCAGGTTTCGTAATATTGACCTGTCAATATCTCCCTCGGTGGCTTGACAAGCGTTTTACCAGTCTCCGGACAACGCATCGTGTATTTGCTATGCCTACAAATAGATTAGAGACTCAGAATATATGGAGGGGGTCGAAAACTACCCACGGTCGAAAACACCCTCCATTGCTTTATATATGGAAGGGTTAATAAAATATTGATCAATGGTAACTAAACCTACAGATTTACATCCACTCCAAAGACCACATTTGTTTACAGACAAGATATAAACTTGAAAAGTTTATACACATGAATGGAGAATTATCATAGTTAACTGCTAGCTTCATACATACATGTACATGTATATGTAGGAGGTTAGGTCATGCATTTTAACACCACTTTAAGCAATATTTCAGTTATATCATGGCAGTCAGTTTTAAACTGACATTGGTGGAGTACCCAGAGAAAACCACTGATCTGCTGCAAGTCAATGACAAACTTTATCACAGAATGTATCGAGTTCCCCATCTCCATGAGCAGGATTCTAACTCACAACTTTCATGGTGATAGGTACTGATTGCATTGGTAGTAAATCCAACTACCATACGATCGTGACATCCTCCTGTATATAAATAAAGAAAGTAGACACAGACTATAATTTGTTGGTTGTAGAACATAACTCCAAGGATATGTAAAACAGTCCTCTGGTCCAAGACCAGTAAAACTTTGTTTGGACCAAAACATTTTTTCAGTTTTTTTTAAGAACTACATGTATATAAAAATAAATTCAAGGATTTGATTCGGACCAGTAAATTAAAATTTTCCTTTCGAGGACTGATAAAATGGTGTATATAGGGCTGAATTGATTTTGTATTGACTAGTTTGTATATCACTTGTCTGATAACATACCAATGTATAAGTTGCATTACATGCCTTTTAAAAATATGAAAGTGACGGCAACCAAATCCTGAAAAAATAATGCTGTGTCACAGTCTACATTTTTAGAAGCTGTATGAGGCTATAAATAAGAGGGGAAATCTGCATATGGAAAATATCTATATTTACCTAATATTTTTATTGTTTCTTTCACAATCATTTTTAGACCAGATCATACATTTACAACGTAAAATTTGCAATTAACATGATTAAAGAGTTGTTCTGTATAAAATCAGACAAATACAATACTAAAATGTTAAATACTATTGTCAACATTTTTGATTATAAGTGTGCTATCAAGTCCAGTTGTATCTCTTTTAGTCACATTTTCCCTCTATTTTAGTTTTTAAAACGTTATTTCCAGTCCCTTTGTGAATCAGCTTATATCGATGTCGACGATTAAGTGTTTTTAATCTTCAGGTCTTTCTGGTGGAGGTCCACATGGCTGTAACATTCTTTCCATCAGATTAAATCTAACTCGAGCTTTTGCTTCATTTTCAGCAAGAGCAAAATAGTTCAACATGTCATTATGTCCCATGTATGATGCGTTACTATCTCTATGTTGGTTAGTCATCCACTCCCATTTATTTGTGTCTGCATGTCCAGTTCCTATGTATTTAGACTGTAAATGTTCCAACTGACTATGTATGTTATATCGATCTCCCATATTGGAGTTCTGTTAACAAAATATTTGTTTGCAATTCTTGCAAACTTGTGTCTTTATAAAAGCGGAAGTAGTAAGTTTACCATAATCCATGTGGAAAAGAAGTGAAAGAACCCACAAAGCAGTACAACAGTAATAGAGTACGAAGAACCTGTGGTAAAAATCCACGGAAGTAGATGTAGTGAACGTTTATAAGATGTTTAGTTTAATAATATTTTATTGTACATAAACAATAGGATTGGACAGCAAGTTATACCAACTTATATGAAGTCCTCTCCTTACAAATTATACACATGAATTAATGACAGCAAAACAAAACACAGACAATAGACATTTAAAATTTTGACACTAGAAGAAAATAAGAAGTACAAGTGAAAAAGTGAAAAAGTAAAAAATTGCTGACATTAGCCCTAAAATCTTTTTGATTGATTTATAAAAGTTCGAACTTTTCCAAATATTTTGGAGTTGAGCCTCTATCACAATTTTGGAAGAACTACCTCCCGAATCAGAAAATGGGGTTGAAAGGGGTGGGGGGTTTGCGATGTGGTCTCGATTGTGGGGGGCTTCGGGGGTCAAGCTTCAACTGACAAGATTAACACAAATTAAAAAAGATCATTTGGCGTCAACGCATGCCCTGATACCTCTTAATATCATACATTTTTCTTCAATGCTAAAAATTCAGCCTTTTCTATTTTTCTATTCCCCACCACTTCAAATTTAAGCATCTAAAGCATCCTTCATTGTCTTCATTTACGGCAGTGTAACTTATTTAATAAATTGATTTCATGAAAATAAATTGGAAAAAAAAACTATTTGACTAATCAATGTTAATTTATAAAATCAATTTTAGATATGAATACAGTTACCGGTATTCATTTTAGAAATAAACCAAGAAAGAAATATTCTGTTCTGTTATCCCATCACCTATATGCACCACTAGCTCTGATGTTGTTAGTCCGATTGTTCTCAAGTACAATTTAATAACAAAATATTTTCTATAATCGTAATCCACTAAGAGAATGATTTTTGTTATTAGAGTATAAACACTTATTACTATAGAATACTTACATTATCCATATGCACATTACAAGCTGTCTGTGGATGAGTACTTCTACCATTACAAATGAGTACAACAGTGAATATGTCCCAGAACTAGACAATGACTGTGAACTCGTCTGGGCGGCCAAAATGAACCTTAAAGGCAATGGAAATATTTACATATGCGCATACTACCGCAGAAATGTGACAGACGAAGAGAGTATAAGGAACTTCGAAACATCAGTAACAAGAGCCAGTGATATGAACAACGCGACAATAATCATAGGAGGTGACATGAACTTCCCTGGATGGAATTGGAAGGAATACACCTTGAAGCCAAATTCTACTGCTCCCAATCTACATACTGATTTCATGGATGTACTGAACAACAATGCTTTAACTCAACTTGTGGAAGAACCAACACGCCAACAAAACACACTGGATCTGATTCTCACAAACCACCTTGGTAAAGTTCTTCTTTGGTTACGGAAAACCATCAACGTACTGATGTTTACTTTCCGGCGCATGCCTGGTAAAATGTTTTCAAATTTATAAAAATTTTCAGAACATAGATAATTTATTTGATATAATTGTTATTTTATTTTTTAGTTTTATATTATCAGTTTTTACAATTTTTCTTTTAATTTAGGATTTTTACAATTTTTTTATTTTTTATTTTTCATTTATTAAGATAAAAACATGATTTCTGTTTATTTTATTCTGTGTGGATAAGTATCAAGGAGCACATTGTGAGTGAGTGCACCCTTGAAGGATTCTGTAGTGGTGTTTTTGGTTATGTCAGGGGATACTTTGTTCCAGTCTTTAATGGTTTGACAAAAGAAAGAAAATTTATAACTGTCTTTATTGCATTGGATTTGTCTGTAGGAGTCTTTTCGGGAAGATCTTGTCGTAGACTGGCTCTGAAGTAATATATTTTGTGTAGGGATAGCGATATTTTCATTTATTACTTTGTGAAACATTGTGAGCCTAGTTCTTAGTCGGCGTTCTTGTAGAGTTTGCCAATTCATGGTGTTTAACATCTCAGACACACTGCTGGTGTTATGATGTCTGTTGCATATATACCTGGCTGCCCGTCGCTGTACCTTTTCTAGCGAGTTGATGTTTTCGTTTGTGTGAGGATCCCAAACAGTGCAGCAGTATTCTAATTTGGGTCTTATTAGGGTTTGATATGCTCGTTCTTTTATCGTTTGTGATTGTACTTTTAGATTTCTTCTGATAAAACATAATGATTTGTTTGCTTTGGCGGCAGTTTGTTGGATGTGGGTGTTCCATTTTAGGTCTGTTGAGATTGTGACACCTAGATATTTTGCGTGTTGAACAGATTCCAATATATGGCCATGCATGTTATAGTAAAAGTGGATTGGATTTCTCTTGGTTGTTATATTCATGATGTTACACTTGTCTGGGTGAAATGACATGAGCCAGTCTTGTTCCCATTTTATGGCAGCTTCGAGATCTTCTTGGAGCTTGAGGCAGTCGCTTTGTGATTTGATTTGTCGATAGATCATACTGTCATCTGCAAAAAGTCGGATACGGCTATGTTTGATGTATTCAGGGAGGTCGTTAATGTAGATTAGAAAAAGTATTGGTCCCAGAACTGTACCCTGTGGGACACCGGATGTGACTGGTATTTTTGATGATGTCATATTTTCTAAAAGTACTGTTTGAGTTCTGTTTGAGAGAAAAGATTTAACCCAGTTTATGATTCGTTCTGATATGCCAAAGTATTTCATTTTGTACAGCAGTCTTTTGTGTGGTACCTTGTCGAAAGCTTTTGCGAAGTCCATTATTATCAAATCTGTTTGTATATTTTTGTCATTGTTTTGTGATAAATCATGTATTAAAGAAATTATTTGTGACTCACATGATCGTTTTGCCCTAAATCCATGCTGTAATTCATAAAGTATGTTGTTGGTTTCTAGATGTTGCATCATGTTGCTGGCAAAAATATGTTCGAGTAATTTGCAAGCTATGCATGTTATGGATATAGGTCTGTAGTTACCTGGGTTGTGTTTATCTCCTTTTTTGAGAACAGGCGTGACATTTGCGTGGTTCCAGTCAGATGGTACTTTGCCTGTTTCCAATGATTTGGTGAATAATAATGTGAGGATGTCTGTACATATATCAATATTTTCTTTCAGTACTCTGCCTGCGATGGTGTCAGGACCAGTAGCTTTACTAGAGTTTATGTTTTTGATGAGTTTATAAACACCATCCCTAGAGATTTTTATGGGTTCCATTGTGGGATGAGTACTAGGACCTTTATCTGGAATGTTAGTGTTTGCTTCAGATGTAAAAGCAGACTGAAACTGTTTGTTTAGTATATTTGCTTTCTCAGATGGATGTGAGTGTAGGGTACCTTCACTTCGTAGGGGAGCTATGCCGGTGTTTTCATTTTTCTGGCTTTTTATGTAAGAATAAAGTGTTTTGGGTGTATTTTTGAAGCTTGGTTGATCTGGTTCATTTATTTCAATATCAAAAATCATGTTTTCTATATATCGCCAGTATGAGTTTCTCATTTCGTTCTGGAGCTTGGCTTTAGTTATCAGAACAGACACCATACCAGGTATCTCGGACCATGACATGTATACATAGAATTTGACCTCAGACCAGTCAAGCTACAACAAAAACCACGGACCATCCCTTTATACAACAAAGCTAACTTGTCATTCTCTATCCAGAGTTGTCGTTCCTGCTACGCTAGACTCTATTTCTCAATCTCCCATACAGAGTTGTCGGTCCTTGCAAGGCTCTCTATCTCTGTAAACGTCTCGATTTTACAAGATTCTTGTAAAATATTAAAAAACTCTTGATTTTGCTTCTAAGACGCTATTCGTCTTTTTTGCATATATCTTTAGTTTTGACGTGAAATATGATTTTATTTGAGGCAAAATACCATTTTAAAAAAGCTATATTTATAGGGATTATATTTTTGTGAAACGTTTTCCTATTCTGAGTAATTTGGTTTACTTATTCATCCGATAAAATGTCAACATTAGATACAATTGTTAAAGATTATGACAAGAACATCGTGTTGAGGGACTGTCAAAGGCAAGCTTTTGAATATCTACATGACAAGAAAGGAGATCTTTTGGTTACTACTTTTGGGACTACGTTTGAGACGTTTACAGAGATAGAGAGCCTGCAAGGACCGACAACTCTGTATGGGAGATTGTCTATCTCTGTCAACGCCCATTTTACAAGATTCTTGTAAAAGTCACAGGTACGTGTGGACAGGACCCTATGTGGCTCCCTTTTTTTTGTTTTTTTGTTTTTAAGATGTTGCCCCCCCCCCTTTTTTTTTTAACATCGACTCTTTGTCATATAAACAACATTTTGCAACTTTCTGTGTATCACTGTATGACATATATACAATAAATACAATCAAACAGTAGTGTTTAACCATGCCGGGTTTCTGACGAGATATAAGTTAGAAGGTAAGTCACTCTTCTTTGTTTACATTGGGGTACTTGTTGTGCATTCATCTTAAATTTAGTGAATAAAAAAGGCCTACCTGTCTGGAAATTGGCTTATTCCTTCTCTGTATATATTATTCTCCCTGAAAACACACATCAATATTTATTTACAGCAGCTGACAACTCTCCATTGAACATTTTCCACTCGCGTTTTGCGATTTTCAGACGACATTTTTGAAAACTCGAATTAAAGCTACGGAAGTGTGATTATTAGAGACATCTGCTGGTCATTTGAAATATTGACGATACGGTAAAACGCGAGAGTTCCGGGTAAAAAGTTCGGGAATTTTTTGGCGCAAAATTTAATTTTACCAAGAAGTTACTGTTTCTAACTTTTACAAGAATCTTGTAAAATGGGCGTTGACAGAGATAGAGTCTAGCGTAGCAGGAACGACAACTCCGGATAGAAAATACTAACTTGTATGGAATGAAGATAGACCTGCAAAACATCAAACACGCCTTATCAAATATGTTCAAGGACAATGACTGCCAAGTAACCAATATGTGGAATGTCTTTAAAGAAACAATAACAAAATCTGCAGTAAAACACATTCCACAAAAAAGAACTAAGGTTAAAGACAGCAGACCATGGATAAATTCAGAAATTCGAAAAAATCTGAGAAAGCTACAAAGACGCTACAAGCAGAAAAAGAAGACCGGTAACCAAAATACAAAAGAAAAGTACAAACAACTTAAATATCATACTCAAAAGATCACACGACAATCATACTGGAAATATATTGAAAACATCGTAACACCAAAGGAAGAAGAACCACACTCGGGAATGAAAAAGTTCTGGACATACATAAAACACAAACGTAAGGACAACATAGGAATTTCCTCTCTTATGATGGATGGCAAATTGTTTTGTGATCCAGCTTCAAAATCTAACATACTTAACCGTCAGTTCAAATCTGCATTCTCAGCAAAGACTAAATTCTCGAAAAAACAGTTTATAAAATCTAAAAGGATGGACCCGAGCATCAAACATCAAACAATGAAACCATTTAATATCACAACAAATGGAATAATAAAACTACTAAAGAACCTTAATCCATACAAAGCACAGGGACCAGACAACATCTCACCAAAAATACTCAAAGAACTAGCTGATGAGATCTCGCCTCTCCTCTAACTTATCTACACAAAATCCTTAGATACAGGAGAGGTACCAGCAGATTGGCGTACAGCTAATGTCTCCCCAGTATACAAAAAAGGACTAAAATCTGCAGCTAAAAACTATCGACCAATTTCACTAACATCTGTTTGCTGTAAGATCCTGGAGCATATCATTGCAAGAAACATCATGCAACATGCAGAAGAAAACAACATTTTATATCCACTACAGCATGGTTTTCGAAAAGGCCGTTCCTGTGAGACACAGCTCATTGAATTTGTAGACGATATTTAAAAAAAACTTCAAGAAGGCCGTCAAACCGACATACTTATGATGGATTTTGCCAAAGCCTTTGACTAGTAAACCACAATTTACTAATACATAAACTGAGATACTATGGAATTGATGGGAAAACAACAAGATGGATCCAAAACTGGTTAGAAGATAGACAACAAACAGTTGTGCTAGATGGAGTTTCGTCGGAAGCAGTAAGTGTTGACTCGGATGTACCCCAGGGCACAGTACTAGGACCAAGACTCTTCCTTTTCTACATCAATGACCTCCAGTCAAGACTAACCTCCAAAGTCAGACTCTTTGCTGATGATACCATCATATACCTCACTATCGCAAATGAAGATGACGCATCAACACTTCAAGAAGACCTCAATAAGCTCGGCCAATGGTAAAATGAATGGTGTATGAAGTTCCATCCAGATAAATGCAATGTCCTAAGAGTAACAAATAAAACAAAGAAGACTGAGGTAAACTACCATCTGCATGGTCACACTCTAGAGCTAGTAACATCAGCTAAGTATCTTGGATTAACAATCACCAATAAGTTGCAGTGGGATCAGCACATAAACAATATAACTGCCAAAGCAAATACCGGTACAACTCTAGGGTTCCTCAGGAGGGACCTGAAAATTCCATCAGTCAGGATTAAAGAACAAGCCTACCAAACGCTTGTTCGCCCGTTGGTTGAATATGCCAGTACTGTTTGGAATCCTTATACGAAAACAGAAATAAACAAAATTGAAGCCGTACAAAGAAGAGCAGCTAGATATGTCGTCAACAACCAGAGAAACTGATCTAGTGTCAGCAACATGCTCCAGAGACTCAAGTGGAGACCTTTGGCAAACAGGAGAAAAGATGCAAGACTGATGATGATGAACAAAATTGATAGAGAGCTAGTATCCATCACCAAAGAAAACAGACTACTACCACCTTGTCGACGCTCTAGAAATACACACAATCAAATCAAATCAAAAAAGTTTTATTTAAAGTCGGTACATTTTTATAACAATACAACATAAGCTCTGAAGAGCTTTTCAAACAGGGCATTTCAACTAGAATCCTGTCGTATTGACACCAGAAAGATGTCCTTTTTCCCAAGAACAGTGAGGGATTGGAATCTGCTGCAACCAGACAGTGTGGAGCTGGACACACCTGAAGCCTTTAAAGCCAGGATTGTGTCCCTTTAGCCGCCAGGAAGTCCCAACATGTATATACATTTGTAGTTAACTTTTAATTGTAAATAAGCCCCATTAAATCATTATCACTTGATTAGTTCAACTAAAATGGGCAGTCCAAAGTCATTGCATAGTCTTCAACATGATGAAGGAGGCAATTACATGGCAGAAGCAGAAGAGTCCATCCGGAGACGTTAACGATTTGCCTCAAAACGGTGCCCTTGATCGGTTACCCAGAGTCTTACTTGAATGGACCACTTATCCACCCTGTAACCGGAAGTTGTAAGAATGTGGTTTCCAACATTTGACGCATGTGCAACGCGGCAAAGACGAAATTGACGGAAAACGTGAACATAAACATTATCGTAAATAGTACACATTGTAAAGGTATACATATTGTAATTATAAATTGTGAACATTCACGTCTTGGCTGACACAAATATGTTCTTTGAATTATATATGTTAAATTGGCACAAGGGAAGGCCCAAGCCAAGGGCATTAAATTCTTCTCAACTCTGTAAATCACTAAATCAGTAAACCAAATCATAATGCCACACCGGCACACGTGCACAGCCTCAGGCACTTGTTACACAGAGACCGGTAACAATCATCGCATGAAATGACACAATTCGATATTTATGGAAACAGTGAAATATTTACTCATCTTTTGACTACAATACAATACAAATCATTTTATTTATCAATCTTTACAATTACATAAACTTTCTAAACTAAGTCACATTAACCACATTAGCGTGCTCGCCTCGAATGGGATAGATCGTGGGTTGGAGCCATGGTCTGGTAAAATCAAAGGCTATAAAATTGGTATTTGTTGCTTCTCCGCTAAGCACGCAGCATTAAACCTCAAGGAGAAAGAGCAAAGACTGTTTGGCTCGGAATCAGAATATTGTGTCCGAGTGGAGTGACATTTCTACCCACAGACTGTTGTTTCAGTGAGCTAGCACAATAAAAATCTGGCTCAGTGTGTTGGTCTAGTACAAACCGGACCTCGTCATCATCTCATTGAAAATTAACTTGTTCTCGCCATGATATGTAATGTGCTGGGCACTACAGGGTTCAACATTAACTTTTTGACCAACCTGTCCATTCAGGCAAGTGCTATATTGATCTTACTTGCCCGAAACTGTAACAGGGTGCCCACTGAGTTTTGAAACTGGGGGTACAATGGGGTACAATTGCTGTTTTTTCCTTAACTTTGTACCCCTGCATATAGAAAGTCCCTACAATTTTGGGGGTAAAAAACCCTCTGCAGAGGGTAAATGGGCATGCTGCTGTAAACTACTAGCCCAAATTCTTAAGTGCCATATATGCATGTAGTACAGAACTATGCAATCTACAATGACTGTTCATAGAGTAGAATAACCCCTCATCAGACTTGGGGTCAATTACATTCAAATGTAATCGATTACATTACAATTACTTTGCAATTTTCATGATTACATTACATTATGATTACATCAATTTTCAAATGTAATCGATTAAATTACAATTACTTTGTAAATGTAATCGATTAAATTACAATTACTTTGTAAATGTAATCGATTAAATTACAATTACTTTGTAAATGTAATCGATTACATTACTGATTACATTTAATGTCATGACAACCAATATATTAGTGTTTTATGTTATTTTGTCTCCTGTGCATCTGTCCAATATCTCTTATTTAATGTATTTCTGACTCAGAACTGAATTACAATTCAGTTTAATGTGATCATTGCATGATGCAATAACATACAGTACATTGTAAATTAATTATAAACAGCAATTCTCATTTTCCTCTTTTCATAAAATAAAATATGTTGTGTCTTATACTCTGACCAATATTCATTCCATTTTATATTATTAGTAAATATTATAACATACATTTGCACATTTTAATAATATATATCAAATAATTTCAAACATCCTGTCAAAAGTTTATTGTGGATAATAAACTAGCAGTTAACCTGTGCCACAGATACAATTTGTAATTAAGGTCTTATTTATGACACCAAATTATGTAACAATCACCATTACTAAATTTCACAGCATTTTAATGTGTGTCCTTGATATATAATTCAGAAGATAAAAAAACAAGTCATTCTGATTCTAAAAACTTGCTTAAAAATATGTACAATTTCTCAGTCTAAATATGAAAACTAAATCCTTAATTTATGTAAATAGATTTAATAAAATATCCATTACAAGTTGTGTAGTATTACTATAACCCACAAATAATGAAAATTATCATATAATTCAATATTAAAAGGAAAATCCGATACAAGCCCCAAATCCAAAATTTTACAAATATTACAACTTGCTATTTATCAGTTAATTTGTAATATGCATGATTGAAAATATTTTGTTATTTTACTACGAGTATCATAAATAAATGTTTCTGAAAATTATAATTTACATATTGCTATTTATATAATATCTTTATTGAAATTTAGATCTCTTTTTAAACTTGTATAAGAAATCTTCATGAGATACCTATGGTTTGGTTCATATAAAATATTTCTTTATCTTATGGGAATCATGAGGACATGGTGATAGTCTTTCATAGGAGCAATTTCATATATGAAATCTTGAAAGTTGTGTCAGATAATTTAAAATTTTAGAGCTTGTTGTGTTTTACACAAGCCGACGAACTGTTTGCACTGAAATTTTGAAACCCTAAAGAAATTGAAATTGAGATATTATTTGTTTTGATATCAAGTCTTTGAAGCCATAATTTAAATTAATACTTAATATTTTTTGTAGCTGTTATAGTTTTGATTGCAATTAAACATAGAATAATATCTTTTGATCATGTTGTGATTGCCACTTTATTTTAATAGATTTTTTGGAGTTTTTAGCAATTGAATTTCATAGCATATTTTTTTTATTTAGATGTCAATAAACTTTACTACATTTTTTCTAGTAAGCCATTCTACATTATTTGTTTAATAAATTTCATGAAGAAAATTCATTTACATAAATCATACATTAAATATCTAAGGAGATATATGTTTCAGTTAAGACAAAATAAGTCAAAATGAAGAAATGTAATCTAAATGTAATCAGAAAGTAATCATGATTACAGGGTCAAAATGAATGTAATCCATTACATTACGATTACATGTAATCTAAAAAATGGTTGATTACAGATTACGTGCGATTACATGAAAAAATGTAATCGATTACAGATTACGATTACCCCATGTCTGCCCCTCATATTAATTATTTACACCTTATGATGTGGACATAGTAGTGTTAGTGCATCATTTGGCTATATAATTAAAATATTCATATTCATAATTGCAGTAAGTTATGATTATAGTCATACTTATGATCAGTTCAAATCAACAAATTTGAAATTCAATTATTGTTTTAATTTCCTTTTCTGAGGAACCCCACTGAAGAATTTCCCAGAGGGTTACTTGTGCCATATTGGCACCAATTTCTGGGACTGAGTCTGAGATATTGAGTAGACGAACCTATCAATTTCTGGGAATATGACAGTTTTATAAATACAGGTGATTGATGAGGATTTCTGAAATATTTTTGTTAGAAAATTTAAGCATAAATGTTCCTTATCATAGACTGACAAAGTTTGTTTGAATTTTTATTCCAGTAATCTATCACGCTTTCAATATTTTGATCGCAAAGGCAATACACTTCAGAGATAATTTTCTAAAATTAGAACACCGCAAATAACTCTAGCTTTTCATTGGCCGGCGAAAATAAATACGATGTTGATGCAGCGCTGCCGCCTAATTAGGCATTCGCGATTGGCTAATATAAATAACACGATCTTTATTTGAGAATGGGGAATTCTGTAGTCAACAAAATGGCGTAAAATACACAATACATACGACGCGATGTTTATGTAAAATTCGCTGCGACTTCCAACACTGAATAATTCAATATTAATCATTTTGCTCTTCAGGAATTGAACATATCACAGAATCATTTTCACTTGTCCAATCGTACAAGTTGGGTGCCGTTTTTACTTGCCAGAAGACGCATTTCACTTGCCCTGTGCAATCGGACAACCGTTAATGTCAAACCCTGCACTAATAACTCTTGGTATGTCCATTGAGTTTACACCCCACTCTTATTACCAAAATATAGCAAAATAACTTACCTTAGTGTTGTTCATAAATCCTAGGAATATCCATGTCCTGATATGACAATTATAATATGTCCAACTGCTTCCAAATAACACCAATATATATATTCTGTACAATAAACATGCTACCACCTCAAATACTATGTGCCAATTGACTATATATCTCACCTGGGTAATTACACAGTGCGCGATCACGAGATTCATGAATTTACTTGTTGGGTCTGTTTGATTTGAAAACATTACTGGTGTATAGGAAAAAAACCTTGATTAGGGTCCTCTTAGTATACTGGTTCTCCTCACTGCTGATAACTATGTCAATATATTAGTTAGACCAATCCCTCAGCACAAGTGTTGTATCCTTCTGTTTGTTCATATATTATGAATTGTAGAAAAGCTTAAAAAAAATATTTAGCAGAAAAGGATAGGGCAGATGATTTGGTATTGTTACTCTTTTAACCCAGTGTTATAAACATCTATTGAATCATTTAAAGGGAAACTTGTCTGGAACACAATTCATGTTTCTTGATTGTGTGAATAAAAAAAATGTTATCTGTTGGCTTGCAAGATAGGTTTTAATTGGCAAATACAGGTACAATTTGTATAATATACCAGTAGCTATAGACATTACAGGCTTAGTGCTAGCTAGATTCAGCAGTTGGTTAAAAATGTATAGAAAATGATCAAATGATAGGTGAAATACAAATGTATAAGGAATATTATGTAAATGTATAATTATGTTGAGTTAACACAAGTTACAGGTAACTTAGAAATTAAGTACATTCAGGTAAAATTTAATGGAAAACAAAGATTTCCATTTGTTTATAAGTTTTGTGAAAATGTCTAAAAATGAAAAAGAAATTTAGTGATATATTGTTCAAATTATAACAAAATCATTTCTGATTTCTGATAATTACTGGCCATATAATTTAATCTAATAATCAATGATTTAATAAATAAAAAAATAAAAACCAATAATTTAAATATTAATTTCACCATGAAATTCAAGACTTAAAATAAAAATATTAATGCAGGTTAAAAATCATTTCCTTTCATATTTTTATCCAAATTAATTTAGCAAGTAAAACTTCTATGTTAAATGCATAAACATGGCTTATTACTTGATTAAGCTGCAGAAAATCTATTGTTTTTTTTTAAATGAGGAAACAATGTTGGTAAAATTTAATATTTTAAAATAATAAGAATAGATTGATTTAGTTTAAAGTGTAGATGTGAAAGACACCATGCATGTCCAGTGTTAAAAATGAGCTCTTAATTACAGAAAAAAATGAGTATCAAAATACATTGTAGTTATTATATAGTAATTATGAAATTCAGTTTTTTGTTTAATAAATAAAGATTAATTTTATCAATTGCCCCTGGCACAAAGAATTGTCCCACATGTTATATGTCAAAGAATATTGATATTGTAATCATCTCTATAATTTAATTAGGCCTAGGCTAATTATATCTTATCCCCATGGGCATTTAATGACTCCCATTTCCTGGACAAACAGATGTATGACACAACTCCTTGAGTGGTTTTCATTATATACATAGATATAAATTCAATCAGTTGTTCATTTTGTGATTGTAACTGTTGAAGGATAACCATGCCCCTGACAAACTCTTTTGATTCACCAACCAAGGAAAAAAGAACATCAATAGAAAGTTTGGCTGAAGATATGAAATTGTCATCAGATTTAAAACTGAATGAAGGAGTATCTGAATGTGCTATTAATGTGAAGGAGAAGAACAACACATTAGCTGATTTAGGGATTAAATCTCACCCAGAAAATTCTAGTGAAAAGGAACAAACATTAGAAACTTCTACTTTACCAGTCATGGAATGTAGTGTTATAAACACAGAACAAATTGATTCATGTAAGGCCACAAACTGTAGTATTTATAAGGAGTCTAAATCTGTAGCAGAGGATGGTTCCACAAAACATATAGAGAATGATTCCACTGAACATATAGAGGATAATTCCACAAAATGTACAGAGGATGGTTCCACAAAATCAAAAGAGGATTGCACCTCAAAACTTATAGAGAATGATTCCACTAAGCATATAGAGGATGGTTCTACTAAGCATACAGAGGTTGGTTCCACTAAGCATATAGAGGATGGTTCTACTAAGCATACAGAGGTTGGTTCTACTAAGCATACAGAGGTTGGTTCTACTAAGCATACAGAGGTTGGTTCCACAAAGCCAATAGACGATAGATCCACAAAACCAACATTGGATTGCACCTCAAAACCAATAGAGGATGGTTCCACAATTGCTGAGTCATCAAGATTCAAGGATTATTCAACAAGTTCAGACAACGATGTCAAGCCAGAAGAGAACAATGAAAATCAAGGTCATGAGGTCATGACAGACAATGTTATAAATCCTATTATTACAGTTAGAGTTTCTTCTCCAGAGGAAAACCAAGCTGAAATCAATAAACCAAAAGATATCAGTGACAATGTTACTAATCTGAGGACAACAGAACAGACCCAATCAGAGGAGGAGGAGGATATGTGTATAGATAATACTTCACCCCCAATAGTAAGTTCCCCATTCCACAAGATTTCCAGTCAAATCGGCCCCAGTCAAATCGGCCCCAAGTCAAATCGGCCTCAAAATGAAAGTCAAATCGGCCCCAAAAAATAAAAATAAAAAAAGAATAAATAAATAAAAATTAATTTCTTCTGAACACCGAAATAGAAATAAACCCTTTTATATTTACAAGGGGTTAATTCAATGACAGAAGGCAAATCCAGCGTCCTCCCCATGACCAATGCACTCGTACATGCATGAGAACAATGCCATTCATATACAGAGGTCATCAAGGGACGGTGCCTAAAGGACATTTAGACTGGAAATGATTAAACAAAATGAAATTAAAGTCCTCCTCATGGCCAAAGTACATGGAGGAAATTTGCATCATATATATGCAGACACTGAAATTTTATCGGCAAGATCATTGATTATTTTAAGCATGGCTAGATGAATTAGTACCAGATTGCCGATTCCATTTTGACGAATCCCATATTGCCGACTTTTTTAAAAAATGACAAAATTTCATCATATTATTTTTCATTTAAAAAAAAATATTGATGTGTACATATTTTATTGAAAGCAGTAATTTTTCGTGCAATTTTAATTAGAAAAACTACAATCAAATGCATACTGATTGTTGAATAGGAGATGCCGATACTCATTACTCAAACAATTGAAGAACAATGGAAAAAAACTACAAATAAGTAAATGTTTTTTTAGAGTTTTACTAAGTAAGAAAGAAAAATAATGCCGAAAATTGTCGTTAAATAGCAAATTATTTAGAACTGATTGATGATTTCGGTAATCTAAAAATGAACTAGTACTATACCCACAATATCCAAGCTAGGTGATTATGGTAGATTTTAATAAATGATCAGCAATTGATTAACTCCAAACAAATTTGGGGTGTATTTACAAAACAAAAAATTTGTATTTATTTAATTATTTTTCACATATCGGCTAATTGGACTCAGCAATTTGGGATGCTACCGGCTAGATATAGTCAGACGTTTATATTTAGTTTATTTTCGTATCAATGGTAAACATTTACTGGTACAAAACAACTGTACTTATTAGACAGTTTTAATTCTTCAATAATTTTGACTTGGGGCCGATTTGACTTGGGGCCGATTTGGTTTGGGGCCGATTTGACCTGCTTCCTTCCACAGAGGATATGTGTATAGATAATACTTCACCCCCAATAGTAAGTTCCCCATTCCACAGAGGATATGTGTATAGATAATACTTCACCCCCAATAGTAAGTTCCCCATCCCACAGAGGATATGTGTATAGATAATACTTCACCCCCAATAGTAAGTTCCCCATCCCACAGAGGATATGTGTATAGATAATACTTCACCCCCAATAGTAAGTTCCCCATCCCAACGATCTGGCCCTAAATTAAAAGTCGATTCGGCCCCATTTGAAATTAAATACTTGTGAACTGAAATACACAAGTGTTTATCATTTCAAAATGTTTTTGATCGATTCAAATTTTAAAAATTCAAACATTATAAATCAATGTACTCGTTAAATAAATATATTTATTACAATTAAATGATGATTATACAGCAGTTAGTACTGATTAGTGTACAAGTCTTTGATTGTACTCTAAATTAAGCTACACCCAAGCTAATTTTATTGTTTGATATCGCCAATTAATTTGAACAATTTATAAAATTACAGTCGTATTTAGGGTGTGAGAAATTTGAAAGTCTTTGTTCTGCTGCTCTGTGTCTATTAAAAAGGAACTATGACTATATAGCTTTCATTCATTCCTTCCATGATGTCTTACCCATGTGTAGTGTGTTCCAGACCTGTCAGACCGCAGAAGCAAGCTCTAGAGTGTGACACCTGTGGAAAAAGAAGACAATATTAATACAACTTATATTTTTCAGAACAAGTTGTTTGGTACTGGAAAGAATTGTTGCATAGTTGATGATGTATTTTTTTTTAGGAAAAATCATGAAATGTTAATGACTTTTTTTTTCAGATGCCTAGAAGAGGAAAAAAGAGAGGAAGAGATTCAGAAACACCAGAGACAAAGAAAAGATTAAAAAAAGTTGATGATGACACTGAATTCAAAGGTACATTGGTTAGGTTAGATTAAACAATAGTTCAGTTATATCGTGGAGGTCAGTTTTATTGGTGGAGGAAACCGGAGTACCTTGAGAAAACCACTGACTTGTTGCAAGTCACTGACAAACTTTATCACATAATGTATGGAGTACACCTCGCCTGAAATATTGTTGAAAGTGGCATTAAGCACCAGAACCCCCAACCTTATTGTTTATACCCTTTGTTGCTAAAAGTACTTAAGGATCGAGATTCATGTACATTATAGTCGCATGTCTTAAAAACCACATTTTCTTTGTCCTAAATTGTGACCTCTTGATACAGATTTGACTATGTTTTCTTGCATCAGTAACATATTTCATAGAGCCTAGTGTATATAGCTTTAGATTCTATTTAGAATAACATGTAAAAGGAGATGGGGGTGAACTGTAAAATATTGTTCTTGTTTGAATGACATATCCTGATTCTATGTAATTCTATATAGGTTTTGAATAGCTCAATGTTTTGATATTGGATCCATAATAAAGGGGTTGGTTGGTTGATTTGGTTAATTGCGTTTAACACCACTTTCAACAATTTCAGTTATATCATGGCGGCCAGTTTTATTGGTGGAGGAAACTGGTGTACCCGGAGAAAACCACTGACCTGTTGCAAGTCACTGACAAACTAACTTTATCACATAATGTTGTATCGAGTACACCTTGCCATGAACAGGGTCTAAACTCACAATTTTAGTGGTGATAGGCACTTATTAAACATGCAGTTGTAAAGGGGGAAAATTTACATTAGTAACAAGTTCTGTACATCAACATTTAAGTTTCCTAGTATAGTATTAGTGTAGATAGATGGAGGCCATCATAGAGGTTACTTTACATTGTGAAATATGTTTCTTATTTCAGTTACACATCCAACACATCCAGATTTTACAGTGCCTGGTATAGTGTTAGCTCTTGGTGAAGGAGATGTAGGACAGCTTGGTTTGGGAGAGGACATAATAGAAAGGGCAAGGCCAGCTCATGTTAAAATAGAAGATAAAATGGTACAAGTGTGTGCTGGAGGAATGCATACTGTGTGCTTAACAAATCAGGGAAAAGTAAGTTATGGCCTAGTAGTGTTTTATCTAGGACTGAAAAGGGGCATGGTATTTTTCTTTAAAAAGGGCACTTTGCACGTAGAATTTACCAAAAAGGGCACATAGAAAAAATAGGGTAGGTAGGTAGGTAAAACCATTTTATTTTTCAAAATTATTTTGATTTCTTGACTTTAACAGTGCTTAACCAAAATGTGATGACTTAGCGACGTTTTACAAAAAATACCAATAAAATGTGCTAGGGTAGGCCGAAAAAATAGGGACGGTACTGTAGGGAAACCTGGAACAGAGATATATTTTTTTCTGGTCTTATTCATACACACATGACACAGGTACACAGGGATTTAGCCAGGATTTTGAGACCATTAGTCACTTTTGTGGAACAATTTTTTTTAAATGATGAATAAACAAGAATATAATGAGCTTAATCTTATAATCAGTTACGTTGCCTTATTGGTTAGTAATGGAGATTGAAAACCTCCTAGGATTGGAACATACTCTGCAAATTAACAACCAACTGATAAAACATAACATTGCCACTATTTTTATCTCAATACCACACAAATTGTAATACCCCCCCCCCCCATTTGAAATATTACTGTGCTTTGGTCTAATACCACACAAATTGTAAATACCCCCTCCCCGACCTTTATTGAAATGTCACTGCTTTGGTCTAATACCACAACAATTGTAATAACTCATATTTGTGTAGTCTTCAGCAGAAAACAAAATTCTACCAGTTTGCCCAATGGTCCAACTTCTATCTAGATTCTTTGTAGGAAATCAGTATAAAACTGAAGCAAGTTGTAAAATAGATAATTATTTCTCAGACCTCATAATCAAATTGCAACAATTGCAATAAAAATACTGTAGTTATTTTTTTTAATTGCAGACGTGTCCGTTTGTGAATAGTTCTATAAATAGAACGCAATTGTTACCCGGATGCTGATCAATATATAAAAAAACTTATATGTGTCCTCGTGCAGTGCATTTCAACGAATTGAATGGCCAACCTTTGCATATAAATGAAATATAAAATATGAGAACTAAGATTTCATTTCACAGAAATGAGAATAAATACATCAAAAGTTCGTTTGGTTAAAAGTAGTTTCGGTGGATTGCGAACTCCATTTTTATTTTATTTTAGTTTCTTCAAAGGACTACACGTCCTTGGTTTCTTTAATCAAAGTTATGACTTTTCGAGAAAATCATTTTCATAAATTTGGCAAAAATAGTTCGTTATGGCAGACATTGAGACGAATCGTGCAATGAATGACGATACGATACTATTAATTATAAATTTTGACGGCAACTTTCCCAATGCGAAATTGCGCCCATATGACGATTACAAAATATGTCCACTTTAAATACATACTGTGGCATTTTGAGTACATGTCATAACTATAAAAAAAATATTATCGTTGTTTGAATTCTTTGTCCAGGTGAGATCAAAGATTACGCAATCAAAACAAAAATTCTATAATCCGTTGATTGGCTTGTAACATGTAATAAAATTGTCATTGTAGTGACTAATTAGTTTTAATCAGCAAATGAAGAAGAATGGATTGTTACAAACATTTTTTTTACGATTTTTTGAAAATTCAATTGACAAATTACGGATCGTTTGAAGAAATGAAAAAGGGCACATCGGCAATACATGGCGCCACGTTTTTTTTTTATCAAAAGGGGCATGGCGCCGCACCATTCTATTTTTCTTTAGATAAAACACTACCTACATTTAAGGAGTGCTTTAGATAATGAAATCATCTTATAGAGACTAACATGACTTTCTTACATAAAAATGAAAGATACTCTATAGTTTTTCCCAGTCACTTAAGTCTGTTTCATTATACAAATTTAGATTTTAAGTCTTCATGACTTGAAATTTGTTGATTTTAAATTACTCTTATTGCTCTTTTTGATTTAGAATAATTCATTGTAAAGTTTGTATGCACAACTCCTCTAACATTTTAAATATGATTTCCTCAATAACTGTGCATGCTTGCTTATCACCATATGACGATTTGCATATCATTACAGAAGTTTGATCAGACTAGTTGTAAAAGTATTGTCCTTTTTCACTGGAATATTTCATCAACAAGTTTTTCTTGCTGTAACTCGTCCTTCATTTAACTTTGCATGCTTTATTACTATGTGAACATTCACATATCGTTTTGGTGATTTGATCAAACCAGGTTTGGTTGGTTTATGGTGTTTAATGTCACCTTAACAATATTTCAGTTATATCGTGATGGTCAGTTTTATTGGTGGAGGAAATCGGAGTACCTGGAGAAAACCACGGACCTGTCTCAAGTCACTGACAAATCACATAATGTTGTATCGAGTACAACTTGCCATACACAGGGTTCAAACTCAAAACTTTAGTGGTGATAGGCACTGATTGTACAGGTAGTTGTGAATCCAACTACCATACAATCATGCCACAACAGCCCTTGATCAAACCATTTTTGACTTACTGCAATATAATAAAATAGATCTAGGCTTGTTCTGGGTTTAGCTATAAACCAAAACAATATACCGTACAGAGCTCCAGATAAGCTGCGTATTTGCATTTTTTACACTTTGAAAACGAGTAAAAACGCATGTATTATCAGATCAGAGTGTACACATTACGCATACATATTGCTGTGTAAGCAAACTTTCCAAATTCGGAACGTACTTGTACAGTCGTGTACATAATACATTTTTGTCTTTGAGAAATTCCCCGTAATTACTCCCCTTTATACTTTTCGAAGGAGAGAGCATATACATCCGAGGGGTACAGAAAGCTTGCCTTTCTAAGCATCAATGTCAAAAGAGATCTGATTGGATGTTTACAATAAATCATCCAATCGCAGTCAATATTACAAATAAATGCAGTTTTACGTAATAAGTAAGAACTAAAACGAAAGTAATTTTGGGAACACGTTGTTCGTTGAAAATGAGCAACAACATGAATAAGTGCGCTACAGAAAATTATATACTTAAGTTCCTGACAGTTTCATCTGTGTCTAGTCACAGTATAGTTAAAGGAATCATTGATGACATTATCAACACGGCTGTGAAAACTGTCGAAGTCGACGAGCAAAAAACAAAACATTTACAACATTTTATTAATAAAAATGACACAATCGTGTCAAATTAAACAGAGATATACATTTCACTTGCATCCTGCGTTTATTGAATAACACTTGTGTCAAACATAATTTTAAAAGTGTACATGTAAGCAATCTTTTCTGAAGTAGAGAGTACAACAGTGCAAAGGAAATATGCAAATACCCATCATTTTCAAAAGTAGGGGGTAATTACCCTTTGGACTTGAAAATTATCAGGAACTCTGCTGTATAACCGGTAATTTCTGCAGCTATCTAATTTCTTAGGTATTCTGCGGTCAACTATGGACTGCAGAAATTAAAATCGCAGAATATTACATGTATGTAAAATAAATGTTTAATGTCCCGTAATAATAAATCAGTACAAATTACCTTCAAACTCCCAATTCGTCAGGAAATGTCAAATATCTAATTAGGCCTAATTACTATATCCATATACAGGAAAAAGCTGGTACTTACACAACAATTACAGGTTATTTAGCTGTGGCATGATTATTGTTAACCGTTAATTACAATTAATCTAGATCTAGAAATAGTATGATTATACCAAGCTGACACTGATAATAAGTAAAACATTACATGATCAAATGTTTACAAAATTGTTATTACATAATTTACAATTACTGGGTAGTCGTTTTTTTAATTTGTTATAGTAGCTGCGATTGAATAACTGCGTGATCTCTAATTCATCTAAAAAGAAAAAAAATAGAAATGTACTAGTAGTAGAATTCCAGTTAACCTGAGTTTTTATGTCTACATTATGCTAAAAGAAATGAATATAATTATAGAAATAATTATATTCAAATTTCTTTTTTCATATGCTAAAGTATGAAAATTCGACTTTATACAAATATATCCGAACTATCAAACATTATACCGATATCGATCCAACTGTTGACTTCGTAAAACAGTGGAAAAAAATTGTTTCTTGGAAAAATTTGAAGCTACCAAATGTATATTGAGAAGTTGTAACCTTTGAAAACTTTCCAAAGAACTAAATATGTTTTTACTTCTAAGGACCACTGTCCTTCATCGCTTCTTTTGTTGCTTCCTGTAATACAAAATTTTTTTTTTCAGCACCAAGATTTTCAATCCACAGAAGAAAAATCTGCAAAAATTAAATATCTTCTTTTTAGTCCAAAACCGCAGAAATTTCACACCACAGAAAGTACTGGTTATACAGTATGTAACAGAAATTGCTATATATTTTAATTATATTTTGACAGGTGTATACATTTGGTTGTAATGATGAATCAGCACTGGGAAGAGACACATCAAAAGAAGGTTCTGAAACCTTACCAGTAAAATTAAACCTGCCATACAAGGTTATACAGACATCAGCTGGAGACAGCCACACAGCTGTGTTAACACAGGATGGGCATGTTTATGCATGGGGAAATTTTAGGGTTAGTATAAAATCTACATCAATGAAAAGTGTTTACACGAACATGTTTCAGTCTTATATATTATTGTTTTAATGACCTAGTTCGAAATATCAGGGTTGACAAATGACCTTGATATACAAATACTACAGATGACACTTCTCTTAAAATACTACAGATGACACTTCTCTTAAAATACCCCTACACTGTCTAAATAGGTCCCAGGAACAAATAAAAAATACTAATAAAGTAGTGAATTTATTGACCTGACAAGAATTATTAAACTTTGGACAAATACAAATTTATGCAAGTTGTCTGACAAATAAGTTATTTTGTAGAGACCTGTACTAAGCATCACCAATAATGATATTTGCATAATTTTTAGGATGCAAATGGTTCCATGGGACTAACTTCTGGTGGAATTAGACAAGAACCTTTAGAGATGTTACCAGGAGAAACTGTTGTAAAAATAGTATCGGGAGGTGATCATTTGGTGTGTTTATCTAATAAAGGAGAAATATTTACAGGAGGTCAGTACCTTAAGATGTTACATAAATAATTCTTATTTTACTATTTTACTTATATACCTTTATATACATTTATATTTTTATCAGTTTCCAATTCCTTTAAAAAAATGTTTTAGAAATTTGTTCATCAAAACATGAATTTTATATTTGAATAGATAAATAACAATTGTGTGTTACCAGACAGGGAACAGTGGCTGTGATTGTATGGTAGTTGGATTTACACTCAGTACCTATCACCACTAAAGCTGTGAGTTCAAATCCCTCTCAGGCGATACAGCATTATGTGATAAAGTTTGTTAGTGACTTGTGACAGGTCAGTGGTTTTCTCCGGTACTCCGGTTTCCTCCACCAATAAAACTGACCACCACGATATAGCTGAAATATTGTTGAAAGTGGCGTTAAACATAAACCAGGGAACCACAATACATGTATATTTAATTATTTTATGACAAAATGTATTTATTAAAATGATTATACTTTTATAATTGATATATATTTTTTTTTTAATAAAAAAAGGAATTTCTAACACTCATAATTTGACACTCAGTGCCCTATCTTGTTTTTATTCAGATAGTTTTGAGTATGGTTGTTGTAATTAAGCTTTGGTTAAATTATGTCTATTTTTAGGATGTGCTGAACAAGGACAGTTGGGAAGAGTTGCAGAATGTTTTGCAGGAAGAGGAGGAAGGAAGGGTTTAGGTAAGAAAAAACTACTGATATTTTTTTTATTTCAAATTTGTTAAATAAAGTTATCTGATTTTACAATTTTATACACATTCTGCTTTTTCTAAAAATGATTAACACTTTAATCACCAGACAATGACAAAGATATTGTCACATGGTTTTAAATTGTTGTACAAAATATCTAGAAAGATAAGAATTAACACTTTTTATTAAGTAATTACCATTTGAGGTTATAGAAACATTGATTCCTTAGGAACTAGACTTGAACAACTTATATAAAATTATCAACTATTTACTCATCAAAAATAATTGTTCCTATAGTGACCTCTTTTGAAATTGGGATTTTCTCTCTGAATTTAATTTAAATTGTTAGGAAAAATAGTAATATTTCATATGAACAAAACATTTCAATTGTAGATTCTATTTTGAAAATGGGTCCAGTGAGATGTATGAAACATGGTAGTAGAAAACGAGCACAGTTTTCTGATATCTGGGCAGGCCAATATGTAACTTTTGCCAAAGAGAAGGAAACGGGAGAAATATATGCATGGGGACTTAATAATTATTTTCAGTTGGGTAAGTAAATGAGACTCTGTAGATAAAATGTGTCTACATGATCATCAGGTTTTATGGTAAAATGTGTCTACATGATAATCAGGTTTTAAGGTAAAATGTGTCTACATGATCATCAGGTTTTAAGGTAAAATGTGTCTACATGATCATCAGGTTTTAAGGTATTTTTTGTTTCTCTACCTAAATGGGATTTTTTTCTGAGTGGAGGTTTGAATGTTTTCCTTAAAACTTAATTAATATGAACAATCAATAGTGAACAGAACATAATTAATATGAACTATCAATAGTGAACAGAACATAATTAATATGAACTATCAATAGTGAACAGAACATTATTAATATGAACAATCAATAGTGAACAGAACATAATTGATATGAACAATCAATAGTGAACAGAACATAATTAATATGAACAATCAATAGTGAACAGAACATAATTAATATGAACTATCAATAGTGAACAGAACATAATTAATATGAACTATCAATAGTGAACAGAACATTATTAATATGAACAATCAATAGTGAACAGAACATAATTGATATGAACAATCAATAGTGAACAGAACATAATTAATATGAACAATCAATAGTGAACAGAACATAATTAATATGAACTATCAATAGTGAACAGAACATAATTAATATGAACAATCAATAGTGAACAGAACATAATTAATATGAACAATCAATAGTGAGCAGAACATAATTAATATGAACAATCAATAGTGAACAGAACTTAATTAATATGAACTATCAATAGTGAACAGAACATAATTAATATGAACTATCAATAGTGAACAGAACATAATTAATATGAACAATCAATAGTGAACAGAACATAATTAATATGAACAATCAATAGTGAACAGAACTTAATTAATATGAACTATCAATAGTGAACAGAACATAATTAATATGAACTATCAATAGTGAACAGAACATAATTAATATGAACAATCAATAGTGAACAGAACATAATTAATATGAACAATCAATAGTGAACAGAACATAATTAATATGAACTATCAATAGTGAACAGAACATAATTAATATGAACTATCAATAGTGAACAGAACATAATTAATATGAACAATCAATAGTGAACAGAACATAATTAATGTGAACTATCAATAGTGAACAGAACATAATTAATATGAACAATCAATAGTGAACAGAACATAATTAATATGAACAATCAATAGTGAACAGAACATAATTTATATGAACAATCAATAGTGAACAGAACATAATTAATATGAACTATCAGTATCAATAGTGAACAGAACATAATTAATATGAACAATCAATAGTGAACAGAACATAATTGATATGAACAATCAATAGTGAACAGTACATAATTAATATGAACAATCAATAGTGAACAGAACATAATTAATATGAACTATCAATAGTGAACAGAACATAATTAATATGAACAATCAATAGTGAACAGAACATAATTAATATGAACAATCAATAGTGAACAGAACTTAATTAATATGAACTATCAATAGTGAACAGAACATAATTAATATGAACAATCAATAGTGAACAGAACATAATTAATATGAACAATCAATAGTGAACAGAACATAATTAATATGAACAATCAATAGTGAACAGAACATAATTAATATGAACAATCAATAGTGAACAGAACATAATTAATATGAACAATCAATAGTGAACAGAACATAATTAACATTAACTATCAATAGTGAACAGAACTTATTTAATATGAACTATCAATAGTGAACAGAACATAATTAATATGAACTATCAATAGTGAACAGAACATAATTAATATGAACAATCAATAGTGAACAGAACATAATTAATATGAACAATCAATAGTGAACAGAACATAATTAATATGAACTATCAATAGTGAACAGAACATAATTAATATGAACAATCAATAGTGAACAGAACATAATTAATATGAACTATCAATAGTGAACAGAACATAATTAATATGAAAAATCAATAGTGAACAGAACTTAATTAATATGAACTATCAATAGTGAACAGAACATAATTAATATGAACTATCAATAGTGAACAGAACATAATTAATATGAACAATCAATAGTGAACAGAACATAATTAATATGAACAATCAATAGTGAACAGAACATAATTAATATGAACAATCAATAGTGAACAGAACATAATTAATATGAACTATCAATAGTGAACAGAACATAATTAATATGAACTATCAATAGTGAACAGATCTCAGATTATCAGGGATTGATACATGAACTAATATTTGGGGTATTTGACTCTCCATTTTTGACTCGAATGGATGATACTCTTTCTATTGCATCATTGTTTTAATTCCACTCTTGAAACTTTTATTTGGTTTTTAGCCATTTTCTAATGTATTGGGTTATTTCCCTTTTATCTACTGTATATATACACATGTACTTACTAGGTAACCTATCGTGATGATTTTTGTCCTTTTTATTTATAGATTGAATTCCTGTGTTTACTGTTTCATTCTATATGATACTAGATTACTTTAAAAATACCACAAAGATCCTTGCTGTGTGACATCAGAGAGATCATTTCATAAATAGGAACTTCCATTATGCAAGATAGACCTAATTAAATATGTCTTTTTAAGAATTTTCTCAGTCGTGGTTGAAACGTCCAATATTTTGAAAGTTTGAGTACCTAGGTCTGTTGTTCTATTGCAGACAGGAATGAGTTGTTTAAATTGACAGATAATCAACCTATTGTTGAATATCTCTCCTGATTTCAGAGAATTTTAATTAAAAATAAAGGTACACCTTCTAGCATATTACACAACAGCACACTAACGATTTGGGTAATTAGCACAACTAAATACCATGTAAAGGGTTGGATACATGTTGTTTTGGCAATCATTTGTGTAACCAATACTTTATTTTGTGTTTTAAAACACGTGAACAAATAGATTTATTAGGTTTTCCAGTTTTTAATGCATACTGACACAAAAACATGGAGCTCTGATTAATATAATTTGAAAAAAAATCAAAGATTTAATTTATTTATATTAATAAAGTTACAATCATATTTTTTTCATTCTTAATTTCTGTGGGTTTATTTTTAGGATTTAGTGACATGAAAAACAGATTTGTGCCTGAAAGAGTTACTTCATTAGCTGAACACAGGGAATGGATGAAAATTTCAGCAGGCCAACACCACACCGTCCTATTAAACGATGAAGGTTAGTTACAGAAAGTAGCAATCATTCAGGATTATTCCATTTCAATATATAGATATATAGCCAAGATGAGGGCCGTTGTGGTTGTGATTATATGATAGTTGGATTTATAACTACCTATGCAATCTGTGCCTATCACCACTAATGCTGTGAGTTTGAATCCCACTCACAATATTAAATGATAAAGTTTGTCAGTGACTTGCTGCAGGTCAGTGGTTTTCTCCGGACACTCCACCAATAAAACTGACCACCACGATATAACTGAAATATTGTTGAAAGTGGCATTAAACACTATCAAACCCAACCAAACTATAGCCAAGATGGTTTTTTTAATTCTACACAGCATTACCTGTCAACCTTGTTACATTACTGTGGATAAACTCAACCACTCGTCATCGGCAAATAACAAAACACTCGCTGATTCAGTAATGTCAGCGTAACTAACTTACCTGTTCTGAGTGTTCATGACCGCCAACAAGAAAGATGGATTACTGTAGCTTTCTTCAGCGGCTGGATGAGGCCTGTCAACTCTGAGACTACAATAGCAGCATATACAGATGCTTCTTGATAATGCCCTGTCACTCTCACATGAACTTGATAACATTAAACTCAAATTCTTATCAGCCAAAACAATGGCTACAATTGTTTGATCAGATCATTTTTCCAAGAGCTGTTAGTCTTTTTCACTTAGAATATTTCATCAAATGTTTGTACACACAACTCCTACATTGTAAATGGGAATTCCTTAGAACATTCCAAGCTTACTTATAATCATTTGGATAATTCCATACAGCTACAACATTTTATATCAGACACACAACTCCTACATTGTAAATGGGAATTCCTTAGAACATTCCAAGCTTGCTTATAATTATTTGGATAATTCCATACAGCTACAACATTTTATATCAGACACGCAACTCCTACATTGTAAATGGGAATTCCTTAGAACATTCCAATGTTACTTATAATCATTTGGATAATTCCATACAGCTACAACATTTTATATCAGACACACAACTCCTACATTGTAAATGGGAATTCCTTAGAACATTCCAAGCTTGCTTATAATCATTTAGATAATTCCATACAGCTACAACATTTTATATCAGACAATGTTTGAAGGAGTTATTCCTTTTTTTTAATGTCATGAAAAAGACAGAATCTGCCTTTGAATGGGATTAAAAACTGTATTTTAATGTGTCAGTTTGATATGTACATTTTTCAACCACTTATAGATTGTACATAGCTTTCACAGCAGCTCCCACTAGCCCTTGGCTAGTAAGGAAACATTTTTTACTCGCCAACAATGTTACTTGCCAGTCAATTATAACTACTATTACTATGTAACTCCAATATGTATTTATTTGTAAACAATTATTAATGCCCTGAATGAGACAGGACGATGCCTACTCTCTTGAACTCAGCCCCACTGTGTTGCTACTTGTATTTTATTTGTCTTTTTTATTTATTAAAAAACATAAATTTTGAACTAATACAGTCTAATATCCGGGCCTGTCTTTCTGCAAAAATCACAATGCATAACATAGGTAACTGGAATCATACACGGGCCACGAAAACTTTGACTTCCCGACATCTTGGAATTTACGCTTTCAGCTTTAGAACCTTCATCAGTTTTTTCGATTGATACTTCCCGCGATACTGCATCAGGCAGGCCAGTTTCATGAACAGTTGATTCAACCGATTTATTTTTAGTGAAGAATTTTGTAAGAAGGTTTTGTTTTTTTGCTCATCGTGGTCACTTGCAAGCGTTAAAGGTATGTGATTTAAAACTTTTATGTCTGAGTCAATTGTGCGATTTAAAAGACCGGATAATCAAATTCGGAAGTTAAATTGAAAAATATGATCGGTGAGGGAACGAAAATTTTCCGGATAAAATAAACTTGCCGTCTGGCGATCAATACAGAATTTTTACTCGCATTTTACAAAAGTAGTTGTGGTCGCAGTGTAGAACCCTGTATAGTGTATCTTTCTGAAAAGATAGAAGAATGTGGGGGTAGAAATAGATTTTTACATCAAAAACAGCCTTTAGTTATGGTCTACTTTTCTCTTTCTAGGCAAAGTATACACACTTGGACGTGCAGAATATGGAAGATTGGGATTGGGTGAAAACCCAGGTGAAAGGTCAGAGCCAGCTTTGGTTGAATCCATAGCAGATAAAAAATGTATAGACATTGCTGCAGGCCAGTCTGTGTCATTGGCTCTTTCAGATGACGGTATGTAGGAATTTGTTAAATGTGTGTTTCATTATACAAAGAATGCAAGATTTACTGCTTCACTGAATTAAAAATCTGGATAACTTTGAAAAAAAATGTAAATGGTAAATTTTTGTGAATATTACAGATGTATGCATAATATGCACCCCTTATTTAACTTTATCCTGCATGTGTTCTATTTGTGCAAATTGCATGGAACTGATAACATTTGCTATATACTGACACTGACCGAAATATAACTTTTATGGTACCTTTGTTTTTCAGGTGTAGTTTATAGTTGGGGAATGGGAACCAGTAAACAGCTAGGAACTGGTGATGAAGAAGATGTGTGGAAACCAGTCAAAATGGCTGGAAAACAATTAGAAAATAGGTAAGTCATATATAATATGTTTGTTTGTTTGATGGTGTTTAATGCCACATTCAACAATATTTCAGTTATATTGTGGCAGAAAAACCAAGCTTAGTTTTATCATACAATTTTATGCATTTATCTTATAGTTCTCTTATAAAGGATTTTTTTATCCATTTCTTTTCAATAATGCTTGTAAATAGTAAGAGATAAATATAATTTGTAATTGTATGACATCTATAATTTTTAAATAAAAAGAATAAAGGTTACTTGATCACTTTGTAAACATAAAAATGTTAGTAGTTAGAATCAATTAATTGTTGTTGATGGCTTTTCATATTAATTGTTGTTTATGACTTTTCATATTAATTGTTGTTTATAGCTTTTCATATTAATTGTTGTTTATGGCTTTTCATTTACAACTTCAAGGGATATTAAACTTCATTTTTGTATTTTTTTTATGTTTCTTTGGAAATATCATATTCATATTCATTTTAAGGATTGATAATTATTTAATAAAAAGTCAGACTTTAACAAATTGCCTTAAAAGTTACACATGACAAGACCAAACTGTCAAAGCTAATTATGTATACATCGCTGAAGTTGGAATCGTAATGGTTGTTGTCATGGACGCTTTCAAAAAACATTGTTTATCGTTGATAATGTTTGTACACAAGAAGTTGTAATGATGTCATTTGATAAAAGAAAATATAGAATACATAATTTAACAAACATAAATGAACATCAACACATGTGCAGGGCATTGCATAGCAAAAATGAAAATGTCAGAGTGAAAGTAAAATATGGCTTTGTTTTTATACTGGTTTATCTTTTGCAATTTAAATTGCTCAAATTGGAATTCAAAATAAGGGGGTAAGAATGAAAATTTGGGAATTTTGCATGATTTAGAATATTTTTCATTAGGATAGGGTCCTTTTACTGGACCCTGTGGAAGGATAGAAAAATTCCTGCCCATCTACTTTAGGATTATCATCTCCTATCTGAAAATGAGTGGAATGCCCTGCATGTGGTGTGCATTTATCTTCTGATCATCAACACATGTGGTCACATCAGTGGTCATCATGAATAAGACGATCGTTGTAGTAAATATTTCCGTTTTGGAAATTACAACATTTCATTGGATTAAAAATATAAATTCTAGTAAATTGGCATGAATAGAGGGGATAATGGTTTGCAACATATTTTTTTTTATACTTTTTCTAAATGTATTATTCAAAATAACAATGTTTATAATATTATCTTTAATGTGCCTTTATTATACCATGTAATAAGGAAGAATTGGAAATGGTTTGAAATTAAAAATTTTTTTTTTTATAATAATAACCAATCTATTCAGATATTTAGCTATATTAAATTTTGTATTGAAATGTAATACAAATATTGTTTTCCTATCTTTTCAGGATAGTGATAGGTTTAACAGCTGGTGGTCAACACACAGTCTTATTAGCTAAAGATAAATCCTAGATTTTATACTGACGAGGACAATATATGAACTGTGATCACTTTTTAATTTTTATCCATGGATTTTTTTTAATGTAATACAATTTTATCTCGTCCAGAGTAACACCAAAATAAACATTAGAATAAGGCAGCATAATCTAACTGAAGTTTTTATAGTGCAATTAACAATTATACAAATATCATGGCGTACAAAAAACTAACAGTAATTAAAAAAAATATATATATTTGTAATCTGCTTTACTAGACATGATTATATAGATTATCAAGTTTGTTTTAATCAAGACATGTATTTTTCAAATTATATTAAGTATGCCTATATGTAGCCAATCTGGCTAAAAAATCATTTTTCAAATTCTGTTATAATTGTCCAGTCTTTTCCCCCTCAATAAATTCTGGTAGTGATAAACGTAAGCCTATAATTACTATGTCATGATTTAGACACAGGCATGGAAGTAACTTTCTGTTTATATATTTATAGACTTCTCCTTACCTTCTTATTATTTGAAAATAAATATGTAAACAAGAAATTTTAAAAAAAGAATGGGGGCAACAGGGTTTGAAATAAGGAGTTGCCCAGAAGGCAAAAACAAATTATAATCTAGTTGCCCCTTTCAAAATTCAATTGCCCTCTCAGTTGCAAAGCCTTTACAGTCAGGGGTCTGGGGTAAATGGTGCAAAATCCTGTATTCTAGGCTTCTCCTGCAGTCCTGGCACTTAAATTGAAGTTTCAAAATGCTTTCGTTTTTACTAGTAAAATTTGAAGAATGAAATTTACTTCTGAAATTTGCTTTTTTACATTACTGTTTTTTGGGTGGAGGTGAAAATTGGGATCCAGTGATGAATACTGATATTTGGAGCATACTTTGTACATCATTCTTTTTCATCATCGCCAGTTGAACTTGGTGATCCATTTTACTTAGAACTCACATTTATTTCATTTTTCTTGTATTTCCTTTTTGCCTCCTGTTTCAATTTGTGACTTATTCTTTTTTGGGTGCCAGTCCGATCACAAGCTGTATGTTCCGGCATGAAAATGCAGAACAACTTTTGTTTTTCTGCTATATTTGTACTTTCATTTTGTAAAGATCGGTCAGTTTACTGTCCGATTTGCATCTCAAAATTTTCCAAGCTCCATTATAAATAGAAGCATGACTGAAATACGTGAACATGTTAAATGATTTTTGTTTTCAATTAAAACTTTCGCATTGTTTATTGGTTTGTTTTTTGAGAACATCTAGGATTCACTTAACTTATTATTTAAGTAAAATTAGAGATCATGCATTATAATTATAAAGATTACGATAAAATGTTCATCAATGCTACAACAATCTACAATTTAGTTTTATAGATCTAAAAATAATAATTATATTTCCACATCTAAAAAAATTCATGTCAAAATTTTATATAGTCTTCATACACACAAGAATTATAAATTTTATAATGACAATTTTAAATGCACATTAAACAAATGGTTAAAAGTCTGTATTAAAGTTTTTAATTAGAATTTGGTGCAAAGTATATATTTTGCTTAAATAAAGACAGTTTCATTCAATCTTTTCTTAGAAATTAATTATATTTTAGAGAGTTTGGTACTACAGAAAGTATATGTATTTAGATGAAAGTTTGTCGTTAGTACTTTTATCAAATAACCAGGCTAATAGTCATCAATATATTAACCTACAGACAAACTGTTGACTTGAAATAGCAGAGAGCAGTTCATTGATTTGGGTCCATTATATAGAATTTTACAAATATTTTCATGTCATAAAATTCATTGTAGAGGGTAATGATCTTATTGAAATTTAATTGATTACAATTACATAACACCAACATTTATTTGTTTAAACCTTTGTATAAATATTGGAAGATTAAGTAGTTATTTGTATAGATCAAACTATAAATTGGATTAAACTATAACTGTACATACAGGGCAACCAGTTCTGAGTGCAGTGAGAATTAAATGTACTATTTCAGTACACTTTCTAATAACAATCAATTCTGTTCCATTTATCAATTACCATCTTTAATAGATAATAAACAGAATTTATCACTACAGTGTTTTGATATCATCATATAATGTAGGTGCCATATCTTGTATTCAAATTGTTTTGCAAGTACATGTAATATTAAATTTATTTTGTGCCAATATAAAAAATGCATTCTGTGCAATTATGTATTTTTAACCATCATTAAATTTTAATAAATATATCAATAATTGACTTTTTTATAACACTTGTTTTCAATAGATTTCATCAACTGTTTCAATTTGTGTCCAGCACTGAAGTTGATAGATACAATGTATCCCTGGTGCAAGAATTTAATATCAGTTTTATTTTGTACATTGTATACAGCCTTTCCTCAATATGTGATCATTAAAATCGGGGCAGTGCAGTGATGCCATTCATACCAATTTTGATCATGTTTTATACCCCCTATGTTTAGTTGTTATGGTAGTCATGACTCTTATGGTACCAGAGTTATGCCCCTTTATTATGTATAATTTGATGGTTTTATTGGTTTCTTGTGATATCTGGTATTCGCATCAATTTAGAATTTTTAAACTAGCTTTAAATTGACAACATACAGGTGAAATTTGTTGTTGCAATTTCCTTTCAAAAGGCAACATTTCGGCTAACATCTGTGGTGAGCATCTACAGACTCTCCAGAGCCAATTTTTCTTTTAATCATTGTGTTGTCTGTCTTTCGAATTACTGCTTCTGATTACCACTTTGGTACCTTCAAACTCTTTTTTCCATAAGAAAGAAATTATACACATAAAAGGCAAGCCAAATTCGATATCGAACTTCATTCTGGAGTTATGTCTTTGCTTTTCTGAAAAATATATTATGTTGTGTTGTATGCCTTTAACTGCTTTGTAACCACATCGATGGTGTAATAGTTGTCTTTGAATGCGGTAGATAGTGGATTCGAGCCCCGGTCAGGACAAACCTTGGTCATGTCAAACCTCGGTCATGTCAAGGTCAGGACAAACCAAAGACTATGATATTGGTATTTACTGCTTCTGAGCTAAACACACAGCTTTAAGGAGTACGAGCAAATATTGGTTGGCTAGGAATGCGGATAATGTGTGTACAGCGACATATTTCAGTGAGCTAGCACTATAAAGATACAATTAAGGTGTTGGTCTAGTACAAAGCGGGCATCATTTCATTGAAAGTAACCTGTTCTCGCCATGATGTACTGTCAAACCTGCCTTAAAGAACACCTCTATATAACAAATCACTGTCTTTAAAGGGCAGTCTCATTTTCCCCATTAATGAATAGTGCATATAATTTTAACCTGTAAATTGTATATAAAGAATAACTGCTCTAAAAGGCCAAATTTTCAGGTTCCCTTGATTTGTCTTTATGTACAGGTTTGACTGTAGCTGGGGAAAATCGCTCATTTTGCGCTAAACAACAATAACTCGCTCAAATTCGGGTTGAACATTTGAATGCATTGTGCTGGTGGAGAAAAGAACAAAGGTTATTGTGAGAAACTAAGAGCGTTAAACCATGTTATTATAGCGTGAGCTCAGTACCGGATTTAGCCTTGTCGACTATCCACGTATGTCGCAATGCATAAATACAAACAAAGACGGACATCTTTTTTACTCTCGGTCGCATCAAGTCCTATTTGTGTTTTTAAATCAATGTGATATGTCGAAAAACATATGTGGCTCAATTCTAAATGCATTGATCCTTTCAAAAAAATGTAATGATCATACACACGTGGATAGTTTGTTTGGTGAGAAGTATTATACTATAACAATCTAGTGTTAGAACATATTGAAGATATTGGGTGTGTTTGTTTGGTCAGAAGTATTATATATCTTTATTCTCATAAAGCCAATGTATAACAATGGTACAGAGATAATAATAAGAGTATTGGAATGGGTCTGTTTAGATCAGAAGTAATGCACTTATTTCCAAGCAAGGATGTGTAAATTATCGAAATACATTTATGACAGATAACTAAGTTTAATCATTCAGTAATGTTGTAAATATTGTATCTAACAGCAAGAAGCTATTGTTTATTAAGTAAGGTAACATTATTATTAATTCGGTTTTAATTTTTCGAATTCCTCATCCGCTATAATTCGATTTTTTTGTGTAGGAATGTAAATATTTTAATGTAATTAGACAAATTATTGTATATACGAGAATAGAAATGAGAATATGTCCAGGGTGTGGTTTATGATTGGTCAATAGGGGAGTCTGGTGTTTTATGTCTATCATAGCGGCATTAAACTGTTCAACAGTGCCCAACGAACAAATTACATGGAAAATTTGATGTCCTTTACCAAGTATGTCAAATCTTCCAGGAAAAAATCTTTCTGGAACATGACTAGCATAAAACACTACAGATAATACAGATAATATTACATAAGACGTTGCTATGGTGTGGTGATTGAGTGTTGATAAAGTATTGTTGACCCAACAATCGTAATATCTAGCCAAAACTACAGTGAAGACTGATGTATATTGAAAACCAAACGAACATATATTCCAGAGCTTCATATATGGAGGATACGGTCGTCTGTAACGTAATTTGGCTATACAGCAACATATAAATCCTACCCAACTCATTACCACCACTCCAGATAAAAAATAGTCCTCCAACATAGCGTAGTGATCTTCGTGACATCCTGTGTAGTAAATACTCTCAGGCGATACAGCATTATGTGATAAAGTTTGTTAGTGACTTGTGACAGGTCGGTGGTTTTCTCCGGTACTCCGGTTTCCTCCACCAATAAAACTGACCACCACGATATAGCTGAAATATTGTTGAAAGTGGCATTAAACATAAACCAGGGAACCACAATACATGTATATTTAATTATTTTATGACAAAATGTATTTATTAAAATGATTATACTTTTATAATTGATATATATTTTTTTTTTTTAATAAAAAAAGGAATTTCTAACACTCATAATTTGACACTCAGTGCCCTATCTTGTTTTTATTCAGATAGTTTTGAGTATGGTTGTTGTAATTAAGCTTTGGTTAAATTATGTCTATTTTTAGGATGTGCTGAACAAGGACAGTTGGGAAGAGTTGCAGAATGTTTTGCAGGAAGAGGAGGAAGGAAGGGTTTAGGTAAGAAAAAACTACTGATATTTTTTTTATTTCAAATTTGTTAAATAAAGTTATCTGATTTTACAATTTTATACACATTCTGCTTTTTCTAAAAATGATTAACACTTTAATCACCAGACAATGACAAAGATATTGTCACATGGTTTTAAATTGTTGTAAAAAATATCTAGAAAGATAAGAATTAACACTTTTTATTAAGTAATTACCATTTGAGGTTATAGAAACATTGATTCCTTAGGAACTAGACTTGAACAACTTATATAAAATTATCAACTATTTACTCATCAAAAATAATTGTTCCTATAGTGACCTCTTTTGAAATTGGGATTTTCTCTCTGAATTTAATTTAAATTGTTAGGAAAAATAGTAATATTTCATATGAACAAAACATTTCAATTGTAGATTCTATTTTGAAAATGGGTCCAGTGAGATGTATGAAACATGGTAGTAGAAAACGAGCACAGTTTTCTGATATCTGGGCAGGCCAATATGTAACTTTTGCCAAAGAGAAGGAAACGGGAGAAATATATGCATGGGGACTTAATAATTATTTTCAGTTGGGTAAGTAAATGAGACTCTGTAGATAAAATGTGTCTACATGATCATCAGGTTTTATGGTAAAATGTGTCTACATGATAATCAGGTTTTAAGGTAAAATGTGTCTACATGATCATCAGGTTTTAAGGTATTTTTTGTTTCTCTACCTAAATGGGATTTTTTTCTGAGTGGAGGTTTGAATGTTTTCCTTAAAACTTAATTAATATGAACAATCAATAGTGAACAGAACATAATTAATATGAACTATCAATAGTGAACAGAACATAATTAATATGAACTATCAATAGTGAACAGAACATTATTAATATGAACAATCAATAGTGAACAGAACATAATTGATATGAACAATCAATAGTGAACAGAACATAATTAATATGAACAATCAATAGTGAACAGAACATAATTAATATGAACTATCAATAGTGAACAGAACATAATTAATATGAACTATCAATAGTGAACAGAACATTATTAATATGAACAATCAATAGTGAACAGAACATAATTGATATGAACAATCAATAGTGAACGGAACATAATTAATATGAACAATCAATAGTGAACAGAACATAATTAATATGAACTATCAATAGTGAACAGAACATAATTAATATGAACAATCAATAGTGAACAGAACATAATTAATATGAACAATCAATAGTGAACAGAACATAATTAATATGAACAATCAATAGTGAACAGAACTTAATTAATATGAACTATCAATAGTGAACAGAACATAATTAATATGAACTATCAATAGTGAACAGAACATAATTAATATGAACAATCAATAGTGAACAGAACATAATTAATATGAACAATCAATAGTGAACAGAACTTAATTAATATGAACTATCAATAGTGAACAGAACATAATTAATATGAACTATCAATAGTGAACAGAACATAATTAATATGAACAATCAATAGTGAACAGAACATAATTAATATGAACAATCAATAGTGAACAGAACATAATTAATATGAACTATCAATAGTGAACAGAACATAATTAATATGAACTATCAATAGTGAACAGAACATAATTAATATGAACAATCAATAGTGAACAGAACATAATTAATGTGAACTATCAATAGTGAACAGAACATAATTAATATGAACAATCAATAGTGAACAGAACATAATTAATATGAACAATCAATAGTGAACAGAACATAATTTATATGAACAATCAATAGTGAACAGAACATAATTAATATGAACTATCAGTATCAATAGTGAACAGAACATAATTAATATGAACAATCAATAGTGAACAGAACATAATTGATATGAACAATCAATAGTGAACAGTACATAATTAATATGAACAATCAATAGTGAACAGAACATAATTAATATGAACTATCAATAGTGAACAGAACATAATTAATATGAACAATCAATAGTGAACAGAACATAATTAATATGAACAATCAATAGTGAACAGAACTTAATTAATATGAACTATCAATAGTGAACAGAACATAATTAATATGAACAATCAATAGTGAACAGAACATAATTAATATGAACAATCAATAGTGAACAGAACATAATTAATATGAACAATCAATAGTGAACAGAACATAATTAATATGAACAATCAATAGTGAACAGAACATAATTAATATGAACAATCAATAGTGAACAGAACATAATTAACATTAACTATCAATAGTGAACAGAACTTATTTAATATGAACTATCAATAGTGAACAGAACATAATTAATATGAACTATCAATAGTGAACAGAACATAATTAATATGAACAATCAATAGTGAACAGAACATACTTAATATGAACTATCAATAGTGAACAGAACATAATTAATATGAACAATCAATAGTGAACAGAACATAATTAATATGAACTATCAATAGTGAACAGAATATAATTAATATGAAAAAAAAATCAATAGTGAACAGAACTTAATTAATATGAACTATCAATAGTGAACAGAACATAATTAATATGAACTATCAATAGTGAACAGAACATAATTAATATGAACAATCAATAGTGAACAGAACATAATTAATATGAACAATCAATAGTGAACAGAACATAATTAATATGAACAATCAATAGTGAACAGAACATAATTAATATGAACTATCAATAGTGAACAGAACATAATTAATATGAACTATCAATAGTGAACAGATCTCAGATTATCAGGGATTGATACATGAACTAATATTTGGGGTATTTGACTCTCCATTTTTGACTCGAATGGATGATACTCTTTCTATTGCATCATTGTTTTAATTCCACTCTTGAAACTTTTATTTGGTTTTTAGCCATTTTCTAATGTATTGGGTTATTTCCCTTTTATCTACTGTATATATACACATGTACTTACTAGGTAACCTATCGTGATGATTTTTGTCCTTTTTATTTATAGATTGAATTCCTGTGTTTACTGTTTCATTCTATATGATACTAGATTACTTTAAAAATACCACAAAGAGCCTTGCTGTGTGACATCAGAGAGATCATTTCATAAATAGGAACTTCCATTATGCAAGATAGACCTAATTAAATATGTCTTTTTAAGAATTTTCTCAGTCGTGGTTGAAACGTCCAATATTTTGAAAGTTTGAGTACCTAGGTCTGTTGTTCTATTGCAGACAGGAATGAGTGGTTTAAATTGACAGATAATCAACCTATTGTTGAATATCTCTCCTGATTTCAGAGAATTTTAATTAAAAATAAAGGTACACCTTCTAGCATATTACACAACAGCACACTAACGATTTGGGTAATTAGCACAACTAAATACCATGTAAAGGGTTGGATACATGTTGTTTTGGCAATCATTTGTGTAACCAATACTTTATTTTGTGTTTTAAAACACGTGAACAAATAGATTTATTAGGTTTTCCAGTTTTTAATGCATACTGACACAAAAACATGGAGCTCTGATTAATATAATTTGAAAAAAAATCAAAGATTTAATTTATTTATATTAATAAAGTTACAATCATATTTTTTTCATTCTTAATTTCTGTGGGTTTATTTTTAGGATTTAGTGACATGAAAAACAGATTTGTGCCTGAAAGAGTTACTTCATTAGCTGAACACAGGGAATGGATGAAAATTTCAGCAGGCCAACACCACACCGTCCTATTAAACGATGAAGGTTAGTTACAGAAAGTAGCAATCATTCAGGATTATTCCATTTCAATATATAGATATATAGCCAAGATGAGGGCCGTTGTAGTTGTGATTATATGATAGTTGGATTTATAACTACCTATGCAATCTGTGCCTATCACCATTAATGCTGTGAGTTTGAATCCCACTCACAATATTAAATGATAAAGTTTGTCAGTGACTTGCTGCAGGTCAGTGGTTTTCTCCGGACACTCCACCAATAAAACTGACCGCCACGATATAACTGAAATATTGTTGAAAGTGGCGTTAAACACTATCAAACCCAAACCAAACTATAGCCAAGATGGTTTTTTTAATTCTACACAGCATTACCTGACAACCTTGTTACATTACTGTGGAAAAACTCAACCACTCATCATCGGCAAATAACAAAACACTTGCTGATTCAGTAATGTCAGCGTAACTAACTTACCTGTTCTGAGTGTTCATGACCGCCAACAAGAAAGATGGATTACTGTAGCTTTCTTCAGCGGCTGGATGAGGCCTGTCAACTCTGAGACTACAATAGCAGCATATACAGATGCTTCTTGATAATGCCCTGTCACTCTCACATGAACTTGATAACATTAAACTCAAATTCTTATCAGCCAAAACAATGGCTACAATTGTTTGATCAGATCATTTTTCCAAGAGCTGTTAGTCTTTTTCACTTAGAATATTTCATCAAATGTTTGTACACACAACTCCTACATTGTAAATGGGAATTCCTTAGAACATTCCAAGCTTACTTATAATCATTTGGATAATTCCATACAGCTACAACATTTTATATCAGACACACAACTCCTACATTGTAAATGGGAATTCCTTAGAACATTCCAAGCTTGCTGATAATTATTTGGATAATTCCATACAGCTACAACATTTTATATCAGACACGCAACTCCTACATTGTAAATGGGAATTCCTTAGAACATTCCAATGTTACTTATAATCATTTGGATAATTCCATACAGCTACAACATTTTATATCAGACACACAACTCCTACATTGTAAATGGGAATTCCTTAGAACATTCCAAGCTTGCTTATAATCATTTAGATAATTCCATACAGCTACAACATTTTATATCAGACAATGTTTGAAGGAGTTATTCCTTTTTTTTAATGTCATGAAAAAGACAGAATCTGCCTTTGAATGGGATTAAAAACTGTATTTTAATGTGTCAGTTTGATATGTACATTTTTCAACCACTTATAGATTGTACATAGCTTTCACAGCAGCTCCCACTAGCCCTTGGCTAGTAAGGAAACATTTTTTACTCGCCAACAATGTTACTTGCCAGTCAATTATAACTACTATTACTATGTAACTCCAATATGTATTTATTTGTAAACAATTATTAATGCCCTGAATGAGACAGGACGATGCCTACTCTCTTGAACTCAGCCCCACTGTGTTGCTACTTGTATTTTATTTGTCTTTTTTATTTATTAAAAAACATAAATTTTGAACTAATACAGTCTAATATCCGGGCCTGTCTTTCTGCAAAAATCACAATGCATAACATAGGTAACTGGAATCATACACGGGCCACGAAAACTTCGACTTCCCGACATCTTGGAATTTACGCTTTCAGCTTTAGAACCTTCATCAGTTTTTTCGATTGATACTTCCCGCGATACTGCATCAGGCAGGCCAGTTTCATGAACAGTTGATTCAACCGATTTATTTTTAGTGAAGAATTTTGTAAGAAGGTTTTGTTTTTTTGCTCATCGTGGTCACTTGCAAGCGTTAAAGGTATGTGATTTAAAACTTTTATGTCTGAGTCAATTGTGCGATTTAAAAGACCGGATAATCAAATTCGGAAGTTAAATTGAAAAATATGATCGGTGAGGGAACGAAAATTTTCCGGATAAAATAAACTTGCCGTCTGGCGATCAATACAGAATTTTTACTCGCATTTTACAAAAGTAGTTGTGGTCGCAGTGTAGAACCCTGTATAGTGTATCTTTCTGAAAAGATAGAAGAATGTGGGGGTAGAAATAGATTTTTACATCAAAAACAGCCTTTAGTTATGGTCTACTTTTCTCTTTCTAGGCAAAGTATACACACTTGGACGTGCAGAATATGGAAGATTGGGATTGGGTGAAAACCCAGGTGAAAGGTCAGAGCCAGCTTTGGTTGAATCCATAGCAGATAAAAAATGTATAGACATTGCTGCAGGCCAGTCTGTGTCATTGGCTCTTTCAGATGACGGTATGTAGGAATTTGTTAAATGTGTGTTTCATTATACAAAGAATGCAAGATTTACTGCTTCACTGAATTAAAAATCTGGATAACTTTGAAAAAAAATGTAAATGGTAAATTTTTGTGAATATTACAGATGTATGCATAATATGCACCCCTTATTTAACTTTATCCTGCATGTGTTCTATTTGTGCAAATTGCATGGAACTGATAACATTTGCTATATACTGACACTGACCGAAATATAACTTTTATGGTACCTTTGTTTTTCAGGTGTAGTTTATAGTTGGGGAATGGGAACCAGTAAACAGCTAGGAACTGGTGATGAAGAAGATGTGTGGAAACCAGTCAAAATGGCTGGAAAACAATTAGAAAATAGGTAAGTCATATATAATATGTTTGTTTGTTTGATGGTGTTTAATGCCACATTCAACAATATTTCAGTTATATTGTGGCAGAAAAACCAAGCTTAGTTTTATCATACAATTTTATGCATTTATCTTATAGTTCTCTTATAAAGGATTTTTTTATCCATTTCTTTTCAATAATGCTTGTAAATAGTAAGAGATAAATATAATTTGTAATTGTATGACATCTATAATTTTTAAATAAAAAGAATAAAGGTTACTTGATCACTTTGTAAACATAAAAATGTTAGTAGTTAGAATCAATTAATTGTTGTTGATGGCTTTTCATATTAATTGTTGTTTATGACTTTTCATATTAATTGTTGTTTATAGCTTTTCATATTAATTGTTGTTTATGGCTTTTCATTTACAACTTCAAGGGATATTAAACTTCATTTTTGTATTTTTTTTATGTTTCTTTGGAAATATCATATTCATATTCATTTTAAGGATTGATAATTATTTAATAAAAAGTCAGACTTTAACAAATTGCCTTAAAAGTTACACATGACAAGACCAAACTGTCAAAGCTAATTATGTATACATCGCTGAAGTTGGAATCGTAATGGTTGTTGTCATGGACGCTTTCAAAAAACATTGTTTATCGTTGATAATGTTTGTACACAAGAAGTTGTAATGATGTCATTTGATAAAAGAAAATATAGAATACATAATTTAACAAACATAAATGAACATCAACACATGTGCAGGGCATTGCATAGCAAAAATGAAAATGTCAGAGTGAAAGTAAAATATGGCTTTGTTTTTATACTGGTTTATCTTTTGCAATTTAAATTGCTCAAATTGGAAATCAAAATAAGGGGGTAAGAATGAAAATTTGGGAATTTTGCATGATTTAGAATATTTTTCATTAGGATAGGGTCCTTTTACTGGACCCTGTGGAAGGATAGAAAAATTCCTGCCCATCTACTTTAGGATTATCATCTCCTATCTGAAAATGAGTGGAATGCCCTGCATGTGGTGTGCATTTATCTTCTGATCATCAACACATGTGGTCACATCAGTGGTCATCATGAATAAGACGATCGTTGTAGTAAATATTTCCGTTTTGGAAATTACAATATTTCATTGGATTAAAAATATAAATTCTAGTAAATTGGCATGAATAGAGGGGATAATGGTTTGCAACATATTTTTTTTTATACTTTTTCTAAATGTATTATTCAAAATAACAATGTTTATAATATTATCTTTAATGTGCCTTTATTATACCATGTAATAAGGAAGAATTGGAAATGGTTTGAAATTAAAAAATTTTTTTTTTATAATAATAACCAATCTATTCAGATATTTAGCTATATTAAATTTTGTATTGAAATGTAATACAAATATTGTTTTCCTATCTTTTCAGGATAGTGATAGGTTTAACAGCTGGTGGTCAACACACAGTCTTATTAGCTAAAGATAAATCCTAGATTTTATACTGACGAGGACAATATATGAACTGTGATCACTTTTTAATTTTTATCCATGGATTTTTTTTAATGTAATACAATTTTATCTCGTCCAGAGTAACACCAAAATAAACATTAGAATAAGGCAGCATAATCTAACTGAAGTTTTTATAGTGCAATTAACAATTATACAAATATCATGGCGTACAAAAAACTAACAGTAATTAAAAAAAATATATATATTTGTAATCTGCTTTACTAGACATGATTATATAGATTATCAAGTTTGTTTTAATCAAGACATGTATTTTTCAAATTATATTAAGTATGCCTATATGTAGCCAATCTGGCTAAAAAATCATTTTTCAAATTCTGTTATAATTGTCCAGTCTTTTCCCCCTCAATAAATTCTGGTAGTGATAAACGTAAGCCTATAATTACTATGTCATGATTTAGACACAGGCATGGAAGTAACTTTCTGTTTATATATTTATAGACTTCTCCTTACCTTCTTATTATTTGAAAATAAATATGTAAACAAGAAATTTTAAGAAAAGAATGGGGGCAACAGGGTTTGAAATAAGGAGTTGCCCAGAAGGCAAAAACAAATTATAATCTAGTTGCCCCTTTCAAAATTCAATTGCCCTCTCAGTTGCAAAGCCTTTACAGTCAGGGGTCTGGGGTAAATGGTGCAAAATCCTGTATTCTAGGCTTCTCCTGCAGTCCTGGCACTTAAATTGAAGTTTCAAAATGCTTTCGTTTTTACTAGTAAAATTTGAAGAATGAAATTTACTTCTGAAATTTGCTTTTTTACATTACTGTTTTTTGGGTGGAGGTGAAAATTGGGATCCAGTGATGAATACTGATATTTGGAGCATACTTTGTACATCATTCTTTTTCATCATCGCCAGTTGAACTTGGTGATCCATTTTACTTAGAACTCACATTTATTTCATTTTTCTTGTATTTCCTTTTTGCCTCCTGTTTCAATTTGTGACTTATTCTTTTTTGGGTGCCAGTCCGATCACAAGCTGTATGTTCCGGCATGAAAATGCAGAACAACTTTTGTTTTTCTGCTATATTTGTACTTTCATTTTGTAAAGATCGGTCAGTTTACTGTCCGATTTGCATCTCAAAATTTTCCAAGCTCCATTATAAATAGAAGCATGACTGAAATACGTGAACATGTTAAATGATTTTTGTTTTCAATTAAAACTTTCGCATTGTTTATTGGTTTGTTTTTTGAGAACATCTAGGATTCACTTAACTTATTATTTAAGTAAAATTAGAGATCATGCATTATAATTATAAAGATTACGATAAAATGTTCATCAATGCTACAACAATCTACAATTTAGTTTTATAGATCTAAAAATAATAATTATATTTCCACATCTAAAAAAATTCATGTCAAAATTTTATATAGTCTTCATACACACAAGAATTATAAATTTTATAATGACAATTTTAAATGCACATTAAACAAATGGTTAAAAGTCTGTATTAAAGTTTTTAATTAGAATTTGGTGCAAAGTATATATTTTGCTTAAATAAAGACAGTTTCATTCAATCTTTTCTTAGAAATTAATTATATTTTAGAGAGTTTGGTACTACAGAAAGTATATGTATTTAGATGAAAGTTTGTCGTTAGTACTTTTATCAAATAACCAGGCTAATAGTCATCAATATATTAACCTACAGACAAACTGTTGACTTGAAATAGCAGAGAGCAGTTCATTGATTTGGGTCCATTATATAGAATTTTACAAATATTTTCATGTCATAAAATTCATTGTAGAGGGTAATGATCTTATTGAAATTTAATTGATTACAATTACATAACACCAACATTTATTTGTTTAAACCTTTGTATAAATATTGGAAGATTAAGTAGTTATTTGTATAGATCAAACTATAAATTGGATTAAACTATAACTGTACATACAGGGCAACCAGTTCTGAGTGCAGTGAGAATTAAATGTACTATTTCAGTACACTTTCTAATAACAATCAATTCTGTTCCATTTATCAATTACCATCTTTAATAGATAATAAACAGAATTTATCACTACAGTGTTTTGATATCATCATATAATGTAGGTGCCATATCTTGTATTCAAATTGTTTTGCAAGTACATGTAATATTAAATTTATTTTGTGCCAATATAAAAAATGCATTCTGTGCAATTATGTATTTTTAACCATCATTAAATTTTAATAAATATATCAATAATTGACTTTTTTATAACACTTGTTTTCAATAGATTTCATCAACTGTTTCAATTTGTGTCCAGCACTGAAGTTGATAGATACAATGTATCCCTGGTGCAAGAATTTAATATCAGTTTTATTTTGTACATTGTATACAGCCTTTCCTCAATATGTGATCATTAAAATCGGGGCAGTGCAGTGATGCCATTCATACCAATTTTGATCATGTTTTATACCCCCTATGTTTAGTTGTTATGGTAGTCATGACTCTTATGGTACCAGAGTTATGCCCCTTTATTATGTATAATTTGATGGTTTTATTGGTTTCTTGTGATATCTGGTATTTGCATCAATTTAGAATTTTTAAACTAGCTTTAAATTGACAACATACAGGTGAAATTTGTTGTTGCAATTTCCTTTCAAAAGGCAACATTTCGGCTAACATCTGTGGTGAGCATCTACAGACTCTCCAGAGCCAATTTTTCTTTTAATCATTGTGTTGTCTGTCTTTCGAATTACTGCTTCTGATTACCACTTTGGTACCTTCAAACTCTTTTTTCCATAAGAAAGAAATTATACACATAAAAGGCAAGCCAAATTCGATATCGAACTTCATTCTGGAGTTATGTCTTTGCTTTTCTGAAAAATATATTATGTTGTGTTGTATGCCTTTAACTGCTTTGTAACCACATCGATGGTGTAATAGTTGTCTTTGAATGCGGTAGATAGTGGATTCGAGCCCCGGTCAGGACAAACCTTGGTCATGTCAAACCTCGGTCATGTCAAGGTCAGGACAAACCAAAGACTATGATATTGGTATTTACTGCTTCTGAGCTAAACACACAGCTTTAAGGAGTACGAGCAAATATTGGTTGGCTAGGAATGCGGATAATGTGTGTACAGCGACATATTTCAGTGAGCTAGCACTATAAAGATACAATTAAGGTGTTGGTCTAGTACAAAGCGGGCATCATTTCATTGAAAGTAACCTGTTCTCGCCATGATGTACTGTCAAACCTGCCTTAAAGAACACCTCTATATAACAAATCACTGTCTTTAAAGGGCAGTCTCATTTTCCCCATTAATGAATAGTGCATATAATTTTAACCTGTAAATTGTATATAAAGAATAACTGCTCTAAAAGGCCAAATTTTCAGGTTCCCTTGATTTGTCTTTATGTACAGGTTTGACTGTAGCTGGGGAAAATCGCTCATTTTGCGCTAAACAACAATAACTCGCTCAAATTCGGGTTGAACATTTGAATTCATTGTGCTGGTGGAGAAAAGAACAAAGGTTATTGTGAGAAACTAAGAGCGTTAAACCATGTTATTATAGCGTGAGCTCAGTACCGGATTTAGCCTTGTCGACTATCCACGTATGTCACAATGCATAAATACAAACAAAGACGGACATCTTTTTTACTCTCGGTCGCATCAAGTCCTATTTGTGTTTTTAAATCAATGTGATATGTCGAAAAACATATGTGGCTCAATTCTAAATGCATTGATCCTTTCAAAAAAATGTAATGATCATACACACGTGGATAGTTTGTTTTGTGAGAAGTATTATACTATAACAATCTAGTGTTAGAACATATTGAAGATATTGGGTGTGTTTGTTTGGTCAGAAGTATTATATATCTTTATTCTCATAAAGCCAATGTATAACAATGGTACAGAGATAATAATAAGAGTATTGGAATGGGTCTGTTTAGATCAGAAGTAATGCACTTATTTCCAAGCAAGGATGTGTAAATTATCGAAATACATTTATGACAGATAACTAAGTTTAATCATTCAGTAATGTTGTAAATATTGTATCTAACAGCAAGAAGCTATTGTTTATTAAGTAAGGTAACATTATTATTAATTCGGTTTTAATTTTTCGAATTCCTCATCCGCTATAATTCTATTTTTTTGTGTAGGAATGTAAATATTTTAATGTAATTAGACAAATTATTGTATATACGAGAATAGAAATGAGAATATGTCCAGGGTGTGGTTTATGATTGGTCAATAGGGGAGTCTGGTGTTTTATGTCTATCATAGCGGCATTAAACTGTTCAATAGTGCCCAACGAACAAATTACATGGAAAATTTGATGTCCTTTACCAAGTATGTCAAATCTTCCAGGAAAAAATCTTTCTGGAACATGACTAGCATAAAACACTACAGATAATATTACATAAGACGTTGCTATGGTGTGGTGATTGAGTGTTGATAAAGTATTGTTGACCCAACAATCGTAATATCTAGCCAAAACTACAGTGAAGACTGATGTATATTGAAAACCAAACGAACATATATTCCAGAGCTTCATATATGGAGGATACGGTCGTCTGTAACGTAATTTGGCTATACAGCAACATATAAATCCTACCCAACTCATTACCACCACTCCAGATAAAAAATAGTCCTCCAACATAGCGTAGTGATCTTCGTGACATCCTGTGTAGTAAATACTCTCAGGCGATACAGCATTATGTGATAAAGTTTGTTAGTGACTTGTGACAGGTCGGTGGTTTTCTCCGGTACTCCGGTTTCCTCCACCAATAAAACTGACCACCACGATATAGCTGAAATATTGTTGAAAGTGGCATTAAACATAAACCAGGGAACCACAATACATGTATATTTAATTATTTTATGACAAAATGTATTTATTAAAATGATTATACTTTTATAATTGATATATATATTTTTTTTTTTAATAAAAAAAGGAATTTCTAACACTCATAATTTGACACTCAGTGCCCTATCTTGTTTTTATTCAGATAGTTTTGAGTATGGTTGTTGTAATTAAGCTTTGGTTAAATTATGTCTATTTTTAGGATGTGCTGAACAAGGACAGTTGGGAAGAGTTGCAGAATGTTTTGCAGGAAGAGGAGGAAGGAAGGGTTTAGGTAAGAAAAAACTACTGATATTTTTTTTATTTCAAATTTGTTAAATAAAGTTATCTGATTTTACAATTTTATACACATTCTGCTTTTTCTAAAAATGATTAACACTTTAATCACCAGACAATGACAAAGATATTGTCACATGGTTTTAAATTGTTGTAAAAAATATCTAGAAAGATAAGAATTAACACTTTTTATTAAGTAATTACCATTTGAGGTTATAGAAACATTGATTCCTTAGGAACTAGACTTGAACAACTTATATAAAATTATCAACTATTTACTCATCAAAAATAATTGTTCCTATAGTGACCTCTTTTGAAATTGGGATTTTCTCTCTGAATTTAATTTAAATTGTTAGGAAAAATAGTAATATTTCATATGAACAAAACATTTCAATTGTAGATTCTATTTTGAAAATGGGTCCAGTGAGATGTATGAAACATGGTAGTAGAAAACGAGCACAGTTTTCTGATATCTGGGCAGGCCAATATGTAACTTTTGCCAAAGAGAAGGAAACGGGAGAAATATATGCATGGGGACTTAATAATTATTTTCAGTTGGGTAAGTAAATGAGACTCTGTAGATAAAATGTGTCTACATGATCATCAGGTTTTATGGTAAAATGTGTCTACATGATAATCAGGTTTTAAGGTAAAATGTGTCTACATGATCATCAGGTTTTAAGGTAAAATGTGTCTACATGATCATCAGGTTTTAAGGTATTTTTTGTTTCTCTACCTAAATGGGATTTTTTTCTGAGTGGAGGTTTGAATGTTTTCCTTAAAACTTAATTAATATGAACAATCAATAGTGAACAGAACATAATTAATATGAACTATCAATAGTGAACAGAACATAATTAATATGAACTATCAATAGTGAACAGAACATTATTAATATGAACAATCAATAGTGAACAGAACATAATTGATATGAACAATCAATAGTGAACAGAACATAATTAATATGAACAATCAATAGTGAACAGAACATAATTAATATGAACTATCAATAGTGAACAGAACATAATTAATATGAACTATCAATAGTGAACAGAACATTATTAATATGAACAATCAATAGTGAACAGAACATAATTGATATGAACAATCAATAGTGAACAGAACATAATTAATATGAACAATCAATAGTGAACAGAACATAATTAATATGAACTATCAATAGTGAACAGAACATAATTAATATGAACAATCAATAGTGAACAGAACATAATTAATATGAACAATCAATAGTGAACAGAACATAATTAATATGAACAATCAATAGTGAACAGAACTTAATTAATATGAACTATCAATAGTGAACAGAACATAATTAATATGAACTATCAATAGTGAACAGAACATAATTAATATGAACAATCAATAGTGAACAGAACATAATTAATATGAACAATCAATAGTGAACAGAACTTAATTAATATGAACTATCAATAGTGAACAGAACATAATTAATATGAACTATCAATAGTGAACAGAACATAATTAATATGAACAATCAATAGTGAACAGAACATAATTAATATGAACAATCAATAGTGAACAGAACATAATTAATATGAACTATCAATAGTGAACAGAACATAATTAATATGAACTATCAATAGTGAACAGAACATAATTAATATGAACAATCAATAGTGAACAGAACATAATTAATGTGAACTATCAATAGTGAACAGAACATAATTAATATGAACAATCAATAGTGAACAGAACATAATTAATATGAACAATCAATAGTGAACAGAACATAATTTATATGAACAATCAATAGTGAACAGAACATAATTAATATGAACTATCAGTATCAATAGTGAACAGAACATAATTAATATGAACAATCAATAGTGAACAGAACATAATTGATATGAACAATCAATAGTGAACAGTACATAATTAATATGAACAATCAATAGTGAACAGAACATAATTAATATGAACTATCAATAGTGAACAGAACATAATTAATATGAACAATCAATAGTGAACAGAACATAATTAATATGAACAATCAATAGTGAACAGAACTTAATTAATATGAACTATCAATAGTGAACAGAACATAATTAATATGAACAATCAATAGTGAACAGAACATAATTAATATGAACAATCAATAGTGAACAGAACATAATTAATATGAACAATCAATAGTGAACAGAACATAATTAATATGAACAATCAATAGTGAACAGAACATAATTAACATTAACTATCAATAGTGAACAGAACTTATTTAATATGAACTATCAATAGTGAACAGAACATAATTAATATGAACTATCAATAGTGAACAGAACATAATTAATATGAACAATCAATAGTGAACAGAACATAATTAATATGAACAATCAATAGTGAACAGAACATAATTAATATGAACTATCAATAGTGAACAGAACATAATTAATATGAACAATCAATAGTGAACAGAACATAATTAATATGAACTATCAATAGTGAACAGAATATAATTAATATGAAAAATCAATAGTGAACAGAACTTAATTAATATGAACTATCAATAGTGAACAGAACATAATTAATATGAACTATCAATAGTGAACAGAACATAATTAATATGAACAATCAATAGTGAACAGAACATAATTAATATGAACAATCAATAGTGAACAGAACATAATTAATATGAACAATCAATAGTGAACAGAACATAATTAATATGAACTATCAATAGTGAACAGAACATAATTAATATGAACTATCAATAGTGAACAGATCTCAGATTATCAGGGATTGATACATGAACTAATATTTGGGGTATTTGACTCTCCATTTTTGACTCGAATAGATGATACTCTTTCTATTGCATCATTGTTTTAATTCCACTCTTGAAACTTTTATTTGGTTTTTAGCCATTTTCTAATGTATTGGGTTATTTCCCTTTTATCTACTGTATATATACACATGTACTTACTAGGTAACCTATCGTGATGATTTTTGTCCTTTTTATTTATAGATTGAATTCCTGTGTTTACTGTTTCATTCTATATGATACTAGATTACTTTAAAAATACCACAAAGATCCTTGCTGTGTGACATCAGAGAGATCATTTCATAAATAGGAACTTCCATTATGCAAGATAGACCTAATTAAATATGTCTTTTTAAGAATTTTCTCAGTCGTGGTTGAAACGTCCAATATTTTGAAAGTTTGAGTACCTAGGTCTGTTGTTCTATTGCAGACAGGAATGAGTTGTTTAAATTGACAGATAATCAACCTATTGTTGAATATCTCTCCTGATTTCAGAGAATTTTAATTAAAAATAAAGGTACACCTTCTAGCATATTACACAACAGCACACTAACGATTTGGGTAATTAGCACAACTAAATACCATGTAAAGGGTTGGATACATGTTGTTTTGGCAATCATTTGTGTAACCAATACTTTATTTTGTGTTTTAAAACACGTGAACAAATAGATTTATTAGGTTTTCCAGTTTTTAATGCATACTGACACAAAAACATGGAGCTCTGATTAATATAATTTGAAAAAAAATCAAAGATTTAATTTATTTATATTAATAAAGTTACAATCATATTTTTTTCATTCTTAATTTCTGTGGGTTTATTTTTAGGATTTAGTGACATGAAAAACAGATTTGTGCCTGAAAGAGTTACTTCATTAGCTGAACACAGGGAATGGATGAAAATTTCAGCAGGCCAACACCACACCGTCCTATTAAACGATGAAGGTTAGTTACAGAAAGTAGCAATCATTCAGGATTATTCCATTTCAATATATAGATATATAGCCAAGATGAGGGCCGTTGTAGTTGTGATTATATGATAGTTGGATTTATAACTACCTATGCAATCTGCCTATCACCACTAATGCTGTGAGTTTGAATCCCACTCACAATATTAAATGATAAAGTTTGTCAGTGACTTGCTGCAGGTCAGTGGTTTTCTCCGGACACTCCACCAATAAAACTGACCGCCACGATATAACTGAAATATTGTTGAAAGTGGCGTTAAACACTATCAAACCCAAACCAAACTATAGCCAAGATGGTTTTTTTAATTCTACACAGCATTACCTGACAACCTTGTTACATTACTGTGGAAAAACTCAACCACTCATCATCGGCAAATAACAAAACACTCGCTGATTCAGTAATGTCAGCGTAACTAACTTACCTGTTCTGAGTGTTCATGACCGCCAACAAGAAAGATGGATTACTGTAGCTTTCTTCAGCGGCTGGATGAGGCCTGTCAACTCTGAGACTACAATAGCAGCATATACAGATGCTTCTTGATAATGCCCTGTCACTCTCACATGAACTTGATAACATTAAACTCAAATTCTTATCAGCCAAAACAATGGCTACAATTGTTTGATCAGATCATTTTTCCAAGAGCTGTTAGTCTTTTTCACTTAGAATATTTCATCAAATGTTTGTACACACAACTCCTACATTGTAAATGGGAATTCCTTAGAACATTCCAAGCTTACTTATAATCATTTGGATAATTCCATACAGCTACAACATTTTATATCAGACACACAACTCCTACATTGTAAATGGGAATTCCTTAGAACATTCCAAGCTTGCTTATAATTATTTGGATAATTCCATACAGCTACAACATTTCATATCAGACACGCAACTCCTACATTGTAAATGGGAATTCCTTAGAACATTCCAAGCTTGCTTATAATTATTTAGATAATTCCATACAGCTACAACATTTTATATCAGACAATGTTTGAAGGAGTTATTCCTTTTTTTTAATGTCATGAAAAAGACAGAATCTGCCTTTGAATGGGATTAAAAACTGTATTTTAATGTGTCAGTTTGATATGTACATTTTTCAACCACTTATAGATTGTACATAGCTTTCACAGCAGCTCCCACTAGCCCTTGGCTAGTAAGGAAACATTTTTGACTCGCCAACAATGTTACTTGCCAGTCAATTATAACTACTATTACTATGTAACTCCAATATGTATTTATTTGTAAACAATTATTAATGCCCTGAATGAGACAGGACGATGCCTACTCTCTTGAACTCAGCCCCACTGTGTTGCTACTTGTATTTTATTTGTCTTTTTTATTTATTAAAAAACATAAATTTTGAACTAATACAGTCTAATATCCGGGCCTGTCTTTCTGCAAAAATCACAATGCATAACATAGGTAACTGGAATCATACACGGGCCACGAAAACTTCGACTTCCCGACATCTTGGAATTTACGCTTTCAGCTTTAGAACCTTCATCAGTTTTTTCGATTGATACTTCCCGCGATACTGCATCAGGCAGGCCAGTTTCATGAACAGTTGATTCAACCGATTTATTTTTAGTGAAGAATTTTGTAAGAAGGTTTTGTTTTTTTGCTCATCGTGGTCACTTGCAAGCGTTAAAGGTATGTGATTTAAAACTTTTATGTCTGAGTCAATTGTGCGATTTAAAAGACCGGATAATCAAATTCGGAAGTTAAATTGAAAAATATGATCGGTGAGGAAATGAAAATTTTCCGGATAAAATAAACTTGCCGTCTGGCGATCAATACAGAATTTTTACTCGCATTTTACAAAAGTAGTTGTGGTCGCAGTGTAGAACCCTGTACAGTGTATCTTTCTGAAAAGATAGAAGAATGTGGGGGTAGAAATAGATTTTTACATCAAAAACAGCCTTTAGTTATGGTCTACTTTTCTCTTTCTAGGCAAAGTATACACACTTGGACGTGCAGAATATGGAAGATTGGGATTGGGTGAAAACCCAGGTGAAAGGTCAGAGCCAGCTTTGGTTGAATCCATAGCAGATAAAAAATGTATAGACATTGCTGCAGGCCAGTCTGTGTCATTGGCTCTTTCAGATGACGGTATGTAGGAATTTGTTAAATGTGTGTTTCATTATACAAAGAATGCAAGATTTACTGCTTCACTGAATTAAAAATCTGGATAACTTTGAAAAAAAATGTAAATGGTAAATTTTTGTGAATATTACAGATGTATGCATAATATGCACCCCTTATTTAACTTTATCCTGCATGTGTTCTATTTGTGCAAATTGCATGGAACTGATAACATTTGCTATATACTGACACTGACCGAAATATAACTTTTATGGTACCTTTGTTTTTCAGGTGTAGTTTATAGTTGGGGAATGGGAACCAGTAAACAGCTAGGAACTGGTGATGAAGAAGATGTGTGGAAACCAGTCAAAATGGCTGGAAAACAATTAGAAAATAGGTAAGTCATATATAATATGTTTGTTTGTTTGATGGTGTTTAATGCCACATTCAACAATATTTCAGTTATATTGTGGCAGAAAAACCAAGCTTAGTTTTATCATACAATTTTATGCATTTATCTTATAGTTCTCTTATAAAGGATTTTTTTATCCATTTCTTTTCAATAATGCTTGTAAATAGTAAGAGATAAATATAATTTGTAATTGTATGACATCTATAATTTTTAAATAAAAAGAATAAAGGTTACTTGATCACTTTGTAAACATAAAAATGTTAGTAGTTAGAATCAATTAATTGTTGTTGATGGCTTTTCATATTAATTGTTGTTTATGACTTTTCATATTAATTGTTGTTTATGACTTTTCATATTAATTGTTGTTTATAGCTTTTCATATTAATTGTTGTTTATGGCTTTTCATTTACAACTTCAAGGGATATTAAACTTCATTTTTGTATTTTTTTTATGTTTCTTTGGAAATATCATATTCATATTCATTTTAAGAATTGATAATTATTTAATGAAAAGTCAGACTTTAACAAATTGCCTTAAAAGTTACACATGACAAGACCAAACTGTCAAAGCTAATTATGTATACATCGCTGAAGTTGGAATCGTAATGGTTGTTGTCATGGACGCTTTCAAAAAACATTGTTTATCGTTGATAATGCTTGTACACAAGAAGTTGTAATGATGTCATTTGATAAAAGAAAATATAGAATACATAATTTAACAAACATAAATGAACATCAACACATGTGCAGGGCATTGCATAGCAAAAATGAAAATGTCAGAGTGAAAGTAAAATATAGCTTTGTTTTTATACTGGTTTATCTTTTGCAATTTAAATTGCTCAAATTGGAATTCAAAATAAGGGGGTAAGAATGAAAATTTGGGAATTTTGCATGATTTAGAATATTTTTCATTAGGATAGGGTCCTTTTACTGGACCCTGTGGAAGGATAGAAAAATTCCTGCCCATCTACTTTAGGATTATCATCTCCTATCTGAAAATGAGTGGAATGCCCTGCATGTGGTGTGCATTTATCTTCTGATCATCAACACATGTGGTCACATCAGTGGTCATCATGAATAAGACGATCGTTGTAGTAAATATTTCCTTTTTGGAAATTACAACATTTCATTGGATTAAAAATATAAATTCTAGTAAATTGGCATGAATAGAGGGGATAATGGTTTGCAACATATTTTTTTTTATACTTTTTCTAAATGTATTATTCAAAATAACAATGTTTATAATATTATCTTTAATGTGTCTTTATTATACCATGTAATAAGGAAGAATTGGAAATGGTTTGAAATTAAAAATTTTTTTTTTTATAATAATAACCAATCTATTCAGATATTTAGCTATATTAAATTTTGTATTGAAATGTAATACAAATATTGTTTTCCTGTCTTTTCAGGATAGTGATAGGTTTAACAGCTGGTGGTCAACACACAGTCTTATTAGCTAAAGATAAATCCTAGATTTTATACTGACGAGGACAATATATGAACTGTGATCACTTTTTAATTTTTATCCATGGATTTTTTTTAATGTAATACAATTTTATCTCGTCCAGAGTAACACCAAAATAAACATTAGAATAAGGCAGCATAATCTAACTGAAGTTTTTATAGTGCAATTAACAATTATACAAATATCATGGCGTACAAAAAGCTAACAGTAATTAAAAAAAATATATATATTTGTAATCTGCTTTACTAGACATGATTATATAGATTATCAAGTTTGTTTTAATCAAGACATGTATTTTTCAAATTATATTAAGTATGCCTATATGTAGCCAATCTGGCTAAAAAATCATTTTTCAAATTCTGTTATAATTGTCCAGTCTTTTCCCCCTCAATAAATTCTGGTAGTGATAAACGTAAGCCTATAATTACTATGTCATGATTTAGACACAGGCATGGAAGTAACTTTCTGTTTATATATTTATAGACTTCTCCTTACCTTCTTATTATTTGAAAATAAATATGTAAACAAGAAATTTTTAAAAAAGAATGGGGGCAACAGGGTTTGAAATAAGGAGTTGCCCAGAAGGCAAAAACAAATTATAATCTAGTTGCCCCTTTCAAAATTCAATTGCCCTCTCAGTTGCAAAGCCTTTACAGTCAGGGGTCTGGGGTAAATGGTGCAAAATCCTGTATTCTAGGCTTCTCCTGCAGTCCTGGCACTAAAATTGAAGTTTCAAAATGCTTTCGTTTTTACTAGTAAAATTTGAAGAATGAAATTTACTTCTGAAATTTGCTTTTTTACATTACTGTTTTTTGGGTGGAGGTGAAAATTGGGATCCAGTGATGAATACTGATATTTGGAGCATACTTTGTACATCATTCTTTTTCATCATCGCCAGTTGAACTTGGTGATCCATTTTACTTAGAACTCACATTTATTTCATTTTTCTTGTATTTCCTTTTTGCCTCCTGTTTCAATTTGTGACTTATTCTTTTTTGGGTGCCAGTCCGATCACAAGCTGTATGTTCCGGCATGAAAATGCAGAACAACTTTTGTTTTTCTGCTATATTTGTACTTTCATTTTGTAAAGATCGGTCAGTTTACTGTCCGATTTGCATCTCAAAATTTTCCAAGCTCCATTATAAATAGAAGCATGACTGAAATACGTGAACATGTTAAATGATTTTTGTTTTCAATTAAAACTTTCGCATTGTTTATTGGTTTGTTTTTTGAGAACATCTAGGATTCACTTAACTTATTATTTAAGTAAAATTAGAGATCATGCATTATAATTATAAAGATTACGATAAAATGTTCATCAATGCTACAACAATCTACAATTTAGTTTTATAGATCTAAAAATAATAATTATATTTCCACATCTAAAAAAATTCATGTCAAAATTTTATATAGTCTTCATACACACAAGAATTATAAATTTTATAATGACAATTTTAAATGCACATTAAACAAATGGTTAAAAGTCTGTATTAAAGTTTTTAATTAGAATTTGGTGCAAAGTATATATTTTGCTTAAATAAAGACAGTTTCATTCAATCTTTTCTTAGAAATTAATTACATTTTAGAGAGTTTGGTACTACAGAAAGTATATGTATTTAGATGAAAGTTTGTCGTTAGTACTTTTATCAAATAACCAGGCTAATAGTCATCAATATATTAACCTACAGACAAACTGTTGACTTGAAATAGCAGAGAGCAGTTCATTGATTTGGGTCCATTATATAGAATTTTACAAATATTTTCATGTCATAAAATTCATTGTAGAGGGTAATGATCTTATTGAAATTTAATTGATTACAATTACATAACACCAACATTTATTTGTTTAAACCTTTGTATAAATATTGGAAGATTAAGTAGTTATTTGTATAGATCAAACTATAAATTGGATTAAACTATAACTGTACATACAGGGCAACCAGTTCTGAGTGCAGTGAAAATTAAATGTACTATTTCAGTACACTTTCTAATAACAATCAATTCTGTTCCATTTATCAATTACCATCTTTAATAGATAATAAACAGAATTTATCACTACAGTGTTTTGATATCATCATATAATGTAGGTGCCATATCTTGTATTCAAATTGTTTTGCAAGTACATGTAATATTAAATTTATTTTGTGCCAATATAAAAAATGCATTCTGTGCAATTATGTATTTTTAACCATCATTAAATTTTAATAAATATATCAATAATTGACTTTTTTATAACACTTGTTTTCAATAGATTTCATCAACTGTTTCAATTTGTGTCCAGCACTGAAGTTGATAGATACAATGTATCCCTGGTGCAAGAATTTAATATCAGTTTTATTTTGTACATTGTATACAGCCTTTCCTCAATATGTGATCATTAAAATCGGGGCAGTGCAGTGATGCCATTCATACCAATTTTGATCATGTTTTATACCCCCTATGTTTAGTTGTTATGGTAGTCATGACTCTTATGGTACCAGAGTTATGCCCCTTTATTATGTATAATTTGATGGTTTTATTGGTTTCTTGTGATATCTGGTATTTGCATCAATTTAGAATTTTTAAACTAGCTTTAAATTGACAACATACAGGTGAAATTTGTTGTTGCAATTTCCTTTCAAAAGGCAACATTTCGGCTAACATCTGTGGTGAGCATCTACAGACTCTCCAGAGCCAATTTTTCTTTTAATCATTGTGTTGTCTGTCTTTCGAATTACTGCTTCTGATTACCACTTTGGTACCTTCAAACTCTTTTTCCCATAAGAAAGAAATTATACACATAAAAGGCAAGCCAAATTCGATATCGAACTTCATTCTGGAGTTATGTCTTTGCTTTTCTGAAAAATATATTATGTTGTGTTGTATGCCTTTAACTGCTTTGTAACCACATCGATGGTGTAATAGTTGTCTTTGAATGCGGTAGATAGTGGATTCGAGCCCCGGTCAGGACAAACCTTGGTCATGTCAAACCTCGGTCATGTCAAGGTCAGGACAAACCAAAGACTATGATATTGGTATTTACTGCTTCTGAGCTAAACACACAGCTTTAAGGAGTACGAGCAAATATTGGTTGGCTAGGAATGCGGATAATGTGTGTACAGCGACATATTTCAGTGAGCTAGCACTATAAAGATACAATTAAGGTGTTGGTCTAGTACAAAGCGGGCATCATTTCATTGAAAGTAACCTGTTCTCGCCATGATGTACTGTCAAACCTGCCTTAAAGAACACCTCTATATAACAAATCACTGTCTTTAAAGGGCAGTCTCATTTTCCCCATTAATGAATAGTGCATATAATTTTAACCTGTAAATTGTATATAAAGAATAACTGCTCTAAAAGGCCAAATTTTCAGGTTCCCTTGATTTGTCTTTATGTACAGGTTTGACTGTAGCTGGGGAAAATCGCTCATTTTGCGCTAAACAACAATAACTCACTCAAATTCGGGTTGAACATTTGAATGCATTGTGCTGGTGGAGAAAAGAACAAAGGTTATTGTGAGAAACTAAGAGCGTTAAACCATGTTATTATAGCGTGAGCTCAGTACCGGATTTAGCCTTGTCGACTATCCACGTATGTCACAATGCATAAATACAAACAAAGACGGACATCTTTTTTACTCTCGGTCGCATCAAGTCCTATTTGTGTTTTTAAATCAATGTGATATGTCGAAAAACATATGTGGCTCAATTCTAAATGCATTGATCCTTTCAAAAAAATGTAATTATCATACACACGTGGATAGTTTGTTTGGTGAGAAGTATTATACTATAACAATCTAGTGTTAGAACATATTGAAGATATTGGGTGTGTTTGTTTGGTCAGAAGTATTATATATCTTTATTCTCATAAAGCCAATGTATAACAATGGTACAGAGATAATAATAAGAGTATTGGAATGGGTCTGTTTAGATCAGAAGTAATGCACTTATTTCCAAGCAAGGATGTGTAAATTATCGAAATACATTTATGACAGATAACTAAGTTTAATCATTCAGTAATGTTGTAAATATTGTATCTAACAGCAAGAAGCTATTGTTTATTAAGTAAGGTAACATTATTATTAATTCGGTTTTAATTTTTCGAATTCCTCATCCGCTATAATTCGATTTTTTGTGTAGGAATGTAAATATTTTAATGTAATTAGACAAATTATTGTATATACGAGAATAGAAATGAGAATATGTCCAGGGTGTGGTTTATGATTGGTCAATAGGGGAGTCTGGTGTTTTATGTCTATCATAGCGGCATTAAACTGTTCAATAGTGCCCAACGAACAAATTACATGGAAAATTTGATGTCCTTTACCAAGTATGTCAAATCTTCCAGGAAAAAATCTTTCTGGAACATGACTAGCATAAAACACTACAGATAATATTACATAAGACGTTGCTATGGTGTGGTGATTGAGTGTTGATAAAGTATTGTTGACCCAACAATCGTAATATCTAGCCAAAACTACAGTGAAGACTGATGTATATTGAAAACCAAACGAACATATATTCCAGAGCTTCATATATGGAGGATACGGTCGTCTGTAACGTAATTTGGCTATACAGCAACATATAAATCCTACCCAACTCATTACCACCACTCCAGATAAAAAATAGTCCTCCAACATAGCGTAGTGATCTTCGTGACATCCTGTGTAGTAAATACTCTCAGGCGATACAGCATTATGTGATAAAGTTTGTTAGTGACTTGTGACAGGTCGGTGGTTTTCTCCGGTACTCCGGTTTCCTCCACCAATAAAACTGACCACCACGATATAGCTGAAATATTGTTGAAAGTGGCATTAAACATAAACCAGGGAACCACAATACATGTATATTTAATTATTTTATGACAAAATGTATTTATTAAAATGATTATACTTTTATAATTGATATATATTTTTTTTTTTTAATAAAAAAAGGAATTTCTAACACTCATAATTTGACACTCAGTGCCCTATCTTGTTTTTATTCAGATAGTTTTGAGTATGGTTGTTGTAATTAAGCTTTGGTTAAATTATGTCTATTTTTAGGATGTGCTGAACAAGGACAGTTGGGAAGAGTTGCAGAATGTTTTGCAGGAAGAGGAGGAAGGAAGGGTTTAGGTAAGAAAAAACTACTGATATTTTTTTTATTTCAAATTTGTTAAATAAAGTTATCTGATTTTACAATTTTATACACATTCTGCTTTTTCTAAAAATGATTAACACTTTAATCACCAGACAATGACAAAGATATTGTCACATGGTTTTAAATTGTTGTACAAAATATCTAGAAAGATAAGAATTAACACTTTTTATTAAGTAATTACCATTTGAGGTTATAGAAACATTGATTCCTTAGGAACTAGACTTGAACAACTTATATAAAATTATCAACTATTTACTCATCAAAAATAATTGTTCCTATAGTGACCTCTTTTGAAATTGGGATTTTCTCTCTGAATTTAATTTAAATTGTTAGGAAAAATAGTAATATTTCATATGAACAAAACATTTCAATTGTAGATTCTATTTTGAAAATGGGTCCGGTGGGATGTATGAAACATGGTAGTAGAAAACGAGCACAGTTTTCTGATATCTGGGCAGGCCAATATGTAACTTTTGCCAAAGAGAAGGAAACGGGAGAAATATATGCATGGGGACTTAATAATTATTTTCAGTTGGGTAAGTAAATGAGACTCTGTAGATAAAATGTGTCTACATGATCATCAGGTTTTATGGTAAAATGTGTCTACATGATAATCAGGTTTTAAGGTAAAATGTGTCTACATGATCATCAGGTTTTAAGGTAAAATGTGTCTACATGATCATCAGGTTTTAAGGTAAAATGTGTCTACATGATCATCAGGTTTTAAGGTATTTTTTGTTTCTCTACCTAAATGGGATTTTTTTCTGAGTGGAGGTTTGAATGTTTTCCTTAAAACTTAATTAATATGAACAATCAATAGTGAACAGAACATAATTAATATGAACTATCAATAGTGAACAGAACATAATTAATATGAACAATCAATAGTGAACAGAACATAATTAATATGAACTATCAATAGTGAACAGAACATAATTAATATGAACTATCAATAGTGAACAGAACATAATTAATATGAACAATCAATAGTGAACAGAACATAATTGATATGAACAATCAATAGTGAACAGAACATAATTAATATGAACAATCAATAGTGAACAGAACATAATTAATATGAACAATCAATAGTGAACAGAACATAATTAATATGAACTATCAATAGTGAACAGAACATAATTAATATGAACTATCAATAGTGAACAGAACATAATTAATATGAACAATCAATAGTGAACAGAACATAATTAATATGAACAATCAATAGTGAACAGAACATAATTAATATGAACAATCAATAGTGAACAGAACTTAATTAATATGAACTATCAATAGTGAACAGAACATAATTAATATGAACTATCAATAGTGAACAGAACATAATTAATATGAACTATCAATAGTGAACAGAACATAATTAATATGAACTATCAATAGTGAACAGAACATAATTAATATGAACTATCAATAGTGAACAGAACATAATTAATATGAACAATCAATAGTGAACAAAACTTAATTAATATGAACTATCAATAGTGAACAGAACATCATTAATATGAACTATCAATAGTGAACAGAACATAATTAATATGAACAATCAATAGTGAACAGAACATAATTAATATGAACAATCAATAGTGAACAGAACATAATTAATATGAACTATCAATAGTGAACAGAACATAATTAATATGAACTATCAATAGTGAACAGAACATAATTAATATGAACAATCAATAGTGAACAGAACATAATTAATATGAACTATCAATAGTGAACAGAACATAATTAATATGAACATTCAATAGTGAACAGAACATAATTAATATGAACAATCAATAGTGAACAGAACATAATTTATATGAACAATCAATAGTGAACAGAACATAATTAATATGAACTATCAGTATCAATAGTGAACAGAACATAATTTATATGAACAATCAATAGTGAACAGAACATAATTGATATGAACAATCAATAGTGAACAGTACATAATTAATATGAACAATCAATAGTGAACAGAACATAATTAATATGAACAATCAATAGTGAACAGAACATAATTAATATGAATAATCAATAGTGAACAGAACATAATTAATATGAAATATCAATAGTGAACAGAACATAATTAATATGAACAATCAATAGTGAACAGAACATAATTAATATGAACAATCAATAGTGAACAGAATATAATTAATATGAACAATCAATAGTGAACAGAACATAATTAATATGAACAATCAATAGTGAACAGAACATAATTAATATGAACTATCAATAGTGAACAGAACTTATTTAATATGAACTATCAATAGTGAACAGAACATAATTAATATGAACTATCAATAGTGAACAGAACATAACTAATATGAACAATCAATAGTGAACAGAACATAATTAATATGAACAATCAATAGTGAACAGAACATAATTAATATGAACTATCAATAGTGAACAGAACATAATTAATATGAACAATCAATAGTGAACAGAACATAATTAATATGAACTATCAATAGTGAACAGAACATAATTAATATGAACAATCAATAGTGAACAGAACTTAATTAATATGAACTATCAATAGTGAACAGAACCTAATTAATATGAACTATCAATAGTGAACAGAACATAATTAATATGAACAATTAATTGTGAACAGAACATAATTAATATGAACAATCAATAGTGAACAGAACATAATTAATATGAACAATCAATAGTGAACAGAACATAATTAATATGAACTATCAATAGTGAACAGAACATAATTAATATGAACTATCAATAGTGAACAGATCTCAGATTATCAGGGATTGATACATGAACTAATATTTGGGGTATTTGACTCTCCATTTTTGACTCGAATGGATGATACTCTTTCTATTGCATCATTGTTTTAATTCCACTCTTGAAACTTTTATTTGGTTTTTAGCCATTTTCTAATGTATTGGGTTATTTCCCTTTTATCTACTGTATATATACACATGTACTTACTAGGTAACCTATCGTGATGATTTTTGTCCTTTTTATTTATAGATTGAATTCCTGTGTTTACTGTTTCATTCTATATGATACTAGATTACTTTAAAAATACCACAAAGAGCCTTGCTGTGTGACATCAGAGAGATCATTTCATAAATAGGAACTTCCATTATGCAAGATAGACCTAATTAAATATGTCTTTTTAAGAATTTTCTCAGTCGTGGTTGAAACGTCCAATATTTTGAAAGTTTGAGTACCTAGGTCTGTTGTTCTATTGCAGACAGGAATGAGTGGTTTAAATTGACAGATAATCAACCTATTGTTGAATATCTCTCCTGATTTCAGAGAATTTTAATTAAAAATAAAGGTACACCTTCTAGCATATTACACAACAGCACACTAACGATTTGGGTAATTAGCACAACTAAATACCATGTAAAGGGTTGGATACATGTTGTTTTGGCAATCATTTGTGTAACCAATACTTTATTTTGTGTTTTAAAACACGTGAACAAATAGATTTATTAGGTTTTCCAGTTTTTAATGCATACTGACACAAAAACATGGAGTTCTGATTAATATAATTTGAAAAAAAATCAAAGATTTAATTTATTTATATTAATAAAGTTACAATCATATTTTTTTCATTCTTAATTTCTGTGGGTTTATTTTTAGGATTTAGTGACATGAAAAACAGATTTGTGCCTGAAAGAGTTACTTCATTAGCTGAACACAGGGAATGGATGAAAATTTCAGCAGGCCAACACCACACCGTCCTATTAAACGATGAAGGTTAGTTACAGAAAGTAGCAATCATTCAGGATTATTCCATTTCAATATATAGATATATAGCCAAGATGAGGGCCGTTGTAGTTGTGATTATATGATAGTTGGATTTATAACTACCTATGCAATCTGCCTATCACCATTAATGCTGTGAGTTTGAATCCCACTCACAATATTAAATGATAAAGTTTGTCAGTGACTTGCTGCAGGTCAGTGGTTTTCTCCGGACACTCCACCAATAAAACTGACCGCCACGATATAACTGAAATATTGTTGAAAGTGGCGTTAAACACTATCAAACCCAAACCAAACTATAGCCAAGATGGTTTTTTTAATTCTACACAGCATTACCTGACAACCTTGTTACATTACTGTGGAAAAACTCAACCACTCATCATCGGCAAATAACAAAACACTCGCTGATTCAGTAATGTCAGCGTAACTAACTTACCTGTTCTGAGTGTTCATGACCGCCAACAAGAAAGATGGATTACTGTAGCTTTCTTCAGCGGCTGGATGAGGCCTGTCAACTCTGAGACTACAATAGCAGCATATACAGATGCTTCTTGATAATGCCCTGTCACTCTCACATGAACTTGATAACATTAAACTCAAATTCTTATCAGCCAAAACAATGGCTACAATTGTTTGATCAGATCATTTTTCCAAGAGCTGTTAGTCTTTTTCACTTAGAATATTTCATCAAATGTTTGTACACACAACTCCTACATTGTAAATGGGAATTCCTTAGAACATTCCAAGCTTACTTATAATCATTTGGATAATTCCATACAGCTACAACATTTTATATCAGACACACATCTCCTACATTGTAAATGGGAATTCCTTAAAACATTCCAAGCTTGCTTATAATTATTTGGATAATTCCATACAGCTACAACATTTTATATCAGACACGCAACTCCTACATTGTAAATGGGAATTCCTTAGAACATTCCAAGCTTGCTTATAATTATTTGGATAATTCCATACAGCTACAACATTTTATATCAGACACGCAACCCCTACATTGTAAATGGGAATTCCTTAGAACATTCCAAGCTTACTTATAATCATTTGGATAATTCCATACAGCTACAACATTTTATATCAGACACACAACTCCTACATTGTAAATGGGAATTCCTTAGAACATTCCAAGCTTACTTATAATAATTTGGATAATTCCATACAGCTACAACATTTTATATCAGACACACAACTCCTACATTGTAAATGGGAATTCCTTAGAACATTCCAAGCTTGCTTATAATTATTTGGATAATTCCATACAGCTACAACATTTTATATCAGACACGCAACTCCTACATTGTAAATGGGAATTCCTTAGAACATTCCAAGCTTGCTTATAATTATTTAGATAATTCCATACAGCTACAACATTTTATATCAGACAATGTTTGAAGGAGTTATTCCTTTTTTTTAATGTCATGAAAAAGACAGAATCTGCCTTTGAATGGGATTAAAAACTGTATTTTAATGTGTCAGTTTGATATGTACATTTTTCAACCACTTATAGATTGTACATAGCTTTCACAGCAGCTCCCACTAGCCCTTGGCTAGTAAGGAAACATTTTTGACTCGCCAACAATGTTACTTGCCAGTCAATTATAACTACTATTACTATGTAACTCCAATATGTATTTATTTGTAAACAATTATTAATGCCCTGAATGAGACAGGACGATGCCTACTCTCTTGAACTCAGCCCCACTGTGTTGCTACTTGTATTTTATTTGTCTTTTTTATTTATTAAAAAACATAAATTTTGAACTAATACAGTCTAAATATCCGGGCCTGTCTTTCTGCAAAAATCACAATGCATAACATAGGTAACTGGAATCATACACGGGCCACGAAAACTTCGACTTCCCGACATCTTGGAATTTACGCTTTCAGCTTTAGAACCTTCATCAGTTTTTTCGATTGATACTTCCCGCGATACTGCATCAGGCAGGCCAGTTTCATGAACAGTTGATTCAACCGATTTATTTTTAGTGAAGAATTTTGTAAGAAGGTTTTGTTTTTTTGCTCATCGTGGTCACTTGCAAGCGTTAAAGGTATGTGATTTAAAACTTTTATGTCTGAGTCAATTGTGCGATTTAAAAGACCGGATAATCAAATTCGGAAGTTAAATTGAAAAATATGATCGGTGAGGGAACGAAAATTTTCCGGATAAAATAAACTTGCCGTCTGGCGATCAATACAGAATTTTTACTCGCATTTTACAAAAGTAGTTTTGGTCGCAGTGTAGAACCCTGTACAGTGTATCTTTCTGAAAAGATAGAAGAATGTGGGGGGAGAAATAGATTTTTACATCAAAAACAGCCTTTAGTTATGGTCTACTTTTCTCTTTCTAGGCAAAGTATACACACTTGGACGTGCAGAATATGGAAGATTGGGATTGGGTGAAAACCCAGGTGAAAGGTCAGAGCCAGCTTTGGTTGAATCCATAGCAGATAAAAAATGTATAGACATTGCTGCAGGCCAGTCTGTGTCATTGGCTCTTTCAGATGACGGTATGTAGGAATTTGTTAAATGTGTGTTTCATTATACAAAGAATGCAAAATTTACTGCTTCACTGAATTAAAAATCTGGATAACTTTGAAAAAAAATGTAAATGGTAAATTTTTGTGAATATTACAGATGTATGCATAATATGCACCCCTTATTTAACTTTATCCTGCATGTGTTCTATTTGTGCAAGTTGCATGGAACTGATAACATTTTGCTATATACTGACACTGACCGAAATATAACTTTTATGGTACCTTTGTTTTTCAGGTGTAGTTTATAGTTGGGGAATGGGAACCAGTAAACAGCTAGGAACTGGTGATGAAGAAGATGTGTGGAAACCAGTCAAAATGGCTGGAAAACAATTAGAAAATAGGTAAGTCATATATAATATGTTTGTTTGTTTGATGGTGTTTAATGCCACATTCAACAATATTTCAGTTATATTGTGGCAGAAAAACCAAGCTTAGTTTTATCATACAATTTTATGCATTTATCTTATAGTTCTCTTATAAAGGATTTTTTTATCCATTTCTTTTCAATAATGCTTGTAAATAGTAAGAGATAAATATAATTTGTAATTGTATGACATCTATAATTTTTAAATAAAAAGAATAAAGGTTACTTGATCACTTTGTAAACATAAAAATGTTAGTAGTTAGAATCAATTAATTGTTGTTTATGACTTTTCATATTAATTGTTGTTTATAGCTTTTCATATTAATTGTTGTTTATTGCTTTTCATTTACAACTTCAAGGGATATTAAACTTCATTTTTGTATTTTTTTTATGTTTCTTTGGAAATATCATATTCATATTCATTTTAAGAATTGATAATTATTTAATAAAAAGTCAGACTTTAACAAATTGCCTTAAAAGTTACACATGACAAGACCAAACTGTCAAAGCTAATTATGTATACATCGCTGAAGTTGGAATCGTAATGGTTGTTGTCATGGACGCTTTCAAAAAACATTGTTTATCGTTGATAATGCTTGTACACAAGAAGTTGTAATGATGTCATTTGATAAAAGAAAATATAGAATACATAATTTAACAAACATAAATGAACATCAACACATGTGCAGGGCATTGCATAGCAGCCGGACACAGGGCAAAAATGAAAATGTCAGAGTGAAAGTAAAATATGGCTTTGTTTTTATACTGGTTTATCTTTTGCAATTTAAATTGCTCAAATTGGAAATCAAAATAAGGGGGTAAGAATGAAAATTTGGGAATTTTGCATGATTTAGAATATTTTTCATTAGGATAGGGTCCTTTTACTGGACCCTGTGGAAGGATAGAAAAATTCCTGCCCATCTACTTTAGGATTATCATCTCCTATCTGAAAATGAGTGGAATGCCCTTCATGTGGTGTGCATTTATCTTCTGATCATCAACACATGTGGTCACATCAGTGGTCATCATGAATAAGACGATCGTTGTAGTAAATATTTCCGTTTTGGAAATTACAACATTTCATTGGATTAAAAATATAAATTCTAGTAAATTGGCATGAATAGAGGGGATAATGGTTTGCAACATATTTTTTTTTATACTTTTTCTAAATGTATTATTCAAAATAACAATGTTTATAATATTATCTTTAATGTGCCTTTATTATACCATGTAATAAGGAAGAATTGGAAATGGTTTGAAATTAAAAAAAATAATTTTTATAATAATAACCAATCTATTCAGATATTTAGCTATATTAAATTTTGTATTGAAATGTAATACAAATATTGTTTTCCTATCTTTTCAGGATAGTGATAGGTTTAACAGCTGGTGGTCAACACACAGTCTTATTAGCTAAAGATAAATCCTAGATTTTATACTGACAAGGACAATATATGAACTGTGATCACTTTTTAATTTTTATCCATGGATTTTTTTTTAATGTAATACAATTTTATCTCGTCCAGAGTAACACCAAAATAAACATTAGAATAAGGCAGCATAATCTAACTGAAGTTTTTATAGTGCAATTAACAATTATATACAAATATCATGGCATACAAAAAACTAACAGTAATTAAAAAAAATATATATATTTGTAATCTGCTTTACTAGACATGATTATATAGATTATCAAGTTTGTTTTAATTAAGACATGTATTTTTCAAATTATATTAAGTATGCCTATATGTAGCCAATCTGGCTAAAAAATCATTTTTCAAATTCTGTTATAATTGTCCAGTCTTTTCCCCCTCAATAAATTCTGGTAGTGATAAACGTAAGCCTATAATTACTATGTCATGATTTAGACACAGGCATGGAAGTAACTTTCTGTTTATATATTTATAGACTTCTCCTTACCTTCTTATTATTTGAAAATAAATATGTAAACAAGAAATTTTTAAAAAAGAATGGGGGCAACAGGGTTTGAAATAAGGAGTTGCCCAGAAGGCAAAAACAAATTATAATCTAGTTGCCCCTTTCAAAATTCAATTGCCCTCTCAGTTGCAAAGCCTTTACAGTCAGGGGTCTGGGGTAAATGGTGCAAAATCCTGTATTCTAGGCTTCTCCTGCAGTCCTGGCGCTTAAATTTAAGTTTCAAAATGCTTTCGTTTTTACTAGTAAAATTTGAAGAATGAAATTTACTTCTGAAATTTGCTTTTTTACATTACTGTTTTTTGGGTGGAGGTGAAAATTGGGATCCAGTGATGAATACTGATATTTGGAGCATACTTTGTACATCATTCTTTTTCATCATTGCCAGTTGAACTTGGTGATCCATTTTACTTAGAACTCACATTTATTTCATTTTTCTTGTATTTCCTTTTTGCCTCCTGTTTCAATTTGTGACTTATTCTTTTTTGGGTGCCAGTCCGATCACAAGCTGTATGTTCCGGCATGAAAATGCAGAACAACTTTTGTTTTTCTGCTATATTTGTACTTTCATTTTGTAAAGATCGGTCAGTTTACTGTCCGATTTGCATCTCAAAATTTTCCAAGCTCCATTATAAATAGAAGCATGACTGAAATACGTGAACATGTTAAATGATTTTTGTTTTCAATTAAAACTTTCGCATTGTTTATTGGTTTGTTTTTTGAGAACATCTAGGATTCACTTAACTTATTATTTAAGTAAAATTAGAGATCATGCATTATAATTATAAAAATTACGATAAAATGTTCATCAATGCTACAACAATCTACAATTTAGTTTTATAGATCTAAAAATAATAATTATATTTCCACATCTAAAAAAATTCATGTCAAAATTTTATATAGTCTTCATACACACAAGAATTATAAATTTTATAATGACAATTTTAAATGCACATTAAACAAATGGTTAAAAGTCTGTATTAAAGTTTTTAATTAGAATTTGGTGCAAAGTATATATTTTGCTTAAATAAAGACAGTTTCATTCAATCTTTTCTTAGAAATTAATTACATTTTAGAGAGTTTGGTACTACAGAAAGTATATGTATTTAGATGAAAGTTTGTCGTTAGTACTTTTATCAAATAACCAGGCTAATAGTCATCAATATATTAACCTACAGACAAACTGTTGACTTGAAATAGCAGAGAGCAGTTCATTGATTTGGGTCCATTATATAGAATTTTACAAATATTTTCATGTCATAAAATTCATTGTAGAGGGTAATGATCTTATTGAAATTTAATTGATTACAATTACATAACACCAACATTTATTTGTTTAAACCTTTGTATAAATATTGGAAGATTAAGTAGTTATTTGTATAGATCAAAATATAAAATGGATTAAACTATAACTGTACATACAGGGCAACCAGTTCTGAGTGCAGTGAGAATTAAATGTACTATTTCAGTACACTTTCTAATAACAATCAATTCTGTTCCATTTATCAATTACCATCTTTAATAGATAATAAACAGAATTTATCACTACAGTGTTTTGATATCATCATATAATGTAGGTGCCATATCTTGTATTCAAATTGTTTTGCAAGTACATGTAATATTAAATTTATTTTGTGCCAATATAAAAAATGCATTCTGTGCAATTATGTATTTTTAACCATCATTAAATTTTAATAAATATATCAATAATTGACTTTTTTATAACACTTGTTTTCAATAGATTTCATCAACTGTTTCAATTTGTGTCCAGCACTGAAGTTGATAGATACAATGTATCCCTGGTGCAAGAATTTAATATCAGTTTTATTTTGTACATTGTATACAGCCTTTCCTCAATATGTGATCATTAAAATCGGGGCAGTGCAGTGATGCCATTCATACCAATTTTGATCATGTTTTATACCCCCTATGTTTAGTTGTTATGGTAGTCATGACTCTTATGGTACCAGAGTTATGCCCCTTTATTATGTATAATTTGATGGTTTTATTGGTTTCTTGTGATATCTGGTATTTGCATCAATTTAGAATTTTTAAACTAGCTTTAAATTGACAACATACAGGTAAAATTTGTTGTTGCAATTTCCTTTCAAAAGGCAACATTTCGGCTAACATCTGTGGTGAGCATCTACAGGCTCTCCAGAGCCAATTTTTCTTTTAATCATTGTGTTGTCTGTCTTTCGAATTACTGCTTCTGATTACCACTTTGGTACCTTCAAACTCTTTTTCCCATAAGAAAGAAATTATACACATAAAAGGCAAGCCAAATTCGATATCGAACTTCATTCTGGAGTTATGTCTTTGCTTTTCTGAAAAATATATTATGTTGTGTTGTATGCCTTTAACTGCTTTGTAACCACATCGATGGTGTAATAGTTGTCTTTGAATGCGGTAGATAGTGGATTCGAGCCCCGGTCAGGACAAACCTTGGTCATGTCAAACCTCGGTCATGTCAAGGTCAGGACAAACCAAAGACTATGATATTGGTATTTACTGCTTCTGAGCTAAACACACAGCTTTAAGGAGTACGAGCAAATATTGGTTGGCTAGGAATGCGGATAATGTGTGTACAGCGACATATTTCAGTGAGCTAGCACTATAAAGATACAATTAAGGTGTTGGTCTAGTACAAAGCGGGCATCATTTCATTGAAAGTAACCTGTTCTCGCCATGATGTACTGTCAAACCTGCCTTAAAGAACACCTCTATATAACAAATCACTGTCTTTAAAGGGCAGTCTCATTTTCCCCATTAATGAATAGTGCATATAATTTTAACCTGTAAATTGTATATAAAGAATAACTGCTCTAAAAGGCCAAATTTTCAGGTTCCCTTGATTTGTCTTTATGTACAGGTTTGACTGTAGCTGGGGAAAATCGCTCATTTTGCGCTAAACAACAATAACTCACTCAAATTCGGGTTGAACATTTGAATTCATTGTGCTGGTGGAGAAAAGAACAAAGGTTATTGTGAGAAACTAAGAGCGTTAAACCATGTTATTATAGCGTGAGCTCAGTACCGGATTTAGCCTTGTCGACTATCCACGTATGTCACAATGCATAAATACAAACAAAGACGGACATCTTTTTTACTCTCGGTCGCATCAAGTCCTATTTGTGTTTTTAAATCAATGTGATATGTCGAAAAACATATGTGGCTCAATTCTAAATGCATTGATCCTTTCAAAAAAATGTAATGATCATACACACGTGGATAGTTTGTTTGGTGAGAAGTATTATACTATAACAGTCTAGTGTTAGAACATATTGAAGATATTGGGTGTGTTTGTTTGGTCAGAAGTATTATATATCTTTATTCTCATAAAGCCAATGTATAACAATGGTACAGAGATAATAATAAGAGTATTGGAATGGGTCTGTTTAGATCAGAAGTAATGCACTTATTTCCAAGCAAGGATGTGTAAATTATCGAAATACATTTATGACAGATAACTAAGTTTAATCATTCAGTAATGTTGTAAATATTGTATCTAACAGCAAGAAGCTATTGTTTATTAAGTAAGGTAACATTATTATTAATTCGTTTTTAATTTTTCGAATTCCTCATCCGCTATAATTCGATTTTTTGTGTAGGAATGTAAATATTTTAATGTAATTAGACAAATTATTGTATATACGAGAATAGAAATGAGAATATGTCCAGGGTGTGGTTTATGATTGGTCAATAGGGGAGTCTGGTGTTTTATGTCTATCATAGCGGCATTAAACTGTTCAATAGTGCCCAACGAACAAATTACATGGAAAATTTGATGTCCTTTACCAAGTATGTCAAATCTTCCAGGAAAAAATCTTTCTGGAACACGACTAGCATAAAACACTACAGATAATATTACATAAGACGTTGCTATGGTGTGGTGATTGAGTGTTGATAAAGTATTGTTGACCCAACAATCGTAATATCTAGCCAAAACTACAGTGAAGACTGATGTATATTGAAAACCAAACGAACATATATTCCAGAGCTTCATATATGGAGGATACGGTCGTCTGTAACGTAATTTGGCTATACAGCAACATATAAATCCTACCCAACTCATTACCACCACTCCAGATAAAAAATAGTCCTCCAACATAGCGTAGTGATCTTCGTGACATCCTGTGTAGTAAATAAGAAAACTGCACCCCAAAGAGTAATAACCGATACCAATGTAATCTATCTGGAAACACGTATAGTGAAATATAGGCGATTTTGAATGTAGAGTATGTGCTGCTGTGCTTAGTAGTGCATATAAAACACTACATATCCCAAAGCAGATAATAACACTGGCATAGCTTTGATCATCCACTTGCTGAACACATCTATATGTTGTAGTTATTATAATAACCATTGCTATCATATGTGTCCAAATATTGACTGTTTCATTGTGAATTTGAAACATACTTTTAACGTAGAATTTGATTGGCTGATGTTGTAAACGGTAGCCGTAAATAATTCCTGGTTCACGATAAACTAGTGGTATCTTGTCAGCAGTCACTGTATTCTTTGTGGTGGAAAGTGACATCGAAATTCGCTTGAACATCTCCAAACATTTATATGATCCCATCTTACATTCTTGAATCTGAAGATAAAATAAGCAATGCTAGGAAGAATACAAGACGATGGTTATGTAAACAGTACAATTAGTTCAACGATCAAAATTCCTCCTGTCTTCAGGGTCGTTCTTGGGTGTTTGAACGCTTTGTGTGTACAATATTTCGACAACAACAAAATTGACACATGACACACATTGTTAAAATGTGGTACCAGTTCATGAAAAGTTACCAAGACATTATTCTACTCTTTCGTTACTAAACATGTTGTTCTGTATTACACAATGATATCTAAATATTTATCCTGCAATGACAGCATTTACCGACCAATATAGCCTGCCTAATATATTTTTTGATATTGGTCAGTTATAAATAGAACATTTTTTGATATTGGTCAGTTATAAATAGAACATACAAATGTAAAACGGGGCACATCGGGGGATATTGTTTTCAAATACATACATACAATTATTTCAAATACTTTTATCATCGTCCAGTAAACGTTTATTTACGATTTAAAATTGCAGGATAAATACAATACATGTGCACTGTCGAAGCATATAGGTAAATATGTGTATTCGGCGCGAAACGCGGGAAAAGGCTCGGCGAAGCCTCGCCTTTTCCCGCGTTTCTAAGCCTCATACACATATTACCCATATGCTTCGACAGTGCACAAGTATTGTATATATATCACTACAAACATTTCAGATGTATTGTGCTGGCATATATGCATGTAGCTACATTACAATCACAATCTGGTTGACCGTTACGAAATATCCATATCTCAAATGACAATAGATCTATTACCTTTTACGTAGATGTTTTCTTTCCTCTATCACTGACAAGACTTTTACCAGACTTGACTGTATATATGGCCGGTGTCTTATATCCATACGTAGATGTTTTCTTTCCTCCATCACTGCCAAGACTTTTACCTGACTTGACTGTATATATGGCCGGTGTCTTATATCCATACGTAGATGTTTTCTTTCCTCTATCACTGCCAAGACTTTTACCAGACTTGACTGTATATATGGCCGGTGTCTTATATCCATACGTAGATGTTTTCTTTCCTCTATCACTGACAAGACTTTTACCAGACTTGACTGTATATATGGCCGGTGTCTTATATCCATACGTAGATGTTTTCTTTCCTCTATCACTGACAAGACTTTTACCAGACTTGACTGTATATATGGCCGGTGTCTTATATCCATACGTAGATGTTTTCTTTCCTCTATCACTGACAAGACTTTTACCAGACTTGACTGTATATATGGCCGGTGTCTTATATCCATACGTAGATGTTTTCTTTCCTCTATCACTGACAAGACTTTTACCAGACTTGACTGTATATATGGCCGGTGTCTTATATCCATACGTAGATGTTTTCTTTCCTCTATCACTGACAAGACTTTTACCAGACTTGACTGTATATATGGCCGGTGTCTTATATCCATACGTAGATGTTTTCTTTCCTCTATCACTGCCAAGACTTTTACCAGACTTGACTGTATATATGGCCGGTGTCTTATATCCATACGTAGATGTTTTCTTTCCTCTATCACTGACAAGACTTTTACCTGACTTGACTGTATATATGGCCGGTGTCTTATATCCATACGTAGATGTTTTCTTTCCTCTATCACTGCCAAGACTTTTACCAGACTTGACTGTATATATGGCCGGTGTCTTATATCCATACGTAGATGTTTTCTTTCCTCTATCACTGCCAATACTTTTACCAGACTTGACTGTATATATGGCCGGTGTCTTATATCCATACGTAGATGTTTTCTTTCCTCTATCACTGACAAGACTTTTACTGGACTTGACTGTATATATGGCCGGTGTCTTATATCCATACGTAGATGTTTTCTTTCCTCTATCACTGACAAGACTTTTACTGGACTTGACTGTATATATGGCCGGTGTCTTATATCCATACGTAGATGTTTTCTTTCCTCTATCACTGACAAGACTTTTACCAGACTTGACTGTATATATGGCCGGTGTCTTATATCCATACGTAGATGTTTTCTTTCCTCTATCACTGACAAGACTTTTACTGGACTTGACTGTATATATGGCCGGTGTCTTATATCCATACGTAGATGTTTTCTTTCCTCTATCACTGCCAAGACTTTTACCAGACTTGACTGTATATATGGCCGGTGTCTTATATCCATACGTAGATGTTTTCTTTCCTCTATCACTGCCACGACTTTTACCAGACTTGACTGTATATATGGCCGGTGTCTTATATCCATACGTAGATGTTTTCTTTCCTCTATCACTGACAAGACTTTTACTGGACTTGACTGTATATATGGCCGGTGTCTTATATCCATACGTAGATGTTTTCTTTCCTCTATCACTGACAAGACTTTTACCAGACTTGACTGTATATATGGCCGGTGTCTTATATCCATACGTAGATGTTTTCTTTCCTCTATCACTGACAAGACTTTTACCTGACTTGACTGTATATATGGCCGGTGTCTTATATCCATACGTAGATGTTTTCTTTCCTCTATCACTGCCAAGACTTTTACCAGACTTGACTGTATATATGGCCGGTGTCTTATATCCATACGTAGATGTTTTCTTTCCTCCATCACTGCCAAGACTTTTACCAGACTTGACTGTATATATGGCCGGTGTCTTATATCCATACGTAGATGTTTTCTTTCCTCTATCACTGCCACGACTTTTACCAGACTTGACTGTATATATGAGTAAAACAGGAACGGCTTACATTACAATCACAATCTGGTTGACCGTTACGTAGATGTTTTCTTTCCTCCATCACTGCCAAGACTTTTACCAGACTTGACTGTATATATGGCCGGTGTCTTATATCCATACGTAGATGTTTTCTTTCCTCTATCACTACCAAGACTTTTACCAGACTTGACTGTATATATGGCCGGTGTCTTATATCCATACGTAGATGTTTTCTTTCCTCTATCACTGACAAGACTTTTACCAGACTTGACTGTATATATGAGTAAAACAGGAACGGCTTACATTACAATCACAATCTGGTTGACCGTTACGTAGATGTTTTCTTTCCTCCATCACTGCCAAGACTTTTACCAGACTTGACTGTATATATGGCCGGTGTCTTATATCCATACGTAGATGTTTTCTTTCCTCTATCACTGACAAGACTTTTACCAGACTTGACTGTATATATGGCCGGTGTCTTATATCCATACGTAGATGTTTTCTTTCCTCTATCACTGCCAAGACTTTTACCAGACTTGACTGTATATATGGCCGGTGTCTTATATCCATACGTAGATGTTTTCTTTCCTCTATCACTGACAAGACTTTTACCAGACTTGACTGTATATATGGCCGGTGTCTTATATCCATACGTAGATGTTTTCTTTCCTCTATCACTGCCAAGACTTTTACCAGACTTGACTGTATATATGGCCGGTGTCTTATATCCATACGTAGATGTTTTCTTTCCTCTATCACTGCCAAGACTTTTACCTGACTTGACTGTATATATGGCCGGTGTCTTATATCCATACGTAGATGTTTTCTTTCCTCTATCACTGCCACGACTTTTACCAGACTTGACTGTATATATGGCCGGTGTCTTATATCCATACGTAGATGTTTTCTTTCCTCTATCACTGCCAAGACTTTTACTGGACTTGACTGTATATATGGCCGGTGTCTTATATCCATACGTAGATGTTTTCTTTCCTCTATCACTGCCAAGACTTTTACCAGACTTGACTGTATATATGGCCGGTGTCTTATATCCATACGTAGATGTTTTCTTTCCTCTATCACTGCCAAGACTTTTACCAGACTTGACTGTATATATGGCCGGTGTCTTATATCCATACGTAGATGTTTTCTTTCCTCTATCACTGCCACGACTTTTACCAGACTTGACTGTATATATGGCCGGTGTCTTATATCCATACGTAGATGTTTTCTTTCCTCTATCACTGCCAAGACTTTTACCAGACTTGACTGTATATATGGCCGGTGTCTTATATCCATACGTAGATGTTTTCTTTCCTCTATCACTGCCAAGACTTTTACCAGACTTGACTGTATATATGGCCGGTGTCTTATATCCATACGTAGATGTTTTCTTTCCTCTATCACTGCCAAGACTTTTACTGGACTTGACTGTATATATGGCCGGTGTCTTATATCCATACGTAGATGTTTTCTTTCCTCTATCACTGCCAAGACTTTTACCAGACTTGACTGTATATATGGCCGGTGTCTTATATCCATACGTAGATGTTTTCTTTCCTCCATCACTGCCAAGACTTTTACCAGACTTGACTGTATATATGGCCGGTGTCTTATATCCATACGTAGATGTTTTCTTTCCTCTATCACTGCCACGACTTTTACCAGACTTGACTGTATATATGAGTAAAACAGGAACGGCTTACATTACAATCACAATCTGGTTGACCGTTACGTAGATGTTTTCTTTCCTCTATCACTGGCAAGACTTTTACTGGACTTGACTGTATATATGAGTAAAACAGGAACGGCTTACTAATCGCGAGCACATGAGTGCACTCCCGGTATTTTAGCGATGTCCGTGTTGCTAATCTGTTTAACTTAGTTGTTGTCCTATCATATGTCTTTACGTTCTGAGTTTCGTATTGTGATGTCCGTTACGATTTCCGCATAAAACATGATGTTCGTTTCGTCTTTACCTCCAGTTGTTTGTAGGAGGGTTCATGTCTTATTTACGTTATTTGTGTTTGTTTGCGTATAGTGGTGTCCAACACATTGTGTTGTGTTTTTGTTTTGTTTTTCTTCGTATTGTGTACTCTATGTTGCCAGTTTCTCTGTTTTTCTTCGTATTGTGTACTCTATGTTGCCAGTTTCTCTGTTTTTCTTCGTATTGTGTACTCTATGTTGCCAGTTTCTCTGTTTTTCTTCGTATTGTGTACTCTATGTTGCCAGTTTCTCTGTTTTTCTTCGTATTGTGTACTCTATGTTGCCAGTTTCTCTGTTTTTCTTCGTATTGTGTACTCTATGTTGCCAGTTTCTCTAGACTGTCCAGTATTCTTTAATGTTTATTCACAAATTTCTAGAGAACACATTTTGTTGTGCTTGTATTCAGATAACCAAATACTTTCCTGAATATAAATGATGTCGTGGTAGTCTTAATGGAATTTATTTGCCACAGTAAAGAAAAGAAATGCAAACCTCACAAAATATCAGCTGTATTGTCCTAATCTCAGTAGTGGAGCAGGAACTGCTTACTCTTCCGCAGCACATGAGATCACACGTTTTTTTTAGTGTGGTTCGAGTTGCTCAATCTTTAGTTTTCTGTGTAGATAATTGTTTCTCCTTTTGTCCTTTTTCCTTGGTCATTGTATTGTCTGTTCTTCTCTGATTATCCCTTTGGTATCTTAAACTTTTCGTCCTACACAACTTCCACAAAAACCACACAACATTACCTTACAAACACGAAATATAAACCTTCCAGAATAGCTGTCTTAATTCACATGACACACAAGAATTACAGAGCTTCCAGATTATCTGTCTTAAATCACACGATACACCTTATAATCAAGAAATATAAATCTTCCAGGGTAGCGATCTCAAACCTTACAAACAAACAATACAGACCTTTCAGAGTAATCTTCTTTAACACGACACGCCTTATAAACAAGAAATACAAACCTTCCAGAGTAGATGTCTTAAAGCACACGACACGCCATATAAACAAGAAATACAAACCTTCCAGAGTAGATGTCTTAAAGCACACGACACGCCATATAAACAAGAAATACAAACCTTCCAGAGTAGATGTCTTAAAGCACACGACACGCCATATAAACAAGAAATACAAACCTTCCACTAGCCCTAGCCGTATTTAACTCTCTAGTATCTTATATATTGCCCTGTTTATATTTGATTCGATCAATAACTGTCCTATATCATACGACACATCTTACAAGCAAGAAAACTGTCCTATATCACACGACACACCTTACAAGCAAGGAAACTGTCTTATATCACACGACACACCTTACAAGCAAGGAAACTGTCCTACATCATACGACACATCTTACAAACCTTCAAAAGTAACTGTCCTATATCAGTAATTTGTCTCGTCTTAACAACTAAAATATGAATTGATATACGCAATCCATGTTTTTCGGTGGTGTTGTGTAAATGTAAAGTAAAATAGAGGAATGTTTCTTGTTTTTGTGATTGGTGGAATTATTATTTCGTTACGATATACTTACCAAATTACTTTACTATAAGGATTTATTCCCGGTATTAGGTTCTCCAACTCGCCGGAAAATAAACTTTAGATTTGGTCACAGGCGCTCGTGGCACGGACCACCCCCCTTTTTCTAACTTTCTGTTTACAAATTTATTTTCAATAACATTTTACTAGTGGATTATTAGTATCTATATAGGGTCGACACATGCAATTTGATGTTAACATAAGATTGTATGAATATTGACACGAACAAGTTAAAATAAGGAAAAAGAGATGAAATAATAAAGAAATAAAGAAATTTTATTGAAAATAAATTTGTAAACAGACAGTTAGAAAAAAGGGGGGTGGTCCGTGCCACGAGCGCCTGTGGATTTGGTAAGTATTTCTTACTCATAAAATTGTAACTTGTTTACAAATTTATCAATTGTCAATCATTTCCTGTTTAACTTCTTATAAACAAATTTACGCCAAATGAGAAAACGAGTACCCACGTTAATCTTATGTTATGCTTGGTGGTTTACGAACTAGATCATTTAGATGTGTAGTCATGTACATGTAGTAGTGAATGCCAAGTTGTTAAACGTAAAATTGTCAATTACATTAATATTTTCAGTTCTGTTTAAATGTAAAGTTTTTTTTTTTATTTATTGTAACGGCATTAGTAGATTTTTGTTTACATTTATTATAGATAATAAGATTTAACTTGCCATCTATAAATTACTTACCAAAAAATGTGTGTCACTGGTAAATTATTCAATAACATATATAAATAAATAACAATATAACCCCGTAGCAAGTCATCCAAGTTATATGACCTTGAAGACGTTACTCCTGGTGTTTATCTAGATTTAAATCAATTCTTATAAAATTTATTTCTATTTTAGTTTAAAGTAAAATTTTGACCAAAAAAATTATATGTTGTGGAAATTGGTAAATAGCTTTATAAATGATGAAATAATGGTAAATATTTCACATTAAACAGCTTATCGTGCCACTTTTCGCCTTTTGAGAACGAAAATTACCATTGATTTATTATTTCCTTGCAAGCAAATAATTTGACCTCGCTTTCTCCGTATGCAATTGACCTTACTAGTGACAGGTAAAAACGAATAATTTGTATTTTATCGCTTATTAACTGCAAACTGGCATGGTTCTTTGTCCGTAATTAACGCCGACTAAAAGCAGATTCACAGAAAATAAGAAATAAGTGCATTGTTGTACTGATTTAATGACGATTCGGCAAACTCCGTAAACAATGGCGATAATTAATAAGATGGCGTCCATTTCTTGATCGATCTCAAAACACGAGCAGTTGCACCTTTTTTCCCCGATGCGCGTACACTTCATAACATTTATAAGTTACAGAAACACGTTTTATTAAGGCATCAATCATATCTGATAGTTTTTATGGGTTACAAAAATTTACGATTTTGTCAGATAATGCCCCTTTAATATGTTACTTAATTTTAACTAAAATCAACTGCATAACTTTAAAAATCCGCTCAAAAGCAGATTTTAAGAGCAAATCGCAAAATATTTGACAGCAGATAATTCTGTTTTCCCGCACAGTAATGCAAAGGATATGCGCGTGACCCAAGATTTGAACTCTTTCGGGGAGATTATCACTCATGCCCAATGTTCAGTTGATGAAAAAAAATAAAAATATATTCCGTGTGTACCACATAAGAATAATTGCAAAAAAAAAATAATTGGTTCACTCAACATGAAACAGACAGATTCCTCAATAATCATTGTCAGGAATGTGTGCGTGCTTACGGTACCTCAGCATCCATGATTGTTTATCTTTTCTTCACGAGGTCATGATCGGCAATCATCGGACCAAAGCTTTTCTTCACGAGGTTATGATCGGCAATCATCGGAACAAAACAACCGAAAGTTAATCAGTCTCCACAACAATGGCGAGGTCGATAAACATACACACGGATTTGCAGATTACTAGTTGTTGGGGAAATATAGAAGATGAGTTTCATTTCCTTATGATTTGCTCGCCATTAGATAACTGTAGAGCAAAATATTTTAATATTATAAAAAGGTTATATACCAACTTTGAGCACTTATCAACAGAAGATAAATTTATATGGTTACTATCATGTGAAGATAAAGAAATTATTTCATTAACATCTAAACTATTAATTGATTTATTTAAAGAAAGAAAACAGAGAATTACTTAAAATAATATAATAAATACATTAGAATATTATGCTTTTATGGGTTGTCTCCCCCTTGACCTTCAGAGTCACCGTGTGTCTCCAAAACTTAATTTTATTTTATAATATTTTTTTTTCTGTATTGTCTTAATACGTTTTCAAATTACATTTAATTATTACAAATCATATGTGTATTTTATGTTCTTTAATTTGTAAATGATGGAAAATAAAATATCTTGTATTTCGACTTGAAACATGCATGCATAGCTTAGTAAAGGTACGGCCGTATTCCAAATTGAATTTTCCGGGAAAAATTTTCTTCACCCAAAACTGGTGTAATATTACTTTAAGTAAATGAACATTAATCATATATCCGCGTATGTGTTTGTGTCTTATGTGGGATTATCTTTGGCTTAAGCACAAATATAATAGGATATATTTTTACTTAAGATTTTTAAAGAAATTTTATTTGATTATTTACTTTGATTGGTCTATGTTTAAATGACATTTAATAATATTGAGTATACATATACAACTGTGTTAATTTTATCATCCGTAAAAACATACATTACATTCTAGTCAATACACGTCTATGTTGAAAACTAGATATACTTGTGTCTGAATTTTTGTGAAGGGCACATCTTCTGTAGACCTCTGAAAGGTTCTACTTCTGTTTTGTCATATTAATGGTACCCATCATGTGCAGATGGCAAGTGACCGCATCGGTGGGTGGTATAATGGTTAGTGTGCTCCCCTCGAGTGCGGTAGATCGTGGGTTCGAGATCCGATCGGGTCAAACCTAAGATAATAAAATTTGTATTTGTTGCTTCTCCGCTAATCACACAGCATTAAGGAGAAAGTGCAAAGACTGGTTGGCTCGAAATCAGGATAATGCGTCCGAGTGAGGCGACATGACTGTTGTTTCAGTGAGCTAGCACTATAAAAATCCAACTAAGCGTGTTGATCTAGTTCAAAGCGGACCTCGTCATCATTTCATTGAAAATCAACTTGTTCTCGCCATGAAATAGCTGGAAAATTGCTGAAGTGGCGCTAAGCAACAACCCACTCATTCAGAGGGCAAATGGCATGAAGTGACAATCTGGATAAGTGTTCTGAAAGTGTCAGCTTCTGTTTTGTCACACTAATGACACCCGTCATTACAGAAAGCAAGGGGAATGAAGTGACAATCTGGATAAGTGTTCTGAAAGAGTCAGCTTCTATTTCGTCAAACTAATGGCGCCCATCATGTGCAGATGGCAAGTAGAATGAAGTGACAATCTGGATAAGTGTTCTGCTTGTCATAAGCTATATCCGGTCTTTTCCTGATTCATGGCTTATCACCGAAATTGTAACTAGAATAACACAACGAATACCACTAGTGGAGCAGGAAAAAGGAAGGGGTTATTGTACAAAGATAATTAAGGTTATTTTTATCATCTATATTATAAAAATTGAAGTTTCCTTCTGTTCTATCGCACAGATAATTCCTAACCTGTCTATATATATAAAATTTCAGTTTTTGTGAAAATGGGTAAGCCTTTACAGACATTTAATCAGACCAGTGGTCGCTCCGTAATCCTCTATATATATACAAAATGTATTATCCATTTGGATTTTGCATTTCGGGATAAAATCAGTACGACCATATTGAATTCAACTAAACCATTGCCACATTTCAATATTGTATGATCACACACATCAATGAATCCGCTTTAAAATATAGAACATACGTGCTATAACAAAAAGTACAAATGATACATGTAAAAGTACTCACAGTGGTAGGAATGAGACGATACTTGCATATTGAGAAATTAGTTTAACAAATGCCAAATGGGATCTTTATTAACGACCCATGGTTAATGGATAGGTCATGATAATAAAATATCATCATTTATATTGTACAAATTGTTATATCAATTTTACTAGTTAATGACGGGTTTGAATGTAAATTGCTAAATATAAACGTTTATCCTAAGTTGAAAGTATTTTTGATAATTGCGGCATGCCGAAGTCAATATTGTCAAGTGTTGATGGTTGGTTTATGATGTTTAACGCCACATTCAACGATATTTCAGTTATATCGAGGCGGTCAATTTTATTGGTGGAGGAAACCGGAGTACCAGGAGAAAACCACCGACCTGTCGCAAGTCGCTGAGAAACTGTATCACATAATGTGGTATTGAGTACACTTCGCCATGAACGGGGTTCGAACTCACAACTTTAGTGGTGATAGCCACCGATTGCACAGGTAGTAAATCCAACTACCATACGATCCCGACCACGAGTCGATGGCCCTGTCAAGTGTTGAACAAAGATTAACAGATTAATTTTACTGATATGATCATGTAATCAAAAATCAAAGGGACTTTACCTTAAAAACAATAAAAATGAATTAGTCTTTGAAAAATATATATACAATACGTGTGCACTGTCGAAGCATATAGGTAATATGTGTACGAGGCTTAGAAACGGGGGAAAATGCGAGGCTTCGCCGAGCCTTTTCCCGCCGAATACACATATTTACCTATATGCTTCGACAGTGCACATGTATTGTATTTATCCTGCAATTTTAAATCGTAAATAAACGTTTACTGGACCATGATACAAGTATTTGAAATAATTGTGTGTATGTATTTGAAAACAATATCCCCCGATGTGTCCCGTTTTACATTTGTATGTTCTATTTATAACTGACCAATATCAAAAAATGTTCTATTTATAACTGACCAATATCAAAAAAAATATTAGGCAGGCTATATTGGTCGGTAAATGCTGTCATGGCAGGATAAATGTCTTTACTATCACCAAATAATATATGCACTTCGACCTTCATCCGAGTACTAATGCAAAAGAAAGAAACACGTCATATCTAATACGGACTGTTTCTTTTGTTTTAACAGTACTGTATGTATTACATAAAATTATACTGGGTGAAGGTTCCCAGGGCTCAAACTCACAGAGCTGGGGTGTGTTTTTATGGGGTCTTCGCGACGTCTGCTGGATCTCGACAGGAGAGCGTTTCAACAAAATGAAAATGGAGCTCTCCAGTAGAAATTCTTAGGAGAGGCAAAAAAAACCACACCAGAACCAATATGGCTGCCACATTAGTGAAATGTTTATTGCTGGAAGAGATTTTAGAAGAATCTGACGAAGGGGAAACCGATGATGACGATAAGACTGCAGCAAATGTTGTTATTTTATCAAGTTTACCATTTGTATAAGTAGATATGACAAAGAAATTAAAATACTATTGGTAAAGACAAAAACACTACATATTTTGAACTGTCGAAAGTTTTACCATGTTTATGTGCAACAGACCGCGTCGGTGGTGGAATGGTTAGCGTGCTCGCCGTGGTAGATCGTAGGTTCGAGCCCCGGTGGGGTCAAACCAAAGAATATGAAACACTATAAAATTGGTATTTGTTGCTTCTCCGTTAAGCATACAACACTCAGAAGTAAGAGCAAAGACTGGTTGGTTCGGAATCGGAATAATGTGTCCGAGTGGAGCGACCCGCAGACTGTTGTTTCAGTGAGCTAGCACTATAAATATCCAACTCAGCATGTTGGTCTAGTACAAAGCATACCTCATCATCATCTCATCAAAAACTTGTTCTCGCCATGATATATCGATAGCTGAAAAATTGCGTTGGCGTTAAACAATAATCACTCACTCTTATGTGCGACATCCGTGAAAAGTCCGAAACATTTGTTGTATTTATGCCAAAACTTAAAACAGTACTTCATTTTTGTTGGTCTTTCTGTGTGCAGTAATAAAAAAGATGCATGCAATTTCTAGTCCAAGTACCCAATCTTGAATTAGGCCGACAGGTCTGGTAGTTTTCATAAATGTCAGGCATAAATATGATCTCAATCATGCATCTTTGTGCAGAAACATAGGGGAGGTACACAGGGAAAGTCACAATACCTGCTTGAGTGTACCGAAAAAACAACAATGGCAGTGAACATAAACTGCAGAAAAAAATGATAGCATGTCTTTGCTTGCCTGAGAAGATGGGGAAACTGTTAACAGAAAAAATTCTTCCTTCAACTCTTTTCACAGTCATGACGTCGCATTCTACATGTAGCATGTGCATCTTCAAATGTTCTTATGTTGATTTTTCTTTTTATGTCTTTCAGGGCAAGGGAAAATTATGTCCAAAATGTCATCGTTAATTATTCTGCTGAAGACTTTCAAAGAATATATCGACTCTCCCACAATTGCTTTGAAGAACTTTGTCATATATTGTCGGCTTGCCCCGAAATGCAAGTACGCTCACCAGAATTTGGAGGACCAGAAAGAGTATCGTTTGAAAAAACGGTTTTAATCACTTTAAGATATCTTGGTCATGCAGTGAATATCAGACTTATTTCAGACTTATTCAATGTATCTGATTCTACAGTTGTAACGTGCAGAAATAGGGTGATATCAGCATTAGGTTCCCTTAAAGATGCATATATTTGTTGTCCATTAGATGCACAATCACAGGCAAATGTTTCTACAAAATTTCCAGAGAAAAAAAGATTTCCAGGAGTTATCGGTGCTATTGATGGCACACACATACAAATTCACCCACCTAAGGAGCATGGCCAGAGTTATGTCAACAGGAAGAACTATCATAGCATAATTTTACAAGCAATATGTCTTCCAGATATGAAATTTTCACACATTTACAGTGGATGGCCAGGAAGTGTACATGACTCTCGAGTACTTAAGAATTCTGAATTATGGGAACATGGTGATAATGCCTGTAGAACCAATCATATAATTGGTGACGGTGCATATCCAATAAAAGAATGGCTATTAACACCATATAGGGACACTGGTCATCTAAATGCAGAACAACGAACTCGAACTGTGATAGAAAGATCTTTTTGTCTGTTGAAGGGTAGATTTAAAAGGTTGCAATTTATTGAAGTGAAAAACATGGAAACTGCCTGTGACATTATTACTTCAAAACTTTTGTATATTGTTTTGAGACTCCGGTGAAGAGTTTACTGATGATGTTGAAAATCAAGAACTAGATGTTTATAGTGATCAACCTCTAAACGATGTTGACGGGATAGCTAAGAGAGACAGGATAGCTATACATTTGCCAAGAAATTGAAACCAATGGATAATTTAGTTACCAAAAAAATAGCAGACTTAAATTTCATTTTATGACAACTGCGTTCTTTTATGTAGCCTCAATAAAATACATACTGCAGCTTCTGTATCTTTTTAGCATTTACTTAAGAATGAAAAAAATAAATGGCTTATTGATGATGAAAGCTGTTCTGGCAATACATAATTGCATGTACCAATGGATGACAAGGCATTGATAAGTTATTTGGCGAGGTCAATAATTCATTACCAGTGATAAATACCAAATATGGGAGTGACATTCGAGGCTTACAGACACATTATCTAGTTAAATGTATATCCTTGAGTCAGTCCCTTAGCCTCAATGTGAAAAAAAAAAGCAAAATAAAAGTATTTCCCTACCTACTGACCCTATTTTATCAAGCAGGTTACATTAAACTGTAAAACACAGTTTTTCTTCGGCCTTATGGATATCTAATTCATTAAATTGGTTTCCATGCAATAACTTGTCTGAAACTTGGAATGTTGCTTAGGACCTTAGATGCATCTGCATGCAAGTTTTCATAACTGGTATGTATACATGTAACTAATAAAACTTGGCGAAGTCAGATGTTAACTTTATCTAAATCACTAAAGCGTAAAGTATTGGTCATAGTAACTTACATTCATTTGCTGGATGCTGTCACGCTTCCCTAGATGCATCTGCATGCAAGTTTACTTGACTCTAGTATGCATATAGTTACTGAGAAATTTCCAAGTCAGAAAAACTTCATCGAACCGTGAATTATTAATCATACTGACCTACTTTTGCTTGGATGCTGTCAAATTTCTCTACATTGACCTATAATTTATACCTTATTCAATTTGGTTAAGTTCAGTAGAGATAACATATCATTGACATATCACCAAGTGAGCATGGGTTTCTGGGAAATTGACTTCTAAGGAATGCAAAACTTAACCAAATTGAATGACATTTGTGTAGGTACAGACACACAAGGGTAAAAATATACCTCGGCCATATTTGTAGTGGAGCAAAACTATATAAAGGTAATAACAAATTACCGAACACCAAGGTAAATTTCGAAAGGGGTTAGAGTCAAAATAGGATAGTCCACAATACAGACAAAATCAAGAGACGACAACAGGAAAAGTTGGAATAACTGTAATGGTCCTGGCTTGGTACTGGTAATAATGGGGTATATCTAAAGGAAATGGTCGGTTAAACCAGGTTTTACAATGATCTAAACCTCTCATTTCCATTATGGCCACATCTAAATATCTAATCATCTTAGGGACTGACCATATAACTTGAAAGGGGGATATGGTTTTTACCCCGAGCCAGAATGTTTTTCGCCTGAAATATTTTTTTTTCTGTCGTGCAGCGACCAAATATGTTTTTTCAAAATATACCATTATTATATTGGCAAAAATTTTAAATCCGAATATTTTTTTCTTGAACATTCAGCATCAAAACATTTTTTTAGATTAAAAAGAAAATCCCCCTCTCCACTAAAGCTAAATGGTTAGTCCTTTAGTAAGATGGTGATACGTTTTTCAATGATGATGTCATTACATTAATTAGTTTCTCAGACAGCACGTTCGATCCATCATGAAAGTCACGGTTTTTGACAAAGAAAACAAAACTAGATGTGATCATGACATATTGGTTGGCTGGATCCTAGACATATAGAGGAATTAATATGATAAAGACTAGAAACCTGAAAATGTTTTATTAAATGCTTCTGCATAATAACAAATTAAAAAAAACAAACCCAACAGTATAACAATATAACATGTATATAAAACAAAATTAACTAGAGGCTCAGTGGGCTGAGCCTGTGTCGCTCACCTTTCATTCTGCCTTGAGGAAACTTAATACAGAACCTTTCATAGGTGCTTCCCACCAAGTTTCGGTTCATTTGGGAATTAATATGATAATGACTTTCCTCAATGAATTTGTCATTTCAAATTAACGTTTTATGTTCGCATATTGTCAAATTCAATCTGAACATTTTTATGTTGATGTTTGTTTCCAAAAGAAATTCTGAATTAAGATCTGTGTTAAAATCATGGGAAAAAGTATCAAAATAAACCCTAGCAGAACTGATAGTATGGCTGAAACATCCTGCACCGGTAACAGTTGTACATGTACCCGGTATTTCTATGTTAAATTACTCCAATAATCAGATGGATCAAATGACCAAAATTAAATAAAAGTCAATAATTTTATAAAAATAACTATTTTGTCAACCCTGGCCGCCTGGGTCCGCTAAATTATGAAAAATTGTCAACAGGACCACACGGCACATGACCAGTCACCAGTCGCACACTCATGCAGTATAATACAAATAAATTAAGTTATGAATTAATAAATATGTCGTATAAACATACCATTTCTAACACATGGATGGCCTACAAACTTGGTGAACCCTGGGAATAGTCTTTTACATAGTTCGCATTCTATGTCTACATTTTGTATGCTGTATGCCGCCATGTTTGATCACGTGTCTCTCCCAGCTAAACTTCCTTTTGAGAAGGAAGAGGTGGGAGATCTTCCGAAGAGCTCTTCTTCGCAACAAAATGAAAATGGAGAACTTCTGGTTCTCTCCATCAGAGCAATAAAACAGCCCCCTGTTCAGCGCGTCCCCAGGTGGTGGATAGAGGGAAACCTTTAGATAGGGGAGGGGTTATCAGGTAATGATAAGGAAAGCCTACCCGTAGACCATGGTCACGTGGTGGATAACGTGTTTGGAGAGTGTCACACTTCCTACACGTTAAAAACCTCTTTTGTAGATTTTGAAAAAGAGTAGGCGCATTGTAGCCCCTACCCAAATACCTATACTAGTAACAGTCAAAAGTCGTTGCCCTGGTTGGCCCATTCCTCCTTCATTTCTATGTTTTTATACGCCCGTCTTTAAGACGGGACGTATTATGGTATACCAATGTCCGACGGTCCGTCCGTCCGTTTTACATGTCTCGCTCTAACTTAAGAACCCCTTGGCCAATTCACTTCAAATTTCACAGAGTTATTGGAATTGACGGTCTTACGGTCTGTATACTTTATGGTGAAATTTCGAATTTTCATTCCTGAGTTATGGGACTTTATTCATCAAATTGTAGGCGATGTTTCGTATGTCGCGCTGTAAATTGAGAACCCCTTGGCCAATTCACTTCAAACTTCGCATAGTTATTGGAATTGTTAATCTTATGGTCTGTATACTTTTTGGTGAAATTTCAATTTTTCATTCCAGAGTTATGGGACTTTATTCATCAAATTGTAGGCGATGTTTCGTATGTCGCGCTGTAAATTGAGAACCCCTTGGCCAATTCACTTCAAACTTCGCACAGTTATTGGAATTGATAGTCTTTACTGATTTCTCAGCTGTTGGGTGAAATTTAGATTTTTCATTCAAGAGTTATGGGAAAGAAAGTCTTTACAAATATTGTATGAATTTTGACGACGGGCGTATCATGCGCTCTTGGCGCAGCTGTTTATTGTATATTGTTGAAGTTGTTCTCGTACTGAAAATAGCGGAAATATTGTTCGCTTGACGTTAAGCAATAATCAATTAATCAATCATAAAATTATATACACATGACTATTAATTAAATTTGAGTAGCGTCCTCCAATTGGCGAGGCCCCTACATGATATTATTGGGGTATTTTGTGTATAAAGGCAAACAATATCAAGAGATTTTAATTTCATAGCTTTAATTTAATCCAATAAAATGTGTAGAAAACCATCCTCTAGTAACATTCATGCCAAGTTTTGTTTCAACTGTCCCATTAGTTTCGGAGAAGACTGATATGTGAAAAATACAGACGACGACGAACGTAAAACAGTAGTTCACTGATTCTTCCGGTGGTATTGGCTAAAAAACAGATCACATGAATATGCACATGTTGACAAAAATATCATTTTCTTCTTGATTTCTCGAATTCTATGTCCGATTGTATACGATTTTGTGTGTAGTAACGTAAATATGTTAATGTCAGGATGACCATACCAGTATATACAAGAATAGACGTAAACATATGACTAAACTGAGGTTTGTGATTGGTCAATAGCCGAGTATGATGTTTAATGTCAATCATGGCTGCATTAAATTGCTCTAGATTACCCAACGAGCACAACACGTGAAAAATTTGATGTCCTTGGCCCAATATATCAAATTTGCCAGGGAAAAACTTCTCTGGAATGTGACTTGAGAAAAACACTATTGATGAAAGTATACAGATACAAACAATGGTATGATGGTTAAGTGATGATAATGTCTTGTTCATGAAGCAATCATAATATCTAGCAAATAGAACAGAGTAAACAACAGTACACTGGAAACCAAACGAACACAGATTCCATAATTTTCTCTGGAAAGGATACGGTCGTCTGTAACGTAACTTAGCAATGCAACAACACACAAACCCTACCCAGCTCATGACGACAACGGAGGGTAAAAATACGTGCTGAAATATGGCGTAGTAATTTTGGTGACATCCGGTATAATATATCAGAAAACTGCTTCCTAGGGTATAATATCCTATACCCATGTAGTCTATTTGAAAGCACGTGTAATGGAACTTCGGCGATTTTGAATGAACTGTGTGCGCTATAGCGCTCAGAGCTGTATACAAAATACAACACGCACCAAAGCAGTAAATGACAGCAGCATAGTTCGGATCATGTAAACTCTCTACACAACTATATGTTTTAATCATAACAAGCAAGCACGCTATCATATGTGTCCAAATATTAATGGTTTCATTATGTATTTGAAACACACTTTTAAGATAGAAATTAACTGGTTGATGTTCTAAGCGGTATCCACTGCTAACACCAGGTTCACAGTAAAGTAAAGGTATCTTGTCTGACGAGGCCGTATTCTTTGTACTGTAAAGTGAAGTAGAAATCTTCTTAAAAATCTGTAGAAATTCGGTTGACATCATCTTTCCCTTCTCAACCTGAAATACATGTTGTTATTGTCATGTATTTTACAATTTGACTGGATTAGCTTAATCTTATTTACTATCAATATAACTAAAGCTTGACATGTCAGGAAGGATACACTATCTATATGTGATTGGTTATGTAATGTATGGTATGTAGTGTATGATGATGATGCCCTCTTTGTACTAGACCAACACCCTCAGTTGGATTTTTATATGCATAGGTCACATAAACAACAGCTCACGGGTAGATATGTAGCTCCACTCGGACATATTATCCCGAATCCTTAGCGCACGGGTAGATATGTAGCTCCACTCGGACATATTATCCCGAATCCTTAGCCAACCAGTTTTTGTTTTTACTACTTAATGCTGTGTGTTTAGCGGAGAATCGATAAATACCAATTTTATAGTCTTTGGTTAGACCCCACAGGTGCTCAACTCCATGATATATCACAAACGAGGCGAGGATGTTAATCATTACACCACCGACGCGGTCTGTATGTTTTATAATGAGTTGTTTGTTGTGTATGCTTTGTAATGTATGGTTTGTAGCGTATATTTAATCATTTATGGCGTGCAGTGTATGCCAATGTCAAACAGTCAAAAGGAATTGCTTATCACCACTAACGTTGTGAGTTCGAATCCCGCTCAGGCGAGAAGTACTCAATACAACAATATGCGATAAAGTTTGTCAGTGACCTGCGGCAGGTCGGTGGTTTCCTCTGGTACCAATAAAACTGACCGCCACGATATAGCTGAAATATTGTTGAAAGTGGCGTTAAATACAATATCCCTAACCCTCAAAAGGAATTGCTAAAGTAATATAGAATAATACCAAAAGTGCGAGGCGTCAAGGTGTCGGATGTGACATAAATAATTCACTCTTTGTTGTCATATTTGCGAAACCGGCATCGAATATGACGCATTGGTTTCTAATTCTTCTTTATGAATGTCCATTGGCAACCTAAATTTCATGTCCCACAAGGCACTACAAATGAAAAGTTTCCGGGAACTAGTTTGCGAAAATTATAGTTTGGTGTTCATCTGAGGGGAATGGACTTTACCAACCTATGCCTTTCATTTGATGTACGACTATGTTTTACATGTAAAATCGTAAATTTTACACCCGCTAGAACAAGAACCCGCTATACGATGTTGCAGTTTAATATACAATGTATATGTACATGTATATATACACCGTAAGGCAAATTCTGATAGACAGATATATATCATTAATACTCAAAGAAAGGCTAAGCTGGTACAATGCATGTTCCAAAATGAACTTCCAAAATTGGGAAGGAAACAAAAAGAAATCGAAGTCAATAAATATTGTTACAATAATAAGATACATTTAATCCTACATACAATTGATGCACAATTCCTCGGTATGTATGTTGAAAGAAATTATGTAACAGAATGTGTAGAATGCGTAAGTGAGGGGGAAATGGATATGCGTAGAACAGCGTAAAAGAGTGGAAAGGTATTAATCCATTTTTAACAAGTTCATCTTTTCATGCAACCCCAGGTGATTAATCTTACCTCAAGCCAATGTATTTCTATTTACATGTATATAAGGATATTCACTCCTTGGAACCACATGTGTCATATTCAACGACGGTTTCACAAAAATAAAAAAAACATTCTAGAGAATTATCTACGTCATATCCGGCAGCTTGATGTCTTGCGTTTTTAACGTTCACGAAAATGACGGAAAATCCCTCAAAAATTGAAATGGAGAGGGAAACTCCATACGTCATATCCTCCCATTTACCTTTTTGTGTTTTTTTGGCCTCACAAAACAGATAAAAAATTGTAAAAAATACAGTGAATGTATGGAAACAGCAGGCATAAAAAATGACCAATCTAAAGTATGTTTGTTTTATGTAAATTTTAATGTTAAAATGAAATACAATGGAAACTAAATTTTCACATTAATGTTACTAGTTTTAACAATTAAAAAAAATAGCAATTTTAACCTCATTAATGAATGATACTTACAATGTAACAAGCAATATGTTTTTTTTAATTTCGATACTAAAATAATTTGAGCATTGACAATGCAATCTTCTAGACTAATAATTGGATGAATTAAATAAGTAATTCTCACACTAGGATACACATGTGATTGTGAAGCGGAGCTTTAACAATATAGGTGCTCTTTACCGCTATGACCTCCACCAGTGGCGACTGAGGTGTATTCGATACAATATCACCACGTACAACACCTCTCGAGCGGTGGGAAGGTGCTTCCGGTTCCATCCGGTGACGGTTTTGAAGCGGAGAATTCTATCAACTTTCTAGGTCAGTCGATATTATTTCATAACTTATTAAGTTTTACATTATGAAACATTTCAGACGGAACTCTTTAAATCATTTTGGCAACTGATAAACGATTTGTCTTCAGAAAATAAGTCCTAGTTTTTCCAAACACTTCGTGGTAAAGTCGGATGACCACGTTTAAGTTTTGAAAATGCGTCGGCATTTATTGTGTGAAAAGGGGGTCCTGTTTGAGGGTATTCGATATTATTCTTCGGCAAAAGTGAATTAAATGACCAGTAGTATCGTAAATCGACGTGATTCAGCCAAAAGCAATGGAGGTCATTCGGTGGCGGTTGTGGAGGTCTTATCGGTGGTGGTGCAAATTTCATTTGCAATCCTTTTATCTCGTAATTACCGATAAATTACAATTAATACTTTATGTATATTCAGTTATTTATATAATCCTAAAATATGCCATATTGTAGGGAGTGATAGCAAATAGACAAAGAAGAAGAGTTCCCTTTGGCTTCGCAGACCAAAACGTCGCAGTTTACCAAGACACATTTTTTTTTCTCAATTATGTAGAAAACTCCCGCCTGAAATTTTAAATGATTTATATGAATCTTCGCAACAAAGTGGGAGGAAACATAAATGTACACCACTAGAAGGGTAAACTCCTAAACGAAAAAGACTTTTGTCACCTGGAACCCCAAGTAGTATATCGGGGTCCTATGATACCGTGGTAGTTAAATTTAAAAAATGGCGGCGACGATTGGTTGAAATAGCACGTGAATACACGGTATTATAGAACCCGCGGTACCATAGGGTCGGACTATACTGGACATAGTCGGCAAACGCAGCTACTGTTCCTTTACATTTCATTCCGTCCATCATTTATAACCTGTGAATTTAACACATATTTATGAATACATAAAATTAGACGGTCATTTTTGTTCCTCATGGAATGTATCAGTGATTCTTTTTTGTTTGTTCTTGAACTGTCCACATATCTCCTTAATAAAAAGAATCAGAATCCTGAATTATGCAATACCTTTCCCATGTACGTGCATTTTACAAATAGAAAGAACCCACTATATGTACATGTACGTGCATTTTGCATATAAGAAGAACCCACCATGTACGTTGCATTTTACAAATAAATGTAGGAAGAACCCAAACCCTAAATGAAGATACTGAGGTATGATATTTGAACCGCGTGTATCTTGAAATTGAAAACATTATAATTCCTCTCCAACTTCAATTTTCGGAGGCCGGAAAGTAGGGGCAAGTTGTAGGAGTGAATAAGCTTTGTAAACGTGTCGGCAAGTTGGAGGCACAAGCTTCAGAACAGGACCGGGAAGAGGGACAAGCTTTTCAAAACTGACAAGCATAAACGGGGGCGCTTGGCATCAAATCATACCCTTATACTTCTTAGTAAAGTAGACATTTTTTTGCTTCCATGCTACAAATTCAGCTTCGAAGTGTTTGCTCCTACGCCCCTGTGTATATGAACCTGGTTTATCTGTTATTGAACAGTTTTATTCAATGGCCTCTTGTAACACAATTATATGTGTAGTATCTTGAGTGAATAAAGTATTGAATGTTGAATCATTTGTTTTACTTTTTTTGTTTACAAATGGAATCTCGTATTATGTATGTTTTTGGAATAAGAAGAGTTTGAAGAAACCAAAGGGGTAATAAGAAAATAAGAATCCGTAAATCGAAGGACAGGCAACACAATGGTCAAACGAAAAAGGTCAAATGTACAAACAACGATCTACAAAACACTACACAGAAAACGAGAAACACGAGCTCCATTATTTAAGCCTGGGGTGCTCCGGAATGAAATATGTTTGCACCAAACACAATTTTTTTTATGTCAGCCTGTGACAAGTTAATTAACTTAAGATACCTTCTGAGAAGTTGTAATTTGCTTTATTTCATAATTGGTTCTTATGGTTTTGTGTGTGTGTGATTTACATTTATTTTCCTGTTTAAAGTCGTATTTTTAATAAATCATTACTTTCTGAAAATTTTAAATTTGAGACGAATTATATAATAGAAGATAACTAATATATTACCTCGACAGTCGTCTTTCGCATGTGCAACTATTCGCAACCATGTACAACACCTCTCGAGCATGAAAAATCTGTAAGTGCTTCAGTTTTTGTGTCGTCTCATTTATGTAAATTTGTTTCCCCTCTGTGCTCTGTTGTTGTTTTTTTGGTACCCCTCCTTTTTGTCGTTTTCGTGTGTGTTATCTCGATTTTGCCTTGTCTTTGGATTCTGTCGTTTTTTGAATAATCCCTTTACCTTGTTCCATCGTATTCTGTTGACTATATATGAAGTACAATGGAACAATGACGTCAATACTTATGTCGATTTCTTTACACTTACGAATTCTTGTGAAGCCCCCCACTATTCCTCAATAACGCAGACTCATGTAAATTATCGTATTGATAAGCCCAAAGCTCGTCTACTGAATTGAAAAAAAAATGACCAAATCTTTTTTTATTTTTCAAAACCATTGACGTGGAATGTGCTATAACTTTTTTGTTATCCTTACTAGAGCGAGGCTGGTTTTGTTATTGCATCATTTCGTACGATTAAATCACTTAACATAAGGTATATTTTGGGAATATATAAATAACTCTGAATATACATAAAGTATTAATTGTATTTTATAGGTAATTACGAGATAAAAGGATTGCAAATGAAATTTGCACCACCACCGACAAGACCTCCACAACCGCCACCGAATGACCTCCATTGCTTTTGGCTGAATCGCGTCGATTTACGATACTACTGATCATTTAATTCACTTTTGCCGAAGAATAATATCGAATACCCTCAAACAGGACCCCCTTTTCATACAATAAATGCCGACGCATTTTCAAAACTTAAACTTGTGTGACCTGACACGCAAGACTGACGTGATCATCCGACTTTACCACGAAGTGTTTGGAAAAACTAGGACTTATTTTCTGAAGAGAAATCGTTTATCAGTTGCCAAAATGATTCAAGAGTTCCGTCTGAAATGTTTCATAATAAGTTATGAAATCATATCGACTGACCTAGAGAGTTGATAGAATTCTCCGCTTCAAAACCGTCACCGGATGGAACCGGAAGCACCTCCGCACCGCCACCGCTCAAGAGGTGTTGTACGTGGTGAATATAGTTCTCTGGTTTTTGCCATCGATAAACTGACAGACACGAATATAACTGAAATATTACTAAAAGTGGCATTAAAAACCCACCACAACATGGGTCACTCCTCTGGGAAACCTCACACAGCAATATTCAACAAAATAACAATCTACATCTGGCAAACCCCACACAGTATAATTCAACAAAATAACCACCAACAGCATGAACCACTCCTTTGGTTAACATCATACTGTAATATTCAACAAAATAACCACCAACAGCATGAACCACTCCTTTGGTTAACATCATACTGTAATATTCAACAAAATAACCACCAACAGCATGAACCACTCCTTTGGTTAACATCATACTGTAATATTCAATAATGTAACCAACCAAAACACGAACAACTCCTCTGGGAAACATCAAACAGTATAATATTCAACAAAATAGCTGCATTATTAAAAAAAAACCGAGCCCCCCCCCCAAAAAAAAAAATACGACACTGTCGGAACAATTCCAAAATCCAATAGAAATGGCGTAGAAAGGAGCAAAATCGATACCCCTAACGCACAAATACATGACCTCTAACACACAAATACATGACCTCTCACTTTCCTCGCTTGGTACAGGCACTTAAATAAAAAGTGATGGGGTTAAGTTAGTTTTTACGTCGAGCTCAAACCTTCACTCTTTGTGAAATTGTGCGGTCATGCCAAACATTCAATTACAAAAAAAATATATGCTTGTATAATATAAGTTCAGACCTTTACATTCCAGACATATGATTAGTCCGAGATTCCTCTGCCGTCCGACGGTTTTTTTCCGACGTGCTGTAGCCACGTCCGAGATTCCTAAGGGAACGACCATTTAACTTGAAGGGGGGGGTTACGTTTTTTTTCTAAAAAAATATTCTGATTTTGGTGGAGGAAAAAAAAATAATCTGATTCAGAGTTTTTGTCATATAACCTAATGTTAAAATTTGGAAAAAAAATTCGCGCTTTGCGCGACAAAAAAATGAATATTCTAATTCTTGTGTTGTCCCAAAAAATAATTCTGAACGAAACAAAAAACCATAACCCCCCCCCCTTCAAGTTAAATGGTCGGTCCATATGATATATTCCAAAATATTACTTGCAAATTTCACGCAAAACAATAATAAAATTGTATACAATTATTAGATTGTGACATATTTAAGCATATAATACCGTTATGTACAGTATTTCGTCAGAATAAATATACATTTTTACGTCCTCGTCTTTCAAGGACACAATGTCTTAAAAAAAATATTAATATGTTTTTTAAGCACATAAAATCAATAATCTCTAGAATTACCTTTGGTGTGGTGAAAACAACAAGAAACCGGGATATACACGTACAGAATAGAATAGTTTTATTAAATCTATCAAGAAGCCCGCGAGAGCACATAATTACAGACATTTTACACTTACAATGATTTTGATGATTAGTAACATATATGACATATATAAAAAGAATAAAAACAAGTATAGATGATCGACACTGCAGGGGGGAAACCACCCATAGGCAGAACAAACTATGGCAGGAATGTAACACTATAGTGCACGTGCTATTATAGTATTACACGTGTCACGTTTACATCAATTGTAATGTAAGCAATATTTTAAATAATAATAAGAATTGTTTACTTCCTTAAATAAACTACAGTGTATTACTATACTTACCATTGTCACAATATAATTTAATCAGTCACTTCACTGTTTACTTTCTTTTTATTTGATCCATCGGTACGTGCAAAATAACTGCACATGTAAACATAACTGTTCACATGTGACAATTAGTACAGCTTTGACCCACAGTTTGACCTTGCTGTATCTAATGTAAACATCACCGTGAAGTTGTCAGACCAATAAAATTTAAAGTCTTGTTTCAAAAGGACTTCGTAAACAAATCTAGTTTTTTTGTTTAGTTTCTTTTTTTTTTATGATATTTTCTTTTTATTTATTTGTTTCGCAGAAAATTATTTTAATCGTTGTTTATATACAATGTATGTGTTATACAATGTATTAATATATCGTCATTTAAATCTAAGTACATGTGCTCAATAATTCAAACAAAATCTCTGTTAATATTGACTTGTTTTAATGACTGACACTAATAATTCAACTTAATCTTAATCTATATAAACGTAAATAATGAAAACATTATGATGTTGAAACGCTTTGCATACACGATTATACACCATTCATAACCAACAGGAATTAACAAATAAAATGTGTCTTAGTGTCTAATTATTGTTGTTTTGCACAGAAACGATGAAATCCACCAGACAAGTTTGCCTTCATTAATTTAAGGTGTAAAATAACTAAAGGTAAATCTGATATGAGTAACACCACAACCAACGTGGACAAAAGAACAGCAGCGACAGACCCAATCCCACGTGCACTTGGTCTGGAATCTGGTGCAGAAATCCGTGCGTTTTTGTAACTTGATAACGTGGTCTTGTCTATTGTTAGTACTTTGACTAATTCATCAACTTTCTCTTCCAGTGTTACATTAGATGGTGTGTACGTTGGTGGACAACTACATGTATAACCTGTAGATAGAATGACATAATTATACTCCAATATCAATCGTATAAATACAAGATAAAATTTAAAAAAAAACCAGGTAGAATGACGTAATTCTAGATCAATATTCACAGGCACTTGTTTCATTCAAAAAATATATGCCCCTTCCTCTTCCTTACTTCAAGGTAAACATCTACCCTTTTCCCCTTACCCACTTCGCCTCAATATTTGTCGCTCATTTGTGATCCTTTCGCTGACCCAATTATATCGTTACACTCCCGAGATATTTCTCTTTTCGACTGCCACATTTAAATAAACCTACCGGGTCCTCCTCAGACAGATTGGACAAGAATAGTCAACGAAGGTGGCTTATTAACAATTTCAGTCAATGAAACGGATACAGCCACTTCCGGTTTGCGCTGGATTTTTCATATGCATTCGGAATTCTCTAGACCGGCCATGTGTAACAATGCCACATGATCATCTCCTCTCAAATGTAAAGTAAGCCTTTAAAATACAGATAATTGTTCCAATGCAGATTATAAAAATATGTTCAACTCCAAATTACTGACATTTGATTTTTAAAGTACCTTTTTAAAATTTTCTAAATCAATTTAAACCGGACCGGAAGTGGTTGTATCCGTTTCAATGGCTTAAATTTTCATTAAGCCACGCTCGCTGACTATTCTTGTCCAATTCGTCTGAGGAGGACCCGGTAGGTATATTTAAATGTGGCAGTCGAAAAGAAAAATATCTCGGGAGTGTAACGATATAATTGGGTCAGCGAAAGGATCACAAATAAGATAAAAATATTGAGGCGAAGTGGGGAAGGGGAAAAGGGTAGATGTTTACCTTGAAGTAAGGAAGAGGAGGGGGCACATATTTTTTGAATGAAACAAGTGCCTGTGCCAATATCAATTGTAATACAAGATAAAATAAGGAAAACAGGCAGAATGACATAATTCTACACCAATATCAATTGTAATACAAGATAAAATAAGGATTACAGACAGAATTACATAATTCTACACCAATATCAATTGTAATGGAAGATAAAATAAGGAAAACAGGCAGAATGACATAATTCTACACCAATATCAATTGTAATACAAGATAAAATAAAAACAACCCAGGTAGAATGACGTAATTCTAGATCAATATCAATTGTTATACAAGATAAAATAAGGAAAACAGGCAGAATGACGTAATTCTAGACCAATATCAATTGTAATACAAGATAAAATAAGGATTACAGACAGAATTACATAATTCTACACCAATATCAATTGTAATGGAAGATAAAATAAGGAAAACAGGCAGAATGACATAATTCTACACCAATATCAATTGTAATACAAGATAAAATAAAAACAACCCAGGTAGAATGACGTAATTCTAGATCAATATCAATTGTTATACAAGATAAAATAAGGAAAACAGGCAGAATGACGTAATTCTAGACCAATATCAATTGTAATACAAGATAAAATAAGGATTACAGACAGAATTACATAATTCTACACCAATATCAATTGTAATGGAAGATAAAATAAGGAAAACAGGCTATTATTTAGAATTGGAATAATTATTGATTATGGAATTTTTCGTTGTGGATGACAAAAAACTGTAGTATCGATTCTTGAGGAACACATTAATATTTGTATATGTTACAATATTCCAGTTTAATTGAGATAAAAGAAATGGCATTTGCTGCTTCACCACTAAGCACCCAGTATTAAGGTTCGCCACTAAGCACCCAGTATTAAGGTTCGCCACTAAGCACCCAGTATTAAGGTTCGCCACTAAGCACCCAGTATTAAGGTTCGCCACTAAGCACCCAGTATTAAGGTTCGCCACTAAGCACCCAATATTAAGGTTCGCCACTAAGCACCCAGTATTAAGGTTCGCCACCAAGCACCCAATATTAAGGTTCGCCACTAAGCACCCAGTATTAAGGTTCGCCACTAAGCACCCAGTATTAAGGTTCGCCACTAAGCACCCAGTATTAAGGTTCGCCACTAAGCACCCAATATTAAGGTTCGCCACTAAGCACCCAGTATTAAGGTTCGCCACTAAGCACCCAGTATTAAGGTTCGCCACTAGGCACCCAGTATTAAGGTTCGCCACTAAGCACCCAATATTAAGGTTCGCCACTAAGCACCCAATATTAAGGACTAAGAGCAAAGACTGCTTAGTTCAGAATCAGGATAATGTGTCCGAATGGAGCGACATGTTTCAGTGAGCTAGTACTATAACAATTCACATGAGAGTGTTGCTTTAGAACAAAGCGGATCTCTTCATCATCTCATTGAAAAATAATTTGTTCGCGCCATGAGATAGCTGAAAACTGCTGATGTGGTGCTAAGCAACACCCACTCACTCACTTAAGAAATTAGACCGAGGAAACCACTTTATTCCGTGCGCCGCACATATGATAATTATAAAGTTACACAATTCATTTATGCTGTTCGCCGCGCATATTTTCAGTGAACAGCACAACTATTAAGGTACAAAACACCTGTGAATCATGTACGCCTTACATATTTTTTCGGAGCACCTGAGTTCATCCCCGATTTTTAGTGAGGTTCGTGTTACTCGATCATTAGTTTTACGTGTATGTTTTGTAGATCGTTGTTTGTCCTTTTGTACTTTTTCTTTTGGCCATTGTGTTGCCTGTTCTTCTTCGATATACAGACTCTGATTACCCCTTTGGTATCTTTAAATTCTTCTTCTCACAGAATTACTTTTTTGCCATACACAGCTTATTGATGTTACAAAACATTAATCATATACACCACAATGATCTTTTCTGTGAATATTGTGTTCACTGCACATATTTGTTAAGGTATTGCAACTTCACAAATCTGCACCGAACACGATTCAGAGGTATTTTATCTTAAGTTCTTTTTACCGCACAGTTTTGTGAAGTTACAAAGCATATCCATCCTTTGCGCAGAACAGATATATAAAGTTACAAAACATGTAAATCCTTTGCGCAGCACAGATATATAAAGTTACAAAGCATATCAATCCTTTGCCCAGAACAGATATATAAAGTTACAAAACATATCAATCCTTTGCACAGAACAGATATTTATAAAGTTACAAAACATATCAATCCTTTGCCCAGAACAGATATATAAAGTTACAAAACATATCAATCCTTTTCCCAGAACAGATATATAAAGTTACACAACATAACAATCCTTTGCCCAGAACAGATATATAAAGTTACAAAGCATGTCAATCCTTTGTCCAGAACAGATATATAAAGTTACAAAACATATCAATCCTTTGCCCAGAACAGATATATAAAGTTACAAAACATGTAAATCCTTTGTCCAGAACAGATATATAAAGTTACAAAACATATCAATCCTTTGTCCAGAACAGATATATAAAGTTACAAAACATATCAATCCTTTGCCCAGAACAGATATATAAAGTTACAAAACATATCAATCCTTTGCCCAGAACAGATATATAAAGTTACAAAGTATATCAATCCTTTGCCCAGAACAGATAAAGTTATAAAACATATCAATCCTTTGCCCAGAACAGATATATAAAGTTACAAAACATATCAATCCTTTGCCCATAACAGATATATAAAGTTACAAAGCATATCAATCCTTTGCTCAGAACAGATATGTATATGTTATCTGGATGTGAATTGATTGATACCGAAAATATCAGCCTGCCGAGCCAGAATATGAAGTTTGATGGCGAGTGAGCGAAGCGAACGAGTCACAAGCTTCATATTCTGTCGAGCAGACTGATAGTTTTCAGTATCAATATTCACATTCAGATGACATGTTTATCATCTTTAAATTAAACATAAACACGGATACATCTATATTTGTATTTTCGCGTGAAAAATCACACGATTCAAAATATTCAAAATACGTTTCCCCAAATCATAGTTCATAAGTAGTTTACAAATATACCATTCATTTTTACAGGTTTATATAAATGTTAAGATTGTTGAATTTTTCCTTTAATGGTGATATTCATTGTTTTTTTTTATTACAAACATCAAAGTCGGCAATAGGATTCAATGGTTTTGTTCCGTTTTAGAAAACACAAAGGTCACGACCTCGCTTATGACATTAAAATTATGACGTCTCAGCGGAGGTTATCAAGAATTGTGACAAGTACATTTTTGTAGGACGATGTTTGTTGATATTGCTGACACGACAGTTCCTAATTTGATATATGTATGTTTAATAAATAAAATGTTAACTAGCTAATGGTGTTGCTGAATTTTATTTACTTTTGTCATCTTCACAGGAATTATCGTTTAAATGTTGGGAGAATTTGGTGATAACTCCTGTTCACTGTTGATAAGTCCAGCTCAGCTCACGCGAACTTTGATACGAGTTTTGTTTATGGAGTCCGCAGGTAGATATAGCGGGAGGGAAGGATGATAAATAAAATTACAAAACATATCAATCCTTTGCACAGAACAGATATATAAATTTACAAAACAGATCAATCCTTTGCCCAGAGCAGATATATAAAGTTACAAAACACATACATCGTTTCCACCAAACAGATATTTCCATTGAATAAAAACATAGATATCAAAGTTAGTGCGCACAATGCGTTTCTCGAATAACCTTCATCAGGTACACTCAAAATAACCTTCATCAGGTACACTCAGAATAACCTTCATCAGGTACACTCAGAATAACCTTCATCAGGTACACTCAAAATCGAAAGATTGAAAAGCCAAATAATTTACAATTTTGGGACCAAAGGGCCTTAACAGGATAGCCAAAATCGGCTAAGGTCACCTATGCATGAGGGAGGAGAACCTTGATTTGATTAATAATTATATTATTTAGGAACTGTAAATTTAAGTATTACATATATCATGTGCCCCACATTGAATTGGTAGGGTACATAGCACATCTAAATCATGTGCCCCACATTGAATTGGTAGGGTACATAGCACATCTAAATCATGTGCCCCACATTGAATTGGTAGGGTACATAGCACATCTAAATCATGTGCCCCACATTGAATTGGTAGGGTACATAGCACATCTAAATCATGTGCCCCACATTGAATTGGTAGGGTACATAGTACATCTAAATCATGTGCCCCACATTGAATTGGTAGGGTACATAGTACATCTAAATCATGTGCCCCACATTGAATTGGTAGGGTACATAGCACATCTAAATCATGTGCCCCACATTGAATTGGTAGGGTACATAGCACATCTAAATCATGTGCCCCACATTGAATTGGTAGGGTACATAGCACATCTAAATCATGTGCCCCACATTGAATTGGTAGGGTACATAGTACATCTAAATCATGTGCCCCACATTGAATTGGTAGGGTACATAGCACATCTAAATCATGTGTGTCGTACAGATGCACAAAATAAAAATAAATACATTTATCCTGCACTCCACACAAGTTTGTTAAATAAAAAACCCCATCACCAATCATGTGCACCGAACATCTCGTTTGAATTATTTTTGCGCAGCACATATTTATTAAGGTACAAAGCACATCAGTCCGGTGCGCTGCACAAATCTATTGAATAAATATATTGTGCGCCGCACTGACTTGGTTACTTTCATCCCCTGTACCACAGAGAACCTTTCAGTAAATATCACGTGAATTTATATGAGGAATATATTACCAACCTCCCAGAATAAAAAAGAATCCGAATATGTAGAGAGAAATTTAATAAATCTGTGCGACTTGCAGGATATGATCTGAAAAGAACTGTGCCTTGCACTGAATGACTGTATATTTTAACTTTATAAATCTATAAGTTGAACAAGATATATTTACTGAAAAATCTGTTAGTCGAATTGGAATGGTATATTTTTGTGACTTAATTAATCAGTGCGGGGCACATGATATTAATTAAAAGGATTTGCGTGAGAGCCGATGAAGAACGAGGCTACGACAAAAGAGATTATTTCAATTTCCCCCTTGTGAACTTTCGATTTATATGTAGCAACATTCCAACAGCACCTGTATCTGCAGTATTTATATCTCAGTTGATATGATATTCCAGGGCTTGTTGTCCATTTCCTTGCTAGAGAGTTTCTGTTATTGAACCTTAATTGTTATGTTGAAAGCATCACTTCGAAAGTTTTACATTCCCGATCATGATTTGGTTAACCGTTTTAATATAGTCTCAATCTCATCTTTATTTATTCTTGCATGATGTATCATCGAATTTATAACAAGAGTAATACGATGTTTGGCACTTAGTGGAGCAAGCACTGCCCACTCTTTCAGAACACACAAGTTCACTCCTGGTATAAGTGTGGTTCATGACGCTCAATTTCCAGCTTTGTGTATCTTTAAGTACGTTTTCCTTTGACGATTGTATTGTCTGTATTTCGTCGATTTACAGTTTCTGATTACCCCTTTGGTATATGTACACTTTGTTTTTTGTTTTTTTTTTTTTAAAGAAAACAAGTGTGGACACAGAAATGTGCTGTCCAAAAGGCAAGTGTGGATGTCAATATTTCATATTATTAAACAATATTATTAAGAAAAAAACTGGTGGAACGTGCTAATCTGGGTCACGGGTCACTGTAATCGGGCGGCTGTATCGAGAAACAGATACGGTGTTGAAAAAACTGTTGATACTCATATAAAATATTGATAAATGCAATAACATTTTATGTTTGTCTTATTAACTTAAAAAAAAATAAAAAAATCATGGACTCAGGGGTCTTGGATTTTCTTTTTTAATAAAAAACTAATCCTGGATTATTATTTTCGCTTAAAGTCCGGTCCTGTGTTTTTATTTAAAATTTTCATCCAAGGGATATCAAATTGTATCATTGATGATAAATTAATGAATAATAAATTCAGATTTTCTATTTAAAATAAATCTCATTTACAAAACCACTGATATTTGTTCAATTTTTAACGCTGATTTAAGCTTTAGTCGCAACACATTTTTATTTTTCCCTTTAAACTGTCGAAACATAACATTTATTGAACTGTAAAATTCACAAATAAAATCCCCCCCCCCTTTTCCCCTTTTTTCTTGTTTAAATCAATGATCAACAATATTCCAGAATCAAACAAATGAATAAATATAACATAGATTTCTTTTACATGCATCCTTTTACCATGCGGAGTCAGTGTGTTTTAAATCGGTCATCCAATCAGGACGCTCATTATTCTTGTCCAAGATAAAAAATACATCGCTAAAATTACCTGTGGGTGTTTCCCCACTTCAACTCGTAAATTTACATAGAAATCAGAGATATTTCGTCATAAAACTTCACACATGGTTTTGACTATCATAATTCTTGAAGACAAACATAACATTTTATTGCATTTATCAATATTTCATGAGTATCAACAGTTTTTTCAACACCGTATCTATTTCTCGATACAGCCGCAACTTCAACTCGTAAATTTACATAGAAATCGGAGATATTTCGTCATAAAACTTCACACATGGTTTTGTCTATCATATTTCTTGAAGACAAACATAATTTCTTTTTGCATTTATCAATATTTTATGAGTATCAACAGTTTTTTCAACACCGTATCTGTTTCTCGATACAGCCGCCCGATTACAGTGACCCGTGACCCAGATTAGCACGTTCCACCAGTTTTTTCTTAATAATGTTGTTTAACAATAATGTACAAAAAGGGGAGATAACTATCAAACATCAAACACTTTACTTGCAGTGCACATGAATCTAAAATTAAAGACAATATTACCCAGCTAAATAACCCTTTTATAATATAATACCAAATATTTCAGTCTGTGATAAATATATTTCACCATATTTCTTTGCAACATGCATTCAATATAATTTTTTCCATCTTGTTTATCTCTCGTCTGCTTGCGTGCAAATATCAACTCACTCGGAACCTCTCTAGTGCGTACCAAACTTTAAGGAGAAAGTATGGAATGCAATATCGGTCAAGATGCAATATTTATTTTTTAACTCATTCGGAAACAACAGTATTAGGTATATTTATAAAGGAAGACTAGTAAAAATATCTGCAAATATTGCATTTTTATTTTATAAAGAAATTTACATGAAATATTTGCTACTATATTATAATAATATATATTGAACTTAGAACAAAGTATATATATATATTATGATTCTGCAATAATAGGCGTATTTGTTCACGCGAACCACATTATAGGTACATGCAAGTTATTACCTTTATTGCTGCTGCCATTTCCTCCACTATAGCCACCATAGAAACAATCACTAGTATCTAGAAAGCTTGTTCCAACTCCAGTAAACGGGCATGCCTAATGTGAACAAGTAAAACATATAACATGATCAGTCTATTTACAATCACTTAAATTGTCACATGTAAAATTCCAATATTGTTTACTGATATGATATCTAACTCCTAAAAATAAAATCAACCTTTATGATGTCATTATTTATCAAAATATTCAAAGAAAGGTTGAAGATATCAAAGGGGTAAATAAAAGCCGTAAGTCAAAGAAAGACAGACAATACTATGACCTAAAGACAGACAATATTATGACCTAAAGACAGACAATACTATGACCTAAAGACAGACAATACTATGACCTAAAGACAGACAATACTATGACCTAAAGACAGACAATACTATGACTTAAAGACAGACAATACTATGACCTAAAGACAGACAATACTATGACCTAAAGACAGACAATACTATGACCTAAAGACAGACAATACTATGATTTAAAGAAAGACAATACTATGACTTCAAGAAAGACAATACTATGACCTAAAGACAGACAATACTATGACCTAAAGACAGACAATACTATGACCTAAAGACAGACAATACTATGACCTAAAGACAGACAATACTATGATTTAAAGAAAGACAATACTATGACTTAAAGACAGACAATACTATGACCTAAAGACAGACAATACTATGACCTAAAGACAGACAATACTATGACCTAAAGACAGACAATACTATGACCTAAAGACAGACAATACTATGACCTAAAGACAGACAATACTATGATTTAAAGACAGACAATACTATGACCTAAAGAAAGACAATACTATGACCTAAAGAAAGACAATACTATGACCTAAAGACAGACAATACTATGACCTAAAGACAGACAATACTATGACCTAAAGACAGACAATACTATGACTTAAAGACAGACAATACTATGACTTAAAGACAGACAATACTATGACCTAAAGACAGACAATACTATGACCTAAAGACAGACAATACTATGACCTAAAGACAGACAATACTATGACCTAAAGACAGACAATACTATGACCTAAAGACAGACAATACTATGACCTAAAGACAGACAATACTATGACCTAAAGACAGACAATACTATGACCTAAAGACAGACAATACTATGACCTAAAGACAGACAATACTATGACCTAAAGACAGACAATACTATGACCTAAAGACAGACAATACTATGACCTAAAGAAAGACAATACTATGACCTAAAGACAGACAATACTATGACTTAAAGACAGACAATACTATGACTTAAAGACAGACAATACTATGACTTAAAGACAGACAATACTATGACCTAAAGACAGACAATACTATGACCTAAAGACAGACAATACTATGACCTAAAGACAGACAATACTATGACCTAAAGACAGACAATACTATGACTTAAAGACAGACAATACTATGACCTAAAGACAGACAATACTATGACCTAAAGAAAGACAATACTATGACCTAAAGACAGACAATACTATGACTTAAAGACAGACAATACTATGACTTAAAGACAGACAATACTATGACTTAAAGAAAGACAATACTATGACCTAAAGACAGACAATACTATGACCTAAAGACAGACAATACTATGACTTAAAGACAGACAATACTATGACCTAAAGACAGACAATACTATGACTTAAAGACAGACAATACTATGACTTAAAGACAGACAATACTATGACTTAAAGAAAGACAATACTATGACCTAAAGACAGACAATACTATGACCTAAAGACAGACAATACTATGACTTAAAGACAGACAATACTATGACCTAAAGACAGACAATACTATGACCTAAAGACAGACAATACTATGACCTAAAGACAGACAATACTATGACTTAAAAAAAGACAATACTATGACCTAAAGACAGACAATACTATGACCTAAAGAAAGAGGACGGAAGGAGAAACAATCATCTACAAAACACTAAGACCCGGGGATGAACCCATGTGCTCTGGAAGAGTTAGCAGTTACTGTTCCACTAGTGACACCCATCGTGTTATTGTTGAACGAGACATCATCTGATACGATACGATGCGGATATCGATTCTTGTTAATGTTTATTAATATTATGTCAGTTATTGCCATTATTCTTTTATCATAAAAGAACCGAAATATTACTATAGATGTGTCAAAAGTGAGGGGGTACATTTGGGTGTGAAATGCATAGAATTGTATCTTCAAACTCTTCTTCCATGGTTTTAAATTGCAAGTTTGCATTTCTAGCTTCCGCCTTAGATCAACGTAATGTACCACATAATTTACGATTTTACTAATGTATAAAAGACGAGAAGGCAACAAAAAAAAAAAAAAAAAAAAAGACAACCAATTACAGACATTGTAATGGACTTTAGAAATGGGCAGTAAGTATTCGTTTAATCTTTCGGATATATGTGCGATTGTTTAAGATACCAAATAGGTAATCAGAAGCAGTAATTCGAAGAGGGACAGCCAATACAGTGGCCCAAACAAAAGGGACAATGATATACGAAACATTATACAGTAAACTGAAGATCGACAAACAGGAAATCATGATAGGAACCGCAAGCTTTGTAATATCGAGTCAACTGAGAGAGATATATTCCATATGCAGGTGCTGCTGGAATGTTGCTACATATAAATGGAAAACTCAGAATGGGAAAATTGAAATTATCTCTTTTAGTCGTAAAGTTTCGTTCCTAACCGACCCTAACTGTCAATTTCGAGGTGTAGGTCAAGGTATAAAGCAGACCTATCTGTATCTGTGGTATCCTTTATTTCAAGCTCAATGGGATAGATGCGATCAACAAAATCATGTAACTTGGCATTATTTAGTGAAAGGACATCATCTATATAGCAGGAACTTGAAATTAAAGGACCGGGCTAGCTTCTTTTCCTTTTTCTTGAAAGGCCACTGTATGAAGTCTCGTAGGAATAAGCACAGTTGGTACCCATATGTAATTTTTGGGTTATGGTAATGCATTTATTTCGTAAATAAATAGAGGCTCTATATTTGGGGCGTTAATGGTATTAACCCCCACTCAAATTTGAATTAGTTATCACCACATCATAATATGAACAGAGAAACGTTAGTTATCTGTGGTCTATCTTTTGTTGATACTCCAATTTACAACAAAGGTCACAGAAATATGGACACAATGGATAAAGATGATGACAACAAAACAATTACAATTTATATAAATACGCACGATTGTTGCAACATCCATCGCTGAAATGTGTGATGCCACTTTATTACCATCTCTGTAAAACATTATCCGCTTGAATAGCTTAATTTCAGTGAAACTGTCGTCTGATGGTCTTGGAGGTGCTGCCTTCCTTTGTTTGTTAGAGGGAACAAGTGAAAATGAAATATCTCCATCAAAAGCTATACAGATGAGCACTACTGTTAGACCTAAGTTTGACGTCACTTCATGCTTCGTAGATGGTAAATCTAAATATTCAGAACGAGGAGCGTTGTAAGTGTAAGAAAATCCATTTAAATCGTCTATTTCAATTTCTGTATTGATGTCTGAAGCAACCAGTCGATAGAAGCACTTATCAAATTCATTCAGATTAGTCATGTCACGTAGGACGAATCGAAAGCCTAATGCGTTGGTTGGAATTAGTTGCTCATAAAATATGGAATTATTCGAGTGTCCGCCACAATACAGTTCAATTGGTTTGTTGCTTTTTACATATACTCCGGTCATATCCATTGTTGACGATTCAAACGAAAACATTTGGTATTCATCTAAATTTATATTCATACCCGTTTCGTTAACAGTATTGCCATTATAAAGAACGGACGTCATTCCAGGTCCAAATCTGATAGCAATGTTTGTAGCATTATACAGAACTGTGCCATAACAACAGCTCCACTGGACATTGATCAACTCGGTGGTATTAAAAAACGAAACAACCATATACTCATATCCAAGAACATTTACTGGTAGTGCTAAAAATGAGAATAGTCCTGATGACGTTAGCCCGGTCACATAAACAGACATTTCTTCTTCGCTGGAGTCAATTTTTATCAACTGACTATTGTTGTTGGTGATATTAACAACAACACCGTATGACAGTTCTGTATCATTGCAAATAAACGCCTGGTTGATAATATTATTACCAGTCTGTGTCACAGTGACGTTTGTAAAGTTTTTACATGATATAAACATCTTCAATATACAATTCTTTGGCTGCATGATCACAAAATGTTTGCCATAGCTGTCTGTTGAATTGTCTGTTGAGGTAAAATAAACATAGTATAGCGTGGTACATACATTCAGAAATAAGGGTAATAACAAAATTACCGAACTCCGAACAATCTTACAAAGGGAAAGTCAAAACTCATAAGTATATAAACAGACAAAATCAGTCAACAACCGAAAAACTGTGAAAACCATAATGACCCTGACTTGGTACAGGCATCTCTAAAGAAATGGTGGGTTGAATAAGATTTTAAAGCGCCAAACCTCCCGCTTTCATTACGGCTCAAAGGAAGTAACACTGTCGATGGCATGCTTATATGTTCCTTTTTGTGTAGTGTTGTTGTATTGTATCCAGATTGTCTTCTGAGTTTAATATATCCGCCAGATTTTGTCTTCTAAAAAGTTCGTGATGTACTTCTGTAAAGATGCCGAGTAATGGAGAATGTTAATGAAAACCGAAGGGACAATTAAGAATGGACAATCCAGAGACACTGGCAACATTGGGCACACAAGACACAGGATTAAGACAATCCAGAGACACTGGCAACATTGGGCACACAAGACACAGGATGAAGACAATCCAGAGACACTGGCAACATTGGGCACACAAGACACAGGACGAAGACAATCCAGAGACACTGGCAACATTGGGCACACAAGACACAGGATGAAGAAAATCCAGAGACACTGGCAACATTGGGCACACAAGACACAGGATGAAGAAAATCCAGAGACACTGGCAACATTGGGCACACAAGACACAGGACGAAGACAATCCAGAAACACTGGCAACATTGGGCACACAAGACATAGGACGAAGACAATCCAGAGACACTGGCAACATTGGGCACACAAGACACAGGATGAAGACAATCCAGAGATACTGGCAACATTGGGCACACAAGACACAGGATGAAGACAATCCAGAGACACTAGCAACATTGGGCACACAAGACACAGGACGAAGACAATCCAGAAACACTGGCAACATTGGGCACACAAGACACAGGATGAAGACAATCCAGAGACACTGACAACATTGGGCACACAAGACACAGGATGAAGACAATAAAGAGACACTGGCAACATTGGGCACACAAGACACAGGATGAAGACAATCCAGAGACACTGGCAACATTGGGCACACCAGACACAGGTGAAGACAATCCAGAGACACTGGCAACATTGGGCACACAAGACACAGGATGAAGACAATCCACAGACACTGGCAACATTGGGCACACAAGACACAAGACGAAGACAATCCAGAGACACTGACAACATTGGGCACACAAGACACAGGATGAAGACAATCCAGAGACACTGGCAACATTGGGCACACAAGACACAGGATGAAGACAATCCACAGACACTGGCAACATTGGGCACACAAGACACAAGACGAAGACAATCCAGAGACACTGACAACATTGGGCACACAAGACACAGGATGAAGACAATCCAGAGACACTGGCAACATTGGGCACACAAGACACAGGATGAAGACAATCCAGAGACACTGGCAACATTGGTCACACAAGACATAGGAAGAAGACAATCCAGAGACACTGGCAACATTGGGCACACAAGACACAGGATGAAGACAATCCAGAGATACTGGCAACATTGGGCACACAAGACACAGGATGAAGACAATCCAGAGACACTGGCAACATTGGGCACACAAAACACAGGACGAAGACAATCCAGAGACACTGGCAACATTGGGCACACAAGACACAGGATGAAGACAATCCAGAGACACTGACAATATTGGGCACACAAGACACAGGATGAAGACAATACAGAGACACTGGCCAAATTGGGCACACAAGACACAGGATGAAGACAATCCAGAGACACTGGCAACATTGGGCACACCAGACACAGGATGAAGACAATCCAGAGACACTGGCAACATTGGGCACACAAGACACAGGATGAAGACAATCCAGAGACACTGGCAACATTGGGCACACAAGACACAGGACGAAGACAATCCAGAGACACTGACAACATTGGGCACACAAGACACAGGATGAAGACAATCCAGAGACACTGGCAACATTGGGCACACAAGACACAGGACGAAGACAATCCAGAGACACTGGCAACATTGGGCACACAAGACACAGGATGAAGACAATCCAGAGACACTGGCAACATTGGGCACACAAGACACAGGATGAAGACAATCCAGAGACACTGGCAACATTGGGCACACAAGACACAGGATGAAGACAATCCAGAGACACTGTCAACATTGGGCACACAAGACACAGGACGAAGACAACCCAGAGACACTGGCAACATTGGGCACACAAGACACAGGATGAAGAAAATCCAGAGACACTGGCAACATTGGGCACACAAGACACAGGATGAAGACAATCCAGAGACACTAGCAACATTGGGCACACAAGACACAGGATGAAGACAATCCAGAGACACTGGCAACATTGGGCACACAAGACACAGGACGAAGACAATCCAGAAACACTGGCAACATTGGGCACACAAGACACAGGATGAAGACAACCCAGAGACACTGGCAACATTGGGCATACAAGACACAGGATGAAGACAATCCAGAGACACTGGCAACATTGGGCACACAAGACACAGGATGAAGACAAACAAACAAGGACATCACAACACAGAAAACTAAAAAGATTAGCAACACGGACCCCATTAAAAATGGAGGCTTAAGACACCATCCATGTTACTAATATATTCAAGTCAAACCATTATTGCATTGAACTAGAAGTTATTTTCGTCAAAATGTTTTATTTAGTATTTAGAATACGTTGGAGAAACTACAGTTCATGTCAAATATTTATTCGATGTAAAAAAAGATTATATCATATAAAAGAGGAATTGCTTGAAACCTCATAGTATAGACATTTATTTCTATTAATGGTTCTGTCATTTGATGAAATTTGGCAAAACCTTTACTGTTGTTTCAAGTATTTGATAGATATGATACGGTTGATTATGACTAACGAAATACCTATGAACCCTCCACGAATAAATTCTATTTGGATGTTTATAATAATTTCAAATATCTTTATTAGTGACAGACATACATGTACATATTTTTATTAATTTCTATAATGAAAATGAATATTCCTTTACCCTTTTGTGTAGATTTTGTCTCCAGGACTTGACTACGGGTAACAAGTTGGGTGTGTTATTACAGGCTTACCCTTCGTCTACAGCTATGTTGGTAGGGTGTCAGTGTTATTACAGGAACTGCTTACCTTTCGTCTACAGCTATGTTGGTAGGGTGTCAGTGTTATTACAGGAACTGCTTACCTTTCGTCTACAGCTATGTTGGTAGGGTGTCAGTGTTATTACAGGAACTGCTTACCTTTCGTCTACAGCTATGTTGGTAGGGTGTCAGTGTTATTACAGGAACTGCTTACCTTTCGTCTACAGCTATGATGGTAGGGTGTCAGTGTTATTACAGGAACTGCTTCGTCTACAGTTATGTTGGTGTTATCTCTTTTGCTTTCTGTGTTGTGTTTTTTTGTTTTATTTGTCTTCGTTCTGTGTCTTGTGCTTAATGTTGTCTTTATCGTCCGGATTATCCATTCTTGATTACCCCTTCGTGGTTATCTAACGTTTATTTATACTATGTATAATTATTTTTTTTTACAGCTAACTTGCTTCATTTCCGCGAAAGTTTGGATTGACAACCACTGTTAGGTAAATTGTGATGTGTCTTTTATTTTATTAAGTTACAACCAAATTGCTTTGGCTTAGTGTAAATGTTAGTATTCCTCTATATAATTATGATGACGTCAATCATACATACCACTAGGATCAGTATTATACAAACTGCTGGGAATACTGTAATCTGCAGCTGTTTTATTCTATAATCAGATAATAATACCTGTATTATCAATACATGTAATTACACACCTCATACGGCCTACGTGCATACTATATTGTCAATATTATTTTCAACATGATTTTAAACTTTGATATGATCTGAGTACATTTATTATGAAATACATGATTTGCAACATTTACGTGATCTAAATATTCATTTTGTGCTTATGAAATACATGATTTGTCTGCCCTTCTTCGATTGATAGCTTCTGATTAACTCTTTGGTATCTTGCAACTTCGGAGTAATCTCGAAACCTTCATTTTAGATAACAACTTTGATATGATCCGAGTACCTTCATTGTACACGACGTTATTTGAAACGGTGCTAGGTTTAGAATTATAGGTATTTAATGCCACTTTTAGAACATATCTCAGCTATATCTGAAAGGTCAGTTTTATTGGAGGAAGGAATCAAATACAAAGGGAAACCAAAAATCTACCTAAACAAACTGACAAATGTTATCACCGGATTTGTAACAAGAGCAACACGGTGGGTGTCACTAGTAAAACAGGAACTGCTAACCATTTTGGTGCACCCGAATTCACCCCCATTTCCAACATGTCTTAGCGGTATGCGTGCTGCTCATGTCAAGCTACATGTTTTCACGTTTTTAGTTCCGTGGTGTGATGTACAATACGATTTCAACGTAAAAACGATGTTCGCTTAGTCTTTACTTCCATTTGTTTTGTCTGTCGGAAGTCCATGTTGTATTAATGTTATTTGTATTTAGTAACGTATACTGATGTCCAACACGATTTCCATATCAGATGTTGCACGTGTCCTTTAACAATAACACGACGGGTGTCACTAGTGTACCTCAGTTGGCTTCGTGTTTTCTGTGTGGTGTTTTGTAGATCATCGCTTGTCCTTTTGTTCTTTTTCTTTTGTCATTGTACTGTCTGTTCTTTTTTCGATTTACCACTTCTGCTTACCCCTTTAATATCTTCAAACTTTTTTTTATCACACAAAGTTATATCGAGTGCATCTCGTGACGACCGAGAATCGAATTCTCTTTAGTGGTAATGTACCCTAGGTGCATACGTACATCTATAATATTCACCGGGACATCTTAAATTATCTGTGTGCACTTTTATTTAAGTCATTTGCCCTTTGATGTAAAACTGGGTACTTTTATTTTGAATAATAACGTTGATATCTAATTTAATGGCCATTATTTGTATGAAGAATTCAGTTTGTACAAATGTAAGTTCTATGATCTGTGTGGATATGTTATGTTTTATATGCATAATTGTAACAAAATCATTTCTTTTTTCAATTGGTCTTTGAATCATAGAGTTTTGACGACTTTCTATTTTGTTTAAACTAAAAGTAGATCATTTTGACTGGTGTGCAGATAAAAATTCATAACGAAACATACATGTATACCATTTCCAACAGTATAGACCTGCAAATCACTTCCGTCAAAGGTATAAGCATATCCATGCACCAGTCCTGTTGTCTTTATTTGACATCCGATACTACTCGGACTTACGATTATTTTGGATATTATATAATCTGTTACACCAATAGTAACATGTGCATCTGTCCTATAGGTCAAGGTCGTGTTTGTAGCATTCGAACTAGTTATTGATGAATCGGAACAATTAATATCAACACTTCCTGTGTCCTCTTGAAATATAAAATGTAGAGATGTGCTTACATTATCAAACGTTAGACACATCTTTTTATTTTTCAATGGAGGAAAAATACTTATGACGGAAGTAGTATCTATGTCTACTAAATTACCCACATGAACTACCATCACCGGATATGACGCCTTTATGTCCAAAATGATGTCGGTTCCGAAACTTGCATACATATAGCTTCCAGCAGTTGGAACCCTTACTATAGCCTGCCCAGACACCTTAATATAACTATTCGGTTCTGACGTCATAATTATTACTGACTCGTCAACATGTGAATCATTCATAGCTACTAAAGTGTATTGTGTATCCCAATTTTCCACTGGCGGAAGTGGAAATGTTGTCGACGAAAATAAATTGTGACGAGTGAGTGAAAATAACGCTATAGTTGCATTACTTTGGATAAACACACCAGTGAGGTCACAATTACACGTAAAAATAACACTTCTATTGAGTGGCGACAATATTATGTCCACATGATTTGTGAATAGAATTTCACTGCCTCCCATTGTTAAGTTATATGTTAAAGATTCATTACTAAATTTGACAGTTATATTGGCATTATCTTCTACAAAGCCAACCACAACACTACACCTTATCCCAAAGGAAGGACATACGACATAATACTCCTTCCCTAATTCTTTCTTAGTTGGTGCTTGGTATATAGAACCATTGACTGGAGACACATATAACGGTACATCCACGTTAGTACAAGCCTGAACATAATCACTCGTTTCGTTATCGAATAAGAAGCGAAATGACGTTCGACAACAGGAGGCACTGTTGTTGCATAGCGCAATCTCTTCCGGTGCAGCATCGTTCAGGCTGATATTGAGCTTTGATATATTTATATCAACAATGATGTCATAACTGCCAGCCATTGGATGTTGATTCAGTAACGGTTGATATATGAAGTAACAAGTGGTATTTTCAAAACCTGAAAAAAATATGAATGTTTTTTTAGTGGAGTTCGTGTTGCTTGATCTTTAGTTTTATGTGTATGTTTTGTAGATCGTTGTTTGTCAATTTGTCCTTTTTCTTTTGGCCAATGTGTTGTCTGTCCTGCTTCGATTTACCAATTTTGATTACCCCTTTGGTATCTTCAAACTCTTCTGATATCTAAATAACATTATATTTTATACTTTATGGACATATTTCTTCTACATCATTTTTACACAAAGGATGAATCTCAATTTGCTTGACAATGGAAAGTTGTAATGATGTAATTGAGATTGAAGAATACACGGAAGAAGATCATGTCCACAATATTTAAAAAATGGATATTGAATATATATTGAGCTTATAGTGAGATAATGTCTATTGACATCATTACAGTCGAATAGATTGGACTCATAGCAAGATGAATTATATTGAATACATTGAGGCCATAGTATGATAATTTCTGTCCAGAACTATTATGATAACTGTAAAATGCAAATTAAAGAAAACATTACATTGGACAACATGAAATAGGAATGAAAACATGTATTCTGAAAAGGTTAATATTGGAATAAGAAAAGGTACTCTGTAAAGGTTAATATTGGAATAAGAAAAGGTATTCTGGAAAGGTTAACATTGGAATGAAAACAGGCATTCTGGAAAGGTTAAAATTGGAATGAGAACAGGCATTCTGTACGGCTATCATTGGAATGAGAACACATTATGGACGACTAGCATTGGAATGATTAATTAATAGATTATTGCACATGTCCAACGAGCAGTATTTCAGTTATAGCCATGACTAGAACAAGTTCAATGATACATTTTTTTATATATAGAAATGAGGGACGGAATCGGGTCAACCAACGTTTGACTGTTATGTTACACGTTCCGCGGTCAGACTTTCCGTAATATCATCTGACACCCCCATGAAGAGGCCCCCTATCCGTCACCCGGGATCGCACAGAGCAGCCATGAGGGTTTGAGCCTTGGGCACCTCCACCAGTACCCAAAACATTGGAATGAGAAATGTCCTATTTACGTTATTTGTGTTTGCTTGTGCAAAGTGGTGCCCAACACATATTGTGTGGTGTTTTTGCTTTGCTTGTCTTCGTCTTGTGTACCTTACGTTGTCAATGTTTCTGGATTGTTCATTTTTGATTGCCCCTTCGGTATTCCCTAACTTTATCTAAAATCACAAATATCTTCACAACAAATGTCATAATATAGAGAATCTTTAACTTTATTTGACTTTGTAATCTTTTGACTGTATGCCTACCCAATGAAGATTATTCCAGACACGCTGCGTGTGCAATAAACTAGATATCTACGTTTTTTTGCTTTTTTTTTAACTAATGTCTATTGAAATTCTTTAAGAATGAACATTATTACCAGACTGAACCTTTATATCATAAATTTACAGACACAATTATCAAACCGATTGCTTAATTCATGGAGCGTGTTTTATCGACAAGAGATTATTGGTAAAATATAATAAAACTATTATCTGTATATTTTTTAATAGCTATACAAGTGTTGCGTAATGATGGTCGATATAAAAGGATATTGAAATATTGGACTGTGCGATTCAGTGATGATTTATATTTCTGAATTTATTTAAAGAACACTGTCTTACACATATAAATGTTGTATACATAGGTCTATAACGTTAGTGATAATCTCCGGTTGATACTCCGGTTTACATCATTTCATAGGTACGGGAAACCAAGTGTCCAGATTTTACCCCACAAGTCTGTGGTGAAGGATATATTTGTCTAGACTTTCCTCCCCAATAAAGTGTGGTGCGAACTATTTTTGTGCGAAGTGACGATACACACCAATAATCTTCGTCATACCGGTAATCCTACATCGTGCCATATAAAAATGATTATCTATACCAAGCGTATCTAAAATGAAGTGCTATCTCTTTTCATAATTTAAAGTTTAACACCAGTCGCTTTTTGAAACCCACTGAAGGCAAAATAAGATTGCTATTGTTATGGTATTTCAAATAGATATATGATATGCTGTGAGCGTATAAAAAACATTGGGCTACAAGATGACATCGATTTTCAATTATCTAGTAGCAAATTCATACCCCCTGCATACACGGTGTACAATCATATTTGATATATTTCCGTTTTGCCCATGTGACACGGAGTATATAGAATTTGTAATTACATATACCACCAGGCAGTTAGTGCCTATTTGGTCTGTAGTAAAGTGTAATCGATACAACTATATGTGATAACGTTTGTCTATTCTGGAGACAGGTAGGTAGATTTCTCCAGTGAAATTATCTTTCTTTTACCATTAACGATGATATAATGTCATCATAATGAATAGATCGAATCATATTGAATTAGGTTCCTGAGCTGACATTTCGAAAAAAATGTAAATCTATGAATTTTAGTTTTCGTAAGAATTGGTACATCAAGACGAATTTCGCATATGGCAAATATTGATAATTAGGAACATTGATTGGTTTGGTTTGGTCTGATGGTGTTGAACACCACTTTCAACAATATTTCGGCTATATCGTGGCGGTCAGTTTTATTGCTGGAGGAAACCGGAGGACCCGGTGAAAACCACCGACATGTCGCAAGTCACTGACAAACTTTATCACATAATGTTGTATGCCTCGCCCTGATCGAGATTCGAACTCACAACATCAGTGGTGATAGGCACTGATTGCCTAGGTAGTAAATCCAACTGCCATACGATCACGGTCGCGACGGCCCCGTAGGAATATTGAATCCACTTGCCATGTATTATATTTTCCAACATTGTGTTGGCTGTTGGGATCATTTATCGACTCCCGACGTATTATATTTACCTCTGTCATTACAATTGATGCTCCTTCCCTTGTCATAACAGTTGATGTTCCATCTTCTGTCATTACAATTGATGTTCCATCCTCTGTCATTACAATTGATTTTCCTTCCCCTGTCATTATAATTGATGTTCCTTGCCCTGTTATCACAATGGACGGCCCTTCTTTTTTCATTACAATTGATGCTCCTTCCCCTGTCATAGCAGTTGATGTTTATACCTCTGTATTTACAATTGATGTTCCTTTCCCTATCATTACAATTGATGTTCATTCCCTTAACATTGCAATTGATGTTCATTCCCTTAACATTGCAATTGATGTTCCTTGCCCTCTCATTACAATTGATGTTAATTCTGCTGTAATTGCAATTGATGTTCCTTCCCCTGACATTACAATTGCGTTCCTTCCCCTGTCAATGCAATTGATGTTCATTACCCTGACATTGCAATAGATGTTCCTTCTCTATCATTGCAATTGATGTTCCTTCCTCTGTCATCACAATGGACGGTCCTTCCCTTGTCATTGCAATTGAGGTTCATTCCCCTGACATTGCAATTGGTGTTCATTCTCCTGTCATTGCAATTGACGTTCCTTCCCCTGTCATTGCAATTTATGTTACTTCCTCTGTCATCACAATGGACGGTCCTTCCCTTGTCATTACAATTGATGTTCATTCCCCTGACATTGCAATTGGTGTTCCTTCTCCTGTCATCGCAATTGATGTTCCATGTCCTGCCATTATAATAGACGTTCCTTCCCCTGTCATTACAATTCATGTTCCTTCCCCTCTCATTGCAATTGATGTTCCATTCCCTGTCATTACAATGGACGTTGCTTCCCCTGTCATTGCAATTTATGTTTATTTCCTTGACATTGCAATTGGTGTCCCTTCCCTTTTCACTACAATTAATGTTTCTTCCCCTGTCATTGCAATTGATGTTCCTTGCCCTGTCATCACAATTGATGTTACTTTCCCTGTCATAACAGTTCTGTCCTCGATCATTACAATTGATGTTCCTTCCCCTGTCATTGCAATCAATGTGCCTTCCTCTGTCATCACAATGGACGGTCCTTCCCCTGTCATTGCTATTGATGTGCCTTCCCCTGTCATTACAATTGATGTTTTTTGCCCTGTCATTACAATGGACGGCCCTTCCCCTGACATTGCAATTGATGTTCCTTCCCCTGTCATTGTAATTGATGTTCCTTCGATGGTCATTACAATGGACGTTCCTTCCCCTGTCATTGCTATTGATGGTCCTTCCCCTGACATTGCAATTGATGTTCCTTCCCCTGTCATTGCAATTGATGTGTCTTCCCATGTCATTACAAATGATGTTCCTTCCCCTGTAACTACAATGGACGGTTCGTTCTCTGTCTTTGCCATTGATGTTCCTACCTCTCTCATAGCAATTGATGTTCTTTCCCCTGTCATTGCTATTGATGTTCCTTCCTCTGTCATTACAATATATATTCCTTCCCACGTCATCAAAATGAACGGTCCTTCACATGTCATCACAATGGACGGTCCCTCCCCTGTCATTGTAATTGATGTTCCTTCCTCTGTCATGTCAATTGATGTTCCTTCCCCTGCCATTACAATGGACGTTTCTTCCTCTGTAATAACAATTGATGTTCATTCCTCTGTATTTACAATTGATGTTCCGTCCCCTGTCATTGCAATTGATGTTCCTCCCTCTGTCATAGCAATTAATGTTTCTTCCGCTATCATTACAATTGATGTTCCCTCCCATGTCATCACAATGGACAGTTTTTCCCCTGTCATTACACTGGATGTTCCTTCCTCTGTCATTGCAATTGATGTTCTTTCCTCTGTCTTTGCAATTGATGTTCCTTCCCCTGTCATCACAATGGACGGTCCTTCCCCTTTCAATACACTTGATATTCCTTACCCTGTCATTACAATTGATGTTCCTTCCCCTGTCATTACACTTGATGTTCCTTCCCATGTCATTACAAATGATGTTCCTTCGTCTGTCATCACAATGGACGGTCCTTCCCCTTTCAATACAATTGATGTCCCTCCCTGTCATTACAATTGATGTTCTTTCTCCTGTCATTACACTTGATGTTCCTCCCCCTGTCATTACAATTGATGTTCCTTCCCCTGTCAATGCAATTGATGTTCCTTCCCCTGTCAATGCAATTGATGTTCCTTCCCCTGTCATTACAATTGATGTTCCTGCCTCTGTCATAACAATTGATGTTCCATCCCCTATCTTTGCAATTGATGTTCCTTCCCCTGTCATTGCAAGTGATGTTCCTTCCCCTGTCATCACAATTGATGTTCTTTCCCATGTCATGGCAATGGATGGTTCTTCCCCGGTCATTGCAATTGATGTTCCTTCCCCTGTCATTACAATGGACGGTCCTTCCCCTGTCCTTACAATTGATGTTCCTTCCTCTTGCATTACAATGAACGGTCTTTCCCCTGTCATTGCAATTGATTCTCTTTCCCTCTCATTACAAATGATGTTCCTTCCTCTGTCCTTACAATTGATGTTCCTTCCTCTGTCATTACAATATATATTCCTTCCCACGTCATCAAAATGAACGGTCCTTCACATGTCATCACAATGGACGGTCCTTCCCCTGTCATTGTAATGGATGTTCCTTCCTCTGTCATGTCAATTGATGTTCCTTCCCCTGCCATTACAATGGACGTTTCTTCCTCTGTAATAACAATTGATGTTCATTCCTCTGTATTTACAATTGATGTTCCGTCCCCTGTCATTGCAATTGATGTTCCTCCCTCTGTCATAGCAATTAATGTTACTTCCGCTATCATTACAATTGATGTTCCCTCCCCTGTCATCACAATGGACAGTTCTTCCCCTGTCATTACACTTGATGTTCCTTCCTCTGTCATTGCAATTGATGTTCTTTCCTCTGTCTTTGCAATTGATGTTCCTTCCCCTGTCATCACAATGGACGGTCCTTCCCCTTTCAATACACTTGATATTCCTTCCCCTGTCATTACAATTGATGTTCCTTACCCTGTCATTAAACTTGATGTTCCTTCCCATGTCATTACAAATGATGTTCCTTCCTCTGTCATCACAATGGACGGTCCTTCCCCTTTCATTACAATTGATGTCCCCCCTGTCATTACAATTGATGTTCCTCCCCCTGTCAATACAATTGATGTTCCTTCTCCTGTCATTACACTTGATGTTCCTCCCCCTGTCATTACAATTGATGTTCCTTCCCCTGTCATTACAATTGATGTTCCTGCCTCTGTCATAACAATTGATGTTCCATCCCCTATCTTTGCAATTGATGTTCCTTCCCCTGTCATTGCAAGTGATGTTCCTTCCCCTGTCATCACAATTGATGTTCTTTCCCATGTCATTGCAATGGACGGTTCTTCTCCGGTCATTGCAATTGATGTTCCTTCCCCTGTCATTACAATGGACGGTCCTTCCCCGTCCTTACAATTGATGTTCCTTCCTCTTTCATTACAATGAACGGTCTTTCCCCTGTCATTGCAATTGATTCTCTTTCCCTCTCATTACAAATGATGTTCCTTCCTCTGTCCTTACAATTGATGTTCATTCCCCTTTCATTACAATGAACGGTCTTTCCCCTGTCATTGTAATTGATTCTCTTTCCCTCTCATTACAAATGATGTTCCTTCCTCTGTCATTACAATTGATGTTCCGTCTCCTGTCATTACAATGGACGGTCCTTACACTATCATTGCAATTAATGTTCCTTCCCCTGTCATTACAATGGATGTTCCTTCCCCTTTCATTACAATAGACGGTCCTTCCCTAGACATTGAAATTGATGTTGCTTCCACTGTCATTACAATTGATGTTCCGTCCTCTGTCATTGCAATTGATGTTCCTTCCCCTGTCATTACAATTGATGTTCCGTCCCCTGTCACTACAATGGACGGTCCTTGCACTATCATAACAATTAATGTTCCTTCGCCTGTCCTTACAATTGATGTTCCTTCCCCTTTCATTACAATGAACGGTCTTTCTCCTGTCATGGCAATTGATTTTCGTTCCCTCTCATTCCAAATGATGTTCCTTCCTCTGTCATTACAATTGATGTTCCGTCCCCTGTCACTACAATGGACGGTCCTTACACTATCATTACAATTAATGTTCCTTCCCCTGTCATTACAATGGATGTTCCTTCCCATGTCATTGCATATGATGTTCCTTCCTCTGTCATTACAATTGATGTTCCGTTCCCTGTCACTACAATGGACGGTCCTTACACTATCATTACAATTAATGTTCCTTCCCCTGTCCTTACAATTGATGTTCCTTCCCCTTTCATTACAATGAACGGTCTTTCCCCTGTCATTGTAATTGATTTTCTTTCCCTCTCATTACAAATGATGTTCCTTCCTCTGTCATTACAATTGATGTTCCGTCCCCTGTCACTACAATGGACGGTCCTTACACTATCATTACAATTAATATTCCTTCCCCTGTCATTACATTGGATGTTCCTTCCCCTGTCATTACAATGGATGTTCCTTCCCCTGTCATTACAATGGATGGTCCTTCCCCAGACATTGAAATTGATGTTGCTTCCCCTGTCATTGCATTTGATGTTCCTTCCCCTGTCATTACAATTGATGTTCCTTCCCCTGTCTTTGCAATTGATGTTCCTGCCTCTGTTATAACAACTGATGTTTCTTACCCTGTCATTACACTTGATGTTCCTACCCCTGTCATTAACATTGATGTTCCTGCCACTGTCATTACAATGGATACTCCTTCCTGTCATTGCAATTGATTTTCCTTCCCTTGTCATTACAATGGATCGTCTTTCCCTCTGTCATTGCAATTGATGTTCTTTCCCTTGTCATAGCAATTGATGTTCTTTCCTCTGTCATCACAATGGACGGTTCTTCCACTGTCATTACACTTGATGTTCCGTCCTCTGTCATTGCAATTGATGTTCCTTCCCCTGTCTTTGCAATTGATGTTCCTTACCCTGTCATCAAAATGGGCGATCCTTCCCCTTTCATTGCACTTGATGTTTCTTCCCCGGTCATTACAATTGATGTTCCTTCCCCTCTCATTACACTTGATGTTCCTTCCACTGTCATTACAATTGATGTTCCTTCCCTTGTCCTTACAATTGATGTTCCTTCCCCTTTCATTACAATGAACGGTCTCTCCCCTGTCATTGCAATTGATTTTCTTTCCCTCTCATTACAAATGATGTTCCTTCCTCTGTCATTACAATTGATGTTCCTTCCCCTGTCACTACAATGGACGGTCCTTACACTATCATTACAATTAATGTTCCTTCCCCTGTCATTACAATGGATGTTCCTTCCCCTGTCATTACAATGGACGGTCCTTCCCCAGACATTGAAATTGATGTTGCTTCCCCTGTCATTACAATTGATGTTCCGTCCTCTGTCATTGCAATTGATGTTCCTTCCCCTGTCATTACAATTGATGTTCCTTCCCCTGTCATTACAATTAATGTTCCTTCCCCTGTCATTACAATTGATGTTCCTTCCCCTGTCTTTGCAATTGATGTTCCTGCCTCTGTTATAACAACTGATGTTTCTTACCCTGTCATTTCACTTGATGTTCCTACCCCTGTCATTAACATTGATGTTCATTCCCCTGTCATTACAATGGATGCTCCTTCTTCTGTCATTGCAATTGATTTTCCTTCCCTTGTCATCACAATGGATCGTCCTTCCCTTTGTCATAGCAATTGATGTTCTTTCCTCTGTCATCACAATGGACGGTTCTTCCACTGTCATTACACTTGATGTTCCGTCCTCTGTCATTGCAATTGCTGTTCCTTCCCCTGTCTTTGCAATTGAGGTTCCTTCCCCTGTCATCAAAATGGGCGGTCCTTCCCCTTTCATTGCACTTGATGTTTCTTCCCCGGTCATTACAATTGATGTTCCTTCCCCTCTCATTACACTTGATGTTCCTTCCACTGTCATTACAATTGATGTTCCTTCCCTTGTCCTTACAATTGATGTTCCTTCCCCTTTCATTACAATGAACGGTCTTTCCTTTGTCATTGCAATTGATTTTCTTTCCCTCTCATTACAAATGATGTTCCTTCCTCTGTCATTACAATTGATGTTCCTTCCCCTGTCACTACAATGGACGGTCCTTACACTATCATTACAATTAATGTTCCTTCCCCTGTCATTACAATGGATGTTCCTTCCCCTGTCATTACAATGGACGGTCCTTCCCCAGACATTGAAATTGATGTTGCTTCCCCTGTCATTACAATTGATGTTCCGTCCCCTGTCATTACAATTGATGTTCCTTCCCCTGTCATTACAATTGATGTTCCTTCCCCTGTCATTACAATTGATGTTCCTTCCCCTGTCTTTGCAATTGATGTTCCTGCCTCTGTTATAACAACTGATGTTTCTTACCCTGTCATTACACTTGATGTTCCTACCCCTGTCATTAACATTGGTGTTCCTTCCCCTGTCATTACAATGGATGCTCCTTCTTCTGTCATTGCAATTGATTTTCCTTCCCTTGTCATCACAATGGATCGTCCTTCCCTTTGTCATTGCAATTGATGTTTTTTCCCTTGTCATTGCAATTGATATGTCTCCCTCTGTCATAGCAATTGATGTTCTTTCCCTCTGTCATCACAATGGACGGTTCTTCCCCTGTCATTACACTTGATGTTCCGTCCTCTGTCATTGCAATTGATGTTCCTTCCCCTGTCTTTGCAATTGATGTTCCTTCCCCTGTCATCAAAATGGGCGGTCCTTCCCCTTTCATTGCACTTGATGTTTCTTCCCCGGTCATTACAATTGATGTTCCTTCCCCTCTCATTACACTTGATGTTCCTTCCACTGTCGTTACAATTGATGTTCCTTCCCTTGTCATTACAATTGATGTTCCTTCCCCTGTCATTACAATTGATGTTTCTCCCTCTGTGATAACAATTGATGTTCCTTTCTCTGTTATAACAACTGATGATTCTTACCCTGTCATTACACTTGATGTTCCTACCCCTGTTATTAACATTGATGTTCCTTCCCCTGTCATTACATTTGATGCTGCTTCCTCTGTTATTGCAATTGATTTTCCTTCCCTTCTCAACACAATGGATCGTCCTTCCCCCTGTCATTGCAATTGATGTTCTTTCCCTTGTCATTGCAATTGACGTGTCTCCCTCTGTCATAGCAATTGATGTTCTTTCCTCTGTCAACAGAATGGACGGTTCTTCCACTGTCATTACACTTGATATTCCGTCCTCTGTCATTGCAATTGATGTTCATTCCCCTGTCATTACAATGGATTCTCCTTCCTGTCATTGCAATTGATTTTCCCTCCCTTGTCATCACAATGGATCGTCCTTCCCCCTGTCATTGTAATTGATGTTCTTTCCCTGTCATTGCAATTAATGTGTCTCCCTCTGTCATCACAATGGACGATTATTCCACTGTCATTACACTTGATATTCCGTCCTCTGTCATTGCAATTGATGTTCATTCCCCTGTCATTACAATGGATGCTCCTTCTTCTGTCATTGCAATTGATTTTCCTTCCCTTGTCATCACAATGGATCGTCCTTCCCTTTGTCATAGCAATTGATGTTCTTTCCTCTGTCATCACAATGGACGGTTCTTCCACTGTCATTACACTTGATGTTCCGTCCTCTGTCATTGCAATTGCTGTTCCTTCCCCTGTCTTTGCAATTGAGGTTCCTTCTCCTGTCATCAAAATGGGCGGTCCTTCCCCTTTCATTGCACTTGATGTTTCTTCCCCGGTCATTACAATTGATGTTCCTTCCCCTCTCATTACACTTGATGTTCCTTCCACTGTCATTGCAATTGATGTTCCTTCCCTTGTCCTTACAATTGATGTTCCTTCCCCTTTCATTACAATGAACGGTCTTTCCCCTGTCATTGCAATTGATTTTCTTTCCCTCTCATTACAAATGATGTTCCTTCCTCTGTCATTACAATTGATGTTCCTTCCCCTGTCACTACAATGGACGGTCCTTACACTATCATTACAATTAATGTTCCTTCCCCTGTCATTACAATGGATGTTCCTTCCCCTGTCATTACAATGGACGGTCCTTCCCCAGACATTGAAATTGATGTTGCTTCCCCTGTCATTACAATTGATGTTCCGTCCTCTGTCATTGCAATTGATGATCCTTCCCCTGTCATTACAATTGATGTTCCTTCCCCTGTCATTACAACTGATGTTCCTTCCCCTGTCATTACAATTGATGTTCCTTCCCCTGTCTTTGCAATTGATGTTCCTGCCTCTGTTATAACAACTGATGTTTCTTACCCTGTCATTACACTTGATGTTCCTACCCCTGTCATTAACATTGGTGTTCCTTCCCCTGTCATTACAATGGATGCTCCTTCTTCTGTCATTGCAATTGATTTTCCTTCCCTTGTCATCACAATGGATCGTCCTTCCCTTTGTCATTGCAATTGATGTTTTTTCCCTTGTCATTGCAATTGATGTTTTTCCCTTGTCATTGCAATTGATATGTCTCCCTCTGTCATAGCAATTGATGTTCTTTCCCTCTGTCATCACAATGGACGGTTCTTCCCCTGTCATTACACTTGATGTTCCATCCTCTGTCATTGCAATTGATGTTCCTTCCCTTGTCTTTGCAATTGATGTTCCTTCCCCTGTCATCAAAATGGGCGGTCCTTCCCCAGACATTGCACTTGATGTTTCTTCCCCGGTCATTACAATTGATGTTCCTTCCCCTCTCATTACACTTGATGTTCCTTCCACTGTCATTGCAATTGATGTTCCTTCCCTTGTCCTTACAATTGATGTTCCTTCCCCTTTCATTACAATGAACGGTCTTTCCCCTGTCATTGCAATTGATTTTCTTTCCCTCTCATTACAAATGATGTTCCTTCCTCTGTCATTACAATTGATGTTCCTTCCCCTGTCACTACAATGGACGGTCCTTACACTATCATTACAATTAATGTTCCTTCCCCTGTCATTACAATGGATGTTCCTTCCCCTGTCATTACAATGGACGGTCCTTCCCCAGACATTGAAATTGATGTTGCTTCCCCTGTCATTACAATTGATGTTCCGTCCTCTGTCATTGCAATTGATGATCCTTCCCCTGTCATTACAATTGATGTTCCTTCCCCTGTCATTACAACTGATGTTCCTTCCACTGTCGTTACAATTGATGTTCCTTCCCTTGTCATTACAATTGATGTTCCTTCCCCTGTCATTACAATTGATGTTTCTCCCTCTGTGATAACAATTGATGTTCCTTTCTCTGTTATAACAACTGATGATTCTTACCCTGTCATTACACTTGATGTTCCTACCCCTGTTATTAACATTGATGTTCCTTCCCCTGTCATTACATTTGATGCTGCTTCCTCTGTTATTGCAATTGATTTTCCTTCCCTTCTCAACACAATGGATCGTCCTTCCCCCTGTCATTGCAATTGATGTTCTTTCCCTTGTCATTGCAATTGACGTGTCTCCCTCTGTCATAGCAATTGATGTTCTTTCCTCTGTCAACAGAATGGACGGTTCTTCCACTGTCATTACACTTGATATTCCGTCCTCTGTCATTGCAATTGATGTTCATTCCCCTGTCATTACAATGGATTCTCCTTCCTGTCATTGCAATTGATTTTCCCTCCCTTGTCATCACAATGGATCGTCCTTCCCCCTGTCATTGTAATTGATGTTCTTTCCCTGTCATTGCAATTAATGTGTCTCCCTCTGTCATTACAATGGACGATTATTCCACTGTCATTACACTTGATATTCCGTCCTCTGTCATTGCAATTGATGTTCATTCCCCTGTCATTACAATGGATGCTCCTTCTTCTGTCATTGCAATTGATTTTCCTTCCCTTGTCATCACAATGGATCGTCCTTCCCTTTGTCATAGCAATTGATGTTCTTTCCTCTATCATCACAATGGACGGTTCTTCCACTGTCATTACACTTGATGTTCCGTCCTCTGTCATTGCAATTGCTGTTCCTTCCCCTGTCTTTGCAATTGAGGTTCCTTCTCCTGTCATCAAAATGGGCGGTCCTTCCCCTTTCATTGCACTTGATGTTTCTTCCCCGGTCATTACAATTGATGTTCCTTCCCCTCTCATTACACTTGATGTTCCTTCCACTGTCATTGCAATTGATGTTCCTTCCCTTGTCCTTACAATTGATGTTCCTTCCCCTTTCATTACAATGAACGGTCTTTCCCCTGTCATTGCAATTGATTTTCTTTCCCTCTCATTACAAATGATGTTCCTTCCTCTGTCATTACAATTGATGTTCCTTCCCCTGTCACTACAATGGACGGTCCTTACACTATCATTACAATTAATGTTCCTTCCCCTGTCATTACAATGGATGTTCCTTCCCCTGTCATTACAATGGACGGTCCTTCCCCAGACATTGAAATTGATGTTGCTTCCCCTGTCATTACAATTGATGTTCCGTCCTCTGTCATTGCAATTGATGATCCTTCCCCTGTCATTACAATTGATGTTCCTTCCCCTGTCATTACAACTGATGTTCCTTCCCCTGTCATTACAATTGATGTTCCTTCCCCTGTCTTTGCAATTGATGTTCCTGCCTCTGTTATAACAACTGATGTTTCTTACCCTGTCATTACACTTGATGTTCCTACCCCTGTCATTAACATTGGTGTTCCTTCCCCTGTCATTACAATGGATGCTCCTTCTTCTGTCATTGCAATTGATTTTCCTTCCCTTGTCATCACAATGGATCGTCCTTCCCTTTGTCATTGCAATTGATTTATTTTCCCTTGTCATTGCAATTGATGTTTTTCCCTTGTCATTGCAATTGATATGTCTCCCTCTGTCATAGCAATTGATGTTCTTTCCCTCTGTCATCACAATGGACGGTTCTTCCCCTGTCATTACACTTGATGTTCCATCCTCTGTCATTGCAATTGATGTTCCTTCCCTTGTCTTTGCAATTGATGTTCCTTCCCCTGTCATCAAAATGGGCGGTCCTTCCCCAGACATTGCACTTGATGTTTCTTCCCCGGTCATTACAATTGATGTTCCTTCCCCTCTCATTACACTTGATGTTCCTTCCACTGTCATTACAATTGATGTTCCTTCCCTTGTCATTACAATTGATGTTCCTTCCCCTGTCATTACAATTGATGTTTCTCCCTCTGTGATAACAATTGATGTTCCTTTCTCTGTTATAACAACTGATGATTCTTACCCTGTCATTACACTTGATGTTCCTACCCCTGTTATTAACATTGATGTTCCTTCCCCTGTCATTACAATTGATGCTGCTTCCTCTGTCATTGCAATTGATTTTCCTTCCCTTCTCAACACAATGGATCGTCCTTCCCCCTGTCATTGCAATTGATGTTCTTTCCCTTGTCATTGCAATTGACGTGTCTCCCTCTGTCATAGCAATTGATGTTCTTTCCTCTGTCATCAGAATGGACGGTTCTTCCACTGTCATTACAATTGATATTCCGTCCTCTGTCATTGTAATTGATGTTCCTTCCCTTATCTTTGCAATTGATGTTCCTTCCCCTGTCATCACAATGGGCGGTCCTTCTCCTTTCATTTCACTTGATGTTTCTTTTCCGGTCATTACAATTGATGTTCCTTCCCCTCTCATTACACTTGATGTTCCTACCCCTGTCATTGCAATTGATATTCCTTCCCCTCTCATGACACTTTATGTTCCTTCCCCTGTCATTACAATTGATGTTCCTTCACTTGTCATTGCAATTGATTTTCCTTCCCCTGTTATTGAAATTGATGTTCCTTCCCCTGTTATTACAATTGATGTTCTTCCCTCTGTGATAACAATTGATGTCCCTTCCTCTGTTATAACAACTGATGTTTCTTACCCTGTCATTACACTTGATGTTCCTACCCCTGTCATTAACATTGATGTTCCTTCCCCTGTCATTACAATGGATTCTCCTTCCTGTCATTGCAATTGATTTTCCCTCCCTTGTCATCACAATGGATCGTCCTTCCCCCTGTCATTGTAATTGATGTTCTTTCCCTGTCATTGCAATTAATGTGTCTCCCTCTGTCATCACAATGGACGATTCTTCCACTGTCATTACACTTGATATTCCGTCCTCTGTCATTGCAATTGGTGTTCATTCCCCTGTCTTTGCAATTGATGTTCCTTCCCCTGTCATCACAATGGGTGGTCCTTCCCCTCTCATTACACTTGATGTTCCTTCCCCTGTCATTACAATTGATGTTCCTTCACCTCTAATTACACTTGATGTTCCTTCCCCTGTCATTACAATTGATGTTCCTTCCCTTGTCATTGCAATTGATATTCCTTCCCCTGTCATAACAATTGATGTTCCTTCCCCTGTCTTTGCAATTGATGTTCCTGCCTCTGTTATAACAACTGATGTTTCTTACCCTGTCATTACACTTGATGTTCCTTCCCCTGTCATAACAATTGATGTTCCTTCCCTGTCTTTGCAATTGATGTTCCTGCCTCTGTTATAACAATTGATGTTCCTTCCCCTGTCATAACAATTGATGTTCCGTCCCCTGTCATTGCAATTGATGTTCCTTCCCTTGTCATAACAATTGATGTTCCTTCCCCAGTCATTGCAATTGATGTTTCTTCCCTTGTCATAACAATTGATGTTCCTTCCCTTGTCATAACAATTGATGTTCCTTCCCCTGTCATAACAATTGATGTTCCTTCCCTTGTCATAACAATTGATGTTCCTTCCCCTGTCATAACAATTGATGTTCCTTCCCCTGTCATACCAATTGATGTTCCTTCCCCTGTCATAACAATTGATGTTCCTTCCCCTGTCATAACAATTGATGTTCCTTCCCTGTCTTTGCAATTGATGTTCCTGCCTCTGTTATAACAATTGATGTTCCTTCCCCTGTCATAACAATTGATGTTCCGTCCCCTGTCATTGCAATTGATGTTCCTTCCCTTGTCATAACAATTGATGTTCCTTCCCCAGTCATTGCAATTGATGTTTCTTCCCTTGTCCTAACAATTGATGTTCCTTCCCTTGTCATAACAATTGATGTTCCTTCCCCTGTCATACCAATTGATGTTCCTTCCCCTGTCATAACAATTGATGTTCCTTCCCTTGCCATAACAATTGATGTTCCTTCCCATATCATACCAATTGATGTTCCTTCCCCTGTCATAACAATTGATGTTCCTTCCCCTGTCATAACGATTGATGTTCCTTCCCCCGTCATCAGAATTGATGTTAATTCCCTTGTCATTGCAATTGATGTTCCTTCCCCTGTCATCAGAATTGATGTTCTTTCCCCTGTCATTGTAATTGATGTTCCGTCCCCTGTCATAACAATTGATGTTCCTTCCCCTGTCATAGCAATTGATGTTCCTTCCCCTGTCATAACAATTGATGTTCCTTCCCCTGCCATAACAATTGATGTTCCTTCCCCTGTCATCAGAATTAATGTTCATTCCCCTGTTATTACAATTGATGTTCCTTCCCCTCTCATTACACTTGATGTTTCTTTCCCTTTCATTACAATGGATGTTCCTTCCCTTGTCATAACAATCGATAGTTCCTTCCCCTGTCATAACAATTGATGTTCCTTCCCCTGTCATTACAACTGGTGTTCCTTCCCCTGTGATAACAATTGATGTTCCTTCCCCTGTCATAACAATTAATGTTCCTTCCCCTGTCATCAGAATTGATGTTCATTCCCCTGTCATTGCAATTTTTGTTCCTTCCCCTGTCATCAGAATTGATGTTCTTTCCTCTGTCATTGCAATTGATGTTCCTTCCCTTGTCATTGTCATTGATGTTCCTTCCCCTGTCATTACACTTGATGTTCCTACCCCTGTCATTAACATTGATGTTCCTTCCCCTGTCATTACAATGGATTCTCCTTCCTGTCATTGCAATTGATTTTCCCTCCCTTGTCATCACAATGGATCGTCCTTCCCCCTGTCATTGTAATTGATGTTCCTTACCTTGTCATTGCAATTGATGTTCCTTCCCTGTCATAACAATTGATGTTCTTTCCCCTGTCATAGCAATTGATGTTCCTTCCCCTGTCATTGCAATTGATGTTTCTTCCCCTGTCACTACAATTGATGATCCTTCCCCTGTCATTTTAATTGATGTTCCTTCTTCCTCTTCCTCTTCTTGTCATGACCATTACTATTCTTCCTCTGTCATTACAATTAAATGTCTTCATTACAACAAATTTTCCGTTTTCCATTAGAATCCTCGTCTGTTCTCTGTCCTGAGCAGTGATGGCAGTACTATGATTTATCTATGAACTCTCAATACAGGTACGTTTAACATTAGAATCCTCGTCCGTTCCCTGTCCTGAGCAGTGATGGCAGTACTATGATTTATCTATGAACTCTCAATACAGGTACGTTTAATATTAGAATCCTCGTCCGTTCTCTGAGCAATGATGGCAGTACTATGATTTATCTATGAACTCTCAATACAGGTACGTTTAACATAGAATCCTCGTCCGTTCTCTGAGCAGTGATGGCAGTACTATGATTTATCTATGAACTCTCAATACAGGTACGTTTAACATTAGAATCCTCTTCCGTTCTCTGAGCAGTGATGGCAGTACTATGATTTATCTATGAACTCTCAATACAGGTACTTTTAACATTAGAATCCTCGTCCGTTCTCTGAGCAGTGATGGCAGTACTGTGATTTATCTATGAACTCTCAATACAGGTACGTTTAACATTAGAATCCTCGTCCGTTCTCTGAGCAGTGATGGCAGTACTATGATTTATCTATGAACTCTCAATACATGTACTTTTAACATTAGAATCCTCGTCCATTCTCTGAGCAGTGATGGCAGTACTATGATGTATCTATGAACTCTCAATACAGGTACGTTTAACATTAGAATCCTCGTCCGTTCTCTGAGCAGTGATGGCAGTACTATGATTTATCTATGAACTCTCAATACAGGTACTTTTAATATTAGAATCCTCGTCCGTTCTCTGAGCAGTGATGGCAGTACTATGATTTATCTATGAACTCTCAATACAGGTACGTTTAACATTAGAATCCTCGTACGTTCTCTGAGCAGTGATGGCAGTACTATGATTTATCTATGAACTCTCAATACATGTACTTTTAACATTAGAATCCTCGTCCATTCTCTGAGCAGTGATGGCAGTACTATGATTTATCTATGAACTCTCAATACAGGTACGTTTAACATTAGAATCCTCGTCCGTTCTCTGAGCAGTGATGGCAGTACTATGATTTATCTATGAACTCTCAATACAGGTACTTTTAATATTAGAATCCTCGTCCGTTCTCTGAGCAGTGATGGCAGTACTATGATTTATCTATGAACTCTCAATACAGGTACGTTTAACATTAGAATCCTCGTCCGTTCTCTGAGCAGTGATGGCAGTACTATGATTTATCTATGAACTCTCAATACAGGTACTTTTAACATTAGAATCCTCGTCCGTTCTCTGAGCAGTGATGGCAGTACTATGATTTATCTATGAACTCTCAATACAGGTACTTTTAACATTAGAATCCTCGTCCGTTCTCTGAGCAGTGATGGCAGTACTATGATTTATCTATGAACTCTCAATACAGATACTTTTAACATTAGAATCCTCGTACGTTCTCTGAGCAGTGATGGCAGTACTATGATTTATCTATGAACTCTCAATACAGGTACGTTTAACATTAGAATCCTCGTACGTTCTCTGAGCAGTGATGGCAGTACTATGATTTATCTATGAACTCTCAATACAGGTACTTTTAACATTAGAATCCTCGTCCGTTCTCTGAGCAGTGATGGCAGTACTATGATTTATCTATGAACTCTCAATACAGGTACGTTTAACATTAGAATCCTCGTCCGTTCTCTGAGCAGTGATGGCAGTACTATGATTTATCTATGAACTCTGAATACAGGTACGTTTAACATTCATAACGTTTCTTATATTAAAATTACATTTCTCGATCATTACGTAAAAATTGCGTTTCTTTCATGTCGAATTATTCTTTTTATCTCTTATCATCACTGTTTAATAATGCAATCTTTTTCTTTTACATTTTTCATCTGTCCCTACGCCTCATTACTTTTAATTTACCATTGCCTTTGACTATGTTTATTTTCTCTTCGTCCATCATTACGTTTGATTTGTCAAAAGAATAGAAAGTTTAAACAGTTTTAATGCCTGAAAATTCCATCAATATAAAAAAACCTGTTCTTCCGCTCACATAAAATTATTATATACAAAATAGACCACGACATATGTCGATGGAATCCAGGTCCTAGCATGGTAAAGAAACAAAATGTGATAAACCAGTTAATGTGATCCCAAATTTACCCTCTTGATATAGTTTTTGAGCTGACAATGTTTTGTTCTCCCTCGACGGGATTTGAATTCACTCCTTACTAATCGCTTAGACTTATGTCCAGCGCACTAGACCACTCGGCCACATCCGATATATACAAATATATCTTCAATTATCGAAGTGTTATCTTGTCTCGTAAGACTAATTTAGGGATGAACACAATACATGTGTTTAAGCATGTGTAGATTGCACCAATAGTATTATTTTCTTTATTTTAAGCAATCTAGCACAGTAATTATATTGTAATATATTGTATATACCCCCCTACCCCCTTCCCCCAGTGGATTTCAAAGTTACTCGTTGCGATTTTCGGTCATCTATCATCTTGTTTGAATTTCTGTCGTCTCGTATCATGTTTAATTTTCCGTCATATCTCATCATGTTTAATTATCCGTCGTCTCTCACTGTTTAGCTTCAGGTCGTCTTTCGTTATGTTTGATTCCTGTCGTCTCGTATCATGTTTGATTTCCTGCCGTCTCTCATTGTGTTTGATTTCTCGTCATCTCTCCCTATACTTGATTTCCCGTCATCCCTCCTTATGTTTGATTTCCCGTCGTCTCTCATTATGTTTGGTTTCCCGTCATCTCTCCTTATGTTTGATTTCCCGTCATTCCTCATTTTATGTTTTACTTCCCGCCACCTCTCATTTCTTTTTATTTCCCATCATCTCCCATTATGTCTGATTTCCCGTCATCTCTCATTTTGCTTGATTTTCCGTCATTTGTCATTATGTTTAATTTCCCGTCATCTCTCATTATGCTTGATTTCCCGTCATCTTTCATTATGTTTGATGTTCCGTCATCTCTCATCATGTTTGACTTTAAATCATCTCTCATCAGGTCTGATTTCCCGTCATCTCTCAATATGTGAGATTTCCCGTCATCTCTCATTATGTGAGATATTCCGTCATCTCACACTATGTAAGATTTCCCGTCATCTCTCAATATGTGAGATTTTCTTTCATCTCTCATTATGTGAGATTTCCCGTCATCTCTCATTATGTGAAATTTCCTGTCATTTCTCATCATGTTTGACTTCAAATCATCTCTCATCAGGTCTGATTTCCCGTCATTTTTCATTATGTGAAATTTCTCGTCGTCTCTCATTATGTTTGAATTTCCACTTCTCTCTCGTTTCATTTCATTCCCTGTTGATGACTACGTTAGTTCTTTTCCTCTCTCTCATTGAGTTTAATTTGGAATTAATTTCCATTCTCTATTAAGTTTTAATTTTGTTCTGACGTTAAATTTGGGAAGGTCAATATTGTCATTAAATGTTTAAATTCGTAGGAGAAATAATCGACTTTTATTCTTGAATAAAACTAATTCACTTCGTTTTTGCACTAGATTAGACTTTGTTATGGAATTTTAGATAACTGTAACCAAGATAAATTACAAACCTTTAACAGTTCCTAGAAAGGCCAATATCCAAATAACACTGATAACTTCCATTATCTGAAAAGGGAAAACGTAAGCCGTTAAATATTTACCTGTCTATTTTGAATCTCTCGTTCAACTTTTTGGTACATCATACGGAAATGAACTATAGATTTTCGTTGCTCTTCTGAGAGTTGTAATAATTAAAGCACCATTTGTTAAATGATTTTTGTTCACCTCTTTAAATATCATTATTGTTCTAATGAAACAATTGTATTAAATATAATAAGAGCATAGTAAATATAGGGTAGCACACTGGTATTGAAGGGATATTTGTCACAATGTGGAGAAGTAAATATCTGTTATTCATGTTAAAATCAAAGATTAAGATTCCACGACGCGAAATGTCTGGCATTTTATTAATAATGGAATTAACACGAAGGGTGCGACTAGTGGAGCAGGAACTTTGTATTTTTCATTTTGGCCATTGTGTTGTCTATTCTTCTTCGATATACAGATTCTGATTACCTCCCTTTGGTATCTTCAAACTCGTCTTAAACATATTTAAAAAAAAAACAAAAATAAGAGAATTCGGTTGTGTTAATAAAAAAGTGTAGTCTTGAATTTTTCAAAAATGTTTGTATTTTTCAAGGTAAGCAACAATACGTGACTAATGTTGTAGAATTTCAGTCGTCAATGATAACATTACTAGCAAGAACTAATACTCTTGTTCTTAACACTACACTTAATAGAATGAAGCTACGTAACAGCTTGGTATGTGAAGCGTGTCCTTATAATGACACGGAATCCCTTCAACACTTCTTACTTGAATGTTCGGCATGAAAAATATAAGAGAACAAAGTTTTCAAGAAATTGTTGTCCATATTCACGTCTTTATGCCAAGTCTGGATTTCACAGAGTTGTCACCCTTACAAAAACTACAATTTTTAATTGGGGACACATGTTATTATTTTAACCAAAAGTGTGGTGATTTCTTTGATCGGATAGGAAAAGTATGTTAAAACGGATGTATGTTTGTCGATCAAGTGTTTTAAATATTGATTGAAATATTTTTAATATTTTACCTAAACTATTATCTATATTTATATTTTAAGATAACATTTAGACGTTTTCTTTAAGTATACAACCGAAGAGACTTTATAACGGTGACTCTATTATAATTAAGATGATATTGCGATATGTACATAATTATATTTTAAGCGCACTGCAGGTCCCTGCATGTGCCCCCGATGTAAAGTGGTAGTTTTGCTAAATAAACATATATATAACGTTATATAAATAAAATATTAAATTGACATTTAATATAATTGATCATTTAGTCAAGACCAGGGGTTAGCGGTTGACCGACATACCAGTACTTAGATTCTGATTGCCCCTTTGGTATCTTCAAACTCTTCTTAATAATATTGTAATGATTGATTGTTGTTTAACGTTAACTGAGTGGTTTTTCATCCGTATTTATGACGTAAATATACAATATACGTACATTTTCGGTAAATATAAAATTTATTTGTACGAGCTTTAGAAACAGGCAGAATAGCGAGCCTTCGGCGAGCTTTTCATGCCTGTTTCGCAGCGAGTACAAATGAATTTTATATTTAACGACAATGTACGTATTTTGTGTTTATCCTGCAATGCCAAAAAAGTCGGAAAACTTGTCAGATTTAGACAAAAAGGACAGAAACAAGCGTCATTCCTCGCCTTTCATAAATGTTTTCAAGGGTGTCTTCTTAGTGGTCCGCGTTACATTAGTACCAGTTTATACTTGTCTGCGCCCTCCGCAGTACATAGCTACAGGGTACAAGGAAAGTTTATTCGTAGGCTGAAAAGTTTATTCGTATAGTACGAAAAGTCTATTCGTCTAGTACGAATAAAGCAAAAATGTATTCGTATAGTATATTTGTACAGCAAATGTACTGATTGCAGGATAAAAAATAAACCAGGCACACTGGTGGCATTGTCACCAGCCTACTGATGGATGTTTTGGTTGAACGTTGCATTCACCTAACACGAAACTTCCAATTACCTCCCGTCTTATGGGAATGCATTTGATGCCTCTCACACAATCAACAGACACCTCTTCCGGAGGGGTTTGTATCTCACAGGATAGGAACTTGGTCATATTTCTATTCCTCGGGGTGGACTCGAGGGACTAATCCTGCATACTGGTTACAACTAACACGGATGAGAGAATAAAACAAAATTAACGAATAAGCTGAGCAAATATTCTAGACATTTGTGCTAAATTATTTTTAAACCCACTGTAAAATCAATAATACTGGAGAGGCCGTCGTGGTCGTGAGCGTATAGTAGTTGGGTTTATGACCAACTATGCAATCAGTGCCTATCACCACCAGCGTTGTGAGTTCGAATTCCGCTCAGGCGAAGTTAACTCACTAAAAATTATGTGATAAAGTTTGTCAGCGACTTGTGGCAGGTCGGTGGTTTTCTCCGGTTTCCTCCACCAATAAAACTGACCGCCACAATATAGCATATTGTCAACCGACCAATCAGCGATGAGCCTACTAAATCTTTCAGTATTAAACCCAGTACACGTAAGGAACTGTTGTCCAATTTGTCAATGTATTTAACTGTCTTGCATATGATTGGTCGGTCAATGAAAGATCAATTATTACACGAGATGACCACAAACGGGATGTTGTTAGATGTTCGAGCATCGTCAAAGAAAAGAAGTCTGAAAAAGCAAAACAAAGCAAAAAACATTTTAACGAACAGAGTCTTTACTAAATTCATTTTTAGAAGCTAGACAAAAGTATGCCGCGTTTACAAATATAAAAGGAAAACAAAACATATATCAAGCTTATAATTTGTGCCATATATTGAAATGTTAGTTTTACTCCTTACGATAAATTTTTACAATTTTATCATTAATTTTGGTTCAGATTAGGATTTGTGGTAACCACAATTGTACGTCGAACCGATATTGTTCAAATTTGTTTTGAACTGAAACAATAAAATCTTCTGAATGATCAACAAGAAACATTCAGTCTTTCTACACTTCTGTATAATACATGTATTCTTCCGTCAATCAGTCTAATTAAGCTGAGAAGTTTGTTTATCTTTTTTCGCGTAAGACAAAAAGATACAACAAATATATAATTTCAATTAGAATGACCATCCATTGTTTGTAGACTTATACTATCTGTATATGTTTGTATTTGTTTTGATTTCAGGTACCAATGCAGAATGCTTGTTGCAGTACAGATAACTGTAACATTTTTTTAATTGGTTGATAAGGAAATAAACCTAAGATTTCAAAAAATCAAAATGTGTTTTACCTTTAAAACAGATTAAATCCTGTTTATTAATCCTTAACAAAATAGAAACTGTCGAACTCTTATGGTCTGTATTTAAACCGTTATTTGAAAGTTACTTAATGCCTATTAAAATTATTGCTTCTTTTGACATTTACTTATTTAATAGATAATTTTAAAATGTATCAATTAAAAATTAGATAAATGGAACTAATTGCTCTTAAAAATGTTACCAAAGATATTTTGTTGCATTACCATTCAATGAAAATCATTTTTAAAAATTTAAAGTCCTACCTGTTTCACATTCATCGTTGCAAATGATTCTAAGAAAATCATTATTCAGAAACTGAGATTCTGTTTTTCACTGTTTAAACTTCCACATCAATTCATGCTCAATTCGAATTTCAATTATTCTCAATGCTCAAATCTGATAAAAGTTTAATTTTAACATATTCTCGGATTAATGGCGACAATAACATTTCCAATGTGTAAACATATAGCAACCAAAAAATAATGAATTATTTGCACTAATACTGCCTAACATCCGAAAGAGTTCCCATTTATATCTGATATTAAGGAAGCGAAAACATGAATAATTTACTTTAGACTCAAGTTTACTTTATTTGTATTGGTGATGTTTAAACTATCGAATTATCTATCATTTGGGGGTTTTTTTCAAATCAAATTCCGGTGCCGTTATCTACGTCAACACAAAATACTACGACGAAATATTGTAATGGCACGAATACGTTAGGTTTGTTTGACAAAAAATCCCCTTAACATGGGAAACAGGACAAAGAGGAGATAACTCATTAAAAATGCCAACTACACCTCAATAAAAACGGATATATCTAAAATAGTGCACACTACGCGTTTCCGGAATAATCTTCATCAGGTTCGCACATAATCAAAAAACTGGAAGAAAATCAAATACTTCAAGTCTTTGGGAGCAGGTAAACCAACGGGTATAATTAAGTGATATTTATACCACGGTGTTCCGAGTTTAACCGTTTATCTCAGAAAACCGTGGGATGACTTGTAACATGAAGCTATATGAAATATCACATCTAGGTCGTTGATTATTGCACGGCTCTCGGCGAATAATAAAACTACAGCCCAGATTTAAAATGGGCAACATCTCGTATCTGCGTGTATTATTTCATAGTTCTTAACTGTTGCTTACATTCTGATATATAAACCATAAAAGATCAACGAAAAAGAATGCATTCATGTAGTTACATTACTGTATACAAACAGAACACCACAATAACAGATCCACCATATTGTATACATAGGTAACATGCCTCACATGATTATGTAAGATATTAGTAAAGAAAAAACAAAATCAAATACACAAACAAAAAATAAAAACAACTAGTATTACTGTGAGCACAGCTCACTAAGATATATCCCCCGCTCCCCACATCTGTCCAACCTATTTCCATAACCAAAACATTACTGATTGTTCTGACCAAAAATGAAAGGGACCCTCCTCTCTTCACCGGTAAGCTGCTGATAAAATTTCAAAACATTCTGAGAAACACTACTCAAGTTATCATACGACATACGGTAAAAATCCTATTTTCCGTCATATCAAGTCCAATAATTCTGGAACGGCAAAAGTGTGAAAATCGTCAAAAATGAAAGGGATCCTCCTCTCTTCACCTGTAAGCTGTTGATAAAATTCCAAAACATTCTGAGAAACACTACTCAAGTTATCATACGACATAGGGTAAAAATCCTATTTTCGTCATATCAAGTCCAATAACTCTGGAACGGCAAAAGTGAAAATCGTCAAAAAAGAAAGGAATCATCCTCTCTTCACCAGTAAACAGCTGATAAAATTTTAAAAGATTCTAAGAAACACAACTCAAGTTATCGTACGTCATATAATTTGTCTATAGACGGACGGACAGACGGACGGACGGACGGAGGGACAGACGGGCAGACGAACGTTCACGATGAAACCAGTATAACTCCTACAACAACGTTGCGGGGGATATAAAAAATGACAAGGACACGATTATCACATGAATCGAACACACATATGATTAACATGCAACGTGCATTTAATTTAAACTCATTTTATTGTCCTTCATATATTCCCTCGGCATCAAAACCATATGAATACATTACATATATTCCCTCGGCATCAAAACCATATGAATACATTACATATATTCCCTCGGCATCAAAACCATATGAATACATTACATATATTCCCTCGGCATCAAAACCATATGAATACATTACATATATTCCCTCGGCATCAAAACCATATGAATACATTACATATATTCCCTCGGCATCAAAACCATATGAATACATTACATATATTCCCTCGGCATCAAAACCATATGAATACATTACATATATTCCCTCGGCATCAAAACCATATGAATACATTACATATATTCCCTCGGCATCAAAACCATATGAATACATTACATATATTCCCTCGGCATCAAAACCATATGAATACATTACATATATTCCCTCGGCATCAAAACCATATGAATACATTACATATATTCCCTCGGCATCAAAACCATATGAATACATTACATATATTCCCTCGGCATCAAAACCATATGAATACATTACATATATTCCCTCGGCATCAAAACCATATGAATACATTACATATATTCCCTCGGCATCAAAACCATATGAATACATTACATATATTCCCTCGGCATCAAAACCATATGAATACATTACATATATTCGAAGTACTATGCCCATTCATATGTTATTCACTAAAAAGTGATCCATTTATATATTAGTTTTATGTGTATGTTTTGTAGATCGTTGTTTGTCCTTTTTCTTTTGGCCATTGTGTTGTCTTCGATTCACGGATTCTGATTATCCTACGGTGGCTGATTAAGGCCATGTGAGAATTATTTTTATTTTGTTCATTATTAATACGAATTAACCGCATTGGTGGCGTAATGGTTAGCGTGCTCGCCTCGAGTGCGGTAGATCGTGGGTTCGAGCCCCGGTCGGGTCAAACCAAAGACTATAACATTGGTATTTGTTGTTTCTCCGCTAACCACACAGCATTAAGGAGAAAGAGCAAAGACTGGTCGGATCAGAATCAGAGTAATGTGTCCGAGTGTAGCGACATGTCTATCCGCGGACTGTTGTTTCAGTGAGCTAGCACTATAAAATCAAACTCAGCGTTTTGGTCTAGAAGAAAGCGGACCTCATCTTCATTTCATTGAAAATGAACTTTTTCTCGCCATGATATAGCTAAAAAATTGCTGAATTGGCGTTAAACAACAATCACTCACTCACTCACTCAATACTGATTAATTATCCCCCTCAACAGAGGCCACCCACCTTATAAGGCCAGATTTCAAATGCACTGAGATAGTAAAATACTAATTAATTATTTTCCTCAAGAGAGGCCACCCATCTTATGAGGCCAGATTTCAAAAGCATTGAGATAGTAAAATACTAATTAATTATCCCCCTAATCTCAGTGCATTTGAAAGCTGGCCTCATGAGATAGGTGGTCTCTCTCGAGTGAGATAATTAATTAGTATTTTACTATCTCAGCGCATTTGAAATCTGGCTTATAAGATAGATGGCTTCTCTCGAGAGGGGTAATTTATTAGTATTTTGCTATCTCAGTGCATTTGAAACATATCGACATAAGATGGGTGGCCTCTCTCGAGGGGGATAATTAATTAGTATTTTGCTATCTCAGTGCATTTGAAACATATCGACATAAGATGGGTGGCCTCTCTCGAGGGGGATAATTAATTAGTATTTTGCTATCTCAGTGCATTTGAAACATATCGACATAAGATGGGTGGCCTCTCTCGAGGGGGATAATTAATTAGTATTTTACTATCTCAGTGCATTTGAAACATATCGACATAAGATGGGTGGCCTCTCTCGAGGGGGATAATTAATTAGTATTTTACTATCTCGGTGCATATTAAATCTGCCCTTATATGATGGGTGACCTCTGTTGAGGGGGATAATTAATTAGTATTAAAAATAATATATTGAGGGAACAATATGATATGTTGTGGGAACAAAATAATATATTGAGGGAACAAGATGATATGTTGTGGAAACAAAATAGTATGTTGTGGGAACAAAATATATTTCTTGTGGGAACAAAATCATATATTGAGGGAACAAGATAATATGTTGTGGGAACAAGATATTATATTGAAGGAACAAAATAAAAAAAATATCGCATGGCCTTAATCAGCCACCGTATTATCCCTTTGGTATATTTAAACTCTTCTTAAATTAATGAAGAAAAACAAACAAACAAACAAACAAACAAACAAACAAACAAACAAACAACCAAAAAGAAGGATTAAATGCGTTACAATTAGACAGTAAAATTTACCAGTTTGTAGAATACGTACAACTAGGAATACATTTTGAGAATGGCAAGAAATTATTAATCTCTTGTATTTATCGTAGTCCAAGTGCTACCACCACCACATGCATAAAAGAACTCAATGAAATAATATTAACAAATAAGGTTAACAACAAAAAATACGACTATCTGTTGTATGTAGGTGGTTTCAATTTTAAATAAATAGACTGGGAGAAAAACAACACAAATATAGGCCTAGAACACCTTGCATCAAAATTCTTAGAATCCGTTAGAGATACATATTTATATCAACACGTAAAACAGGCAACAAGATACAGGGTAGATAATCAACCGAGCTTTTTAGATTTAATCCTCACCAATGAAGAAGAAATGATTGACAATGTCGTACACAATGCTCCATTAGGCAAAAGTGACCATGAAATCTTGGAATTCAATTTTAAACTTGGGAGAAATGAGAACACTAGAAGTAACCAACAATCATTACGCTTCTTCAAAGGAAACTACGACGAGATAAATAGGTTATTAACAAACACCGACTGGAACTTAGAACTGGCCCAAGGAGATATTGATGAACTTTGGAACAGATTTGCCGATAAAATATCAAGTACATATAAAGATAATATATCGGTGAGCAAATCTATGGCAAACAAATTCAATACCCCATGGATGAACGAGGTAACACTGAACTCATTAATTAAGAAACGCAAACTATGGAAACAAAATTAAATACTGTAAAAGTCCATTGAATAAGAGCAATTATGATGAAGCAAAACGATCCGCAAACTACCATGTAAGACAGGCAAAATATGAATATGAACGCTCAATCGCAACAAATATGAAAAAAGACAACAAGATATTCTGGAAATTTATACAATCAAAAACAAAATCCAAAGAAAATATCCCATGCATAATGGATGAAAACGGAGAAGTACAAATGAATAACAAAATAAAAGTGGAACTGCTCAACAAATTTTTCCAGAGTGTACTTACAACTGAAGACACTACTCAGGGCATTCCAATATTTCCATCAAGAACTGATCAAAAACTTGAAACAATAGAATTCGATATCCAAAAAGTACAAGAACACTAGAAAAGTTGAAAGAAACAAAGTCATCGGGACCTAATCAAATGCATCCAAAATTTCTGAAAGAGACCGCCAAAAACATAGCCGAACCACTGACTAAGATATTCCAAAAATCAATAGAAACTAGGAAAATACCAAATACTTGGAAACTAGCAAATGTAAACCCTTTACATAAGAAAGGACCAAAACAGCAGGTGACCAATTATCGCCCAATAAGTTTGACATCCATTATATGTAAATCAATGGAGAAATTTGTTAAAGACAGTCTTATGAACCATATGGAATCAAGCCAATTATTCACCAATGATCAACATGGGTTTAGGAAAGGGAGGTCATGTATAACTCAGCTTATAGAAGCTATGGAGGATTGGACAGAGCATCTCGATAACCACAACTCTGTAGATGCTATATACCTAGATTTCCAAAAGGCATTTGATACTGTGCCCCACCATCGGCTAATTACAAAACTGAAGGGCTATGGAATATCTGGAAATACCCTTGAGTGGATCAAAAACTTCTTATCGGAACGTAAACAAAAAGTGGTGCTTAATGGATCCAACTCGAAATGGACTGATGTCACTAGCGGAATACCCCATGGGAGCGTTCTTGGACCCATACTATTCACAATATACATAAACTATTTGTCTGTCGTAGTACAAAATGTAGCTAAGCTCTTTGCAGACGATACAAAGTTGTATGCTACAGTAAATAATACAAATGATGAAAAGAAACTACAAGAAGATATAGATAGAAAGATTGGCTATTAACTTTCAACAAATCCAAATGCAAACATGTACATTTCGGTCCGCCCAATAATGCTAAATATCAAATGGGAGGTGATATCATCACCCAATCCACAGAAGAGAAAGACCTTGGTATCACTATGGATGAAAAATTAAAATTTCAAATTCACATCAACAATCAAGCAAAAAAGGCCAAACAAAGACTAGGAATGATAAAAAGAAGCTTTACATACATGGACAAGAACATGTTTACCACACTCTATAAAAGTATAGTCCGTCCGCACCTATAGTACGGAAGCAATATATGGTCAGTTATGCATAAAAAGGAAGCCATCCAAATTGAAAATGTTCAAAGACGAGCCACAAAACTGGTCAAAAATATTCAACATCTCAGTTATAGCGACCGATCAAGATATCTAGGATTACCATCTTTACAATACAGGAGATTAAGATCTGACATGGTAGAAACGTTTAGAATTATTAACAATATAGATAAGGTAAATAGCAATAAAATCTTTCCGAAAAATGAGAACACCACCAGAGGCCACAAGCATAAAATCTACAAGAAGCAATGTAGAACTAATATTAGAAAATACAGTTTCTCGCAAAGAGTAGTAGACATGCACTTCACTTGGAATAGTTTGCCCGCGAAAGTAATAGAGTCAAATACAGTAAATGGGTTCAAAAACCAGCTAAATTGGAAAGACCTCGAAATCAAATTCAGGCCAGATATATAAAAACTGGAAGTGACAAATGGATATGACCAATCAAGAAGGGTCGCAGGGGCTAACTAGCCCAAATTTATGACCTCTACAACAGGTAAACCAGTTAAAAAAAAAAAAATCACAGAGATCAATTTGCAACTTAAAATGTTAAAGGAAAAGAAACCTAACACAAGCTATGTGCTTATTTCAAACAATATATGTAACAAAATAGTTTAATCGTTACTATTTTTTTTCGCTATATTTTATTTTTTTACCCGATCTCTTCTGTTAAGAGATTGTTATAGCTCTCTTATCACATGATGTTCGTGCCATTTAGCACTAATACGACGGGTGCCACTATTGAAGCAGAACTACTTATCCTTCTGGATCCCCCATTTTTTTGTGGGGTTCATGTTGCGCAATCTTTAGTTTTCTGTGGGTGTCTTGTAGATCATTGTCTCTTGTCTTTTTACCATTGTATTGTCTGTCCTTCTTTGACTTACGACTTCTGATTACCCGTTTGGTATCTTCAAACTTTTATAAACCTTTCTGTTACATATATTGTTTAAAATAAACATTTATGTTTTGTTTCTACCTCCCTTTAAGGCATAAATCATACTGACATTATAGTTATGTGTCAATGATTTGTAACTACAATGTACATGTACTTTATTGATTATGGATCATAATAAATATCATTATTTTCTGGCGATCAAAACAACATTATTATTGTGTTGGATTATGTGTGCTGGCTATATGTAGGTATTAAACAGAAAGTTTAAACAGCGATGGTCAACAATTCTCCCAATATCAACAAAAACGACCATTCACCTCTCTATCAAATCATTGAACATAAAAATGATCATAACAGATGACATTGGAAATCCAGTTAATGCGAATATAAAATAATGATAATGCGCTGAATATAACGGTACACTGTCTATTCTAATGGTTCCCTGTCTATTCTTAGGATATCAATTTGATCCTAAGTATACTTTGTCTATTTTAACGATACCACGTTGAGTCTAACGGTGATTCTAACAATATCCTGTATATTCTAGCTAGACCACGTTGTTTCTAACGACACCACGTTTATTAAACGATGCACGGTCTATTATAACGATAATATGTCTATTCTAACGATACCGCGCTGATTCTAACGATAGCCTATCTATTCTTACGACACCACGTTGATTCTAACGATACCACGTCTATCAAACGATACACGGTCTATTATAATGATACTCTGTCTATTCTAACGATACTCTGTCGATTCTAAAGATACTCTGTTTATTCTAACGATACTCTGTCTATTCTAACGATACTCTGTCGATTCTAACGATACTCTGTCGATTCTAGCGCTATCCTGTATATTCTAGCTAGACCACGTTGTTTCTAACGATACCACGTTTATTGAACGATACACGTTCTATTCTAACGATAATCTGTCTATTCTAACGATACCGCGATGATTCTAACGATATAATACCCATTCAAATCATACTATATTGATTCTAGCGATAACCTATCTATTCTAGCAACAACACGTTAATTCTAACGATATCACGTCTATTAAACGATACACTGTCTATTCTAACTATGCTATGTTTATTCTAACGATACTATGATGATTCGAACTGTGATTAAATGAGTTATTGAAGTAAACAAACAATGGCAGTAGAAAGTGAAGGCAACCGATTTGCCGCTCTCACAGAGGACTAACCCAAAGAACTTTTGGAAAATGTTGAAGCGGGCGACGCTACGTTATTGCTACTAAATTAAATGTTATATTTTAATGGCATTTTATCATTTTTGTTCAAAATACGAACGGTATTATAGAATTACAAATCACGACTTTTGAATAATATGGTATTGTGTAGCCTTTTTATATCGGTCAATGCATGTGTTGTCGACTCATGAATATACCGGTTATCTCTTTCATCAGGTCTATAAAATATATTATCAGGTACAAATATATATTCATGTTTTTATCATGTTTTAATATTCTGCGTTAGTCATGGATTATTCATGGTTCATTTTAAAACATTTTGATTAGTCCCGACCCACTGTTGTACAGCCTATCAAATCACAAATTTGTTTTTAGATAAAAGGATGTCCTTGCAAATTAAAATGAAAAAAGGAGATGATCGGTAGCAATGACCTATTATGTATCGACGATGGACGTTATATCGACTACTAATATCGTATCTTTAATACTCTGTTCAATATTTCTAACAGAAAATTATTGAAACTACTATATAATACAAATTAGGTACGGATCAAACCCGAAAAAGCGTTTTTCAATTGAATTAACCTCACGGGTGATGAGTGGAGAATATCGAAGCGTGATCAGCCGTGGATTACCTACAATGGTGCATTTAGTATTAATAGATATCCATGTTCTCCTCCACACGTAATAATGATCTGATGTACTCAAATAAAAAATAAACGGAAATAGACATTGACACCAGACCAGACAGAATACATCGGTTAGTTTACAATACAGCATGCTGGTAGCTTATTTTCTATTGATATTTTTACGTTAATTTAGTAAATCAATGCTCTGTAAAGTTTTACACGATTAGATTCATTAATTGTAAATACATTTTACTTAATTTAGATTAAAATGCAAATTTTGCTTTAAAAAATCGAATACTAGTATTGTAGTATGCAATGTTAGCAGATTGGAAACAATATGACGCAAGTATCTTAATCGATTATAACATATACCCAATCAAAAACAGAAAATACCCGTACTATCATAAATGTATAATACACTATCACATCCAAGATAGTAGAAATATACCTCCATATTCTCAAAATGGCAGAATGTAGCCGTATCCCCACACATTTCTGCTGCTCATCTTCTTAGTATTCAGTGATTATGTTTATGTTTGAGTTTTGTTTTACTTGTCTTCATTCAGCGTCTGGTTTATTCTTGATATTACCTTCGATTTATTCTAACCTTATACACAACCATACTCTTATAAAACACGTAACTTCATACATTTGGAACACACATAAATCAGCTCGTTCTAATAGAAAAAACATGTACCGGCATATACTTAGGCCACGGCCACATCCTCTCGACCTTAGAACACATCCATGTTCTCATGCATTTAGAATGTATATCATATCCTCATAGATGCAGAACGCATTCGTATCTTCAGCAACTTAGAATATGCGGCATGCCTTCTCAACCTTAGAACACACCGTACCGTCACCAACTTGAATATATATACGCCATACCATCTAAGCATTAGAACATACTCGTTCTATTATCAGCCTTGACACTTCATACCCTCACAAACATAGAGTTTAGAGCACACCCATGTCTTTTCAAATGTAGAATGCAACTGTATTCCCTTATACTTGTATTACAACCATACCCTTGAACGATAGGAACTCATCTGTGCCATCATACATACCCTCTCAACATCATACAACATCCTTACTCTCACCAACGTAAAACATACACAATACAGTATCAATTTTAGGACACGCATGCATCTCTTCAAACCATGAGATACAACAGAATAGGAACACACTCGAATATACAAAACGTACAACACACACACTCCTCTCATCCCTATAACACACCCATATTCTCAAGATCATAGAATAAGTGTAATACCGACTTAACTTTAGAACACCCCATTTCCTATTCAACTTGAATAGACGCCATATTCTCAAATTATTATTATGGAAAATTATTCAACCAATACTAGGAGAAAGCCAAGTATAGCAAACACTTCAGGAATTCTATGGTCGCCATCATGAATTTATTGGTTCATACAGACTTTAAGCGTTTAACTGATTGTAGACATATTTACAATATGTGAGAGTTTCTGTTTCAGTATTTGGTAAAAGTAGAAGTACTCCTATGTGTTTAATGTTAATATATTGTAATACAAATTGATAGCCTAGTGTGATTACTTAGGTTGTGTGTTGTCCATAAACGTACCGATGTAAAAACGATGTTCATGTCATTCTTAGGGTACACGACGAGTGTAATTAGTGGAGCAGGAGAGACTGGCCCTTTTGTTGTAGCTGGTGTATTACCGGTTTCTATGGTAGCTCGTGCTTTTTGTTTTCATTGTACATTGGTGTTTGTACTGTTGCTTGTTGTTTTTTCGTGTGTTCGAATTGTAGCTTTATTCGAAAATCTCTTGGTGCTTGAATTATCCCTGTTCGTCTCATTATCAATGCACTGGAAAGATTAAGTTGAGCTCTTGGTACCTATGTTTAGATAAATTATCTAAGCTTATGTTTTGGTGCTTGAGTTTAGAAAGGTTATGTTTTAATTATTTATATGTTTTGTATTTGTATTGTTTATTGTATTATGTTTGTATTATATACTTATGTTGCACTCACGGGTGCCGAAGTTTAATTGATAAAGTCTTGAAAATTTTGAAATCTTGTAAGTTTATATTTAAGTACCTGTGTAATAAGTGTAGGCTTTGGTACATGTATGTGGCGATGCTTAATAAGTATAGGTCTTGGTACCTGCATGTGGCGATATTCAATAAGTTTAAGTTTTGGTACCTGTGTGTGGCGATATTCAACAAGTGTAGGCGTTGGTACATACGCTTGGCGATGTTCGACAAGTGTATTCTTTGGTACCTGTGTGTTGCGATATTGGATAAGTACATATATGCCGTGAGATTGCATAAGATAAGGGTTTGGTGTTTGGATAGAGGTAAGGATATTCTTCGGTACCTTTTTGTTTTTGGTCGTGAAAGAAGTATTCGAATCTTAGATTTACTCAAGATTAAATTTCGTACCTGTGCTTAGATAGATTGGAATTCAATTAGTTCCTGTGTTTAGATAGATTGGGATTCAATTGGAATTGCTACCTGTGTTTAGATATATTGAGATTCAATTGGTACCTGTGTTTAGATAGATTGGGATTCAATTGGTACCTGTGTTTAGATAGATTGAGATTCAATTGATACCTGTTTTTGATTAGATAAACTGGGAATCAATTGGTACATGTGTTTAGATAGGTAGGGATTCAATTGGTACCTGTGTTTAGATAGATTGAGATTCAATTGGCACTTGTTATTAGATAGACTGGGAATCAATTGGTACCTGTGTTTAGATAGTTTGGGATTCAATTGGTACCTGTGATTAGATAGACTGGGAATCAATTGGTACCTGTGTTTAGATAGATTGAGATTCAATTGTACCTGTGTTTAGATAGACTTGGAGTCAATTGCTACCTGTGATTAGATAGACTGGGATTCAATAGGTACCTGTGATTATACAGATTGGGATTTAATTAGTACCTGTGATTAGATAGACTGGGATTCAATTGGTACCCGTGTTTAGATAGATTGAGATTCAATTGTACCTGTGTTTAGATAGACTTGGAGTCAATTGCTACCTGAGTTTAGATAGATTGAGATTCAATTGGTACCTGTGTTTAGATAAATTGAGATTCAATTATACCTGTGTTTAGATAGATTGAGATTCAATTGGTACCTCTGTTTAGATAGATTGGGATTCAATTGGTACATGTGATTAGATACATTGAGATTCAATTGGTACCTATGTTTAGATAATTTGAGATTCAATTGGCACCTGTTTTTGATTAGATAAACTGGGAATCAATTGGTACATGTGTTTAGATAGGTAGGGATTCAATTGGTACCTGTGTTTAGATAGATTGAGATTCAATTGGCACTTGTTATTAGATAGACTGGGAATCAATTGGTACCTGTGTTTAGATAGATTGGGAATCAATTGATACCTGTTATTAGATACATTGAGATTCAATTGGTACCTATGTTTGAATAGATTGAGATTCAATTGGCACTTGTGATTAGATAGACTGGGAATCAATTGGTACCTATGTTTAGATAAATTGAGATTCAATTGACACATGTGATTTGATAGACTGGGAATCAATTGTTAAATGTGTTTAGATAGGTTGGGATTCAATTGGTACCTGTGTTTAGATAGATTGAGATTCAATTGACACCTGTGATTAGATAGATTGAGATTCAATTGGTACCTATGATTAGATAGACTGGGAATCAATTGGTACCTGTGATAAGATACATTGAGATTCAATTGGTACCTATGTTTAAATAGATTGAGATTCAATTGGCATCTGTGATTACATATACTTGGAATCAATTGGTACCTGTGTTTAGATAGAATGGGAATCAATTGGTACCTGTGTTTAGATAGATTGAGATTCAATTGCTACCTGTATTTAGATAGATTGTGATTCAATTGCTACCTGTGTTTAGATAGACTGTGATTCAATTGGTACATGTGATTAGATACATTGAGATTCAATTGGTACCTATGTTTAAATAGATTGAGATTCAATTGGCACCTGTGATTAGATAGATTGGGATTCAATTGTTACCCGTGTTTAGATAGATTGGGATTCAATTGGCACCTGTGTTTAGATAGATTGAGATTCAACCGGTACCTGTGTTTAGATAGATTGGGATTCAATTGGTACATGTGATTAGATAGATTGAGATTCAATTGGTACCTATGTTTAGATAATTTGAGATTCAATTGGCACCTGTTTTTGATTAGATAAACTGGGAATCAATTGGTACATGTGTTTAGATAGGTAGGGATTCAATTGGTACCTGTGTTTAGATAGATTGAGATTCAATTGGCACTTGTTATTAGATAGACTGGGAATCAATTGGTACCTGTGTTTAGATAGATTGGGAATCAATTGATACCTGTTATTAGATACATTGAGATTCAATTGGTACCTATGTTTGAATAGATTGAGATTCAATTGGCACTTGTGATTAGATAGACTGGGAATCAATTGGTACCTATGTTTAGATAAATTGAGATTCAATTGACACCTGTGATTTGATAGACTGGGAATCAATTGTTAAATGTGCTTAGATAGGTTGGGATTCAATTGGTACCTGTGTTTAGATAGATTGAGATTCAATTGACACCTGTGATTAGATAGATTGAGATTCAATTGGTACCTATGATTAGATAGACTGGGAATCAATTGGTACCTGTGATAAGATACATTGATATTCAATTGGTACCTATGTTTAAATAGATTGAGATTCAATTGGCATCTGTGATTACATATACTTGGAATCAATTGGTACCTGTGTTTAGATAGAATGGGAATCAATTGGTACCTGTGTTTAGATAGATTGAGATTCAATTGCTACCTGTATTTAGATAGATTGTGATTCAATTGCTACCTGTGTTTAGATAGACTGTGATTCAATTGGTACATGTGATTAGATACATTGAGATTCAATTGGTACCTATGTTTAAATAGATTGAGATTCAATTGGCACCTGTGATTAGATAGATTGGGATTCAATTGTTACCCGTGTTTAGATAGATTGGGATTCAATTGGCACCTGTGTTTAGATAGATTGAGATTCAACCGGTACCTGTGTTTAGATAGATTGAGATTCAATTGGTACCTGTTTGTAGATAGATTGAGATTCAACTGGTACATGTGTTTAGATAGATTGGGAGTCAATTGGTACCTGTGCTTAGATAGACTGGGATCCAAATGGTAGGTATCTGTTGTTAGATACATTGGAATTCAATTGGTACCTGTTTTTCAATATAAGCTTGGGTTTTGATAACATTATTTAAGTAATTGGCGTGACAAGAACAGTTTGCACAAAAGTCAAAATAGGAAATGTTATATAATAGCATAACAAATGAACTCTTCCATTTAATGTATTATCAATTACTTTCACTCTAGATTGAAAAGAACTGATATATTACTTTATTCATTCAGCAAATTGACAATTTTACCAATTTCCAGAGTAATAGTGTTTGATCTTAGGTTATCTAACTAAATACACCGGCCATAACAGAAGTAATTACATTATTATGTAAATTTAATTTAAACAATCACCACTTCAAATGTGATAAAATATGTCTTTTTCTACGTTTAATTGTAATGGGAATTTCATCATGTCAATCAAACGAAATGTTTGGTTGAACTAGATAGAAATCAAACATTACTGCTGTAATTATCTGCAGTGATTAACTCTCTATATTACTAATAAAACACATGCCATTGTAAAATATTAACTTTCAGTATATATGCACACAAATTTGTGCATGATCATCTGGGTGTATACACACAGACATGGTACTTAATGAAAACGGATTTAGATCAGAAATAATTATTACTTCTAGACAACCAATGGTGACATAAAATATTAATCTTAATTTTCTTTTATCTTGATAGTACATGAAAGACAGACAAATTGATTAATTCGCAGAACGATATTGCTACAATTTGCAGATAATGATGAAAAAAAAACGATTTCAAAGTACCTAGGTCAGGAGGGATTTTTGAGAGGAACTATGATCTGGATACAAATCTCAAATAACAGTATAGATACAAAATAAAACAAAACAATTCCAGTTTCCATAGAAATGGGAATGTTCATGAAGGGTTGAAAACTTTTCCCAATATATGACACCCTTGGAAAGTCCTAATTGCCAAAAACCAGAAAAAGGCATCGATTTACAAGTTTTCATTTGCAACACCTGAGTATTGTATACACATGCTGGAACAACATATTGAACACTATGCTAGAGCATAATATAAGGAGCAAACTGGATATATATTCCCATATCAACGAGACAATGTTATAAAACAAATAACGTGTTTCGTCTGCAGCATTGAGACATGTAACATATACGTAATCATTTTACATTTCTCGTATGATAATCACCTTTCTCGACTTATCACCGGTCTGGACTTTTTGTCGTTTGTCGTATGTTAAAAACTTGTTTTTTGCTCTTAATATTTTGTCGTTTGTATTATGCTAAACGCATGTCTTAATTGTACTTAAGATGTTGTCGTTTATCGCATGTTAAACACCTGTCTTTGTTTCGATTTTCGAAATCAATTATCTTTCAATGTACTTATATCTTATCTTCAAAATGAAATGTCTGCACGTTATATTAATATTTTATTTGCCTTTAATACTTTGTGTTACTGAACCAAACGGAAGACATGATGATGACCGCGAACAGGAGAAGAGAGGACCCATGTCTTACGTTGTTAATAGAGGCTGTCCATATTTAACACAGTAAGTGAATATTCCGAATTAGTTTGATGTCCTAATCTGATTAAAACATGTTAAATATGATATTATTCATATAGATATAAAATCATTAGATCTATACTTTCATCGACTCTCTCTGTTTTTTCTTTATAGTCTCTCACCAAACCGACTGGTCATATTCGGCCAGTGGCATTTTCATTGGTTGATCTAATGTTCCCGGGATATAAGGTTAAATCGAGTTGCAGGAAACACTAAAGGGCCGTATCATATTTAACATATTATTTTTTTATTTAAGATTTATTGTCAATTTAAGTCCTTAAATGTCAAATAACGATAGTAAAGAAAGTAATACTTCAGGAATTAGAGTGAAAAATGTTTAAACCACACCTCATTTGGACCAACCTTTGTGTTCGAAATAGACAGGTGTTCGGTTTATGCAGATTAAATCAACAAAGATTTTCTCCATTAGGTTTGTATTTGCAACTTCTGTTTGAACGGGGTTCTGATTTATTCAAGGTTCGGTTTAGATCGGTTGTATTGTATATTACGTAAAAATGCGAATTGAAAGTAATAACCATGAGGAAATGGCGACATAGGAGCGTGAAATATAAATACACTATTCATACGGAACTACAAGAACTACAATCAGACAACAATGAATATGCTTTGAGGGTGTGGTCTGGATTGTAGAGTATCTTTTATTTTCAAATAGAACATGCATCATTATTTGATGTAGGGAAATGTCCGCTGATTTTCTGACTTTCCGATTGATTGTGAGACAATTTGGTGCGATTTGTATGACATCTGTTTTCATGACTGGCAAAACTTTCAAAGAATGTATACAGATTAAACCCCTGTCCATTTATTTTATATGAATACTTTCTAATATTACTATATGATCTTCAATTTTCTAATATTTTCAGCTATGTACGAAATAACTACTTCAGCATTGTTGACAGGATATCAACCACTGCCACGGCAATAACTATAGATAACAACTGGGTCAGCCTGGTTTACAAGACTTTTGTAGAAAACTATGTTCCATTAGAATTGTTCCATGGACTTGTCAAGTGCGGTAAAACATTTGCATTGTATGCTGTGAACCCATCACAGAACATTGTCAAAATGTTTAATGCTAACTTTACAATTATTCCTGGTTTTGGAAAGTAAAATGAAAATTCTGTAAGATGAGCAAACTACAATAAAAGCACATTTGATTTTTTAGCATACAATGGAATTGTGAATCCAACCTGTATCGAGTCACTATAGCGCTATTACCCCCTATGTTAAAGTACATTTTCTAAGCTTTATTGATAAGACGATACACAAAAGTCTTGACTATGTCTGTGGCTTCTCTCGGATGTCTCAATGTTCTCGTAACATCACCCATGGATTTTCCGGCACATCTGTGTATCAGATAAAATATACAGTGGTGTCCGCATACAGTGGAGTCTTCTTCTTGACCTCTAATGGTGTTGTAAGTCCAACTCGTACAATGTTTGTTCATAAAGTTCACGTATGCCCTTAAAAAGGGTGGTCTTCCTGTGGGATCGTAAAATTCTCCTCTAGAATTGGCATCGATGTATAGGGCTACCCAGTGTGTTCCCGGTCGATCGTCCGGGTCCGTGTTCCCTATCAAGGCCGAAGGTACGTTTAATCTTCTGGGTAGTCTGTTTCTGGCGTATACTCCTTTGAAAACGTTTCTGGTACTTGGGTGAGTTTTCAGTACGTGGTCGATCTCTAAGGTGTTCATCTAAGCACTGTAGTCAAACAAGACTTGTCTGTTTCTATCAATTTCAATGACGTTGTCAAATTCTGCATACATGATCACGTTGATGGTAGTTGTAAGGGCTTCTGCGATATGAATCTACACTCTCAAGTTGCCTTGTATTATGAGCTGAAAGGCTCCAACTTCAGACATGTCGGGTGTGAGATCAAATCCAAACAAGGTGTTTCCTTTGGCATAATCTTCTCTCGAAATGGTATTTCCTTCGTCTTGATCCATTTTTCCGGTACTGGTGTAGAGTCCCATATAACTTCGAATGTAGCCATTGTTTTCGAAGTCGGGCTGTAACGGTTTGGTTGGAATCTGTCGTCCGTCAACGTTGAGTGCCACAACATTGATCTTGTAGTGTTTGAAATCGAACGGATTTTTCCCAATAGCGCCGTTCAGTGCATCGCTGTCTACACAGGCAAAGTGTAAAGCCACACCTCTCTTGGTAGGACGGTAGGTCCATTCATCGGCGGGAATAAAGTGCTTTCTGATGTGAACGAAGGGAAACGGTGCCTTGATCGTCACGAAAACGTCGTTTCCGATATGGTATCGCCACTCTACTGGTTCTTTTTCTATGACTCTGGTAAGCAAATCGTCTATGACGTCCGACATGTTGCACAAGGCTTTCCATTGATCCAAATGTAAGCTCACTCCTTCTTTCGTAGGGACTGTGCCATCTTTCCAGAATCGTAAGTCTACTCTCTTGGATCCGTTCCATTCTGTTAACTCCAAGTATATTTTCCTCCCAGGGCTCGTTTGAGCGGCTGAATGTGGACCATCTGGGCTGCCATCTGCAAGATGTCTTCTATTTGTGCGGTATCGGGCGTCTGTGAGCCGTTTTGTGTCGGTGGACTCTGTACGATATCTGCAGTTGGTGGCATCTCTACAATATCAATTATCTGCGGGGTTTTAGGCTGCTGTTCTGTCATCTGAACGCCTCTGGCTCTTTTACCTTTTTGACTTGGCATGTTGCGGGTTCCAGTTAGTAAATGACGCAGAGTTCTAGTTACATCATCTTATATCCAAGATGAATAATAATAACGACGTATCTGATTGGTCGATTTCCTTCGTAACGTCGTATCTGATTGGACAGTCATTCTGTGTTCCGATTGGTCAGTTGTTTATGAAATGGAGATTTCTGATTGGTTCCTTTTCCTCTATTCTGATTGGTGGATGAGCGATCGATTGAAGTATTCGTATTCTGTCCCTTTAAGAACGGCATGGTAAATGTCCCAAAACTTCCATGCATCGGTGGGGTACTGTTGCCCCATTTGACTCGTGAAGGCAAATAACACTAGCACTCGACCCATGTTGATAACACCGTCATTGAACATGGTAGACACAATCCTTCTATACGTCTATACTCTATTGTTGTCCATGTCTGAATGATATCTATTTGCCCTTTTTTTCTGTTTTCATAGGCTTTTGACCACGCCATTGTTTTAAACTTGACGTGGCCGTTGTGTTGTCCCTGTGGGGCTCATACTCTGTACTTTAATGTGAAGTCCTTTGTCCCTGTGGGGCTCATATTCTGTACTTTAATGTGAAGTCCCTGTGGGGCTCATACTGTGTACTTTAATGTGAAGTCCCTGTGGGGCTCATACTGTGTACTTTAATGTGAAGTCCCTGTGGGGCTCATACTCTGTACTTTAATGTGCTGTCCCTGTGGGGTTCGTACTCTGTACTTTAATGTGCTGTCCCTGTGGGGATCATACTCTGTACTTTAATGTGATGTCCCTGTGGGGCTCATACTCTGTACTGTAATGTGCTGTCCTTTGTTGTATGTGTATGTTGTTGTCCTTCGATTTTGATTACCCCTTTGGTATTTTCAAACTCTTCTTTGTATAATAGGCATGATCGGTTTTCAAGATAAGATATGCATCAGATCAAATAATGTCCGTCTAGACACCTCATCTTTGAAATAAGTTTGTCAGTGACTTTGCGTTAGGTCGGTAGTTTCCTCCTATTGAACTGCCGATCCTTTGTTCCATTATATTGCGTTTTGTCCTGTAAGATATGTTCCCCAAATACTAATGTCACTTTTGTCGGAATGTGCCAGAGATACGCCTAGTCGAAATCGGGTCTGTTGGGATTACATTCACCACAATATATAGCTCCCTCTACGTTTTGGTGGGACATGTAACAAGGAATGGTCGTACTCAGATCGGGAATGAGATCCGGTAACACCTTGGCTACGTCCTTCAGTTTATCGGCGCTATTGACCCCTATGATAAACCATTTTTCCCTCCTGATCCTCCTCAAATGACGGCTCTGTACGAGTTTTTGTCGTATTGATTGCGCGTGTTTCACGTTCTAATCACGTTGTCACGTTATGATTTCAGTTTTGATCACGTGTTTTGTGTTCATTTAACTTTTTAATGGCTATTTGTTCGTTTTGTTAACGTTTTTTGTTTACGTTTTTCGTGTTTTGGGTGGCATTTCAGCGCTATTGCGGCGGCGGCGGCTGCTGCTGCTGGCTGCTGCTGGGGGGGTGGTTGCTGCTGCTCGGGGTATATGGCTGCTGGTACTGAGGTGGTGGCTGCTGCTGCTGCTGCTGCTGCTGCTGGTGGTGGTGGTGGTGGTGGTGGAGGGAGGGAGGAAGAGGTCTCTTTGGGTGTAATTATAACTAACACAGAAATCAAGTTTCATAATTTATTGTTCACTTTACATTAAGTTCAAGTTCTGTTTCTCAGTCTCTTTCATTTAATCTTCTCCAGTCACTTTATTGTCCATTGTCCTCAGTTCTGACTCTCTGTCTTCAAATAAAGGTATGGTCTTTTTCAGTTCAATTCGTTGTTAAATTTTATTGTCAATTTTCTTGTTTATTTTTAAATTTTCTTTTCTATTTTTAAATTTTCTTGTTTATTTTTAAATTAATTTGGAGAAAATCTATTCAGTTTCCGCAAGTGGTGGACGATTTGATCAGTCGAGTGAAAGATGGAGAACCCATTGACTGGAGATATCATCTGGGAGAAGACGTCTACGTTATCATCAAAGCACCTCAACTGACAATTCACATCAGGAAGCACTTCGTACCTCATGGAGAATGGACATTGCATCCTACGAAGATAGGAGTGACCCTGAGTCTTTACGAATGGAACTGAAAAAGACCATACCTTTATTTGAAGACAGAGAGTCAAAACTGAGGACAATGGACAATACAGTGACTGGAGAAGATTAAATGAAAGAGACTGAAAAACAGAACTTGAACTTAATGTAAAGTGAACAATAAAATATGAAACTTGATTTCTGTGTTAGTTATAATTACACCCAAAAATACCTCTTCCTCCCTCCCTCCACCACCACCACCACCACCAGCAGCAGCAGCAGCAGCAGCAGCCACCACCTCCGTACCAGCAGCCATATACCCCGAGCAGCAGCAACCACCCCCCCCAGCAGCAGCAGCCAGCAGCAGCAGCCGCCGCCGCCGCAATAGCGCTGAAATGCCACCCAAAACACGAAAAACGTAAACAAAAAACGTTAACAAAACGAACAAATAGCCATTAAAAAGTTAAATGAACACAAAACACGTGATCAAAACTGAAATCATAACGTGACAACGTGATTAGAACGTGAAACACGCGCAATCAATACGACAAAAACTCGTACAGAGCCGTCATTTGAGGAGGATCAAGAGGGAAAAATGGTTTAACATAGGGGTCAATAGCGCTATACGGGCCCGATACACTACTTACGTTTGCCACATACGGAATATCTGTGTGTCACAAATTGCCACGGATATGTTCAGCTTGTCGTAATCACAATACCGTACTTTCCACATTCCTGACTTATCACCGGATATTTTACAAGACTAACACGACGGGTGCCACTAGTGGAGCAGGAAATGCTCCCCCTTCCGGAGAACGCCTCCAATTTTGTGGGGTTTTTGTTGCTCAATATTTAGGTTCCTGTGTAGTATTTAGTAAATCGTTCTTTGTATTTTTGTAAATTTTGTTTTGGCCATTGTATTGTCTGTCCGCCTTCGATTGACAGCTTTAAATGACCTTTTTCATATCTTCAAGCTTTTCTTACAGGCAAAGCAAAGAAAGTGGAAAGTTCCAACAATATTAACGTGTCGTTTATTAAACTTGATCAAAACATGCATTTTTCAATCTAGTTATTTGTTACATGCTATAAATATTAAAATCGTACATGTATATTTATTTTTTTTAATACGGAAACCTACCAACATATATTTTCAACATAATTACTTGACCTAATATAATATTATTATACAGTTATTGTTTATTCTTCTCCAAATGAATAACTTTGGCAATGAAAAGAGAGATTACAAATGTAATAGTTATTAAATATCACCCGAATAAATAACATTAAAGCACGATTTCCTGTATGACATAATAAAGTATTGTAGAATGAGATGAAATTGATGTAATATTATATGATTAAGATAAAACGTTATGTCACTAGTATTTCAATTTAGATAAAGTAGCGGTAATAAACATCAGTGATAACAATATTAATGTATTGCACCAGTAAAGACACAAACCATTAAACGATTTACAACTGACAGCCATGTTTTATGCTTAAACTGTATAGGTGATAAAAGTGTTGAACAAGCTAAAGAATTTACAGACCAAAATGTGTTTTTTAGCATTTGTATTATCACATCGGAAAGAATGAGAGATTACCATACATATTTGCACTGGTGATGACATGATTTATGCTCTCATTTGTTTTTTGCTTCACAACATTTCTGTTCATTTTGACAATAAAGTGTGCTATCAAATTGTTGCAAGGCCAATGGATATGAATTGTACGGTGGCTGAATAAGGCCATGCGAGAATTCTTTTTAAATTCTGTTCCCTCAATATAGTATCTTGTTTCCACAACTTATTATTTTGTTCCCACAAGAAAGATATTTTGTTCTCTCAATATATTATTTTGTTCCCACAACATATCATATTGTTCCTTCAATATATTATTATTAATACTAATTAATTATCCCCCTCAACAAGTCAGATTTCAAATGCCCTGAGATAGTAAAATACTATATAATTATCCCCTCAACAGAGGCCATCCATTTTTAAGGCCAGATTTCAAATGCACTAAGACGGGGGTAATTAATAAGTATTTTATTATCGCAGGGCATTTGAAATCTGGCCTTATAAGATGGGTGGCCTCTGTTGAGGGGGATAATTAATTAGTATTTTACTATCTCAGTGCATTTGAAATCTGGCCTTATAAGATGGGTGGCCTCTCTTGAGGGGGATAATTAATTAGTATTTTACTATCTTAGTGCAATTGAAATCTGGCCTTATAAGATGGATGACCTCTCTTTTAAGGGGGATAATTAATTAGTATTTTACTATCTCAGTGCATTTGAAATCTGGCCTTATAAGATGGGTGGCCTCTGTTGAGGGGGATAATTAATTAGTATTTTACTATCTCAGTGCAATTGAAATCTGGCCTTATAAGATGGGTGGCCTCTGTTGAGAGGGATAATTAATTAGTATTAATATTAATATATTAAGGGAACAAATTAATATGATATGTTTTGGAAACAACATATCTTTCTTGTGGGAACAAAATAATAAGTTGTGGGAACAAGATATTATATTGAGGGAAGAAAATATCAGCCACCGTAGAATTGTGCTCCTCTCATTGCTTTTTTGCTACATTGCTATGAATTTCAATTTATGACTGAACTCTTAAAAACCTCCTAAGCACTTACTTATTTTTATCTTCAATAATAATTGCCGATACTTAGACGATATCTTACTGTAAATAATCCTAATTTACTTACATTTAAAAAATTTGTAAATCAAATTTGTCGCAAGAAGCGTACGTTGAATAAAATTAGATTACACTCGACTCGTGTTAATTGATTTAAATGTAATACACACGTTTACGAGAAAGGAGACGATTGATCTTTCCTTCTAAATGTTGTACTTCTACTTCTACCAATTATTGACGGCCTTTAACAACATTAAGATTATGTCTGAGGTTACACATGACACCGGAAAACGGTTAAAATTATTTACAAATTCCATAGATTTATATTTGATAGAGGAGACAGCAGCATTGAATGCTTCAACCGAGCCAGTTAAAACTATGGGTTGTGACAGCTGGTTCCATTCAGGGGCGGATACAGGATTTCAAGTTAGGGGGGCGCACTTAAAAAAATTGCGCCGAGCGGAGGGAAGCGCGAAAATTGTTGGGGTATTTCGTGTGAAAAATCACGATTTTACGCCAAAAAATCATATTTTTTCTAATTTTAGGGGGGGGGGGGGCACGCGCCGGGTGCGCCTCCCCCTGGATCCGCCCCTGCCATTCAGTTATCATGCGAGGAAAAAACGACTCGTGTTTTCATTGAGACTTATAAGGAGAGATAATGAAATTTCGGTGATTGTTTCAATGGTGGCTTTTAAATCTGTCTTGCTTAGTAATAGATACATTTTGATTCATCATGACAAGTTGAGTGTCTTTATGCCTGTCTTCAAGACTGCACCAGTTCTAACACTAGATGTGTTCGGCTGTCTGTTGGTGACGAACCTTGCTATCCTGTGTGTTGGATCATTTCGGGTTGATCGATTTCGCTTTTATTGTAGATACAATTTTTCTTGTCAAAAATATGGACAATCTGTTGGTAGAACTAGTAGGTTCAACTAGCAATTAAATCAGTACATTTATATCTCATTCCACATCATGTGGATATGTTTCATAGGTTTATAGTCAATATTTAATTCAAACATATTAGTGGCCTATTTATTCTAGTCTCCCACAAAAAACATTAATTTATTCATATTTAATGACTAATTCTTATTAAATCTGTAATAAGTATCAGTTATCTTGTTTTGTACTGGAGAGTAATGGTCATAATATTCAAACTCAAGTAGTCATTTATCTAGGAAAATTCACAGACTCTTTTATTGCATTGTCCATGTTTATGTTCGCATTCAATTTGTAATAGTCTGTGGCCTTTTTGTGTGGAAGAGAATCTGCATAGTTTTGCATTATTCTGTGTGTTTATATGCATTGCCGTCAGTGATCCAAATATCAGGAGGAAGAGGTTTGGGAAGGCAATAACAGGTTTGACCGTTAGGAACAAATTAACAGGTATAACCAAGATACAACTTTGTGTCTGTCCCAGGGCAGGCCTTTGATTCCACCGGCATGTTTGACCGTTAGGAACAAATTAACAGGTATAACCACGATACAACTTTGTGTCTGTCCCAGGGCAGGCCTTTGATTCCACCGGCATGTGTGACCGTTAGGAACAAATTAACAGGTTTAACCACGATACAACTCTGTTTCTGTCCCAGGGCAGGCCTTTGATTCCACCGGCATGTTTGATCGTTAGGAACAAATTAACAGGTTTAACCACGATGCAACTTTGTGTCTGTCCCAGGGCAGGCCTTTGATTCCACCGGCATGTGTGACAGTTAGGAACAAATTAACAGGTTTAACCACGATACAACTCTGTGTCTGTCCCAGGGCAGGCCTTTGATTCCACCGGCATGTTTGATCGTCAGGAACAAATTAACAGGTTTAACAACGATGCAACTTTGTGTCTGTCCAATGGCAGGTCTTTGATTCCACCGGCATGTGTGACCGTTAGGAACAAATTAACAGGTTTAACCACGATACAACTTTGTGTCTGTCCCAGGGCAGGCCTTTGATTCCACCGGCATGTTTGACCGTTAGGAACAAATTAACAGGTATAACCACGATGCAACTTTGTGTCTGTCCCATGGCAGGTCTTTGATTCCACCGGCATGTTTGACCGTTAGGAACAAATTAACAGGTTTAACCACGATACAACTTTGTGTCTGTCCCAGGGCAGGCCTTTGATTCCACCGGCATGTTTGACGTTAGGAACAAATTAACAGGTATAACCACGATACAACTTTGTGTCTGTCCCAGGGCAGGCCTTTGATTCCACCGGCATGTTTGACCGTTAGGAACAAATTAACAGGTATAACCACGATGCAACTTTGTGTCTGTCCCAGGGCAGGTCTTTGATTCCACCGGCATGTTTGACCGTTAGGAACAAATTAACAGGTTTAACCACGATACAACTTTGTGTCTGTCCCAGGGCAGGCCATTGATTCCACCGGCATGTTTGACGTTAGGAACAAATTAACAGGTATAACCACGATACAACTTTGTGTCTGTCCCAGGGCAGGTCTTTGATTCCACCGGCATGTTTTACCGTTAGGAACAAATTAACAGGTTTAACCACGATACAACTTTGTGTCTGTCCCAGGGCAGGCCTTTGATTCCACCAGCATGTTTGACCGTTAGGAACAGATTATCAGGTTTAACCACGATACAACTTTGTGTCTGTCCCAGGGCAGGCCTTTGATTCCACCGGCATGTTTGATCGTTAGGAACAAATTAACAGGTTTAACCACGATGCAACTTTGTGTCTGTCCCAGGGCAGGCCTTTGATTCCACCGGCATGTGTGACAGTTAGGAACAAATTAACAGGTATAACCACGATACAACTCTGTGTCTGTCCCAGGGCAGGCCTTTGATTCCACCGGCATGTTTGATCGTTAGGAACAAATTAACAGGTTTAACAACGATGCAACTTTGTGTCTGTCCCAGGGCAGGCCTTTGATTCCACCGGCATGTTTGACCGTTAGGAACAAATTAACAGGTTTAACCACGATACAACTCTGTTTCTGTCCCAGGGCAGGCATTTGATTCCAGCGGCATGTTTGACCGTTAGGAACAAATTAACAGGTATAACCACGATACAACTTTGTGTCTGTCCCAGGGCAGGCCTTTGATTCCACCGGCATGTTTGACCGTTAGGAACAAATTAACAGGTTTAACCACGATACAACTTTGTATCTGTCCCAGGGCAGGCCTTTGATTCCATCGGCATGTTTGACCGTTAGGAACAAATTAACAGGTTTAACCACGATACAACTCTGTTTCTGTCCCAGGGCAGGCCTTTGATTCCACCGGCATGTTTGACCGTTAGGAACAAATTAACAGGTATAACCACGATGCAACTCTGTTTCTGTCCCAGGGCAGGCCTTTGATTCCACCGGCATGTTTGACCGTTAGGAACAAATTAACAGGTTTAACCACGATACAACTTTGTGTCTGTCCCAGGGCAAGCCTTTGATTCCACCGGCATGTGTGACCGTTAGGAACAAATTAACAGGTTTAACCACGATACAACTCTGTTTCTGTCCCAGAGCAGGCCTTTGATTCCAGCGGCATGTTTGACCGTGAGGAACAAATTAACAGGTTTAACCACGATACAACTTTGTGTCTGTCCCAGGGCAGACCGAACAAATTAACAGGTTTAACAACGATACAATTTTGTGTCTGTCCCAGGGCAGACCTTTCAACGGCATATGTCATGGTCTTTTGTGTATTTTATTACTTGAGGTGTTGTTCGTTTTGTTGGTGGAATTGTTGACGATTACTGTTTAGACTTTCAAATTAACAGGTTTAACCACGATACAACTCTGTGTCTGTCCCAGGGCAGGCCTTTGATTCCACCGGCATGTTTTACCGTTAGGAACAAATTAACAGGTTTAACAACGATACAACTTTGTGTCTGTCCCAGGGCAGGCCTTTGATTCCACCGGCATGTGTGACCGTTAGGAACAAATTAACAGGTTTAACCACGATACAACTCTGTTTCTGTCCCAGGGCAGGCCTTTGATTCCACCGGCATGTTTGATCGTTAGGAACAAATTAACAGGTTTAACCACGATGCAACTTTGTGTCTGTCCCAGGGCAGGCCTTTGATTCCACCGGCATGTGTGACAGTTAGGAACAAATTAACAGGTTTAACCACAATACAACTCTGTGTCTGTCCCAGGGCAGGCCTTTGATTCCACCGGCATGTTTGATCGTTAGGAACAAATTAACAGGTTTAACAACGACGATGCAACTTTGTGTCTGTCCAATGGCAGGTCTTTGATTCCACCGGCATGTGTGACCGTTAGGAACAAATTAACAGGTTTAACCACGATACAACTTTGTGTCTGTCCCAGGGCAGGCCTTTGATTCCACCGGCATGTTTGACCGTTAGGAACAAATTAACAGGTATAACCACGATGCAACTTTGTGTCTGTCCCATGGCAGGTCTTTGATTCCACCGGCATGTTTGACCGTTAGGAACAAATTAACAGGTTTAACCACGATACAACTTTGTGTCTGTCCCAGGTCAGGCCTTTGATTCCACCGGCATGTTTGACGTTAGGAACAAATTAACAGGTATAACCACGATACAACTTTGTGTCTGTCCCAGGGCAGGCCTTTGATTCCACCGGCATGTTTGACCGTTAGGAACAAATTAACAGGTATAACCACGATGCAACTTTGTGTCTGTCCCAGGGCAGGTCTTTGATTCCACCGGCATGTTTGACCGTTAGGAACAAATTAACAGGTTTAACCACGATACAACTTTGTGTCTGTCCCAGGGCAGGCCTTTGATTCCACCGGCATGTTTGACGTTAGGAACAAATTAACAGGTATAACCACGATACAACTTTGTGTCTGTCCCAGGGCAGGTCTTTGATTCCACCGGCATGTTTTACCGTTAGGAACAAATTAACAGGTTTAACCACGATACAACTTTGTGTCTGTCCCAGGGCAGGCCTTTGATTCCACCAGCATGTTTGACCGTTAGGAACAGATTATCAGGTTTAACCACGATACAACTTTGTGTCTGTCCCAGGGCAGGCCTTTGATTCCACCGGCATGTTTGATCGTTAGGAACAAATTAACAGGTTTAACCACGATGCAACTTTGTGTCTGTCCCAGGGCAGGTCTTTGATTCCACCGGCATGTGTGACAGTTAGGAACAAATTAACAGGTATAACCACGATACAACTCTGTGTCTGTCCCAGGGCAGGCCTTTGATTCCACCGGCATGTTTGATCGTTAGGAACAAATTAACAGGTTTAACAACGATGCAACTTTGTGTCTGTCCCAGGGCAGGCCTTTGATTCCACCGGCATGTTTGACCGTTAGGAACAAATTAACAGGTATAACCACGATACAACTCTGTTTCTGTCCCAGGGCAGGCCTTTGATTCCACCGGCATGTTTGACCGTTAGGAACAAATTAACAGGTTTAACAACGATACAACTTTGTGTCTGTCCCAGGGCAGGCCTTTGATTCCACCGACATGTTTGACCGTTAGGAACAAATTAACAGGTTTAATCACGATACAACTTTGTGTCTGTCCCAGGGCAGGCCTTTGATTCCACCGGCATGTTTGACCGTTAGGAACAAATTAACAGGTTTAACCACGATACAACTCTGTTTCTGTCCCAGGGCAGGCATTTGATTCCAGCGGCATGTTTGACCGTTAGGAACAAATTAACAGGTTTAACCACGATACAACTGTGTGTCTGTCCCAGGGCAGGCCGAACAAATTAACAGGTTTAACAACGATACAGCTTTGTGTCTGTCCCAGGGCAGACCTTTCACCGGCATATGTCATGGTCTTTTGTGTATTTTATTACTTGAGGTGTTGTTTGTTTTGTTGGTGGAATTGTTGACGATTACTGTTTAGACTTTCAAATTAACAGATTTAACCACGATACAACTCTGTGTCTGTCCCAGGGCAGGCCTTTGATTCCACCGGCATGTTTGATCGTTAGGAACAAATTAACAGGTTTAACCACGATGCAACTTTGTGTCTGTCCCAAGGCAGGCCTTTGATTCCACCGGCATGTGTGACCGTTAGGAACAAATTAACAGGTTTAACCACGATACAACTTTGTGTCTGTCCCAGGGCAGGCCTTTGATTCCACCGGCATGTTTGACCGTTAGGAACAAATTAACAGGTATAACCACGATCCAACTTTGTGTCTGTCCCATGGCAGGTCTTTGATTCCACAGGCATGTGTGACCGTTAGGAACAAATTAACAGGTTTAACCACGATACAACTTTGTGTCTGTCCCAGGGCAGGCCTTTGATTCCAGCGGCATTTTGACCGTTAGGAACAAATTAACAGGTATAACCACGATACAACTTTGTGTCTGTCCCAGGGCAGGTCTTTGATTCCACCGGCATGTTTTACAGTTAGGAACAAATTAACAGGTTTAACCACGATACAACTTTGTGTCTGTCCCAGGGCAGGCCTTTGATTCCACCGGCATGTTTGACCGTTAGGAACATATTAACAGGTTTAACCACGATACAACTTTGTGTCTGTCCCAGGGCAGGCCTTTGATTCCACCGGCATGTTTGACGTTAGGAACAACTTAACAGATTTAACCACGATACAACTTTGTGTCTGTCCCAGGGCAGGCCTTCGATTCCACCGGCATGTTTGACCGTTAGGAACAAATTAACAGGTTTAACCACGATACAACTTTGTGTCTGTCCCAGGGCAGGCCTTTGATTCCAGCGGCATGTTTGACCGTTAGGAACAAATTAACAGGTATAACCACGATACAACTCTGTTTCTGTCCCAGGGCACGCCTTTGATTCCACCGGCATGTGTGACTGTTAGGAACACATTAACAGGTTTAACCACGATACAACGTTGTGTCTGTCCCAAGGCACGCCTTTGATTCCACCGTCATGTTTGACCGTTAGGAACAAATTAACAGGTTTAACAACGATACAACTTTGTGTCTGTCCCAGGGCAGGCCTTTGATTCCACCGGCATGTTTGACCGTTAGGAACAAATTAACAGGTTTAACCACGATACAACTTTGTGTCTGTCCCAGGGCAGGTCTTTGATTCCACCGGCATGTGTGACAGTTAGGAACAAATTAACAGGTTTAACCACGATACAACTTTGTGTCTGTCCCAGGGCAGGCCTTTGATTCCACCGGCATGTTTGACCGTTAGGAACAAATTAACAGGTATAACCACGATACAACTTTGTGTCTGTCCCAGGGCAGGCCTTTGATTCCACCGGCATGTTTGACCGTTAGGAACAAATTAACAGGTTTAACCACGATACAACTTTGTGTCTGTCCCAGGGCAGGTCTTTGATTCCACCGGCATGTGTGACAGTTAGGAACAAATTAACAGGTTTAACCACGATACAACTTTGTGTCTGTCCCAGGGCAGGCCTCTGATTCCAACGGCATGTTTGACCGTTAGGAACAAATTAACAGGTATAACCACGATGAAACTTTGTGTATGTCCCAGGGCAGGTCTTTGATTCCACCGGCATGTTTGACCGTTAGGAACAAATTAACAGTTTTAACCACGATACAACTTTGTGTCTGTCCCAGGGCAGGCCTTTGATTCCACCGGCATAGTTTGACCGTTAGGAACAAATTAACAGGTATAACCACGATACAACTTTGTGTCTGTCCCAGGGCACGCCTTTGATTCCACCGACATGTTTGACCGTTAGGAACAAATTAACAGGTATAACCACGATACAACTTTGTGTCTGTCCCAGGGCAGGCCTTTGATTCCACCGGCATGTTTGACCGTTAGGAACAAATTAACAGGTTTAACCACGATACAACTTTGTGTCTGTCCCAGGGCAGGCCTTTGATTCCACCGGCATGTTTGACCGTTAGGAACAAATTAACAGGTATAACCACGATGCAACTTTGTGTATGTCCCAGGGCAGGTCTTTGATTCCACCGGCATGTTTGACCGTTAGGAACAAATTAACAGGTTTAACCACGATACAACTTTGTGTCTGTCCCAGGGCAGGCCTTTGATTCCACCGGCATGTTTGACCGTTAGGAACATATTAACAGGTTTAACCACGATACAACATTGTGTCTGTCCCAGGGCAGGCCTTTGATTCCACCGAGATGTTTGACCGTTAGGAACAAATTAACAGGTATAACCACGATACAACTTTGTGTCTGTCCCAGGGCAGGCCTTTGATTCCACCGGCATGTTTGACCGTTAGGAACAAATTAACAGGTTTAACCACGATACAACTTTGTGTCTGTCCCAGGGCAGGTCTTTGATTCCACCGGCATGTGTGACAGTTAGGAACAAATTAACAGGTTTAACCACGATACAACTTTGTGTGTGTCCCAGGGCAGGCCTTTGATTCCAACGGCATGTTTGATCGTTAGGAACAAATTAACAGGTATAACCACGATGAAACTTTGTGTATGTCCCAGGGCAGGTCTTTGATTCCACCGGCATGTTTGACCGTTAGGAACAAATTAACAGGTTTAACCACGATACAACTTTGTGTCTGTCCCAGGGCAGGCCTTTGATTCCACCGGCATAGTTTGACCGTTAGGAATAAATTAACAGGTATAACCACGATACAACTTTGTGTCTGTCCCAGGGCACGCCTTTGATTCCACCGACATGTTTGACCGTTAGGAACATATTAACAGGTATAACCACGATACAACTTTGTGTCTGTCCCAGGGCAGGCCTTTGATTCCACCGGCATGTTTGACCGTTAGGAACAAATTAACAGGTTTAACCACGATACAACTTTGTGTCTGTCCCAGGGCAGGCCTTTGATTCCACCGGCATGTTTAACCGTTAGGAACAAATTAACAGGTATAACCACGATACAACTTTGTGTTTGTCCCAGGGCAGGCCTTTGATTCCACCGGCATGTTTGACCGTTAGGAACAAATTAACAGGTTTAACAACGATACAACTTTGTGTCTGTCCCAGGGCAGGCGTTTGATTCCACCGGTATGTATGACCGTTAGGAACAAATTAACAGGTTTAACCACGATACAACTTTGTGTCTGTCCCAGGGCAGGCCTTTGATTCCACCGGCATGTTTGACCGTTAGGAACAAATTAATAGGTATAACCACGATACAACTCTGTTTCTGTCCCAGGGCAGGCCTTTGATTCCACCGGCATGTTTGACGTTAGGAACAAATTAATAGGTATAACCACGATACAACTCTGTTTCTGTCCCAGGGCAGGCCTTTGATTCCACCGGCATGTTTGACCGTTAGGAACAAATTAACAGGTTTAACCACGATACAACTTTGTGTCTGTCCCAGGGCACGCCTTTGATTCAACCGGCATGTTTGACCGTTAGGAACAAATTAACAGGTATAACCACGATACAAATCTGTTTCTGTCCCAGGGCAGGCCTTTGATTCCACCGGCATGTTTGACCGTTAGGAACAAATTAACAGGTTTAACAACGATACAACTTTGTGTCTGTCCCAGGGCAGGCCTTTGATTCCACCGACATGTTTGACCGTTAGGAACAAATTAACAGATTTAACCACGATACAACTGTGTGTCTGTCCCAGGGCAGGCCTTTGATTCCACCGGCATGTTTGACCGTTAGGAACAAATTAACAGGTTTAACGACGATACAACTCTGTTTCTGTCCCAGGGCAGGCCTTTGATTCCACCGGCATGTTTGACCGTTAGGAACAAATTAACAGCTTTAACAACGATACAACTTTGTGTCTGTCCCAGGGCAGGCCTTTGATTCCACCGGCATGTTTGACCGTTAGGAACAAATTAACAGGTTTAACAACGATACAACTTTGTGTCTGTCCCAGGGCAGGCCTTTGATTCCACCGGCATGTTTGACCGTTAGGAACAAATTAACAGGTTTAACAACGATACAACTTTGTGTCTGTCCCAGGGCAGGTCTTTGATTCCACCGGCTTGTGTGACAGTTAGGAACAAATTAACAGGTTTAACCACGATACAACTTTGTGTCTGTCCCAGGGCAGGCCTTTGATTCCACCGGCATGTTTGACTGTTAGGAACAAATTAATAGGTATAACCACTATGCAACTTTGTGTATGTCCCAGGGCAGGTCTTTGATTCCACCGGCATGTTTGACCGTTAGGAACAAATTAACAGGTTTAACCACGATACAACTTTGTGTCTGTCCCAGGGCAGGCCTTTGATTCCACCGGCATAGTTTGACCGTTAGGAACAAATTAAATGGTATAACCACGATGCAACTTTGTGTTTGTCCCAGGGCAGGTCTTTGATTCCACCGGCATGTTTGACCGTTAGGAACAAATTAACAGGTTTAACCACGATACAACTTTGTGTCTGTCCCAGGGCAGGCCTTTGATTCCACCGGCATGTTTTACCGTTAGGAACAAATTAACAGGTATAACCACGATACAACTTTGTGTCTGTCCCAGGGCAGGCCTTTGATTCCACCGGCATAGTTTGACCGTTAGGAACAAATTAACAGGTTTAACAACGATACAACTTTGTGTCTGTCCCAGGGCAGGCCTTTGATTCCACCGGTATGTATGACCGTTAGGAACAAATTAACAGGTTTAACCACGATACAACTTTGTGTCTGTCCCAGGGCAGGCCTTTGATTCCACCGGCATGTTTGACCGTTAGGAACAAATTAATAGGTATAACCACGATACAACTCTGTTTCTGTCCCAGGGCAGGCCTTTGATTCCACCGGCATGTTTGACGTTAGGAACAAATTAATAGGTATAACCACGATACAACTCTGTTTCTGTCCCAGGGCAGGCGTTTGATTCCACCGGCATGTTTGACCGTTAGGAACAAATTAACAGGTTTAACCACGATACAACTTTGTGTCTGTCCCAGGGCACGCCTTTGATTCAACCGGCATGTTTGACCGTTAGGAACAAATTAACAGGTATAACCACGATACAAATCTGTTTCTGTCCCAGGGCAGGCCTTTGATTCCACCGGCATGTTTGACCGTTAGGAACAAATTAACAGGTTTAACAACGATACAACTTTGTGTCTGTCCCAGGGCAGGCCTTTGATTCCACCGACATGTTTGACCGTTAGGAACAAATTAACAGGTTTAACAACGATACAACTTTGTGTCTGTCCCAGGGTAGGCCTTTGATTCCACCGGCATGTTTGACCGTTAGGAACAAATTAACAGGTTTAACGACGATACAACTCTGTTTCTGTCCCAGGGCAGGCCTTTGATTCCACCGGCATGTTTGACCGTTAGGAACAAATTAACAGGTTTAACCACGATACAACTTTGTGTCTGTCCCAGGGCAGGCCTTTGATTCCACCGGCATGTTTGACCGTTAGGAACAAATTAACAGGTTTAACAACGATACAACTTTGTGTCTGTCCCAGGGCAGGTCTTTGATTCCACCGGCTTGTGTGACAGTTAGGAACAAATTAACAGGTTTAACCACGATACAACTTTGTGTCTGTCCCAGGGCAGGCCTTTGATTCCACCGGCATGCTTGACTGTTAGGAACAAATTAACAGGTATAACCACGATGCAACTTTGTGTATGTCCCAGGGCAGGTCTTTGATTCCACCGGCATGTTTGACCGTTAGGAACAAATTAACAGGTTTAACCACGATACAACTTTGTGTCTGTCCCAGGGCAGGCCTTTGATTCCACCGGCATAGTTTGACCGTTAGGAACAAATTAACAGGTATAACCACGATACAACTTTGTGTCTGTCCCAGGGCAGGCCTTTGATTCCACCGAGATGTTTGACCGTTAGGAACAAATTAACAGGTATAACCACGATACAACTTTGTGTTTGTCCCAGGGCAGGCCTTTGATTCCACCGGCATGTTTGACCGTAAGGAACAAATTAACAGGTTTAACCACGATACAACTTTGTGTCTGTCCCAGGGCACGCCTTTGATTCCACCGACATGTTTGACCGTTAGGAACAAATTAACAGGTATAACCACGATACAACTTTGTGTCTGTCCCAGGGCAGGTCTTTGATTCCACCGGCATGTGTGACAGTTAGGAACAAATTAACAGGTTTAACCACGATACAACTTTGTGTCTGTCCCAGGGCAGGCCTTTGATTCCAACGGCATGTTTGACCGTTAGGAACAAATTAACAGGTATAACCACGATGAAACTTTGTGTATGTCCCAGGGCAGGTCTTTGATTCCACCGGCATGTTTGACCGTTAGGAACAAATTAACAGGTTTAACCACGATACAACTTTGTGTCTGTCCCAGGGCAGGCCTTTGATTCCACCGGCATAGTTTGACCGTCAGGAACAAATTAACAGGTATAACCACGATACAACTTTGTGTCTGTCCCAGGGCACGCCTTTGATTCCACCGACATGTTTGACCGTTAGGAACAAATTAACAGGTATAACCACGATACAACTTTGTGTCTGTCCCAGGGCAGGCCTTTGATTCCACCGGCATGTTTGACCGTAAGGAACAAATTAATAGGTATAACCACGATACAACTCTGTTTCTGTCCCAGGGCAGGCCTTTGATTCCACCGGCATGTTTGACCGTTAGGAACAAATTAACAGGTTTAACCACGATACAACTTTGTGTCTGTCCCAGGGCACGCCTTTGATTCAACCGGCATGTTTTACCGTTAGGAACAAATTAACAGGTATAACCACGATACAAATCTGTTTCTGTCCCAGGGCAGGCCTTTGATTCCACCGGCATGTTTGACCGTTAGGAACAAATTAACAGGTTTAACAACGATACAACTTTGTGTCTGTCCCAGGGCAGGCCTTTGATTCCACCGACATGTTTGACCGTTAGGAACAAATTAACAGGTTTAACCACGATACAACTTTGTGTCTGTCCCAGGGCAGGCCTTTGATTCCAGCGGCATGTGTGACCGTTAGGAACAAATTAACAGGTTTAACAACGATACAACTCTGTTTCTGTCCCAGGGCACGCCTTTGATTCCACCGGCATGTTTGACCGTTAGGAACAAATTAACAGGTTTAACCACGATACAACTTTGTGTCTGTCCCAGGGCAGGCCTTTGATTCCACCGGCATGTTTGACCGTTAGGAACAAATTAACAGGTTTAACCACGATACAACTTTGTGTCTGTCCCAGGGCAGGCCTTTGATTCCACCGGCATGTTTTACCGTTAGGAACAAATTAACAGGTTTAACAACGATACAACTTTGTGTCTGTCCCAGGGCAGGCCTTTGATTCCACCGGCATGTTTGACCGTTAGGAACAAATTAACAGATATAACCACGATACAACTTTGTGTCTGTCCCAGGTCAGGCCTTTGATTCCACCGGCATGTTTGACCGTTAGGAACAAATTAACAGGTTTAACCACGATACAACTTTGTGTCTGTCCCAGGGCAGGTCTTTGATTCCACCGGCATGTGTGACAGTTAGGAACAAATTAACAGGTTTAACCACGATACAACTTTGTGTCTGTCCCAGGGCAGGCCTTTGATTCCACCGGCATGTTTGACCGTTAGGAACAAATTAACAGGTATAACCACGATGCAACTTTGTGTATGTCCCAGGGCAGGTCTTTGATTCCACCGGCATGTTTGACCGTTAGGAACAAATTAACAGGTTTAACCACGATACAACTTTGTGTCTGTCCCAGGGCAGGCCTTTGATTCCACCGGCATAGTTTGACCGTTAGGAACAAATTAACAGGTTTAACCACGATACAACTTTGTGTCTGTCCCAGGGCACGCCTTTGATTCCACCGAGATGTTTGACCGTTAGGAACAAATTAACAGGTATAACCACGATACAACTTTGTGTCTGTCCCAGGGCAGGCCTTTGATTCCACCGGCATGTTTGACCGTTAGGAACAAATTAACAGGTTTAACCACGATACAACTTTGTGTCTGTCCCAGGGCAGGTCTTTGATTCCACCGGCATGTGTGACAGTTAGGAACAAATTAACAGGTTTAACCACGATACAACTTTGTGTCTGTCCCAGGGCAGGCCTTTGATTCCACCGGCATGTTTGACCGTTAGGAACAAATTAACAGGTATAACCACGATGCAACTTTGTGTATGTCCCAGGGCAGGTCTTTGATTCCACCGGCATAGTTTGACCGTTAGGAACAAATTAACAGGTATAACCAAGATACAACTTTGTGTCTGTCCCAGGGCAGGCCTTTGATTCCACCGTCATGTTTGACCGTTAGGAACAAATTAACAGGTTTAACCACGATACAACTTTGTGTCTGTCCCAGGGCAGGCCTTTGATTCCACCGGCATAGTTTGACCGTTAGGAACAAATTAAATGGTATAACCACGATGCAACTTTGTGTTTGTCCCAGGGCAGGTCTTTGATTCCACCGGCATGTTTGACCGTTAGGAACAAATTAACAGGTTTAACCACGATACAACTTTGTGTCTGTCCCAGGGCAGGCCTTTGATTCCACCGGCATGTTTTACCGTTAGGAACAAATTAACAGGTATAACCACGATACACTTTGTGTCTGTCCCAGGGCAGGCCTTTGATTCCACCGGCATGTTTGACCGTTAGGAACAAATTAACAGGTTTAACAACGATACAACTTTGTGTCTGTCCCAGGGCAGGCCTTTGATTCCACCGGCATGTGTGACCGTTAGGAACAAATTAACAGGTCTAACCACGATACAACTTTGTGTCTGTCCCAGGGCAGGCCTTTGATTCCACCGGCATGTTTGACCGTTATGAACAAATTAATAGGTATAACCACGATACAACTCTGTTTCTGTCCCAGGGCAGGCCTTTGATTCCACCGGCATGTTTGACCGTTAGGAACAAATTAACAGGTATAACCACGATACAACTTTGTGTCTGTCCCAAGGCACGCCTTTGATTCCACCGGCATGTTTGACCGTTAGGAACAAATTAATAGGTATAACCACGATACAACTCTGTTTCTGTCCCAGGGCAGGCCTTTGATTCCACCGGCATGTTTGACCGTTAGGAACAAATTAACAGGTTTAATTACGATACAACTTTGTGTCTGTCCCAGGGCACGCCTTTGATTCAACCGGCATGTTTGACCGTTAGGAACAAATTAACAGGTATAACCACGATACAAATCTGTTTCTGTCCCAGGGCAGGCCTTTGATTCCACCGACATGTTTGACCGTTAGGAACAAATTAACAGGTTTAACAACGATACAACTTTGTGTCTGTCCCAGGGCAGGCCTTTGATTCCACCGGCATGTTTGACCGTTAGGAACAAATTAACAGGTTTAACAACGATACAACTCTGTTTCTGTCCCAGGGCAGGCCTTTGATTCCACCGGCATGTTTGACCGTTAGGAACAAATTAACAGGTTTAACAACGATACAACTTTGTGTCTGTCCCAGGGCAGGCCCTTGATTCCACCGGCATGTTTGACCGTTAGGAACAAATTAACAGGTTTAACCACGATACAACTTTGTGTCTGTCCCAGGGCAGGCCTTTGATTCCACCGGCATGTTTGACAGTTAGGAACAAATTAACAGGTTTAACAACGATACAACTCTGTTTCTGTCCCAGGGCAGGCCTTTGATTCCACCGGCATGTTTGACCGTTAGGAACAAATTAACAGGTTTAACAACGATACAACTTTGTGTCTGTCCCAGGGCAGGCCTTTGATTCCACCGGCATGTTTGACCGTTAGGAACAAATTAACAGGTTTAACCTCGATACAACTTTGTGTCTGTCCCAGGGCAGGCCTTTGATTCCACCGGCATGTTTGACCGTTAGGAACAAATTAACAGGTTTAACAACGATACAACTTTGTGTCTGTCCCAGGGCAGGCCTTTGATTCCACCGGCATGTTTGACCGTTAGGAACAAATTAACAGGTATAACCACGATACAACTTTGTGTCTGTCCCAGGTCAGGCCTTTGATTCCACCGGCATGTTTGACCGTTAGGAACAAATTAACAGGTTTAACCACGATACAACTTTGTGTCTGTCCCAGGGCAGGGCTTTTAATTCCACCGGCATGTTTGACCGTTAGGAACAAATTAACAGGTTTAACCACGATACAACTGTGTGTCTGTCCCAGGGCAGGCCGAACAAATTAACAGGTTTAACAACGATACAACTTTGTGTCTGTCCCAGGGCAGACCTTTCACCGGCATATGTCATGGTCTTTTGTGTATTTTATTACTTGAGGTGTTGTTTGTTTTGTTGGTGGAATTGTTGACGATTACTGTTTAGACTTTCAAATTAACAGATTTAACCACGATACAACTCTCTGTCTGTCCCAGGGCAGGCCTTTGATTCCACCGGCATGTTTGATCGTTAGGAACAAATTAACAGGTTTAACCACGATGCAACTTTGTGTCTGTCCCAAGGCAGGCCTTTGATTCCACCGGCATGTGTGACAGTTAGGAACAAATTAACAGGTTTAACAACGATGCAACTTTGTGTCTGTCCCATGGCAGGTCTTTGATTCCACCGGCATGTGTGACCGTTAGGAACAAATTAACAGGTTTAACCACGATACAACTTTGTGTCTGTCCCAGGGCAGGCCTTTGATTCCACCGGCATGTTTGACCGTTAGGAACAAATTAACAGGTATAACCACGATCCAACTTTGTGTCTGTCCCATGGCAGGTCTTTGATTCCACAGGCATGTTTGACCGTTAGGAACAAATTAACAGGTTTAACCACGATACAACTTTGTGTCTGTCCCAGGGCAGGCCTTTGATTCCAGCGGCATTTTGACCGTTAGGAACAAATTAACAGATATAACCACGATACAACTTTGTGTCTGTCCCAGGGCAGGTCTTTGATTCCACCGGCATGTTTTACAGTTAGGAAAAAATTAACAGGTTTAACCACGATACAACTTTGTGTCTGTCCCAGGGCAGGCCTTTGATTCTACCGGCATGTTTGACCGTTAGGAACATATTAACAGGTTTAACCACGATACAACTTTGTGTCTGTCCCAGGGCAGGCCTTTGATTCCACCGGCATGTTTGACGTTAGGAACAACTTAACAGGTTTAACCATGATACAACTTTGTGTCTCTCACAGGGCAGGCCTTCGATTCCACCGGCATGTTTGACCGTTAGGAACAAATTAACAGGTTTAACCACGATACAACTTTGTGTCTGTCCCAGGGCAGGCCTTTGATTCCACCGGCATGTTTGACCGTTAGGAACAAATTAACAGGTATAACCACGATACAACTCTGTTTCTGTCCCAGGGCACGCCTTTGATTCCACCGGCATGTGTGACTGTTAGGAACAAATTAACAGGTTTAACCACGATACAACTTTGTGTCTGTCCCAAGGCACGCCTTTGATTCCACCGTCATGTTTGACCGTTAGGAACAAATTAACAGCTTTAACAACGATACAACTTTGTGTCTGTCCCAGGGCAGGCCTTTGATTCCACCGGCATGTTTGACCGTTAGGAACAAATTAACAGGTATAACCACGATGCAACTTTGTGTATGTCCCAGGGCAGGTCTTTGATTCTACCGGCATGTTTGACCGTTAGGAACAAATTAACAGGTTTAACCACGATACAACTTTGTATCTGTCCCAGGGCAGGCCTTTGATTCCACCGGCATAGTTTGACCGTTAGGAACAAATTAACAGGTATAACCACGATACAACTTTGTGTCTGTCCCAGGGCACGCCTTTGATTCCACCGAGATGTATGACCGTTAGGAACAAATTAACAGGTATAACCACGATACAACTTTGTGTCTGTCCCAGGGCAGGCCTTTGATTCCACCGGCATGTTTGACCGTTAGGAACAAATTAACAGGTTTAACCACGATACAACTTTGTGTCTGTCCCAGGGCAGGTCTTTGATTCCACAGGCATGTGTGACAGTTAGGAACAAATTAACAGGTTTAACCACGATACAACTTTGTGTCTGTCCCAGGGCAGGCCTTTGATTCCACCGGCATGTTTGACCGTTAGGAACAAATTAACAGGTATAACCACGATGCAACTTTGTGTATGTCCCAGGGCAGGTCTTTGATTCCACCGGCATGTTTGACCGTTAGGAACAAATTAACAGGTTTAACCACGATACAACTTTGTGTCTGTCCCAGGGCACGCCTTTGATTCCACCGAGATGTATGACCGTTAGGAACAAATTAACAGGTATAACCACGATACAACTTTGTGTCTGTCCCAGGGCAGGCCTTTGATTCCACCGGCATGTTTGACCGTTAGGAACAAATTAACAGGTTTAACCACGATACAACTTTGTGTCTGTCCCAGGGCAGGTCTTTGATTCCACAGGCATGTGTGACAGTTAGGAACAAATTAACAGGTTTAACCACGATACAACTTTGTGTCTGTCCCAGGGCAGGCCTTTGATTCCACCGGCATGTTTGACCGTTAGGAACAAATTAACAGGTATAACCACGATGCAACTTTGTGTATGTCCCAGGGCAGGCCTTTGATTCCGCCGGCATAGTTTGACCGTTAGGAACAAATTAACAGGTATAACCACGATACAACTTTGTGTCTGTCCCAGGGCACGACTTTGATTCCACCGACATGTTTGACCGTTAGGAACAAATTAACAGGTATAACCACGATACAACTTTGTGTCTGTCCCAGGGCAGGCCTTTGATTCCACCGGCATAGTTTGACCGTTAGGAACAAATTAACAGGTTTAACCACGATACAACTTTGTGTCTGTCCCAGGGCAGGCCTTTGATTCCACCGGCATGTTTGACCGTTAGGAACAAATTAACAGGTATAACCACGATGCAACTTTGTGTATGTCCCAGGGCAGGTCTTTGATTCCACCGGCATGTTTGACCGTTAGGAACAAATTAACAGGTTTAACCACGATACAACTTTGTGTCTGTCCCAGGGCAGGCCTTTGATTCCACCGGCATGTTTTACCGTTAGGAACAAATTAACAGGTATAACCACGATACAACTTTGTGTCTGTCCCAGGGCAGGCCTTTGATTCCACCGGCATGTTTGACCGTTAGGAACAAATTAACAGGATTAACAAAGATACAACTTTGTGTCTGTCCCAGGGCAGGCCTTTGATTCCACCGGTATGTGTGACCGTTAGGAACAAATTAACAGGTTTAACCACGATACAACTTTGTGTCTGTCCCAGGGCAGGCCTTTGATTCCACCGGCATGTTTGACCGTTAGGAACAAATTAATAGGTATAACCACGATACAACTCTGTTTCTGTCCCAGGGCAGGCCTTTGATTCCACCGGCATGTTTGACCGTTAGGAACAAATTAACAGGTATAACCACGATGCAACTTTGTGTCTGTCCCAGGGCAGGCCTTTGATTCCACCGGCATGTTTGACCGTCAGGAACAAATTAACAGGTTTAACAACGATACAACTTTGTGTCTGTCCCAAGGCACGCCTTTGATTCCACCGGCATGTGTGACCGTTAGGAACAAATTAACAGGTTTAATCACGATACAACTTTGTGTCTGTCCCAGGGCAAGCCTTTGATTCCACCGGCATGTTTGACCGTTAGGAACAAATTAATAGGTATAACCACGATACAACTCTGTTTCTGTCCCAGGGCAGGCCTTTGATTCCACCGGCATGTTTGACCGTTAGGAACAAATTAACAGGTTTAACCACGATACAACTTTGTGTCTGTCCCAGGGCACGCCTTTGATTCAACCGGCATGTTTGACCGTTAGGAATAAATTAACAGGTATAACCACGATACAAATCTGTTTCTGTCCCAGGGCAGGCCTTTGATTCCACCGGCATGTTTGACCGTTAGGAACAAATTAACAGGTTTAACAACGATACAACTTTGTGTCTGTCCCAGGGCACGCCTTTGATTCCACCGACATGTTTTACCGTTAGGAACAAATTAACAGGTTTAACCACGATACAACTTTGTGTCTGTCCCAGGGCAGGCCTTTGATTCCACCGGCATGTTTGACCGTTAGGAACAAATTAACAGGTTTAACAACGATACAACTCTGTTTCTGTCCCAGGGCAGGCCTTTGATTCCACCGGCATGTTTGACCGTTAGGAACAAATTAACAGGTTTAACAACGATACAACTTTGTGTCTGTCCCAGGGCAGGCCTTTGATTCCACCGGCATGTTTGACCGTTAGGAACAAATTAACAGGTTTAACCACGATACAACTTTGTGTCTGTCCCAGGGTAGGCCTTTGATTCCACCGGCATGTTTTACCGTTAGGAACAAATTAACAGGTTTAACAACGATACAACTTTGTGTCTGTCCCAGGGCAGGCCTTTGATTCCACCGGCATGTTTGACCGTTAGGAACAAATTAACAGGTTTAACCACGATACAACTTTGTGTCTGTCCCATGGCAGGTCTTTGATTCCACCGGCATGTGTGACCCTAAGGAACAAATTAACAGGTTTAACCACGATACAACTTTGTGTCTGTCCCAGGGCAGGCCTTTGATTCCACCGGCATGTTTGACCGTTATGAACAAATTAACAGGTATAACCACGATCCAACTTTGTGTCTGTCCCATGGCAGGTCTTTGATTCCACAGGCATGTGTGACCGTTAGGAACAAATCAACAGGTTTAACCACGATACAACTTTGTGTCTGTCCCAGGGCAGGCCTTTGATTCCAGCGGCATTTTGACCGTTAGGAACAAATTAACAGGTATAAACACGATACAACTTTGTGTCTGTCCCAGGGCAGGTCTTTGATTCCACCGGCATGTTTGACCGTTAGGAACAAATTAACAGGTTTAACCACGATACAACTTTGTGTCTGTCCCAGGGTAGGCCTTTGATTCCACCGGCATGTTTTACCGTTAGGAACAAATTAACAGGTTTAACAACGATACAACTTTGTGTCTGTCCCAGGGCAGGCCTTTGATTCCACCGGCATGTTTGACCGTTAGGAACAAATTAACAGGTTTAACCACGATACAACTTTGTGTCTGTCCCAGGGCAGGCCTTTGATTCCACCGGCATGTTTGACCGTTATGAACAAATTAACAGGTATAACCACGATCCAACTTTGTGTCTGTCCCAGGGCAGGCCTTTGATTCCACCGGCATGTTTGACCGTTAGGAACATATTAACAGGTTTAACCACGATACAACTTTGTGTCTGTCCCAGGTCAGGCCTTTGATTCCACCGGCATGTTTGACGTTAGGAACAACTTAACAGGTTTAACCACGATACAACTTTGTGTCTGTCCCAGGGCAGGCCTTTGATTCCACCGGCATGTTTGACCGTTAGGAACAAATTAACAGGTATAACCACGATGCAACTTTGTGTATGTCCCAGGGCAGGTCTTTGATTCCACCGGCATGTTTGACCGTTAGGAACAAATTAACAGGTTTAACCACGATACAACTTTGTGTCTGTCCCAGGGCAGGCCTTTGATTCCACCGGCATGTTTTACCGTTAGGAACAAATTAACAGGTATAACCACGATACAACTTTGTGTCTGTCCCAGGGCAGGCCTTTGATTCCACCGGCATGTTTGACCGTTAGGAACAAATTAACAGGATTAACAAAGATACAACTTTGTGTCTGTCCCAGGGCAGGCCTTTGATTCCACCGGTATGTGTGACCGTTAGGAACAAATTAACAGGTTTAACCACGATACAACTTTGTGTCTGTCCCATGGCAGGTCTTTGATTCCACCGGCATGTTTGACCGTTAGGAACAAATTAACAGGTTTAACCACGATACAACTTTGTGTCTGTCCCAGGGTAGGCCTTTGATTCCACCGGCATGTTTTACCGTTAGGAACAAATTAACAGGTTTAACAACGATACAACTTTGTGTCTGTCCCAGGGCAGGCCTTTGATTCCACCGGCATGTTTGACCGTTAGGAACAAATTAACAGGTTTAACCACGATACAACTTTGTGTCTGTCCCAGGGCAGGCCTTTGATTCCACCGGCATGTTTGACCGTTATGAACAAATTAACAGGTATAACCACGATCCAACTTTGTGTCTGTCCCATGGCAGGCCTTTGATTCCACCGGCATGTTTGACCGTTAGGAACATATTAACAGGTTTAACCACGATACAACTTTGTGTCTGTCCCAGGGCAGGCCTTTGATTCCACCGGCATGTTTGACGTTAGGAACAACTTAACAGGTTTAACCACGATACAACTTTGTGTCTGTCCCAGGGCAGGCCTTTGATTCCACCGGCATGTTTGACCGTTAGGAACAAATTAACAGGTATAACCACGATGCAACTTTGTGTATGTCCCAGGGCAGGTCTTTGATTCCACCGGCATGTTTGACCGTTAGGAACAAATTAACAGGTTTAACCACGATACAACTTTGTGTCTGTCCCAGGGCAGGCCTTTGATTCCACCGGCATGTTTTACCGTTAGGAACAAATTAACAGGTATAACCACGATACAACTTTGTGTCTGTCCCAGGGCAGGCCTTTGATTCCACCGGCATGTTTGACCGTTAGGAACAAATTAACAGGATTAACAAAGATACAACTTTGTGTCTGTCCCAGGGCAGGCCTTTGATTCCACCGGTATGTGTGACCGTCAGGAACAAATTAACAGGTTTAACCACGATACAACTTTGTGTCTGTCCCATGGCAGGTCTTTGATTCCACCGGCATGTGTGACCCTAAGGAACAAATTTACAGGTTTAACCACGATACAACTTTGTGTCTGTCCCAGGGCAGGCCTTTGATTCCACCGGCATGTTTGACCGTTATGAACAAATTAACAGGTATAACCACGATCCAACTTTGTGTCTGTCCCATGGCAGGCCTTTGATTCCACCGGCATGTTTGACCGTTAGGAACATATTAACAGGTTTAACCACGATACAACTTTGTGTCTGTCCCAGGGCAGGCCTTTGATTCCACCGGCATGTTTGACGTTAGGAACAACTTAACAGGTTTAACCACGATACAACTTTGTGTCTGTCCCAGGGCAGGCCTTTGATTCCACCGGCATGTTTGACCGTTAGGAACAAATTAACAGGTATAACCACGATGCAACTTTGTGTATGTCCCAGGGCAGGTCTTTGATTCCACCGGCATGTTTGACCGTTAGGAACAAATTAACAGGTTTAACCACGATACAACTTTGTGTCTGTCCCAGGGCAGGCCTTTGATTCCACCGGCATGTTTGACCGTTAGGAACAAATTAACAGGTATAACCACGATACAACTTTGTGTCTGTCCCAGGGCAGGCCTTTGATTCCACCGGCATGTTTGACCGTTAGGAACAAATTAACAGGATTAACAAAGATACAACTTTGTGTCTGTCCCAGGGCAGGCCTTTGATTCCACCGGTATGTGTGACCGTTAGGAACAAATTAACAGGTTTAACCACGATACAACTTTGTGTCTGTCCCAGGGCAGGCCTTTGATTCCACCGGCATGTTTGACCGTTAGGAACAAATTAATAGGTATAACCACGATACAACTCTGTTTCTGTCCCAGGGCAGGCCTTTGATTCCACCGGCATGTTTGACCGTTAGGAACAAATTAACAGGTATAACCACGATGCAACTTTGTGTCTGTCCCAGGGCAGGCCTTTGATTCCACCGGCATGTTTGACCGTCAGGAACAAATTAACAGGTTTAACAACGATACAACTTTGTGTCTGTCCCAGGGCACGCCTTTGATTCCACCGGCATGTGTGACCGTTAGGAACAAATTAACAGGTTTAATCACGATACAACTTTGTGTCTGTCCCAGGGCAAGCCTTTGATTCCACCGGCATGTTTGACCGTTAGGAACAAATTAATAGGTATAACCACGATACAACTCTGTTTCTGTCCCAGGGCAGGCCTTTGATTCCACCGGCATGTTTGACAGTTAGGAACAAATTAACAGGTTTAACCACGATACAACTTTGTGTCTGTCCCAGGGCACGCCTTTGATTCAACCGGCATGTTTGACCGTTAGGAATAAATTAACAGGTATAACCACGATACAAATCTGTTTCTGTCCCAGGGCAGGCCTTTGATTCCACCGGCATGTTTGACCGTTAGGAACAAATTAACAGGTTTAACAACGATACAACTTTGTGTCTGTCCCAGGGCACGCCTTTGATTCCACCGACATGTTTTACCGTTAGGAACAAATTAACAGGTTTAACCACGATACAACTTTGTGTCTGTCCCAGGGCAGGCCTTTGATTCCACCGGCATGTTTGACCGTTAGGAACAAATTAACAGGTTTAACAACGATACAACTCTGTTTCTGTCCCAGGGCAGGCCTTTGATTCCACCGGCATGTTTGACCGTTAGGAACAAATTAACAGGTTTAACAACGATACAACTTTGTGTCTGTCCCAGGGCAGGCCTTTGATTCCACCGGCATGTTTGACCGTTAGGAACAAATTAACAGGTTTAACCACGATACAACTTTGTGTCTGTCCCAGGGTAGGCCTTTGATTCCACCGGCATGTTTTACCGTTAGGAACAAATTAACAGGTTTAACAACGATACAACTTTGTGTCTGTCCCAGGGCAGGCCTTTGATTCCACCGGCATGTTTGACCGTTAGGAACAAATTAACAGGTTTAACCACGATACAACTTTGTGTCTGTCCCAGGGCAGGCCTTTGATTCCACCGGCATGTTTGACCGTTATGAACAAATTAACAGGTATAACCACGATCCAACTTTGTGTCTGTCCCAGGGCAGGCCTTTGATTCCACCGGCATGTTTGACCGTTAGGAACATATTAACAGGTTTAACCACGATACAACTTTGTGTCTGTCCCAGGTCAGGCCTTTGATTCCACCGGCATGTTTGACGTTAGGAACAACTTAACAGGTTTAACCACGATACAACTTTGTGTCTGTCCCAGGGCAGGCCTTTGATTCCACCGGCATGTTTGACCGTTAGGAACAAATTAACAGGTATAACCACGATGCAACTTTGTGTATGTCCCAGGGCAGGTCTTTGATTCCACCGGCATGTTTGACCGTTAGGAACAAATTAACAGGTTTAACCACGATACAACTTTGTGTCTGTCCCAGGGCAGGCCTTTGATTCCACCGGCATGTTTTACCGTTAGGAACAAATTAACAGGTATAACCACGATACAACTTTGTGTCTGTCCCAGGGCAGGCCTTTGATTCCACCGGCATGTTTGACCGTTAGGAACAAATTAACAGGATTAACAAAGATACAACTTTGTGTCTGTCCCAGGGCAGGCCTTTGATTCCACCGGTATGTGTGACCGTTAGGAACAAATTAACAGGTTTAACCACGATACAACTTTGTGTCTGTCCCATGGCAGGTCTTTGATTCCACCGGCATGTTTGACCGTTAGGAACAAATTAACAGGTTTAACCACGATACAACTTTGTGTCTGTCCCAGGGTAGGCCTTTGATTCCACCGGCATGTTTTACCGTTAGGAACAAATTAACAGGTTTAACAACGATACAACTTTGTGTCTGTCCCAGGGCAGGCCTTTGATTCCACCGGCATGTTTGACCGTTAGGAACAAATTAACAGGTTTAACCACGATACAACTTTGTGTCTGTCCCAGGGCAGGCCTTTGATTCCACCGGCATGTTTGACCGTTATGAACAAATTAACAGGTATAACCACGATCCAACTTTGTGTCTGTCCCATGGCAGGCCTTTGATTCCACCGGCATGTTTGACCGTTAGGAACATATTAACAGGTTTAACCACGATACAACTTTGTGTCTGTCCCAGGGCAGGCCTTTGATTCCACCGGCATGTTTGACGTTAGGAACAACTTAACAGGTTTAACCACGATACAACTTTGTGTCTGTCCCAGGGCAGGCCTTTGATTCCACCGGCATGTTTGACCGTTAGGAACAAATTAACAGGTATAACCACGATGCAACTTTGTGTATGTCCCAGGGCAGGTCTTTGATTCCACCGGCATGTTTGACCGTTAGGAACAAATTAACAGGTTTAACCACGATACAACTTTGTGTCTGTCCCAGGGCAGGCCTTTGATTCCACCGGCATGTTTTACCGTTAGGAACAAATTAACAGGTATAACCACGATACAACTTTGTGTCTGTCCCAGGGCAGGCCTTTGATTCCACCGGCATGTTTGACCGTTAGGAACAAATTAACAGGATTAACAAAGATACAACTTTGTGTCTGTCCCAGGGCAGGCCTTTGATTCCACCGGTATGTGTGACCGTCAGGAACAAATTAACAGGTTTAACCACGATACAACTTTGTGTCTGTCCCATGGCAGGTCTTTGATTCCACCGGCATGTGTGACCCTAAGGAACAAATTTACAGGTTTAACCACGATACAACTTTGTGTCTGTCCCAGGGCAGGCCTTTGATTCCACCGGCATGTTTGACCGTTATGAACAAATTAACAGGTATAACCACGATCCAACTTTGTGTCTGTCCCATGGCAGGCCTTTGATTCCACCGGCATGTTTGACCGTTAGGAACATATTAACAGGTTTAACCACGATACAACTTTGTGTCTGTCCCAGGGCAGGCCTTTGATTCCACCGGCATGTTTGACGTTAGGAACAACTTAACAGGTTTAACCACGATACAACTTTGTGTCTGTCCCAGGGCAGGCCTTTGATTCCACCGGCATGTTTGACCGTTAGGAACAAATTAACAGGTATAACCACGATGCAACTTTGTGTATGTCCCAGGGCAGGTCTTTGATTCCACCGGCATGTTTGACCGTTAGGAACAAATTAACAGGTTTAACCACGATACAACTTTGTGTCTGTCCCAGGGCAGGCCTTTGATTCCACCGGCATGTTTTACCGTTAGGAACAAATTAACAGGTATAACCACGATACAACTTTGTGTCTGTCCCAGGGCAGGCCTTTGATTCCACCGGCATGTTTGACCGTTAGGAACAAATTAACAGGATTAACAAAGATACAACTTTGTGTCTGTCCCAGGGCAGGCCTTTGATTCCACCGGTATGTGTGACCGTTAGGAACAAATTAACAGGTTTAACCACGATACAACTTTGTGTCTGTCCCAGGGCAGGCCTTTGATTCCACCGGCATGTTTGACCGTTAGGAACAAATTAATAGGTATAACCACGATACAACTCTGTTTCTGTCCCAGGGCAGGCCTTTGATTCCACCGGCATGTTTGACCGTTAGGAACAAATTAACAGGTATAACCACGATGCAACTTTGTGTCTGTCCCAGGGCAGGCCTTTGATTCCACCGGCATGTTTGACCGTCAGGAACAAATTAACAGGTTTAACAACGATACAACTTTGTGTCTGTCCCAGGGCACGCCTTTGATTCCACCGGCATGTGTGACCGTTAGGAACAAATTAACAGGTTTAATCACGATACAACTTTGTGTCTGTCCCAGGGCAAGCCTTTGATTCCACCGGCATGTTTGACCGTTAGGAACAAATTAATAGGTATAACCACGATACAACTCTGTTTCTGTCCCAGGGCAGGCCTTTGATTCCACCGGCATGTTTGACAGTTAGGAACAAATTAACAGGTTTAACCACGATACAACTTTGTGTCTGTCCCAGGGCACGCCTTTGATTCAACCGGCATGTTTGACCGTTAGGAATAAATTAACAGGTATAACCACGATACAAATCTGTTTCTGTCCCAGGGCAGGCCTTTGATTCCACCGGCATGTTTGACCGTTAGGAACAAATTAACAGGTTTAACAACGATACAACTTTGTGTCTGTCCCAGGGCACGCCTTTGATTCCACCGACATGTTTTACCGTTAGGAACAAATTAACAGGTTTAACCACGATACAACTTTGTGTCTGTCCCAGGGCAGGCCTTTGATTCCACCGGCATGTTTGACCGTTAGGAACAAATTAACAGGTTTAACAACGATACAACTCTGTTTCTGTCCCAGGGCAGGCCTTTGATTCCACCGGCATGTTTGACCGTTAGGAACAAATTAACAGGTTTAACAACGATACAACTTTGTGTCTGTCCCAGGGCAGGCCTTTGATTCCACCGGCATGTTTGACCGTTAGGAACAAATTAACAGGTTTAACCACGATACAACTTTGTGTCTGTCCCAGGGTAGGCCTTTGATTCCACCGGCATGTTTTACCGTTAGGAACAAATTAACAGGTTTAACAACGATACAACTTTGTGTCTGTCCCAGGGCAGGCCTTTGATTCCACCGGCATGTTTGACCGTTAGGAACAAATTAACAGGTTTAACCACGATACAACTTTGTGTCTGTCCCATGGCAGGTCTTTGATTCCACCGGCATGTGTGACCCTAAGGAACAAATTAACAGGTTTAACCACGATACAACTTTGTGTCTGTCCCAGGGCAGGCCTTTGATTCCACCGGCATGTTTGACCGTTATGAACAAATTAACAGGTATAACCACGATCCAACTTTGTGTCTGTCCCATGGCAGGTCTTTGATTCCACAGGCATGTGTGACCGTTAGGAACAAATCAACAGGTTTAACCACGATACAACTTTGTGTCTGTCCCAGGGCAGGCCTTTGATTCCAGCGGCATTTTGACCGTTAGGAACAAATTAACAGGTATAAACACGATACAACTTTGTGTCTGTCCCAGGGCAGGTCTTTGATTCCACCGGCATGTTTTACAGTTAGGAAAAAATTAACAGGTTTAACCACGATACAACTTTGTGTCTGTCCCAGGGCAGGCCTTTGATTCCACCGGCATGTTTGACCGTTAGGAACATATTAACAGGTTTAACCACGATACAACTTTGTGTCTGTCCCAGGGCAGGCCTTTGATTCCACCGGCATGTTTGACGTTAGGAACAACTTAACAGGTTTAACAACGATACAACTTTGTATCTGTCCCAGGGCAGGCCTTCGATTCCACTGGCATGTTTGACCGTTAGGAACAAATTAACAGGTTTAACCACGATACAACTTTGTGTCTGTCCCAGGGCAGGCCTTTGATTCCAGCGGCATGTTTGACCGTTAGGAACAAATTAACAGGTATAACCACGATACAACTCTGTTTCTGTCCCAGGGCACGCCTTTGATTCCACCGGCATGTGTGACTGTTAGGAACAAATTAACAGGTTTAACCACGATACAACTTTGTGTCTGTCCCAAGGCACGCCTTTGATTCCACCGTCATGTTTGACCGTTATGAACAAATTAACAGGTTTAACCACGATACAACTTTGTGTCTGTCCCAGGGCAGGCCTTTGATTCCACCGGCATGTTTGACCGTTAGGAACAAATTAACAGGTTTAACCACGATACAACTTTGTGTCTGTCCCAGGGCAGGTCTTTGATTCCACAGGCATGTGTGACAGTTAGGAACAAATTAACAGGTTTAACCACGATACAACTTTGTGTCTGTCCCAGGGCAGGCCTTTGATTCCACCGGCATGTCTGACCGTTAGGAACAAATTAACAGGTATAACCACGATGCAACTTTGTGTATGTCCCAGGGCAGGTCTTTGATTCCACCGGCATGTTTGACCGTTAGGAACAAATTAACAGGTTTAACCACGATACAACTTTGTGTCTGTCCCAGGGCAGGCCTCTGATTCCACCAGCATAGTTTGACCGTTAGGAACAAATTAACAGGTATAACCACGATACAACTTTGTTTCTGTCCCAGGGCACGCCTTTGATTCCACCGAGATGTTTGACCGTTAGGAACAAATTAACAGGTATAACCACGATACAACTTTGTGTCTGTCCCAGGGCAGGCCTTTGATTCCACCGGCATGTTTGACCGTTAGGAACAAATTAACAGGTTTAACCACGATACACCTTTGTGTCTGTCCCAGGGCAGGTCTTTGATTCCACCGGCATGTGTGACAGTTAGGAACAAATTAACAGGTTTAACCACGATACAACTTTGTGTCTGTCCCAGGGCAGGCCTTTGATTCCACCAGCATAGTTTGACCGTTAGGAACAAATTAACAGGTTTAACCACGATGCAACTTTGTGTCTGTCCCAGGGCAGGCCTTTGATTCCACCGGCATGTTTGACCGTCAGGAACAAATTAACAGGTTTAACAACGATACAACTTTGTGTCTGTCCCAGGGCACGCCTTTGATTCCACCGGCATGTGTGACCGTTAGGAACAAATTAACAGGTTTAACCACGATACAACTTTGTGTCTGTCCCAGGGCAGGTCTTTGATTCCATCGGCATGTTTGACCGTTAGGAACAAATTAATAGGTATAACCACGATACAACTCTGTTTCTGTCCCAGGGCAGGCCTTTGATTCCACCGGCATGTTTGACCGTTAGGAACAAATTAACAGGTTTAACCACGATACAACTTTGTGTCTGTCCCAGGGCACGCCTTTGATTCAACCGGCATGTTTGACCGTTAGGAACAAATTAACAGGTATAACCACGATACAAATCTGTTTCTGTCCCAGGGCAGGCCTTTGATTCCACCGGCATGTTTGACCGTTAGGAACAAATTAACAGGTTTAACAACGATACAACTTTGTGTCTGTCCCAGGGCAGGCCTTTGATTCCACCGGCATGTTTGACCGTTAGGAACAAATTAACAGGTTTAACCACGATACAACTTTGTGTCTGTCCCAGGGCAGGCCTTTGATTCCACCGGCATGTTTGACCGTTAGGAACAAATTAACAGGTTTAACAACGATACAACTCTGTTTCTGTCCCAGGGCAGGCCTTTGATTCCACCGGCATGTTTGACCGTTAGGAACAAATTAACAGGTTTAACAACGATACAAATTTGTGTTTGTCCCAGGGCAGGCCTTTGATTCCACCGGCATGTTTGACCATTAGGAACAAATTAACAGGTTTAACCACGAAACAACTTTGTGTCTGTCCCAGGGCAGGCCTTTGATTCCACCGGCATGTTTGACCGTTAGGAACAAATTAACGGGTTTAACAACGATACAACGTTGTGTCTGTCCCAGGGCAGGCCTTTGATTCCACCGGCATGTTTGACCGTTAGGAACAATTAACAGGTATAACCACGATACAACTTTGTGTCTGTCCCGGGGCAGGCCTTTGATTCCACCGGCATGTTTGACCGTTAGCAACAAATTAACAGGTTTAACCACGATACAACTTTGTGTCTGTCCCAGGGCAGGTCTTTGATTCCACCGGCATGTGTGACAGTTAGGAACAAATTAACAGGTTTAACAACGATACAACTTTGTGTCTGTCCCGGGGCACGCCTTTGATTCCACCGGCATGTTTGACCGTTAGGAACAAATTAACAGGTTTAACCACGATACAACTTTGTGTCTGTCCCAGGGCAGGCCTTTGATTCCACCGGCATGTTTGACCGTTAGGAACAAATTAACAGGTTTAACAACGATACAACTTTGTGTCTGTCCCAGGGCAGGCCTTTGATTCCACCGGCATGTTTGACCGTTAGGAACAAATTAACAGGTATAACCACGATACAACTTTGTGTCTGTCCCAGGGCAGGCCTTTGATTCCACCGGCATGTTTGACCGTTAGGAACAAATTAACAGGTTTAACCACGATACAACTTTGTGTCTGTCCCAGGGCAGGTCTTTGATTCCACCGGCATGTGTGACAGTTAGGAACAAATGAACAGGTTTAACCACGATACAACTTTGTGTCTGTCCCAGGGCAGGCCTTTGATTCCACCGGCATGTTTGACCGTTAGGAACAAATTAACAGGTATAACCACGATGCAACTTTGTGTATGTCCCAGGGCAGGTCTTTGATTCCACCGGCATGTTTGACCGTTAGGAACAAATTAACAGGTTTAACCACGATACAACTTTGTGTCTGTCCCAGGGCAGGCCTTTGATTCCACCGGCATAGTTTGACCGTTAGGAACAAATTAACAGGTATAACCACGATACAACTTTGTGTCTGTCCCAGGGCACGCCTTTGATTCCACCGAGATGTTTGACCGTTAGGAACAAATTAACAGGTATAACCACGATACAACTTTGTGTCTGTCCCAGGGCAGGCCTTTGATTCCACCGGCATGTTTGACCGTTAGGAACAAATTAACAGGTTTAACCACGATACAACTTTGTGTCTGTCCCAGGGCAGGTCTTTGATTCCACCGGCATGTGTGACCGTTAGGAACAAATTAACAGGTTTAACCACTATACAACTTTGTGTCTGTCCCAGGGCAGGCCTTTGATTCCACCGGCATGTTTGACCGTTAGGAACAAATTAACAGGTATAACCACGATGCAACTTTGTGTATGTCCCAGGGCAGGTCTTTGATTCCACCGGCATGTTTGACCGTTAGGAACAAATTAACAGGTTTAACCACGATACAACTTTGTGTCTGTCCCAGGGCAGGCCTTTGATTCCACCGGCATGTTTGACCGTTAGGAACAAATTAACAGGTTTAACCACGATACACCTTTGTGTCTGTCCCAGGGCAGGTCTTTGATTCCACCGGCATGTGTGACAGTTAGGAACAAATTAACAGGTTTAACCACGATACAACTTTGTGTCTGTCCCAGGGCAGGCCTTTGATTCCACCAGCATAGTTTGACCGTTAGGAACAAATTAACAGGTTTAACCACGATGCAACTTTGTGTCTGTCCCAGGGCAGGCCTTTGATTCCACCGGCATGTTTGACCGTCAGGAACAAATTAACAGGTTTAACAACGATACAACTTTGTGTCTGTCCCAGGGCACGCCTTTGATTCCACCGGCATGTGTGACCGTTAGGAACAAATTAACAGGTTTAACCACGATACAACTTTGTGTCTGTCCCAGGGCAGGTCTTTGATTCCATCGGCATGTTTGACCGTTAGGAACAAATTAATAGGTATAACCACGATACAACTCTGTTTCTGTCCCAGGGCAGGCCTTTGATTCCACCGGCATGTTTGACCGTTAGGAACAAATTAACAGGTTTAACCACGATACAACTTTGTGTCTGTCCCAGGGCACGCCTTTGATTCAACCGGCATGTTTGACCGTTAGGAACAAATTAACAGGTATAACCACGATACAAATCTGTTTCTGTCCCAGGGCAGGCCTTTGATTCCACCGGCATGTTTGACCGTTAGGAACAAATTAACAGGTTTAACAACGATACAACTTTGTGTCTGTCCCAGGGCAGGCCTTTGATTCCACCGGCATGTTTGACCGTTAGGAACAAATTAACAGGTTTAACCACGATACAACTTTGTGTCTGTCCCAGGGCAGGCCTTTGATTCCACCGGCATGTTTGACCGTTAGGAACAAATTAACAGGTTTAACAACGATACAACTCTGTTTCTGTCCCAGGGCAGGCCTTTGATTCCACCGGCATGTTTGACCGTTAGGAACAAATTAACAGGTTTAACAACGATACAAATTTGTGTTTGTCCCAGGGCAGGCCTTTGATTCCACCGGCATGTTTGACCGTTAGGAACAAATTAACAGGTTTAACCACGAAACAACTTTGTGTCTGTCCCAGGGCAGGCCTTTGATTCCACCGGCATGTTTGACCGTTAGGAACAAATTAACGGGTTTAACAACGATACAACGTTGTGTCTGTCCCAGGGCAGGCCTTTGATTCCACCGGCATGTTTGACCGTTAGGAACAATTAACAGGTATAACCACGATACAACTTTGTGTCTGTCCCGGGGCAGGCCTTTGATTCCACCGGCATGTTTGACCGTTAGCAACAAATTAACAGGTTTAACCACGATACAACTTTGTGTCTGTCCCAGGGCAGGTCTTTGATTCCACCGGCATGTGTGACAGTTAGGAACAAATTAACAGGTTTAACAACGATACAACTTTGTGTCTGTCCCGGGGCACGCCTTTGATTCCACCGGCATGTTTGACCGTTAGGAACAAATTAACAGGTTTAACCACGATACAACTTTGTGTCTGTCCCAGGGCAGGCCTTTGATTCCACCGGCATGTTTGACCGTTAGGAACAAATTAACAGGTTTAACAACGATACAACTTTGTGTCTGTCCCAGGGCAGGCCTTTGATTCCACCGGCATGTTTGACCGTTAGGAACAAATTAACAGGTATAACCACGATACAACTTTGTGTCTGTCCCAGGGCAGGCCTTTGATTCCACCGGCATGTTTGACCGTTAGGAACAAATTAACAGGTTTAACCACGATACAACTTTGTGTCTGTCCCAGGGCAGGTCTTTGATTCCACCGGCATGTGTGACAGTTAGGAACAAATGAACAGGTTTAACCACGATACAACTTTGTGTCTGTCCCAGGGCAGGCCTTTGATTCCACCGGCATGTTTGACCGTTAGGAACAAATTAACAGGTATAACCACGATGCAACTTTGTGTATGTCCCAGGGCAGGTCTTTGATTCCACCGGCATGTTTGACCGTTAGGAACAAATTAACAGGTTTAACCACGATACAACTTTGTGTCTGTCCCAGGGCAGGCCTTTGATTCCACCGGCATAGTTTGACCGTTAGGAACAAATTAACAGGTATAACCACGATACAACTTTGTGTCTGTCCCAGGGCACGCCTTTGATTCCACCGAGATGTTTGACCGTTAGGAACAAATTAACAGGTATAACCACGATACAACTTTGTGTCTGTCCCAGGGCAGGCCTTTGATTCCACCGGCATGTTTGACCGTTAGGAACAAATTAACAGGTTTAACCACGATACAACTTTGTGTCTGTCCCAGGGCAGGTCTTTGATTCCACCGGCATGTGTGACCGTTAGGAACAAATTAACAGGTTTAACCACTATACAACTTTGTGTCTGTCCCAGGGCAGGCCTTTGATTCCACCGGCATGTTTGACCGTTAGGAACAAATTAACAGGTATAACCACGATGCAACTTTGTGTATGTCCCAGGGCAGGTCTTTGATTCCACCGGCATGTTTGACCGTTAGGAACAAATTAACAGGTTTAACCACGATACAACTTTGTGTCTGTCCCAGGGCAGGCCTTTGATTCCACCGGCATAGTTTGACCGTTAGGAACAAATTAACAGGTATAACCACGATACAACTTTGTGTCTGTCCCAGGGCACGCCTTTGATTCCACCGACATGTTTGACCGTTAGGAACAAATTAACAGGTATAACCACGATACAACTTTGTGTCTGTTCCAGCGCAGGCCTTTGATTCCACCGGCATGTTTTACCGTTAGGAACAAATTAACAGGTTTAACCACGATACAACTTTGTGTCTGTCCCAGGGCAGGCCTTTGATTCCACCGACATGTTTGACCGTTAGGAACAAATTAACAGGTATAACCACGATGCAACTTTGTGTATGTCCCAGGGCAGGTCTTTGATTCCACCGGCATGTTTGACCGTTAGGAACAAATTAACAGGTTTAACCACGATACAACTTTGTGTCTGTCCCAGGGCAGGCCTTTGATTCCACCGGCATGTTTTACCGTTAGGAACAAATTAACAGGTATAGCCACGATACAACTTTGTGTCTGTCCCAGGGTAGGCCTTTGATTCCACCGGCATGTTTGACCGTTAGGAACAAATTAACAGGTTTAACAACGATACAACTTTGTGTCTGTCCCAGGGCAGGCCTTTGATTCCACCGGCATGTGTGACCGTTAGGAACAAATTAACAGGTTTAACCACAATACAACTTTGTGTCTGTCCCAGGGCAGGCCTTTGATTCCACCGGCATGTTTGACCGTTAGGAACAAATTAATAGGTATAACCACGATACAACTCTGTTTCTGTCCCTGGGCAGGCCTTTGATTCCACCGGCATGTTTGACCGTTAGGAACAAATTAACAGGTATAACCACGATGCAACTTTGTGTCTGTCCCAAGACAGGCCTTTGATTCCACCGGCATGTTTGACCGTCAGGAACAAATTACCAGGTTTAACAACGATACAACTTTGTGTCTGTCCCAGGGCAGGCCTTTGATTCCACCGGCATGCTTGACCGTTAGGAACAAATTAATAGGTATAACCACGATACAACTCTGTTTCTGTCCCAGGGCAGGCCTTTGAGTCCACCGGCATGTTTGACCGTTAGGAACAAATTAACAGGTTTAACCACGATACAACTTTGTGTCTGTCCCAGGGCACGCCTTTGATTCAACCGGCATGTTTGACCGTTAGGAACAAACTAACAGGTATAACCACGATACAAATCTGTTTCTGTCCCAGGGCAGGCCTTTGATTCCACCGGCATGTTTGACCGTTAGGAACAAATTAACAGGTTTAAAAACGATACAACTTTGTGTCTGTCCCAGGGCAGGCCTTTGATTCCACCGACATGTTTGACCCTTAGGAACAAATTAACAGGTTTAACCACGATACAACTTTGTGTCTGTCCCAGGGCAGGCCTTTGATTCCACCGGCATGTTTGACAGTTAGGAACAAATTAACAGGTTTAACAACGATACAACTCTGTTTCTGTCCCAGGGCAGGCCTTTGATTCCACCGGCATGTTTGACCGTTAGGAACAAATTAACAGGTTTAACAACGATACAACTTTGTGTCTGTCCCAGGGCAGGCCTTTGATTCCACCAGCATGTTTGACCGTTAGGAACAAATTAACAGGTTTAACCACGATACAACTTTGTGTCTGTCCCAGGGCAGGCCTTTGATTCCACCGGCATGTTTGACCGTTAGGAACAAATTAACAGGTTTAACAACGATACAACTTTGTGTCTGTCCCAGGGCAGGCCTTTGATTCCACCGGCATGTTTGACCGTTAGGAACAAATTAACAGGTATAACCACGATACAACTTTGTGTCTGTCCCAGGGCAGGCCTTTGATTCCACCGACATGTTTGACCGTTAGGAACAAATTAACAGGTTTAACCACGATACAACTTTGTGTCTGTCCCAGGGCAGGGCTTTTAATTCCACCGGCATGTTTGACCGTTAGGAACAAATTAACAGGTTTAACCACGATACAACTTTGTGTCTATCCCATGGCAGGCCTTTGATTCCACCGGCATGTTTGACCGTTAGGAACAAATTAACAGGTTTAACCACGATACAACTTTGTGTCTGTCCCAGGGCAGGCCTTTGATTCCAGCGGCATGTTTGACCATTAGGAACAAATTAACAGGTATAACCACGATACAACTCTGTGTCTGTCCCAGGGCAGGCCTTTGATTCCACCGGCATTTTGACCGTTAGGAACAAATTAACAGGTTTAACAACGATACAACTTTGTGTCTGTCCCAGGGCAGGCCTTTGATTCCATCGGCATGTTTGACCGTTAGGAACAAATTAACAGGTATAACCACGATACAACTTTGTGTCTGTCCCAGGGCAGGCCTTTGATTCCACCGGCATGTTTGACCGTTAGGAACAAATTAAGAGGTATAACCACGATACAACTTTGTGTCTGTCCCAGGGCAGGCCTTTGATTCCACCGGCATGTTTTACCGTTAGGAACAAATTAACAGGTATAACCACGATACAACTTTGTGTCTGTCCCAGGGCAGGCCTTTGATTCCACGGACATGTTTGACCGTTAGGAACAAATTAACAGGTTTAACCACGATACAACTTTGTGTCTGTCCCAGGGCAGGCCTTTGATTCCACCGGCATGTTTGACCGTTAGGAACAAATTAACAGGTTTAACAACGATACAACTCTGTGTCTGTCCCAGGGCAGGCCTTTGATTCCACCGGCATGTTTGACCGTTAGGAACAAATTAACAGGTTTAACAACGATACAACTTTGTGTCTGTCCCAGGGCAGGCCTTTGATTCCACCGGCATGTTTGACCGTTAGGAACAAATTAACAGGTTTAACCACGATACAACTTTGTGTCTGTCCCAGGGCAGGCCTTTGATTCCACCAGCATAGTTTGACCGTTAGGAACAAATTAACAGGTATAACAACGATACAACTTTGTGTCTGTCCCAGGGCACGCCTTTGATTCCACCGAGATGTTTGACCGTTAGGAACAAATTAACAGGTATAACCACGATACAACTTTGTGTCTGTCCCAGGGCAGGCCTTTGATTCCACAGGCATGTTTGACCGTTAGGAACAAATTAACAGGTTTAACCACGATACAACTTTGTGTCTGTCCCAGGGCAGGTCTTTGATTCCACCGGCATGTGTGACAGTTAGGAACAAATTAACAGGTTTAACCACGATACAACTTTGTGTCTGTCCCAGGGTAGGCCTTTGATTCCACCGGCATGTTTGACCGTTAGGAACAAATTAACAGGTATAACAACGATACAACTTTGTGTCTGTCCCAGGGCAGGCCTTTGATTCCACCGGCATAGTTTGACCGTTAGGAACAAATTAACAGGTATAACCACGATACAACTTTGTGTCTGTCCCAGGGCACGCCTTTGATTCCACCGACATGTTTGACCGTTAGGAACAAATTAACAGGTATAACCACGATACAACTTTGTGTCTGTCCCAGGGCAGGTCTTTGATTCCACCGGCATGTTTGGCCGTTAGGAACAAATTAACAGGTTTAACCACGATACAACTTTGTGTCTGTCCCAGGGCAGGCCTTTGATTCCACCGGCATGTTTGACCGTTAGGAACAAATTAACAGGTATAACCACGATGCAACTTTGTGTATGTCCCAGGGCAGGTCTTTGATTCCACCGGCATGTTTGACCGTTAGGAACAAATTAACAGGTTTAACCACGATACAACTTTGTGTCTGTCCCAGGGCAGGCCTTTGATTCCACCGGCATGTTTTACCGTTAGGAACAAATTAACAGGTATAACCACGATACAACTTTGTGTCTGTCCCAGGGCAGGCCTTTGATTCCACCGGCATGTTTGACCGTTAGGAACAAATTAACAGGATTAACCACGATACAACTTTGTGTCTGTCCCAGGGCAGGCCTTTGATTCCACCGGTATGTGTGACCGTTAGGAACAAATTAACAGGTTTAACCACGATACAACTTTGTGTCTGTCCCAGGGCAGGCCTTTGATTCCACCGGCATGTTTGACCGTTAGGAACAAATTAATAGGTATAACCACGATACAACTCTGTTTCTGTCCCAGGGCAGGCCTTTGATTCCACCGGCATGTTTGACCGTCAGGAACAAATTAACAGGTTTAACAACGATACAACTTTGTGTCTGTCCCAGGGCACGCCTTTGATTCCACCGGCATGTTTGACCGTTAGGAACAAATTAACAGGTTTAACCACGATACAACTTTGTGTCTGTCCCAGGGCAGGTCTTTGATTCCACCGGCATGTTTGACGTTAGGAACAAATTAATAGGTATAACCACGATACAACTCTGTTTCTGTCCCAGGGCAGGCCTTTGATTCCACCGGCATGTTTGACCGTTAGGAACAAATTAACAGGTTTAACCACGATACAACTTTGTGTCTGTCCCAGGGCACGCCTTTGATTCAACCGGCATGTTTGACCGTTAGGAACAAATTAACAGGTATAACCACGATACAAATCTGTTTCTGTCCCAGGGCAGGCCTTTGATTCCACCGGCATGTTTGACCGTTAGGAACAAATTAACAGGTATAACCACGATACAACTTTGTGTCTGTCCCAGGGCAGGTCTTTGATTCCACCGGCATGTTTGGCCGTTAGGAACAAATTAACAGGTTTAACCACGATACAACTTTGTGTCTGTCCCAGGGCAGGCCTTTGATTCCACCGGCATGTTTGACCGTTAGGAACAAATTAACAGGTATAACCACGATGCAACTTTGTGTATGTCCCAGGGCAGGTCTTTGATTCCACCGGCATGTTTGACCGTTAGGAACAAATTAACAGGTTTAACCACGATACAACTTTGTGTCTGTCCCAGGGCAGGCCTTTGATTCCACCGGCATGTTTTACCGTTAGGAACAAATTAACAGGTATAACCACGATACAACTTTGTGTCTGTCCCAGGGCAGGCCTTTGATTCCACCGGCATGTTTGACCGTTAGGAACAAATTAACAGGATTAACAACGATACAACTTTGTGTCTGTCCCAGGGCAGGCCTTTGATTCCACCGGTATGTGTGACCGTTAGGAACAAATTAACAGGTTTAACCACGATACAACTTTGTGTCTGTCCCAGGGCAGGCCTTTGATTCCACCGGCATGTTTGACCGTTAGGAACAAATTAATAGGTATAACCACGATACAACTCTGTTTCTGTCCCAGGGCAGGCCTTTGATTCCACCGGCATGTTTGACCGTCAGGAACAAATTAACAGGTTTAACAACGATACAACTTTGTGTCTGTCCCAGGGCACGCCTTTGATTCCACCGGCATGTTTGACCGTTAGGAACAAATTAACAGGTTTAACCACGATACAACTTTGTGTCTGTCCCAGGGCAGGTCTTTGATTCCACCGGCATGTTTGACGTTAGGAACAAATTAATAGGTATAACCACGATACAACTCTGTTTCTGTCCCAGGGCAGGCCTTTGATTCCACCGGCATGTTTGACCGTTAGGAACAAATTAACAGGTTTAACCACGATACAACTTTGTGTCTGTCCCAGGGCACGCCTTTGATTCAACCGGCATGTTTGACCGTTAGGAACAAATTAACAGGTATAACCACGATACAAATCTGTTTCTGTCCCAGGGCAGGCCTTTGATTCCACCGGCATGTTTGACCGTTAGGAACAAATTAACAGGTTTAACAACGATACAACTTTGTGTCTGTCCCAGGGCAGGCCTTTGATTCCACCGACATGTTTGACCGTTAGGAACAAATTAACAGGTTTAACCACGATACAACTTTGTGTCTGTCCCAGGGCAGGCCTTTGATTCCACCGGCATGTTTGACCGTTAGGAACAAATTAACAGGTTTAACAACGATACAACTCTGTTTCTGTCCCAGGGCAGGCCTTTGATTCTACCGGCATGTTTGACCGCTAGGAACAAATTAACAGGTTTAACAACGATACAACTTTGTGTTTGTCCCAGGGCAGGCCTTTGATTCCACCGGCATGTTTGACCGTTTGGAACAAATTAACAGGTTTAACCACGAAACAACTTTGTGTCTGTCCCAGGGCAGGCCTTTGATTCCACCGGCATGTTTTACCGTTCGGAACAAATTAACAGGTTTAACAACGATACAACGTTGTGTCTGTCCCAGGGCAGGCCTTTGATTCCACCGGCATGTTTGACAGTTAGGAACAAATTAACAGGTATAACCACGATACAACTTTGTGTCTGTCCCGGGGCAGGCCTTTGATTCCACCGGCATGTTTGACCGCTAGGAACAAATTAACAGGTTAAACCACGATACAACTTTGTGTCTGTCCCAGGGCAGGTCTTTGATTCCACCGGCATGTGTGACAGTTAGGAACAAATTAACAGGTTTAACAACGATACAACTTTGTGTCTGTCCCGGGGCACGCCTTTGATTCCACCGGCATGTTTGACCGTTAGGAACAAATTAACAGGTTTAACCACGATACAACTTTGTGTCTGTCCCAGGGCAGGCCTTTGATTCCACCGGCATGTTTGACCGTTAGGAACAAATTAACAGGTTTAACAACGATACAACTTTGTGTCTGTCCCAGGGCAGGCCTTTGATTCCACCGGCATGTTTGACCGTTAGGAACAAATTAACAGGTATAACCACGATACAACTTTGTGTCTGTCCCAGGGCAGGCCTTTGATTCCACCGGCATGTTTGACCGTTAGGAACAAATTAACAGGTTTAACCACGATACAACTTTGTGTCTGTCCCAGGGCAGGTCTTTGATTCCACCGGCATGTGTGACAGTTAGGAACAAATGAACAGGTTTAACCACGATACCACTTTGTGTCTGTCCCAGGGCAGGCCTTTGATTCCACCGGCATGTTTGACCGTTAGGAACAAATTAACAGGTATAACCACGATGCAACTTTGTGTATGTCCCAGGGCAGGTCTTTGATTCCACTGGCATGTTTGACCGTTAGGAACAAATTAACAGGTTTAACCACGATACAACTTTGTGTCTGTCCCAGGGCAGGCCTTTGATTCCACCGGCATAGTTTGACCGTTAGGAACAAATTAACAGGTATAACCACGATACAACTTTGTGTCTGTCCCAGGGCACGCCTTTGATTCCACCGAGATGTTTGACCGTTAGGAACAAATTAACAGGTATAACCACGATACAACTTTGTGTCTGTCCCAGGGCAGGCCTTTGATTCCACCGGCATGTTTGACCGTTAGGAACAAATTAACAGGTTTAACCACGATACAACTTTGTGTCTGTCCCAGGGCAGGTCTTTGATTCCACCGGCATGTGTGACAGTTAGGAACAAATTAACAGGTTTAACCACTATACAACTTTGTGTCTGTCCCAGGGCAGGCCTTTGATTCCACCGGCATGTTTGACCGTTAGGAACAAATTAACAGGTATAACCACGATGCAACTTTGTGTATGTCCCAGGGCAGGTCTTTGATTCCACCGGCATGTTTGACCGTTAGGAACAAATTAACAGGTTTAACCACGATACAACTTTGTGTCTGTCCCAGGGCAGGCCTTTGATTCCACCGGCATAGTTTGACCGTTAGGAACAAATTAACAGGTATTACCACGATACAACTTTGTGTCTGTCCCAGGGCAGGCCTTTGATTCCACCGGCATGTTTGACCGTTAGGAACAAATTAACAGGTATAACCACGATACAACTTTGTGTCTGTTCCAGGGCAGGCCTTTGATTCCACCGGCATGTTTTACCGTTAGGAACAAATTAACAGGTTTAACCACGATACAACTTTGTGTCTGTCCCAGGGCAGGCCTTTGATTCCACCGACATGTTTGACCGTTAGGAACAAATTAACAGGTATAACCACGATGCAACTTTGTGTATGTCCCAGGGCAGGTCTTTGATTCCACCGGCATGTTTGACCGTTAGGAACAAATTAACAGGTTTAACCACGATACAACTTTGTGTCTGTCCCAGGGCAGGCCTTTGATTCCACCGGCATGTTTGACCGTTAGGAACAAATTAACAGGTATAGCCACGATACAACTTTGTGTCTGTCCCAGGGTAGGCCTTTCATTCCACCGGCATGTTTGACCGTTAGGAACAAATTAACAGGTTTAACAACGATACAACTTTGTGTCTGTCCCAGGGCAGGCCTTTGATTCCACCGGCATGTGTGACCGTTAGGAACAAATTAACAGGTTTAACCACAATACAACTTTGTGTCTGTCCCAGGGCAGGCCTTTGATTCCACCGGCATGTTTGACCGTTAGGAACAAATTAATAGGTATAACCACGATACAACTCTGTTTCTGTCCCAGGGCAGGCCTTTGATTCCACCGGCATGTTTGACCGTTAGGAACAAATTAACAGGTATAACCACGATGCAACTTTGTGTCTGTCCCAAGACAGGCCTTTGATTCCACCGGCATGTTTGACCGTCAGGAACAAATTACCAGGTTTAACAACGATACAACTTTGTGTCTGTCCCAGGGCACGCCTTTGATCCCACCGGCATGTGTGACCGTTAGGAACAAATTAACAGGTTTAACCACGATACAACTTTGTGTCTGTCCCAGGGCAGGCCTTTGATTCCACCGGCATGCTTGACCGTTAGGAACAAATTAATAGGTATAACCACGATACAACTCTGTTTCTGTCCCAGGGCAGGCGTTTGATTCCACCGGCATGTTTGACCGTTAGGAACAAATTAACAGGTTTAACCACGATACAACTTTGTGTCTGTCCCAGGGCAGGCCTTTGATTCCACCGGCATGTTTGACCGTTAGGAACAAATTAACAGGTTTAACAACGATACAACTCTGTTTCTGTCCCAGGGCAGGCCTTTGATTCCACCGGCATGTTTGACCGTTAGGAACAAATTAACAGGTTTAACAACGATACAACTTTGTGTCTGTCCCAGGGCAGGCCTTTGATTCCACCGGCATGTTTGACCGTGAGGAACAAATTAACAGGTTTAACCACGATACAACTTTGTGTCTGTCCCAGGGCAGGCCTTTGATTCCACCGGCATGTTTGACCGTTAGGAACAAATTAACAGGTTTAACCACGATACAACTTTGTGTCTGTCCCAGGGCAGGCCTTTGATTCCACCGGCATGTTTGACCGTTAGGAACAAATTAACAGGTATAACCATGATACAACTTTGTGTCTGTCCCAGGGCAGGGCTTTTAATTCCACCGGCATGTTTGACCGTTAGGAACAAATTAACAGGTTTAACCACGATACAACTTTGTGTCTATCCCATGGCAGGCCTTTGATTCCACCGGCATGTTTGACCGTTAGGAACAAATTAACAGGTTTAACAACGATACAACTTTGTGTCTGTCCCAGGGCAGGCCTTTGATTCCACCGACATGTTTGACCGTTAGGAACAAATTAACAGGTTTAACCACGATACAACTTTGTATCTGTCCCAGGGCAGGGCTTTTAATTCCACCGGCATGTTTGACCGTTAGGAACAAATTAACAGGTTTAACCACGATACATCTTTGTGTCTATCCCATGGCAGGCCTTTGATTCCACCGGCATGTTTGACCGTTAGGAACAAATTAACAGGTTTAACCACGATACAACTTTGTGTCTGTCCCAGGGCAGGCCTTTGATTCCAGCGGCATGTTTGACCATTAGGAACAAATTAACAGGTATAACCACGATACAACTCTGTGTCTGTCCCAGGGCAGGCCTTTGATTCCACCAGCATTTTGACCGTTAGGAACAAATTAACAGGTTTAACAACGATACAACTTTGTGTCTGTCCCAGGGCAGGCCTTTGATTCCATCGGCATGTTTGACCGTTAGGAACAAATTAACAGGTATAACCACGATACAACTTTGTGTCTGTCCCAGGGCACGCCTTTGATTCCACCGAGATGTTTGACCGTTAGGAACAAATTAACAGGTATAACCACGATACAACTTTGTGTCTGTCCCAGGGCAGGCCTTTGATTCCACCGGCATGTTTGACCGTTAGGAACAAATTAACAGGTTTAACCACGATACAACTTTGTGTCTGTCCCAGGGCAGGTCTTTGATTCCACCGGCATGTGTGACAGTTAGGAACAAATTAACAGGTTTAACCACTATACAACTTTGTGTCTGTCCCAGGGCAGGCCTTTGATTCCACCGGCATGTTTGACCGTTAGGAACAAATTAACAGGTATAACCACGATGCAACTTTGTGTCTGTCCCAGGGCAGGTCTTTGATTCCACCGGCATGTTTGACCGTTAGGAACAAATTAACAGGTTTAACCACGATACAACTTTGTGTCTGTCCCAGGGCAGGCCTTTGATTCCACCGGCATAGTTTGACCGTTAGGAACAAATTAACAGGTATTACCACGATACAACTTTGTGTCTGTCCCAGGGCAGGCCTTTGATTCCACCGGCATGTTTGACCGTTAGGAACAAATTAACAGGTATAACCACGATACAACTTTGTGTCTGTTCCAGGGCAGGCCTTTGATTCCACCGGCATGTTTTACCGTTAGGAACAAATTAACAGGTTTAACCACGATACAACTTTGTGTCTGTCCCAGGGCAGGCCTTTGATTCCACCGACATGTTTGACCGTTAGGAACAAATTAACAGGTATAACCACGATGCAACTTTGTGTATGTCCCAGGGCAGGTCTTTGATTCCACCGGCATGTTTGACCGTTAGGAACAAATTAACTGGTTTAACCACGATACAACTTTGTGTCTGTCCCAGGGCAGGCCTTTGATTCCACCGGCATGTTTGACCGTTAGGAACAAATTAACAGGTATAGCCACGATACAACTTTGTGTCTGTCCCAGGGTAGGCCTTTCATTCCACCGGCATGTTTGACCGTTAGGAACAAATTAACAGGTTTAACAACGATACAACTTTGTGTCTGTCCCAGGGCAGGCCTTTGATTCCATCGGCATGTGTGACCGTTAGGAACAAATTAACAGGTTTAACCACAATACAACTTTGTGTCTGTCCCAGGGCAGGCCTTTGATTCCACCGGCATGTTTGACCGTTAGGAACAAATTAATAGGTATAACCACGATACAACTCTGTTTCTGTCCCAGGGCAGGCCTTTGATTCCACCGGCATGTTTGACCGTTAGGAACAAATTAACAGGTATAACCACGATGCAACTTTGTGTCTGTCCCAAGCCAGGCCTTTGATTCCACCGGCATGTTTGACCGTCAGGAACAAATTACCAGGTTTAACAACGATACAACTTTGTGTCTGTCCCAGGGCACGCCTTTGATCCCACCGGCATGTGTGACCGTTAGGAACAAATTAACAGGTTTAACCACGATACAACTTTGTGTCTGTCCCAGGGCAGGCCTTTGATTCCACCGGCATGCTTGACCGTTAGGAACAAATTAATAGGTATAACCACGATACAACTCTGTTTCTGTCCCAGGGCAGGCGTTTGATTCCACCGGCATGTTTGACCGTTAGGAACAAATTAACAGGTTTAACCACGATACAACTTTGTGTCTGTCCCAGGGCACGCCTTTGATTCAACCGGCATGTTTGACCGTTAGGAACAAACTAACAGGTATAACCACGATACAAATCTGTTTCTGTCCCAGGGCAGGCCTTTGATTCCACTGGCATGTTTGACCGTTAGGAACAAATTAACAGGTTTAAAAACGATACAACTTTGTGTCTGTCCCAGGGCAGGCCTTTGATTCCACCGACATGTTTGACCCTTAGGAACAAATTAACAGGTTTAACCACGATACAACTTTGTGTCTGTCCCAGGGCAGGCCTTTGATTCCACCGGCATGTTTGACCGTTAGGAACAAATTAACAGGTTTAACAACGATACAACTCTGTTTCTGTCCCAGGGCAGGCCTTTGATTCCACCGGCATGTTTGACCGTTAGGAACAAATTAACAGGTTTAACAACGATACAACTTTGTGTCTGTCCCAGGGCAGGCCTTTGATTCCACCGGCATGTTTGACCGTGAGGAACAAATTAACAGGTTTAACCACGATACAACTTTGTGTCTGTCCCAGGGCAGGCCTTTGATTCCACCGGCATGTTTGACCGTTAGGAACAAATTAACAGGTTTAACCACGATACAACTTTGTGTCTGTCCCAGGGCAGGCCTTTGATTCCACCGGCATGTTTGACCGTTAGGAACAAATTAACAGGTATAACCATGATACAACTTTGTGTCTGTCCCAGGGCAGGGCTTTTAATTCCACCGGCATGTTTGACCGTTAGGAACAAATTAACAGGTTTAACCACGATACAACTTTGTGTCTATCCCATGGCAGGCCTTTGATTCCACCGGCATGTTTGACCGTTAGGAACAAATTAACAGGTTTAACAACGATACAACTTTGTGTCTGTCCCAGGGCAGGCCTTTGATTCCACCGACATGTTTGACCGTTAGGAACAAATTAACAGGTTTAACCACGATACAACTTTGTGTCTGTCCCAGGGCAGGGCTTTTAATTCCACCGGCATGTTTGACCGTTAGGAACAAATTAACAGGTTTAACCACGATACATCTTTGTGTCTATCCCATGGCAGGCCTTTGATTCCACCGGCATGTTTGACCGTTAGGAACAAATTAACAGGTTTAACCACGATACAACTTTGTGTCTGTCCCAGGGCAGGCCTTTGATTCCAGCGGCATGTTTGACCATTAGGAACAAATTAACAGGTATAACCACGATACAACTCTGTGTCTGTCCCAGGGCAGGCCTTTGATTCCACCAGCATTTTGACCGTTAGGAACAAATTAACAGGTTTAACAACGATACAACTTTGTGTCTGTCCCAGGGCAGGCCTTTGATTCCATCGGCATGTTTGACCCTTAGGAACAAATTAACAGGAATAACCACGATACAACTTTGTGTCTGTCCCAGGGCAGGCCTTTGATTCCACCGGCATGTTTGACCGTTAGGAACAAATTAACAGGTATAACCACGATACAACTTTGTGTCTGTCCCAGGGCAGGCCTTTGATTCCACCGGCATGTTTTACCGTTAGGAACAAATTAACAGGTATAACCACGATACAACTTTGTGTCTGTCCCAGGGCAGGCCTTTGATTCCACGGACATGTTTGACCGTTAGGAACAAATTAACAGGTTTAACCACGATACAACTTTGTGTCTGTCCCAGGGCAGGCCTTTGATTCCACCGGCATGTTTGACCGTTAGGAACAAATTAACAGGTTTAACAACGATACAACTCTGTGTCTGTCCCAGGGCAGGCCTTTGATTCCACCGGCATGTTTGACCGTTAGGAACAAATTAACAGGTTTAACAACGATACAACTTTGTGTCTGTCCCAGGGCAGGCCTTTGATTCCACCGGCATGTTTGACCGTTAGGAACAAATTAACAGGTTTAACCACGATACAACTTTGTGTCTGTCCCAGGGTAGGCCTTTGATTCCACCGGCATGTTTTACCGTTAGGAACAAATTAACAGGTTTAACAACGATACAACTTTGTGTCTGTCCCAGGGCAGGCCTTTGATTCCACCGGCATGTTTGACCGTTAGGAACAAATTAACAGGTATAACCACGATACAACTTTGTGTCTGTCCCAGGGCAGGCCTTTGATTCCACCGGCATGTTTGACCGTTAGGAACAAATTAACAGGTTTAACCACGATACAACTTTGTGTCTGTCCCAGGGCAGGCCTTTGATTCCACCGGCATGTTTGACCGTTAGGAACAAATTAACAGGTTTAACCACGATACAACTTTGTGTCTGTCCCAGGGCAGGCCTTTGATTCCAGCGGCATTTTGACCGTTAGGAACAAATTAACAGGTATAACCACGATACAACTTTGTGTCTGTCCCAGGGCAGGTCTTTGATTCCACCGGCATGTTTTACAGTTAGGAAAAAATTAACAGGTTTAACCACGATACATATTTGTGTCTGTCCCAGGGCAGGCTTTTGATTCCACCGGCATGTTTGACCGTTAGGAACATATTAACAGGTTTAACAACGATACAACTTTGTGTCTGTCCCAGGGCAGGCCTTCGATTCCACTGGCATGTTTGACCGTTAGGAACAAATTAACAGGTTTAACCACGATACAACTTTGTGTCTGTCCCAGGGCAGGCCTTTGATTCCAGCGGCATGTTTGACCGTTAGGAACAAATTAACAGGTATAACCACGATACAACTCTGTTTCTGTCCCAGGGCACGCCTTTGATTCCACCGGCATGTGTGACTGTTAGGAACAAATTAACAGGTTTAACCACGATACAACTTTGTGTCTGTCCCAAGGCACGCCTTTGATTCCACCGTCATGTTTGACCGTTAGGAACAAATTAACAGGTTTAACAACGATACAACTTTGTGTCTGTCCCAGGGCAGGCCTTTGATTCCACCGGCATGTTTGACCGTTAGGAACAAATTAACAGGTTTAACCACGATACAACTTTGTGTCTGTCCCAGGGCAGGTCTTTGATTCCACCGGCATGTGTGACAGTTAGGAACAAATTAACAGGTTTAACCACGATACAACTTTGTGTCTGTCCCAGGGCAGGCCTTTGATTCCACCGGCATGTTTGACCGTTAGGAACAAATTAACAGGTATAACCACGATGCAACTTTGTGTATGTCCAAGGGCAGGTCTTTGATTCCACCGGCATGTTTGACCGTTAGGAACAAATTAACAGGTTTAACCACGATACAACTTTGTGTCTGTCCCAGGGCAGGCCTTTGATTCCACCAGCATAGTTTGACCGTTAGGAACAAATTAACAGGTATAACCACGATACAACTTTGTGTCTGTCCCAGGGCACGCCTTTGATTCCACCGAGATGTTTGACCGTTAGGAACAAATTAACAGGTATAACCACGATACAACTTTGTGTCTGTCCCAGGGCAGGCCTTTGATTCCACCGGCATGTTTGACCGTTAGGAACAAATTAACAGGTTTAACAACGATACAACTTTGTGTCTGTCCCAGGGCAGGTCTTTGATTCCACCGGCATGTGTGACAGTTAGGAACAAATTAACAGGTTTAACCACGATACAACTTTGTGTCTGTCCCAGGGCAGGCCTTTGATTCCACCGACATGTTTGACCGTTAGGAACAAATTAACAGGTATAACAACGATACAACTTTGTGTCTGTCCCAGGGCAGGCCTTTGATTCCACCGGCATAGTTTGACCGTTAGGAACAAATTAACAGGTATAACCACGATACAACTTTGTGTCTGTCCCAGGGCACACCTTTGATTCCACCGACATGTTTGACCGTTAGGAACAAATTAACAGGTATAACCAAGATACAACTTTGTGTCTGTCCCAGGGCAGGCCTTTGATTCCACCGGCATGTTTGACCGTTAGGAACAAATTAACAGGTATAACCACGATACAACTTTGTGTCTGTCCCAGGGCAGGCCTTTGATTCCACCGGCATGTTTGACCGTTAGGAACAAATTAATAGGTATAACCACGATGCAACTTTGTGTATGTCCCAGGGCAGGTCTTTGATTCCACCGGCATGTTTGACCGTTAGGAACAAATTAACAGGTTTAACCACGATACAACTTTGTGTCTGTCCCAGGGCAGGCCTTTAATTCCACCGGCATGTTTTACCGTTAGGAACAAATTAACAGGTATAACCACGATACAACTTTGTGTCTGTCCCAGGGCAGGCCTTTGATTCCACCGGCATGTTTGACCGTTAGGAACAAATTAACAGGATTAACAACGATACAACTTTGTGTCTGTCCCAGGGCAGGCCTTTGATTCCACCGGTATGTGTGACCGTTAGGAACAAATTAACAGGTTTAACCACGATACAACTTTGTGTCTGTCCCAGGGCAGGCCTTTGATTCCACCGGCATGTTTGACCGTTAGGAACAAATTAATAGGTATAACCACGATACAACTCTGTTTCTGTCCCAGGGCAGGCCTTTGATTCCACCGGCATGTTTGACCGTTAGGAACAAATTAACAGGTATAACCACGATGCAACTTTGTGTCTGTCCCAGGGCAGGCCTTTGATTCCACCGGCATGTTTGACCGTCAGGAACAAATTAACAGGTTTAACAACGATACAACTTTGTGTCTGTCCCAGGGCACGCCTTTGATTCCACCAGCATGTGTGACCGTTAGGAACAAATTAACAGGTTTAACCACGATACAACTTTGTGTCTGTCCCAGGGCAGGTCTTTGATTCCACCGGCATGTTTGACCGTTAGGAACAAATTAATAGGTATAACCACGATACAACTCTGTTTCTGTCCCAGGGCAGGCCTTTGATTCCACCGGCATGTTTGACCGTTAGGAACAAATTAACAGGTTTAACCACGATACAACTTTGTGTCTGTCCCAGGGCACGCCTTTGATTCAACCGGCATGTTTTACCGTTAGGAACAAATTAACAGGTATAACCACGATACAAATCTGTTTCTGTCCCAGGGCAGGCCTTTGATTCCACCGGCATGTTAGACCGTTAGGAACAAATTAACAGGTTTAACAACGATACAACTTTGTGTCTATCCCAGGGCAGGCCTTTGATTCCACCGACATGTTTGACCGTTAGGAACAAATTAACAGGTTTAACCACGATACAACTTTGTGTCTGTCCCAGGGCAGGCCTTTGATTCCACCGGCATGTTTGACCGTTAGGAACAAATTAACAGGTTTAACAACGATACAACTCTGTTTCTGTCCCAGGGCAGGCCTTTGATTCCACCGGCATGTTTGACCGTTAGGAACAAATTAACAGGTTTAACAACGATACAACTTTGTGTCTGTCCCAGGGCAGGCCTTTGATTCCACCGGCATGTTTGACCGTTAGGAACAAATTAACAGGTATAACCACGATACAACTTTGTGTCTGTCCCGGGGCAGGCCTTTGATTCCACCGGCATGTTTGACCGTTAGGAACAAATTAACAGGTTTAACCACGATACAACTTTGTGTCTGTCCCAGGGCAGGTCTTTGATTCCACCGGCATGTGTGACAGTTAGGAACAAATTAACAGGTTTAACAACGATACAACTTTGTGTCTGTCCCGGGGCAGGCCTTTGATTCCACCGGCATGTTTGACCGTTAGGAACAAATTAACAGGTTTAACCACGATACAACTTTGTGTCTGTCCCAGGGCAGGCCTTTGATTCCACCGGCATGTTTGACCGTTAGGAACAAATTAACAGGTTTAACAACGATACAACTTTGTGTCTGTCCCAGGGCAGGCCTTTGATTCCACCGGCATAGTTTGACCGTTAGGAACAAATTAACAGGTATAACCACGATACAACTTTGTGTCTGTCCCAGGGCAGGCCTTTGATTCCACCGGCATGTTTGACCGTTAGGAACAAATTAACAGGTATAACCACGATACAACTTTGTGTCTGTTCCAGGGCAGGCCTTTGATTCCACCGGCATGTTTTACCGTTAGGAACAAATTAACAGGTTTAACCACGATACAACTTTGTGTCTGTCCCAGGGCAGGCCTTTGATTCCACCGACATGTTTGACCGTTAGGAACAAATTAACAGGTATAACCACGATGCAACTTTGTGTATGTCCCAGGGCAGGTCTTTGATTCCACCGGCATGTTTGACCGTTAGGAACAAATTAACAGGTTTAACCACGATACAACTTTGTGTCTGTCCCAGGGCAGGCCTTTGATTCCACCGGCATGTTTTACCGTTAGGAACAAATTAACAGGTATAGCCACGATACAACTTTGTGTCTGTCCCAGGGTAGGCCTTTCATTCCACCGGCATGTTTGACCGTTAGGAACAAATTAACAGGTTTAACAACGATACAACTTTGTGTCTGTCCCAGGGCAGGCCTTTGATTCCACCGGCATGTGTGACCGTTAGGAACAAATTAACAGGTTTAACCACAATACAACTTTGTGTCTGTCCCAGGGCAGGCCTTTGATTCCACCGGCATGTTTGACCGTTAGGAACAAATTAATAGGTATAACCACGATACAACTCTGTTTCTGTCCCAGGGCAGGCCTTTGATTCCACCGGCATGTTTGACCGTTAGGAACAAATTAACAGGTATAACCACGATGCAACTTTGTGTCTGTCCCAAGACAGGCCTTTGATTCCACCGGCATGTTTGACCGTCAGGAACAAATTACCAGGTTTAACAACGATACAACTTTGTGTCTGTCCCAGGGCACGCCTTTGATCCCACCGGCATGTGTGACCGTTAGGAACAAATTAACAGGTTTAACCACGATACAACTTTGTGTCTGTCCCAGGGCAGGCCTTTGATTCCACCGGCATGCTTGACCGTTAGGAACAAATTAATAGGTATAACCACGATACAACTCTGTTTCTGTCCCAGGGCAGGCGTTTGATTCCACCGGCATGTTTGACCGTTAGGAACAAATTAACAGGTTTAACCACGATACAACTTTGTGTCTGTCCCAGGGCACGCCTTTGATTCAACCGCATGTTTGACCGTTAGGAACAAACTAACAGGTATAACCACGATACAAATCTGTTTCTGTCCCAGGGCAGGCCTTTGATTCCACTGGCATGTTTGACCGTTAGGAACAAATTAACAGGTTTAAAAACGATACAACTTTGTGTCTGTCCCAGGGCAGGCCTTTGATTCCACCGACATGTTTGACCCTTAGGAACAAATTAACAGGTTTAACCACGATACAACTTTGTGTCTGTCCCAGGGCAGGCCTTTGATTCCACCGGCATGTTTGACCGTTAGGAACAAATTAACAGGTTTAACAACGATACAACTCTGTTTCTGTCCCAGGGCAGGCCTTTGATTCCACCGGCATGTTTGACCGTTAGGAACAAATTAACAGGTTTAACAACGATACAACTTTGTGTCTGTCCCAGGGCAGGCCTTTGATTCCACCGGCATGTTTGACCATGAGGAACAAATTAACAGGTTTAACCACGATACAACTTTGTGTCTGTCCCAGGGCAGGCCTTTGATTCCACCGGCATGTTTGACCGTTAGGAACAAATTAACAGGTTTAACAACGATACAACTTTGTGTCTGTCCCAGGGCAGGCCTTTGATTCCACCGGCATGTTTGACCGTTAGGAACAAATTAACAGGTATAACCATGATACAACTTTGTGTCTGTCCCAGGGCAGGGCTTTTAATTCCACCGGCATGTTTGACCGTTAGGAACAAATTAACAGGTTTAACCACGATACAACTTTGTGTCTATCCCATGGCAGGCCTTTGATTCCACCGGCATGTTTGACCGTTAGGAACAAATTAACAGGTTTAACAACGATACAACTTTGTGTCTGTCCCAGGGCAGGCCTTTGATTCCACCGACATGTTTGACCGTTAGGAACAAATTAACAGGTTTAACCACGATACAACTTTGTGTCTGTCCCAGGGCAGGGCTTTTAATTCCACCGGCATGTTTGACCGTTAGGAACAAATTAACAGGTTTAACCACGATATATCTTTGTGTCTATCCCATGGCAGGCCTTTGATTCCACCGGCATGTTTGACCGTTAGGAACAAATTAACAGGTTTAACCACGATACAACTTTGTGTCTGTCCCAGGGCAGGCCTTTGATTCCAGCGGCATGTTTGACCATTAGGAACAAATTAACAGGAATAACCACGATACAACTCTGTGTCTGTCCCAGGGCAGGCCTTTGATTCCACCGGAATTTTGACCGTTAGGAACAAATTAACAGGTTTAACAACGATACAACTTTGTGTCTGTCCCAGGGCAGGCCTTTGATTCCATCGGCATGTTTGACCGTTAGGAACAAATTAACAGGAATAACCACGATACAACTTTGTGTCTGTCCCAGGGCAGGCCTTTGATTCCACCGGCATGTTTGACCGTTAGGAACAAATTAAGAGGTATAACCACGATACAACTTTGTGTCTGTCCCAGGGCAGGCCTTTGATTCCACCGGCATGTTTTACCGTTAGGAACAAATTAACAGGTATAACCACGATACAACTTTGTGTCTGTCCCAGGGCAGGCCTTTGATTCCACGGACATGTTTGACCGTTAGGAACAAATTAACAGGTTTAACCACGATACAACTTTGTGTCTGTCCCAGGGCAGGCCTTTGATTCCACCGGCATGTTTGACCGTTAGGAACAAATTAACAGGTTTAACAACGATACAACTCTGTGTCTGTCCCAGGGCAGGCCTTTGATTCCACCGGCATGTTTGACCGTTAGGAACAAATTAACAGGTTTAACAACGATACAACTTTGTGTCTGTCCCAGGGCAGGCCTTTGATTCCACCGGCATGTTTGACCGTTAGGAACAAATTAACAGGTTTAACCACGATACAACTTTGTGTCTGTCCCAGGGTAGGCCTTTGATTCCACCGGCATGTTTTACCGTTAGGAACAAATTAACAGGTTTAACAACGATACAACTTTGTGTCTGTCCCAGGGCAGGCCTTTGATTCCACCGGCATGTTTGACCGTTAGGAACAAATTAACAGGTATAACCACGATACAACTTTGTGTCTGTCCCAGGGCAGGCCTTTGATTCCACCGGCATGTTTGACCGTTAGGAACAAATTAACAGGTTTAACCACGATACAACTTTGTGTCTGTCCCAGGGCAGGCCTTTGATTCCACCGGCATGTTTGACCGTTAGGAACAAATTAACAGGTTTAACCACGATACAACTTTGTGTCTGTCCCAGGGCAGGCCTTTGATTCCAGCGGCATTTTGACCGTTAGGAACAAATTAACAGGTATAACCACGATACAACTTTGTGTCTGTCCCAGGGCAGGTCTTTGATTCCACCGGCATGTTTTACAGTTAGGAAAAAATTAACAGGTTTAACCACGATACATATTTGTGTCTGTCCCAGGGCAGGCTTTTGATTCCACCGGCATGTTTGACCGTTAGGAACATATTAACAGGTTTAACAACGATACAACTTTGTGTCTGTCCCAGGGCAGGCCTTCGATTCCACTGGCATGTTTGACCGTTAGGAACAAATTAACAGGTTTAACCACGATACAACTTTGTGTCTGTCCCAGGGCAGGCCTTTGATTCCAGCGGCATGTTTGACCGTTAGGAACAAATTAACAGGTATAACCACGATACAACTCTGTTTCTGTCCCAGGGCACGCCTTTGATTCCACCGGCATGTGTGACTGTTAGGAACAAATTAACAGGTTTAACCACGATACAACTTTGTGTCTGTCCCAAGGCACGCCTTTGATTCCACCGTCATGTTTGACCGTTAGGAACAAATTAACAGGTTTAACAACGATACAACTTTGTGTCTGTCCCAGGGCAGGCCTTTGATTCCACCGGCATGTTTGACCGTTAGGAACAAATTAACAGGTTTAACCACGATACAACTTTGTGTCTGTCCCAGGGCAGGTCTTTGATTCCACCGGCATGTGTGACAGTTAGGAACAAATTAACAGGTTTAACCACGATACAACTTTGTGTCTGTCCCAGGGCAGGCCTTTGATTCCACCGGCATGTTTGACCGTTAGGAACAAATTAACAGGTATAACCACGATGCAACTTTGTGTATGTCCAAGGGCAGGTCTTTGATTCCACCGGCATGTTTGACCGTTAGGAACAAATTAACAGGTTTAACCACGATACAACTTTGTGTCTGTCCCAGGGCAGGCCTTTGATTCCACCAGCATAGTTTGACCGTTAGGAACAAATTAACAGGTATAACCACGATACAACTTTGTGTCTGTCCCAGGGCACGCCTTTGATTCCACCGAGATGTTTGACCGTTAGGAACAAATTAACAGGTATAAACACGATACAACTTTGTGTCTGTCCCAGGGCAGGCCTTTGATTCCACCGGCATGTTTGACCGTTAGGAACAAATTAACAGGTTTAACAACGATACAACTTTGTGTCTGTCCCAGGGCAGGTCTTTGATTCCACCGGCATGTGTGACAGTTAGGAACAAATTAACAGGTTTAACCACGATACAACTTTGTGTCTGTCCCAGGGCAGGCCTTTGATTCCACCGACATGTTTGACCGTTAGGAACAAATTAACAGGTATAACCACGATACAACTTTGTGTCTGTCCCAGGGCAGGCCTTTGATTCCACCGGCATAGTTTGACCGTTAGGAACAAATTAACAGGTATAACCACGATACAACTTTGTGTCTGTCCCAGGGCACACCTTTGATTCCACCGACATGTTTGACCGTTAGGAACAAATTAACAGGTATAACCAAGATACAACTTTGTGTCTGTCCCAGGGCAGGCCTTTGATTCCACCGGCATGTTTGACCGTTAGGAACAAATTAACAGGTATAACCACGATACAACTTTGTGTCTGTCCCAGGGCAGGCCTTTGATTCCACCGGCATGTTTGACCGTTAGGAACAAATTAAGAGGTATAACCACGATGCAACTTTGTGTATGTCCCAGGGCAGGTCTTTGATTCCACCGGCATGTTTGACCGTTAGGAACAAATTAACAGGTTTAACCACGATACAACTTTGTGTCTGTCCCAGGGCAGGCCTTTAATTCCACCGGCATGTTTTACCGTTAGGAACAAATTAACAGGTATAACCACGATACAACTTTGTGTCTGTCCCAGGGCAGGCCTTTGATTCCACCGGCATGTTTGACCGTTAGGAACAAATTAACAGGATTAACAACGATACAACTTTGTGTCTGTCCCAGGGCAGGCCTTTGATTCCACCGGTATGTGTGACCGTTAGGAACAAATTAACAGGTTTAACCACGATACAACTTTGTGTCTGTCCCAGGGCAGGCCTTTGATTCCACCGGCATGTTTGACCGTTAGGAACAAATTAATAGGTATAACCACGATACAACTCTGTTTCTGTCCCAGGGCAGGCCTTTGATTCCACCGGCATGTTTGACCGTTAGGAACAAATTAACAGGTATAACCACGATGCAACTTTGTGTCTGTCCCAGGGCAGGCCTTTGATTCCACCGGCATGTTTGACCGTCAGGAACAAATTAACAGGTTTAACAACGATACAACTTTGTGTCTGTCCCAGGGCACGCCTTTGATTCCACCAGCATGTGTGACCGTTAGGAACAAATTAACAGGTTTAACCACGATACAACTTTGTGTCTGTCCCAGGGCAGGTCCTTGATTCCACCGGCATGTTTGACCGTTAGGAACAAATTAATAGGTATAACCACGATACAACTCTGTTTCTGTCCCAGGGCAGGCCTTTGATTCCACCGGCATGTTTGACCGTTAGGAACAAATTAACAGGTTTAACCACGATACAACTTTGTGTCTGTCCCAGGGCACGCCTTTGATTCAACCGGCATGTTTTACCGTTAGGAACAAATTAACAGGTATAACCACGATACAAATCTGTTTCTGTCCCAGGGCAGGCCTTTGATTCCACCGGCATGTTTGACCGTTAGGAACAAATTAACAGGTTTAACAACGATACAACTTTGTGTCTATCCCAGGGCAGGCCTTTGATTCCACCGACATGTTTGACCGTTAGGAACAAATTAACAGGTTTAACCACGATACAACTTTGTGTCTGTCCCAGGGCAGGCCTTTGATTCCACCGGCATGTTTGACCGTCAGGAACAAATTAACAGGTTTAACAACGATGCAACTCTGTTTCTGTCCCAGGGCAGGCCTTTGATTCCACCGGCATGTTTGACCGTTAGGAACAAATTAACAGGTTTAACAACGATACAACTTTGTGTCTGTCCCAGGGCAGGCCTTTGATTCCACCGGCATGTTTGACCGTTAGGAACAAATTAACAGGTATAACCACGATACAACTTTGTGTCTGTCCCGGGGCAGGCCTTTGATTCCACCGGCATGTTTGACCGTTAGGAACAAATTAACAGGTTTAACCACGATACAACTTTGTGTCTGTCCCAGGGCAGGTCTTTGATTCCACCGGCATGTGTGACAGTTAGGAACAAATTAACAGGTTTAACAACGATACAACTTTGTGTCTGTCCCGGGGCAGGCCTTTGATTCCACCGGCATGTTTGACCGTTAGGAACAAATTAACAGGTTTAACCACGATACAACTTTGTGTCTGTCCCAGGGCAGGCCTTTGATTCCACCGGCATGTTTGACCGTTAGGAACAAATTAACAGGTTTAACAACGATACAACTTTGTGTCTGTCCCAGGGCAGGCCTTTGATTCCACCGGCATGTTTGACCGTTAGGAACAAATTAACAGGTATAACCACGATACAACTTTGTGTCTGTCCCAGGGCAGGCCTTTGATTCCACCGGCATGTTTGACCGTTAGGAACAAATTAACAGGTTTAACCACGATACAACTTTGTGTCTGTCCCAGGGCAGGTCTTTGATTCCACCGGCATGTGTGACAGTTAGGAACAAATGAACAGGTTTAACCACGATACAACTTTGTGTCTGTCCCAGGGCAGGCCTTTGATTCCACCGGCATGTTTGACCGTTAGGAACAAATTAACAGGTATAACCACGATGCAACTTTGTGTATGTCCCAGGGCAGGTCTTTGATTCCACCGGCATGTTTGACCGTTAGGAACAAATTAACAGGTTTAACCACGATACAACTTTGTGTCTGTCCCAGGGCACGCCTTTGATTCAACCGGCATGTTTGACCGTTAGGAACAAATTAACAGGTATAACCACGATACAAATCTGTTTCTGTCCCAGGGCAGGCCTTTGATTCCACCGGCATGTTTGACCGTTAGGAACAAATTAACAGGTTTAACAACGATACAACTTTGTGTCTGTCCCAGGGCAGGCCTTTGATTCCACCGACATGTTTGACCGTTAGGAACAAATTAACAGGTTTAACCACGATACAACTTTGTGTCTGTCCCAGGGCAGGCCTTTGATTCCACCGGCATGTTTGACCGTTAGGAACAAATTAACAGGTTTAACAACGATACAACTCTGTTTCTGTCCCAGGGCAGGCCTTTGATTCCACCGGCATGTTTGACCGTTAGGAACAAATTAACAGGTTTAACAACGATACAACTTTGTGTCTGTCCCAGGGCAGGCCTTTGATTCCACCGGCATGTTTGACCGTTAGGAACAAATTAAAGGTTTAACCACGATACAACTTTGTGTCTGTCCCAGGGCAGGCCTTTGATTCCACCGGCATGTTTTACCGTTAGGAACAAATTAACAGGTTTAACAACGATACAACTTTGTGTCTGTCCCAGGGCAGGCCTTTGATTCCACCGGCATGTTTGACCGTTAGGAACAAATTAACAGGTATAACCACGATACAACTTTGTGTCTGTCCCGGGGCAGGCCTTTGATTCCACCGGCATGTTTGACCGTTAGGAACAAATTAACAGGTTTAACCACGATACAACTTTGTGTCTGTCCCAGGGCAGGTCTTTGATTCCACCGGCATGTGTGACAGTTAGGAACAAATTAACAGGTTTAACAACGATACAACTTTGTGTCTGTCCCGGGGCAGGCCTTTGATTCCACCGGCATGTTTGACCGTTAGGAACAAATTAACATGTTTAACCACGATACAACTTTGTGTCTGTCCCAGGGCAGGCCTTTGATTCCACCGGCATGTTTGACCGTTAGGAACAAATTAACAGGTTTAACAACGATACAACTTTGTGTCTGTCCCAGGGCAGGCCTTTGATTCCACCGGCATGTTTGACCGTTAGGAACAAATTAACAGGTTTAACCACGATACAACTTTGTGTCTGTCCCAGGGCAGGTCTTTGATTCCACCGGCATGTGTGACAGTTAGGAACAAATGAACAGGTTTAACCACGATACAACTTTGTGTCTGTCCCAGGGCAGGCCTTTGATTCCACCGGCATGTTTTACCGTTAGGAACAAATTAACAGGTATAACCACGATGCAACTTTGTGTATGTCCCAGGGCAGGTCTTTGATTCCACCGGCATGTTTGACCGTTAGGAACAAATTAACAGGTATAACCACGATACAACTTTGTGTCTGTCCCAGGGCACGCCTTTGATTCCACCGAGATGTTTGACCGTTAGGCACAAATTAACAGGTATAACCACGATACAACTTTGTGTCTGTCCCAGGGCAGGCCTTTGATTCCACCGGCATGTTTGACCGTTAGGAACAAATTAACAGGTTTAACCACGATACAACTTTGTGTCTGTCCCAGGGCAGGTCTTTGATTCCACCGGCATGTGTGACAGTTAGGAACAAATTAACAGGTTTAACCACTATACAACTTTGTGTCTGTCCCAGGGCAGGCCTTTGATTCCACCGGCATGTTTGACCGTTAGGAACAAATTAACAGGTATAACCACGATGCAACTTTGTGTATGTCCCAGGGCAGGTCTTTGATTCCACCGGCATGTTTGACCGTTAGGAACAAATTAACAGGTTTAACCACGATACAACTTTGTGTCTGTCCCAGGGCAGGCCTTTGATTCCACCGGCATAGTTTGACCGTTAGGAACAAATTAACAGGTATAACCACGATACAACTTTGTGTCTGTCCCAGGGAACGCCTTTGATTCCACCGACATGTTTGACCGTTAGGAACAAATTAACAGGTATAACCACGATACAACTTTGTGTCTGTTCCAGGGCAGGCCTTTGATTCCACCGGCATGTTTGACCGTTAGGAACAAATTAACAGGTTTAACCACGATACAACTTTGTGTCTGTCCCAGGGCAGGCCTTTGATTCCACCGACATGTTTGACCGTTAGGAACAAATTAACAGGTATAACCACGATGCAACTTTGTGTATGTCCCAGGGCAGGTCTTTGATTCCACCGGCATGTTTGACCGTTAGGAACAAATTAACAGGTTTAACCACGATACAACTTTGTGTCTGTCCCAGGGCAGGCCTTTGATTCCACCGGCATGTTTGACCGTTAGGAACAAATTAACAGGTATAGCCACGATACAACTTTGTGTCTGTCCCAGGGCAGGCCTTTGATTCCACCGGCATGTTTGACCGTTAGGAACAAATTAACAGGTTTAACAATGATACAACTTTGTGTCTGTCCCAGGGCAGGCCTTTGATTCCACCGGCATGTTTGACCGTTAGGAACAAATTAACAGGTTTAACCACGATACAACTTTGTGTCTGTCCCAGGGCAGGCCTTTGATTCCACCGGCATCTTTGACCGTTAGGAACAAATTAATAGGTATAACCACGATACAACTCTGTTTCTGTCCCAGGGCAGGCCTTTGATTCCACCGGCATGTTTGACCGTTAGGAACAAATAAACAGGTATAACCACGATACAACTTTGTGTCTGTCCCAAGGCAGGCCTTTGATTCCACCGGCATGTTTGACCGTCAGGAACAAATTACCAGGTTTAACAACGATACAACTTTGTGTCTGTCCCAGGGCACGCCTTTGATTCCACCGGCATGTGTGACCGTTAGGAACAAATTAACAGGTTTAACCACGATACAACTTTGTGTCTGTCCCAGGGCAGGCCTTTGATTCCACCGGCATGTTTGACCGTTAGGAACAAATTAATAGGTATAACCACGATACAACTCTGTTTTTGTCCCAGGGCAGGCCTTTGATTCCACCGGCATGTTTGACCGTTAGGAACAAATTAACAGGTTTAACCACGATACAACTGTGTGTCTGTCCCAGGGCACGCCTTTGATTCAACCGGCATGTTTGACCGTTAGGAACAAACTAACAGGTATAACCACGATACAAATCTGTTTCTGTCCCAGGGCAGGCCTTTGATTCCACCGGCATGTTTGACCGTTAGGAACAAATTAACAGGTTTAACAACGATACAACTTTGTGTCTGTCCCAGGGCAGGCCTTTGATTCCACCGACATGTTTGACCCTTAGGAACAAATTAACAGGTTTAACCACGATACAACTTTGTGTCTGTCCCAGGGCAGGCCTTTGATTCCACCGGCATGTTTGACCGTTAGGAACAAATTAACAGGTTTAACAACGATACAACTCTGTTTCTGTCCCAGGACAGGCCTTTGATTCCACCGGCATGTTTGACCGTTAGGAACAAATTAACAGGTTTAACAACGATACAACTTTGTGTCTGTCCCAGGGCAGGCCTTTGATTCCACCGGCATGTTTGACCGTTAGGAACAAATTAACAGGTTTAACCACGATACAACTTTGTGTCTGTCCCAGGGCAGGCCTTTGATTCCACCGGTATGTTTGACCGTTAGGAACAAATTAACAGGTTTAACAACGATACAACTTTGTGTCTGTCCCAGGGCAGGCCTTTGATTCCACCGGCATGTTTGACCGTTAGGAACAAATTAACAGGTATAACCACGATACAACTTTGTGTCTGTCCCAGGGCAGGCCTTTGATTCCACCGACATGTTTGACCGTTAGGAACAAATTAACAGGTTTAACCACGATACAACTTTGTGTCTGTCCCAGGGCAGGGCTTTTAATTCCACCGGCATGTTTGACCGTTAGGAACAAATTAACAGGTTTAACCACGATACAACTTTGTGTCTATCCCATGGCAGGCCTTTGATTCCACCGGCATGTGTGACCGTTAGGAACAAATTAACAGGTTTAACCACGATACAACTTTGTGTCTGTCCCAGGGCAGGCCTTTGATTCCAGCGGCATCTTTGACCGTTAGGAACAAATTAATAGGTATAACCACGATACAACTCTGTTTCTGTCCCAGGGCAGGCCTTTGATTCCACCGGCATGTTTGACCGTTAGGAACAAATAAACAGGTATAACCACGATGCAACTTTGTGTCTGTCCCAAGGCAGGCCTTTGATTCCACCGGCATGTTTGACCGTCAGGAACAAATTACCAGGTTTAACAACGATACAACTTTGTGTCTGTCCCAGGGCACGCCTTTGATTCCACCGGCATGTGTGACCGTTAGGAACAAATTAACAGGTTTAACCACGATGCAACTTTGTGTCTGTCCCAGGGCAGGCCTTTGATTCCACCGGCATGTTTGACCGTTAGGAACAAATTAACAGGTTTAACCACGATACAACTTTGTGTCTGTCCCAGGGCAGGCCTTTGATTCCACCGGCATAGTTTGACCGTTAGGAACAAATTAACAGGTATAACCACGATACAACTTTGTGTCTGTCCCAGGGAACGCCTTTGATTCCACCGACATGTTTGACCATTAGGAACAAATTAACAGGTATAACCACGATACAACTTTGTGTCTGTTCCAGGGCAGGCCTTTGATTCCACCGGCATGTTTGACCGTTAGGAACAAATTAACAGGTTTAACCACGATACAACTTTGTGTCTGTCCCAGGGCAGGCCTTTGATTCCACCGACATGTTTGACCGTTAGGAACAAATTAACAGGTATAACCACGATGCAACTTTGTGTATGTCCCAGGGCAGGTCTTTGATTCCACCGGCATGTTTGACCGTTAGGAACAAATTAACAGGTTTAACCACGATACAACTTTGTGTCTGTCCCAGGGCAGGCCTTTGATTCCACCGGCATGTTTGACCGTTAGGAACAAATTAACAGGTATAGCCACGATACAACTTTGTGTCTGTCCCAGGGCAGGCCTTTGATTCCACCGGCATGTTTGACCGTTAGGAACAAATTAACAGGTTTAACAATGATACAACTTTGTGTCTGTCCCAGGGCAGGCCTTTGATTCCACCGGCATGTGTGACCGTTAGGAACAAATTAACAGGTTTAACCACGATACAACTTTGTGTCTGTCCCAGGGCAGGCCTTTGATTCCACCGGCATCTTTGACCGTTAGGAACAAATTAATAGGTATAACCACGATACAACTCTGTTTCTGTCCCAGGGCAGGCCTTTGATTCCACCGGCATTTTTGACCGTTAGGAACAAATAAACAGGTATAACCACGATGCAACTTTGTGTCTGTCCCAAGGCAGGCCTTTGATTCCACCGGCATGTTTGACCGTCAGGAACAAATTACCAGGTTTAACAACGATACAACTTTGTGTCTGTCCCAGGGCACGCCTTTGATTCCACCCGCATGTGTGACCGTTAGGAACAAATTAACAGGTTTAACCACGATACAACTTTGTGTCTGTCCCAGGGCAGGCCTTTGATTCCACCGGCATGTTTGACCGTTAGGAACAAATTAATAGGTATAACCACGATACAACTCTGTTTTTGTCCCAGGGCAGGCCTTTGATTCCACCGGCATGTTTGACCGTTAGGAACAAATTAACAGGTTTAACCACGATACAACTGTGTGTCTGTCCCAGGGCACGCCTTTGATTCAACCGGCATGTTTGACCGTTAGGAACAAACTAACAGGTATAACCACGATACAAATCTGTTTCTGTCCCAGGGCAGGCCTTTGATTCCACCGGCATGTTTGACCGTTAGGAACAAATTAACAGGTTTAACAACGATACAACTTTGTGTCTGTCCCAGGGCAGGCCTTTGATTCCACCGACATGTTTGACCCTTAGGAACAAATTAACAGGTTTAACCACGATACAACTTTGTGTCTGTCCCAGGGCAGGCCTTTGATTCCACCGGCATGTTTGACCGTTAGGAACAAATTAACAGGTTTAACAACGATACAACTCTGTTTCTGTCCCAGGACAGGCCTTTGATTCCACCGGCATGTTTGACCGTTAGGAACAAATTAACAGGTTTAACAACGATACAACTTTGTGTCTGTCCCAGGGCAGGCCTTTGATTCCACCGGCATGTTTGACCGTTAGGAACAAATTAACAGGTTTAACCACGATACAACTTTGTGTCTGTCCCAGGGCAGGCCTTTGATTCCACCGGCATGTTTGACCGTTAGGAACAAATTAACAGGTTTAACAACGATACAACTTTGTGTCTGTCCCAGGGCAGGCCTTTGATTCCACCGGCATGTTTGACCGTTAGGAACAAATTGACAGGTATAACCACGATACAACTTTGTGTCTGTCCCAGGGCAGGCCTTTGATTCCACCGACATGTTTGACCGTTAGGAACAAATTAACAGGTTTAACCACGATACAACTTTGTGTCTGTCCCAGGGCAGGGCTTTTAATTCCACCGGCATGTTTGACCGTTAGGAACAAATTAACAGGTTTAACCACGATACAACTTTGTGTCTATCCCATGGCAGGCCTTTGATTCCACCGGCATGTGTGACCGTTAGGAACAAATTAACAGGTTTAACCACGATACAACTTTGTGTCTGTCCCAGGGCAGGCCTTTGATTCCAGCGGCATCTTTGACCGTTAGGAACAAATTAATAGGTATAACCACGATACAACTCTGTTTCTGTCCCAGGGCAGGCCTTTGATTCCACCGGCATGTTTGACCGTTAGGAACAAATAAACAGGTATAACCACGATGCAACTTTGTGTCTGTCCCAAGGCAGGCCTTTGACTCCACCGGCATGTTTGACCGTCAGGAACAAATTACCAGGTTTAACAACGATACAACTTTGTGTCTGTCCCAGGGCACGCCTTTGATTCCACCGGCATGTGTGACCGTTAGGAACAAATTAACAGGTTTAACCACGATACAACTTTGTGTCTGTCCCAGGGCAGGCCTTTGATTCCACCGGCATGTTTGACCGTTAGGAACAAATTAATAGGTATAACCACGATACAACTCTTTTTTTGTCCCAGGGCAGGCCTTTGATTCCACCGGCATGTTTGACCGTTAGGAACAAATTAACAGGTTTAACCACGATACAACTGTGTGTCTGTCCCAGGGCACGCCTTTGATTCAACCGGCATGTTTGACCGTTAGGAACAAACTAACAGGTATAACCACGATACAAATCTGTTTCTGTCCCAGGGCAGGCCTTTGATTCCACCGGCATGTTTGACCGTTAGGAACAAATTAACAGGTTTAACAACGATACAACTTTGTGTCTGTCCCAGGGCAGGCCTTTGATTCCACCGACATGTTTGACCCTTAGGAACAAATTAACAGGTTTAACCACGATACAACTTTGTGTCTGTCCCAGGGCAGGCCTTTGATTCCACCGGCATGTTTGACCGTTAGGAACAAATTAACAGGTTTAACAACGATACAACTTTGTGTCTGTCCCAGGGCAGGCCTTTGATTCCACCGGCATGTTTGACCGTTAGGAACAAATTAACAGGTTTAACCACGATACAACTTTGTGTCTGTCCCAGGGCAGGCCTTTGATTCCACCGGTATGTTTGACCGTTAGGAACAAATTAACAGGTTTAACAACGATACAACTTTGTGTCTGTCCCAGGGCAGGCCTTTGATTCCACCGGCATGTTTGACCGTTAGGAACAAATTAACAGGTATAACCACGATACAACTTTGTGTCTGTCCCAGGGCAGGCCTTTGATTCCACCGACATGTTTGACCGTTAGGAACAAATTAACAGGTTTAACCACGATACAACTTTGTGTCTGTCCCAGGGCAGGGCTTTTAATTCCACCGGCATGTTTGACCGTTAGGAACAAATTAACAGGTTTAACCACGATACAACTTTGTGTCTATCCCATGGCAGGCCTTTGATTCCACCGGCATGTTTGACCGTTAGGAACAAATTAACAGGTTTAACCACGATACAACTTTGTGTCTGTCCCAGGGCAGGCCTTTGATTCCAGCGGCATGTTTGACCATTAGGAACAAATTAACAGGTATAACCACGATACAACTCTGTGTCTGTCCCAGGGCAGGCCTTTGATTCGACCGGCATTTTGACCGTTAGGAACGAATTAACAGGTTTAACCACGATACAACTTTGTGTCTGTCCCAGGGCAGGCCTTTGATTCCATCGGCATGTTTGACCGTTAGGAACAAATTAACAGGTATAACCACGATACAACTTTGTGTCTGTCCCAGGGCAGGCCTTTGATTCCACCGGCATGTTTTACCGTTAGGAACAAATTAAGAGGTATAACCGCGATACAACTTTGTGTCTGTCCCAGGGCAGGCCTTTGATTCCACCGGCATGTTTTACCGTTAGGAACAAATTAACAGGTATAACCACGATACAACTTTGTGTCTGTCCCAGGGCAGGCCTTTGATTCCACCGGCATGTTTTACCGTTAAGAACAAAGTAACAGGTTTAACAACGATACAACTTTGTGTCTGTCCCAGGGCAGGCCTTTGATTCCACCGGCATGTTTGACTGTTAGGAACAAATTAACAGGTTTAACAACGATACAACTTTGTGTCTGTCCCAGGGCAGGCCTTTGATTCCACCGGCATGTTTGACTGTTAGGAACAAATTAACAGGTTTAACAACGATGCAACTTTGTGTCTGTCCCGGGGCAGGCCTTTGATTCCACCGGCATGTTTTACCGTTAGGAACAAATTAACAGGTTTAACAACGATACAACTTTGTGTCTGTCCCGGGGCAGGCCTTTGATTCCACCGGCATGTTTGACCGTTAGGAACAAATTAACAGGTTTAACCACGATACAACTTTGTGTCTGTTCCAGGGCAGGCCTTTGATTCCTCCGGCGTGTTTTACCGTTAGGAACAAATTAACAGGTTTAACAACGATACAACTTTGTTTCTGTCCCAAAGCAGGCCTTTGAATCCACCGGCATGTTTGACCGTTAGGAACAAAGTAACAGGTTTAACCACGATACAACTTTGTGTCTGTGCCAGGGCAGGCCTTTGATTCCACCGGCATGTTTGACAGTTAGGAACAAATTAACAGGTTTAACAACGATAAAACTTTGTGTCTGTCCCAGGGCAGGCCTTTGATTCCACCGGCATTTTTGACCGTTAGGAACAAATTAACAGGTATAACCACGATGCAACTTTGTGTCTGTCCCGGGGCAGGCCTTTGATTCCACCGGCATGTTTGACTGTTAGGAACAAATTAACAGGTTTAACAACGATACAACTTTGTGTCTGTCCCAGGGCAGGCCTTTGATTCCACCGCCATGTGTGACCGTTAGGAGCAAATTAACAGGTTTAACCACGATACAACTTTGTGTCTGTCCCAGGGCAGGCCTTTGATTTCACCGGCATGTTTGACCGTTAGGAACAAATTAACAGGTATAACCACGATACAACTCTGTTTCTGTCCCAGGGCAGGCCTTTGATTCCACCGGCATGTTTGACCGTTAGGAACAAATTAACAGGTTTAACAACGATACAACTTTGTGTCTGTCCCAGGGCAGGCCTTTGATTCCACCGGCATGTTTGACCGTTAGGAACAAATTAACAGGTATAACCACGATACAACTTTGTGTCTGTCCCAGGGCAGGCCTTTGATTCCACCGGCATGTTTGACCGTTAGGAACAAATTAACAGGTTTAACCACGATACAACTTTGTGTCTGTCCCAGGGCAGGCCTTTGAATCCACCGGCATGTTTGACCGTTATGAACAAATTAACAGGTTTAACAACGATACAACTTTGTGTCTGTCCCAGGGCAGGCCTTTGATTCCACCGGCATGTTTGACCGTTAGGAACAAATTAACAAGTTTAACCACGATACAACTTTGTGTCTGTCCCAGGGCAGGCCTTTGAATCCACCGGCATGTTTGACCGTTAGGAACAAAGTAACAGGTTTAACAACGATACAACTTTGTGTCTGTCCTAGGGCAGGCCTTTGATTCCACCGGCATGTTTGACCGTTAGGAACAAATTAACAGGTTTAACAACGATACAACTGTGTGTCTGTCCCAGGGCAGGCCTTTGATTCCACCGGCATGTTTGACCGTTAGGAACAAATTAACAGGTTTAACCACGAAACAACTTTGTGTCTGTCCCAGGGCAGGCCTTTGATTCCACCGGCATGTTTGACCGTTAGGAACAAATTAACAGGTATAACCACGATACAACTCTGTTTCTGTCCCAGGGCAGGCCTTTGATTCCACCGGCATGTTTGACCGTTAGGAACAAATTAACAGGTATAACCACGATACAACTCTGTTTCTGTCCCAGGGCAGGCCTTTGATTCCACCGGCATGTTTGACCGTTAGGAACAAATTAACAGGTTTAACAACGATACAACTTTGTGTCTGTCCCAGGGCAGGTCTTTGATTCCACCGGCATGTTTTACCGTTAGGAACAAATTAACAGGTATAACCACGATACAACTTTGTGTCTGTCCTAGGGCAGGCCTTTGATTCCACCGGCATGTTTGACCGTTAGGAACAAATTAACAGGTTTAACAACGATACAACTTTGTGTCTGTCCCAGGGCAGGCCTTTGATTCCACCGGCATGTTTGACCGTTAGGAACAAATTAACAGGTTTAACCACGATACAACTTTGTGTCTGTCCCAGGGCAGGCCTTTGATTCCACCGGCATGTTTGACCGTTAGGAACAAATTAACAGGTTTAACCACGATACAACTTTGTGTCTGTCCCAGGGCAGGCCTTTGATTCCACCGGCATGTTTGACGTTAGGAACAAATTAACAGGTTTAACAACGATACAACTTTGTGTCTGTCCCAGGGCAGGCCTTTGATCCCACCGGCATGTTTGACCGTTAGGAACAAATTAACAGGTTTAACCACGATACAACTTTGTGTCTGTCCCAGGGCAGGCCTTTGATTCCACCGGCATGTTTGACCGTTAGGAACAAATTAACAGGTTTAACCACGATACAACTTTGTGTCTGTCCCAGGGCAGGCCTTTGATTCCACCGGCATGTTTGACCGTTAGGAACAAATTAACAGGTTTAACAACGATACAACTTTGTTTCTGTCCCAGGGCAGGCCTTTGATTCCACCGGCATGTTTGACCGTTAGGAACAAATTAACAGGTTTAACAACGATACAACTGTGTGTCTGTCCCAGGGCAGGTCTTTGATTCCACCGGCATGTTTGACCGTTAGGAACAAATTAACAGGTTTAACAACGATACAACTTTGTGTCTGTCCCGGGGCAGGCCTTTGATTCCACCGGCATGTTTGACCGTTAGGAACAAATTAACAGGTTTAACCACGATACAACTTTGTGTCTGTCCCAGGGCAGGCCTTTGATTCCACCGGCATGTTTGACCGTTAGGAACAAATTAAAAGGTTTAACAACGATACAACTGTGTGTCTGTCCCGGGGCAGGCCTTTGATTCCACCGGCATGTTTGACCGTTAGGAACAAATTAACAGGTTTAACAACGATACAACTTTGTGTCTGTCCCAGGGCAGGCCTTTGATTCCACCGGCATGTTTGACCGTTAGGAACAAATTAACAGGTTTAACAACGATACAACTTTGTGTCTGTCCCGGGGCAGGCCTTTGATTCCACCGGCATGTTTGACCGTTAGGAACAAATTAACAGGTTTAACCACGATACAACTTTGTGTCTGTCCCAGGGCAGGCCTTTGATTCCACCGGCATGTTTGACCGTTAGGAACAAATTGACAGGTATAACCACGATACAACTTTGTGTCTGTCCCAGGGCAGGCCTTTGATTCCACCGACATGTTTGACCGTTAGGAACAAATTAACAGGTTTAACCACGATACAACTTTGTGTCTGTCCCAGGGCAGGGCTTTTAATTCCACCGGCATGTTTGACCGTTAGGAACAAATTAACAGGTTTAACCACGATACAACTTTGTGTCTATCCCATGGCAGGCCTTTGATTCCACCGGCATGTGTGACCGTTAGGAACAAATTAACAGGTTTAACCACGATACAACTTTGTGTCTGTCCCAGGGCAGGCCTTTGATTCCAGCGGCATCTTTGACCGTTAGGAACAAATTAATAGGTATAACCACGATACAACTCTGTTTCTGTCCCAGGGCAGGCCTTTGATTCCACCGGCATGTTTGACCGTTAGGAACAAATAAACAGGTATAACCACGATGCAACTTTGTGTCTGTCCCAAGGCAGGCCTTTGACTCCACCGGCATGTTTGACCGTCAGGAACAAATTACCAGGTTTAACAACGATACAACTTTGTGTCTGTCCCAGGGCACGCCTTTGATTCCACCGGCATGTGTGACCGTTAGGAACAAATTAACAGGTTTAACCACGATACAACTTTGTGTCTGTCCCAGGGCAGGCCTTTGATTCCACCGGCATGTTTGACCGTTAGGAACAAATTAATAGGTATAACCACGATACAACTCTGTTTTTGTCCCAGGGCAGGCCTTTGATTCCACCGGCATGTTTGACCGTTAGGAACAAATTAACAGGTTTAACCACGATACAACTGTGTGTCTGTCCCAGGGCACGCCTTTGATTCAACCGGCATGTTTGACCGTTAGGAACAAACTAACAGGTATAACCACGATACAAATCTGTTTCTGTCCCAGGGCAGGCCTTTGATTCCACCGGCATGTTTGACCGTTAGGAACAAATTAACAGGTTTAACAACGATACAACTTTGTGTCTGTCCCAGGGCAGGCCTTTGATTCCACCGACATGTTTGACCCTTAGGAACAAATTAACAGGTTTAACCACGATACAACTTTGTGTCTGTCCCAGGGCAGGCCTTTGATTCCACCGGCATGTTTGACCGTTAGGAACAAATTAACAGGTTTAACAACGATACAACTCTGTTTCTGTCCCAGGACAGGCCTTTGATTCCACCGGCATGTTTGACCGTTAGGAACAAATTAACAGGTTTAACAACGATACAACTTTGTGTCTGTCCCAGGGCAGGCCTTTGATTCCACCGGCATGTTTGACCGTTAGGAACAAATTAACAGGTTTAACCACGATACAACTTTGTGTCTGTCCCAGGGCAGGCCTTTGATTCCACCGGTATGTTTGACCGTTAGGAACAAATTAACATGTTTAACAACGATACAACTTTGTGTCTGTCCCAGGGCAGGCCTTTGATTCCACCGGCATGTTTGACCGTTAGGAACAAATTAACAGGTATAACCACGATACAACTTTGTGTCTGTCCCAGGGCAGGCCTTTGATTCCACCGACATGTTTGACCGTTAGGAACAAATTAACAGGTTTAACCACGATACAACTTTGTGTCTGTCCCAGGGCAGGGCTTTTAATTCCACCGGCATGTTTGACCGTTAGGAACAAATTAAAAGGTTTAACCACGATACAACTTTGTGTCTATCCCATGGCAGGCCTTTGATTCCACCGGCATGTTTGACCGTTAGGAACAAATTAACAGGTTTAACCACGATACAACTTTGTGTCTGTCCCAGGGCAGGCCTTTGATTCCAGCGGCATGTTTGACCATTAGGAACAAATTAACAGGTATAACCACGATACAACTCTGTGTCTGTCCCAGGGCAGGCCTTTGATTCCACCGGCATTTTGACCGTTAGGAACGAATTAACAGGTTTAACCACGATACAACTTTGTGTCTGTCCCAGGGCAGGCCTTTGATTCCATCGGCATGTTTGACCGTTAGGAACAAATTAACAGGTATAACCACGATACAACTTTGTGTCTGTCCCAGGGCAGGCCTTTGATTCCACCGGCATGTTTTACCGTTAGGAACAAATTAAGAGGTATAACCGCGATACAACTTTGTGTCTGTCCCAGGGCAGGCCTTTGATTCCACCGGCATGTTTTACCGTTAGGAACAAATTAACAGGTATAACCACGATACAACTTTGTGTCTGTCCCAGGGCAGGCCTTTGATTCCACCGGCATGTTTTACCGTTAAGAACAAAGTAACAGGTTTAACAACGATACAACTTTGTGTCTGTCCCAGGGCAGGCCTTTGATTCCACCGGCATGTTTGACTGTTAGGAACAAATTAACAGGTTTAACAACGATACAACTTTGTGTCTGTCCCAGGGCAGGCCTTTGATTCCACGGCATGTTTGACTGTTAGGAACAAATTAACAGGTTTAACAACGATGCAACTTTGTGTCTGTCCCGGGGCAGGCCTTTGATTCCACCGGCATGTTTTACCGTTAGGAACAAATTAACAGGTTTAACAACGATACAACTTTGTGTCTGTCCCGGGGCAGGCCTTTGATTCCACCGGCATGTTTGACCGTTAGGAACAAATTAACAGGTTTAACCACGATACAACTTTGTGTCTGTTCCAGGGCAGGCCTTTGATTCCTCCGGCGTGTTTTACCGTTAGGAACAAATTAACAGGTTTAACAACGATACAACTTTGTTTCTGTCCCAAAGCAGGCCTTTGAATCCACCGGCATGTTTGACCGTTAGGAACAAAGTAACAGGTTTAACCACGATACAACTTTGTGTCTGTGCCAGGGCAGGCCTTTGATTCCACCGGCATGTTTGACAGTTAGGAACAAATTAACAGGTTTAACAACGATAAAACTTTGTGTCTGTCCCAGGGCAGGCCTTTGATTCCACCGGCATTTTTGACCGTTAGGAACAAATTAACAGGTATAACCACGATGCAACTTTGTGTCTGTCCCGGGGCAGGCCTTTGATTCCACCGGCATGTTTGACTGTTAGGAACAAATTAACAGGTTTAACAACGATACAACTTTGTGTCTGTCCCAGGGCAGGCCTTTGATTCCACCGCCATGTGTGACCGTTAGGAGCAAATTAACAGGTTTAACCACGATACAACTTTGTGTCTGTCCCAGGGCAGGCCTTTGATTTCACCGGCATGTTTGACCGTTAGGAACAAATTAACAGGTATAACCACGATACAACTCTGTTTCTGTCCCAGGGCAGGCCTTTGATTCCACCGGCATGTTTGACCGTTAGGAACAAATTAACAGGTTTAACAACGATACAACTTTGTGTCTGTCCCAGGGCAGGCCTTTGATTCCACCGGCATGTTTGACCGTTAGGAACAAATTAACAGGTATAACCACGATACAACTTTGTGTCTGTCCCAGGGCAGGCCTTTGATTCCACCGGCATGTTTGACCGTTAGGAACAAATTAACAGGTTTAACCACGATACAACTTTGTGTCTGTCCCAGGGCAGGCCTTTGAATCCACCGGCATGTTTGACCGTTATGAACAAATTAACAGGTTTAACAACGATACAACTTTGTGTCTGTCCCAGGGCAGGCCTTTGATTCCACCGGCATGTTTGACCGTTAGGAACAAATTAACAAGTTTAACCACGATACAACTTTGTGTCTGTCCCAGGGCAGGCCTTTGAATCCACCGGCATGTTTGACCGTTAGGAACAAAGTAACAGGTTTAACAACGATACAACTTTGTGTCTGTCCTAGGGCAGGCCTTTGATTCCACCGGCATGTTTGACCGTTAGGAACAAATTAACAGGTTTAACAACGATACAACTGTGTGTCTGTCCCAGGGCAGGCCTTTGATTCCACCGGCATGTTTGACCGTTAGGAACAAATTAACAGGTTTAACCACGAAACAACTTTGTGTCTGTCCCAGGGCAGGCCTTTGATTCCACCGGCATGTTTGACCGTTAGGAACAAATTAACAGGTATAACCACGATACAACTCTGTTTCTGTCCCAGGGCAGGCCTTTGATTCCACCGGCATGTTTGACCGTTAGGAACAAATTAACAGGTATAACCACGATACAACTCTGTTTCTGTCCCAGGGCAGGCCTTTGATTCCACCGGCATGTTTGACCGTTAGGAACAAATTAACAGGTTTAACAACGATACAACTTTGTGTCTGTCCCAGGACAGGTCTTTGATTCCACCGGCATGTTTTACCGTTAGGAACAAATTAACAGGTATAACCACGATACAACTTTGTGTCTGTCCTAGGGCAGGCCTTTGATTCCACCGGCATGTTTGACCGTTAGGAACAAATTAACAGGTTTAACAACGATACAACTTTGTGTCTGTCCCAGGGCAGGCCTTTGATTCCACCGGCATGTTTGACCGTTAGGAACAAATTAACAGGTTTAACCACGATACAACTTTGTGTCTGTCCCAGGGCAGGCCTTTGATTCCACCGGCATGTTTGACCGTTAGGAACAAATTAACAGGTTTAACCACGATACAACTTTGTGTCTGTCCCAGGGCAGGCCTTTGATTCCACCGGCATGTTTGACGTTAGGAACAAATTAACAGGTTTAACAACGATACAACTTTGTGTCTGTCCCAGGGCAGGCCTTTGATTCCACCGGCATGTTTGACCGTTAGGAACAAATTAACAGGTTTAACCACGATACAACTTTGTGTCTGTCCCAGGGCAGGCCTTTGATTCCACCGGCATGTTTGACCGTTAGGAACAAATTAACAGGTTTAACCACGATACAACTTTGTGTCTGTCCCAGGGCAGGCCTTTGATTCCACCGGCATGTTTGACCGTTAGGAACAAATTAACAGGTTTAACAACGATACAACTTTGTTTCTGTCCCAGGGCAGGCCTTTGATTCCACCGGCATGTTTGACCGTTAGGAACAAATTAACAGGTTTAACAACGATACAACTGTGTGTCTGTCCCAGGGCAGGTCTTTGATTCCACCGGCATGTTTGACCGTTAGGAACAAATTAACAGGTTTAACAACGATACAACTTTGTGTCTGTCCCGGGGCAGGCCTTTGATTCCACCGGCATGTTTGACCGTTAGGAACAAATTAACAGGTTTAACCACGATACAACTTTGTGTCTGTCCCAGGGCAGGCCTTTGATTCCACCGGCATGTTTGACCGTTAGGAACAAATTAAAAGGTTTAACAACGATACAACTGTGTGTCTGTCCCGGGGCAGGCCTTTGATTCCACCGGCATGTTTGACCGTTAGGAACAAATTAACAGGTTTAACAACGATACAACTTTGTGTCTGTCCCAGGGCAGGCCTTTGATTCCACCGGCATGTTTGACCGTTAGGAACAAATTAACAGGTTTAACAACGATACAACTTTGTGTCTGTCCCGGGGCAGGCCTTTGATTCCACCGGCATGTTTGACCGTTAGGAACAAATTAACAGGTTTAACCACGATACAACTTTGTGTCTGTCCCAGGGCAGGCCTTTGATTCCACCGGCATGTTTGACCGTTAGGAACAAATTAACAGGTATAACCACGATACAACTCTGTTTCTGTCCCAGGGCAGGCCTTTGATTCCACCGGCATGTTTGACCGTTAGGAACAAATTAACAGGTATAACCACGATACAACTCTGTTTCTGTCCCAGGGCAGGCCTTTGATTCCACCGGCATGTTTGACCGTTAGGAACAAATTAACAGGTTTAACCACGATACAACTGTGTGTCTGTCCCAGGGCAGGCCAAACAAATTAACAGGTTTAACAACGATACAACTTTGTGTCTGTCCCAGGGCTGACCTTTCACCGGCATATGTCATGGTCTTTTGTGTATTTTATTACTTGAGGTGTTGTTCGTTTTGTTGGTGGAATTGTTGACGATTACTGTTTAGACTTTCTTTCCATAATCCACTCCTTACCTTTTACTCAATACAATTATAATATTTATAAGTTTATATATATTGGTATATAAGTTCATAGAAAAAATCTACATTACTTCGTCAAATACCGAACATTTAAAAGGGCCGTCGTGGTCGTGGCCGTGAGGTAGATGAATTTAAAACTACCTATGCTATCAGTGGCTATCACCACTAACGTACTCCGGTTTCCTCCACAAGTAAAACGGATCACCACGATATAACTGAAATATTGTTGAAAGTGGTACTAACCACACTAACCCTAACCCTAACCCAAACATTTAATGAATGGTCGTCTGCTACTGGTACGAAATTAAACACATCTCCAGAATGTAGAGCACGGAAAGCAAATAATTTACAAACTTTTGAGTAGGACGTTTTACAGCGCTTTTATTTGTATTTGTCTGGCAATAAATTTTATGCAGAAATTTTAATGACAAAAAGGGTAGTTATTGACAATATCGATTTTCATTTCACACAAATTGACAATTTGTCAATTTCAAACTTTGTTGTAACACTTTTTTCTAGAACCTCATTTTGGCTACATTACAACATTACTTGATGTAGGTCATCCAAAGATTCATTAATAAGCAAATGGATTTTCGCAGCAGATTATTCTGCCTAGAATAATCTCGGAATCATAATAAAAATGAAATAATACAAATTCATTGGAAATGATGATGCAACATTACCTGAAATCAAAATGAGAAACTTTCATTTTAATTTACTATTTATTACCAGTTAACAATCATTTCACAAAATGGCTTCTATATGTAACGGTTAATGACGTTTTTGTCTATCAAAAGAAGATTCTATTCTTTTATTATCCATGAGAGTTTCCAAATTACATTAAGAAATTGATTAATTTATATATTGAAAGACCGACCCTTTACCATAGAACGGATGAGTTTAACTATTTAACAATACAAAAGGGAATCAATTCATTAAACAAACAGAAATGTAATCATGTTTAGAAATATCTTCTTTGTTCCTTTAAACATTTATGTTCAGTGATATAATATACTGGTGAAGCATAGACGTTATGCTTAGGAGGTGCTGGGATAGTATAATATAGCAAAGGCATAAGCAATCAACTGGCGTAGCATAGACTGTATGTTTGTTTACTTGACTATGTTTGTTTACTTGACTGTATGTTTGTTTACTTTAATTTAATTTAAGATATTACTGCTAATGAATTTTTATGTTTGTTCAGTTGTTATTTTGTACCATTTTTACACGAATATGCTTTCATCATGGGTATTTTGCGTTCGTCTTTAGAAATCTATTTAGCAGTTTTCGTCTCAATTCTTTGTACATGCTGTAAGCAGTGTTGTTCTGTTGTTATTCATGACGAAACACACCATTTAAGTGCTAGTATTATCTAATATATTTAAGGAGTCAAGTATTTTAAACCAATTAGACACATAATTAATCCTTTCTCTGACACTACAGTTTAATTCATTCTCCAATGTTGTTAAATCTATGGCGATCTTTTGTTTTTCAATTCCTTTGATGATTTGTTCTCACTGGTGTGTCGTGTTTTGTCATGTCTTTATGTTGTACTGTATCATATATCTCTTTTTATGTTCTGATATAGGACCATATCCGGTCTTTCGTGGCTTCATATTATATTGTTTTGAACTGAACTTTGAAACTGTACTGTACTCAATAGTGCTCATGTTGCTTGCTTGTTTGCTTGTATATATGTGCGACTTTAAATAAAACTGATATTATCTCTTATCTTATCTTACGATCTCCACCATGAATTGATTAGCCGTAATGGAATATCTGTGTCAAGTGACCACGTAATCACAATCTTTTAGAAACTTTTGAGTCACCAAAGCATTGCCCACACAAACTTTATCAATGAATATATCACAAAATCATCAAAATGTGTAACATAAGCAGCTAAATTAGTAGTTTCAGCAGGTAAACTGTCAGGTCATTCCCTCCCAATTAGATCCAAGATGGCGGCGCCCATAACAATCGTAGTGACATTCATATTTATAGCAAACTTCATCACATCAATGAACTACCCAAGAACTATAGACTTAAATGATTACATAAATCCATTACTAGATGGAAATAAATTATATAGCCATCATGCTTTTGTGCTAGGAGTAAGAAACACACTTGATAAACTCAGAAAACGCCTATTGTATTTTGGTTCGGTTAACAATCATGGAAATCCAGCTTCAAGAAATGTCATGTACTTTATCATACTTATGAGCGGGGATATAGAACTAAATCCAGGGCCGAATAGTATATACCCATGCGAATACCGTGAAATCCCAGTAACTTGGGAACACCAACATATTGCGATATGGTATCACTCAACATGCTTAGAATACAGCTCAAATAAAGTCGAACTCTTACAACGCAGTAACGTCTCTTGGATATGTTGTAAATGTGATAGTCAAAACATTGATAGCTTTACATTCCATTCATTTGAGTTTGAAATATCTAACTTTTCTAGTGTACTATCAACAAGTTGTACCTCCACTATACCATCTATTGATTTGTCGTTCAGCCCTACTACATATAATAGCCCAAAACCACATAAAACTAGAATGAAATCGAGGTTAAACACCTTATCATCCACGTCCTCCGTGCAAAGCACAAGAACACGTATACAACCAAAACGCAAAAACTTTAGAACATTAGTAATTAACTGTCAAAGTATAAAGAATAAACGATGCGAATTACAAGCAACCACTGAATACATCAAACCAGACATTATAATACAAACAGCGAGATCTTCCAGGAAGGGTTCAATAGCATGGTTTATGGCAATGATCGAAACAAAAATGGCGGTGACGTTTTCATATCAGTAAGGGACGGATACACTACTAGCGAAATCAACCAGGGAAGCTCCAATTGTGAGATAGCATGGACAGAGTTACAATCACAAAATGAGAAATCGCTAATCTTAGGCTCATTTTATAGACCACCAAACACCGGCTTAGATACCTTACAAGAGCTTCGTAAATCACTAGAAAACTTGCCTAAAAACTCTGAAGACAAGACTATCATCCTAGCAGCAGATTTTAATCTACCATACATAAACTGGAAAAACAACACAATAAAACCTGGAGGTAACCAATTACAATTACACCAAGAACTACTTGACATCGTAGACGATTTTAGCCTTGAACAAATGCAGACAAATCCAACTCGCCAATATAATGTATTGGACGTATACCTCACAAACACTTGTAAAATCATGTGAGACAATACCCGGAATATCCGACCACGACATGCTAGTAATCGATTCAGACTTGAAACCTATTTATAATAAACCCAAACGTAGGAAAGTTTACATCTATAAAGGTGCTGACATGAATACAATCAAACAGAACATGACCGGACTATGTGAAAACATCATCAACACCGATGTAGACTCACCAATAAACGACATATGGGAGAAACTATAACATGGTATCTATGAAGTTATGGAAAAGAACATACCATCCAAACTAACATCAAATAGACACAACCTACCATGGATAAACCATAAACTGAAAAAAATGTATTAAAAAGAAAAATAAACTTTACAACAAAGCCAGGCAGTCCAAGAAAAAAGAAAACTGGGACTAACACAAAATACATAAAAGACATACACAGAAAGCACTGAGACAAGCACATTGGGAGCATATAAATACCATCCTTGAGGATTCGCTAGAAAGTGGTAACCGTAAACCCTTCTGGAAATATATTAAAGCGAAAAAGAAAGATAACATCGGGGTGGCACCAATCAAAGACAAAGGACAATTGTACTCAGATAGTCAGGCTAAAGCTGAACTTTTAAACTGGCAGTTTAAATCCGTTTTCACCCAGGAAAACACTGATGAACCTCTCCCCAAAATAACGGGAAAAGAATATACCAAAATAAATAGATTGGACATTACAATTGCTGGTGTACAAAAACTACTTGCAAACTTAAATACCAATAAAGCGAGTGGATCCGATGGATTACCGGATAGAATAATGAAAACTTGTGCAGTAGAACTAGCACCTGCAATCACAGATATATACAAACGTAGCTTAACTACAGGTACTTTACCCAGTGATAGGCGTAATGCAAACGTATCTCCCATTTTCAAGAAAGGCAATAAACATGAAGCAAGTAACTATCGTCCTGTATCGTTGACTAGCGTATGCTGTATATTACTGGAGCACATTATATGTATACCTATGCTCAAACACCTTGAAAACAACAGTATACTCATACACTTACAACATGGCTTTAGATCAGGTCACTCGTGTGAAAGCCAACTGATCATTACATTAAATGACATCATGAAAAATTTTGATTCCAAAATCCAGACAGACCTAATCATACTTGATTTCAGTAAAACGTTTGATACAGAACCACACAGGAAACTATTGCATAAACTCAATCACTATGGAATAGATGGAATCTTACAAAAATGGTTATCAGCATTTTTATCAAAAAGAGAACAACGAGTTATAGTAGAAGGAGAATTCTCGTCATCTGTTAAAAAAAACAGTGGACTCTGAGGTGCCCCAAGGGACAGTCCTTGGGGCCACTTTTATTTGTTATGCATATCAACGACCTCCCAGAGGTAGTATAATCCCAAGTAAAACTTTTTGCAGATGATTGCCTGCTATACCGTAAAATCCGTTCTCTACAAGACCAACTTCAATTACAGAAAGACCTCAAATACTTAGAAAACTGGGCCTCAACATGGGGAATGAAATTTAACGCCATAAAATGTTATAAAATGACGATACAAAAGCAAAAATCTAAACCTACTCACTGGATAACCACCTACTAGAACACGTAAACGAAAACCCATATCTTGGACTGTTTATCATCGACAATGTGAAATGGTCATCACATATCAGCAAAATTACAAACCGGGCAACCTCTACTTTAGGTTTTCTACGTAGAAACCTAAAGCACTCTTCCAAAACACCCAAGGAAACCGCCTACACATCACTTGTCAGTTCTATATTACAATTGCACAGTGTGGAATCCCTACTTGCAAAAGGACATTGACCGTCTTGAATCAATCCAACGTCGAGCAGCCCGTTTCGCTTACAACGACTACGGAAGAAAAACAAGTGTAACGGAATTGATGAAAACGTTAGACTGGTAACAATTGTCCGAACGCAGACGAGAACAGCGTCTTATACTTATGTACAAGATTGTAAATGACCTGATAGCAATTCCTGCTGAAACACATATCACACCGAATAGAGGAATCACAAGATCATCAACTACTAACAAGTTGAAACTATACAGCTGCAATTTAGACACTTATAAACACTCATTTATTCCCTGGACAATCATAGATTTGAACAACCTAAGTGAAAGGTGTACTAGGGCAACATCACTAGAAACATTCAAGGGAGAACTCCGTGGGCTAGGAGTCCCTTCCTGCGACTAGTACAACGAAAGCGCAACCCCCTGCCTGGGCACTATATTCAGTAGTGAAGAACCAGCCCAGTATTCTACAGATACAGAGATACAATGCGGTTCTTTCCACATTCATGACTTATGGCCGGGTTTTTAACAGGAATAACACGATGGATGCCACGTATGGTGCAGGTCCTGATTACCTTTCCAGATCACACGACTTCCTCTCGGATGTTGTTTGTGATGCTCGATCTTTAGTTTTCTTTGTAGTGTTGTTATACATCATTGTTAGTCCTTTTGCTCCATTGTATTGTATGTTCTTCTATTTACGGCTTCTGATTCCCACTTTAATATCTTCACACTTCACTCTTTAGCCAGAAGCCACCGAGGTCATATAAGGCTGTATTAAATCTAAAGCCGACATCCATAGGGGTCTGCAATAACGTGTATTTGTAATCCATTGACACAGATTTCCAAATTGTAACTGCTGTTTATCGTACAATGTGTAATTCGTTGATATATACTTCATGGTTGATTGTTGTTCATCGTGTATTTATAATCCATTGACACATATTTAAAGATTGGTTGTTCTTTATCATAACGTGCCTAATCCATTGACACATACTTATTCAACTGCATCAGTGTTGTAATAGGTAGTGTGCTCGTCTCGAGTGAGATAGAACGTGGGATCGAGCCCCGATCGAGTCAAACCAGACTATAACATTTGTATTTGCTGCTTCTCCGTTAAGCACGCTGTTTTAAGAGCAGATTGGTTGGCTCGGAATCAGGATAATGTGTCTGATTGAAGCGACATGTCTACCTGTGGACTGTTGTTTCAGTGAGCTAGCACTATAAAGATTCAACTAAGTGTGTTAGTTTAGTACAAAGTGGACATCATCCTCACCTCTACCCACAGACTGTTGTTTCAGTGAGCTAGCACTATAAAGATTCAACTAAGTGTGTTAGTTTAGTACAAAGTGGACATCATCCTCACCTCTACCCACAGACTGTTGTTTCAGTGAGCTAGCACTATAAAGATTCAACTAAGTGTGTTAGTTTAGTACAAAGTGAACATCATCCTCACCTCTACCCACAGACTGTTGCTTCAGTGAGCTAGCACTATAAAGATTCAACTAAGTGTGTTAGTTTAGTACAAAGTGGACATCATCCTCATCTCTACCCACAGACTGTTGTTTCAGTGAGCTAGCACTATAAAGATTCAACTAAGTGTGTTAGTTTAGTACAAAGTGGACATCATCCTCACCTCTACCCACAGACTGTTGCTTCAGTGAGCTAGCACTATAAAGATTCAACAAAGTGTGTTAGTTTAGTACAAAGTGGACATCATCCTCACCTCTACCCACAGACTGTTGTTTCAGTGAGCTAGCACTATAAAGATTCAACTAAGTGTGTTAGTTTAGTACAAAGTGAACATCATCCTCACCTCTATCCATAGACTGTTGTTTCAGTGAGCTAGCACTATAAAGATTCAACAAAGTGTGTTAGTTTAGTACAAAGTGGACATCATCCTCACCTCTACCCACAGACTGTTGTTTAAGCGAGCTAGCACTATAAAGATTCAACTAAGTGTGTTAGTTTAGTACAAAGTGAACATCATCCTCACCTCTACCCACAGACTGTTGTTTCAGTGAGCTAGCACTATAAAGATTCAACAAAGTGTGCTAGTTTAGTACAAAGTGGACATCATCCTCACCTCTACCCACAGACTGTTGTTTCAGTGAGCTAGCACTATAAAGATTCAACAAAGTGTGTTAGTTTAGTACAAAGTGGACATCATCTATTCAAAATGTAACTGGTTCTCCCCCATGATATAACTGAACAATGTTAACTTGGCGTTAAACAACAATCTCGCACTCATTCATATTTATTGATTGATTGTTTATCATGATGTGTATTTACAATTCATTGACTGTGTACTGGTGAAGATTTATATGGTTTAGCCCACAGAGCTGCTCAGCGCGTCCCAGAGTGGCGGATGTGGATGACCTCTCGATGGTGGTTGTCAGGTTATAAAACGGAAAGCTTCATCGAGGACGGTAGCAAGTAACGTGTTTGGAGAGTGTCACTTTCCATACATGCTAGAGATCTCTTTTGTAGATTTCGAAAAAAGAGAAAAGGCATTGTAGCCTTTACAAAAGACTATATTTTTCATCCCTACCGAAATCTTCATGCATACTTTTTTGGTGGCAGTCAATAATCGTCGACCCGGTTAAACCATCCCTTCTCTGACGTCTGTCTATATAGTTTCTGTATATTATTGAACTTGTCCTCGTCCTGAATATAGCTGAAATACTGCTCGCTGGACGTTACGCAATAATAAATCAATCAATCAATATAATTCATTGACGCATACTTTATGATTGATTATTGATTAACTTCATGTGAGCAGTATTTTTCCTATATTCATGACGGACGGGCCTCCACCGACCACTCATAACACAATTGTTGCTCATTAAGAGCTGTCGTAACTTGTTTTTAAGTTTGGCATTGTCAAACAGAAGGCCTCGTCCCGTTCGAATACTGCTCATAGCGAGGTGTACTCGATACAACATTGTTTGATGATAAAGTTTGTCAGTAACTTGCGGCAGGTCAGTGAATTTCTCTGGGTACTCCGGTTTCCTTCACCAATAAGACTGACCGCAACGATATACGGTAGCTAAACAATTGTTGAAAGTGGCGTTAAACACCACCATCTTAAGGCCCTGTTACACGGTAAAGCAAGTATCGCTATACTTGTATCATGCAACTTTTTGTATCATGATCCTTGTCAGTTTACACACTAAATCAAGTAGCATGTTTCATGCAGTTTGTTTACAAATTGTTCCCGCCAAAATGGAGAATCCTGACAATGAAGACATTATCATCCCCGTTTGTATTTTGCTAATTGCTGCTAGAATTTAGCAATACAGAGGGAACCGTTTCGGAAGATTGTGGATTAGACCTTTGATTGCCAGGAGAAACCAATATGGGGCATACCATGCCTTGGTGCAAGGATTATCATCGGAGGACCCAAGTGATCTCAAGAAAAGGATGGATATGGCTACCTTCAATGAACTACTTGAATGAGGGATTCAATTTCTCCTGCAGAGAGGCTGGCGCTCACTCTACCTTTTATTTAGCTACATCTGTTCCTTTGACCAAATAACATCACTACTTGTTTTCCCTTTCCAGCCATGTTTTATTTACCATGTGCTGACCATGTGCTTTTATTTGTTGATGATGTTGTAACATCCTGACCTCAAACCAAGATTTCTGATTAGTCAGAGATCAAATGTATCATGATCCTTGCTGTACAGAATAGAACATGTTCTATCCCAAAGTGTGTATCATGCAACTTCTAAAAATTGCATGATACAGAGTAATAGCACTGTTTACACTGTATTTTTTGGCTTACGATACAAATATCATGATACTTGCTTTACCGTGTAACAGGGGCTTTACCCTATCTAAAGTGAAGAAGTTCTATTTCTATACTATATGAGCACATGTTTATTATAATAGTAACAAAAACTGAATACAAAGAAATTAACGTACATCTATATCTAATTACAAAGCATTCATACAATATATTTAAAATAATGACAGCGAAAATTTGGTACAGAAAAAAAAAGTAACATAACTTGTATAATAAAATTTGATATCTACATATTTTTTGTTCAAATAAATCGCATAAAGATATATAGACATCATATGGTTTATGTTAATAGAAATCGTTTCATTTCTATTTTTCTTACACGATTCTATGTTATTGCCATATTATCCGTTATTCCATACATAATGGGGGTCGTGCACTTCATTCAATTGAATAACACATATATCCTACACTTTACTGTTGTTCCAAATGTCTGTTCTCTTTGATTTTTTATAATTGTTTTTGGATATTATTTTAATATTTGCTTATCCTTTCAAATCTTTAAAACCATAGTTCTATTACGAAAGGAACGTTTGTCTATTTGGAAAGTCTGTGATAGGCAATATCCAAGACCCTTGAGACAATTACGGACCATGCATTCCTCGTCTTCCATTACTCCTACTTGTAAGACCCAACAAAAGATAAGAATTTTTTCCTCCTTCGATATCGGACTGGTACCGGCTTCCACAACCCGTAGTTTTGAGTGGCTCAGTTGAAACATTCAAAGCTGCTGTCTCGTCTACAAAATACTAATTTATGAATCCCGTAAATAGTTTTAGCCTTATTCAATTGTCATGTGCAACCTCTGACATAATCTTCAACTTGCTGAAGGCTGTCAGTACTTGGTAGAAGTAGAAGATGAAAAATCATTTTTTATCATCTGTTTAATCTTGGCCTAATTTCAGGACAAATCGACTTGAAACAGAGGTTTATTTCTGTTCTTCCGTATCCTGCTTTCGCTTGTAATTTTTGATAATGATTAGAGATGATTAAGTGAGACTCTCGTGTAATGTATTCCATACCGTCATGTCTCGTTTTTTAATATGATGTTTTCTTTTATGCAAATGTTTTATTTGAGAATCACTAGACCTTTCAATTAGCTTCACTTTTGAATCAATCAACATGTCACCAATTTTAGCTGGAGGTCCACTTGACATTTTGCCAATATTTACTTGTGGGTCAGTTTGCGAATCCTTAATGATTATTAGATCAATGAAACTCTTTTCTCTTTTAGTTCCCGGAACATAAAGCAATTTGTAATTCACCAGCAATTCTTTTAAACCTGAGTTTGATGTCGTCCAGATGTGTTCTTTACCAAGTGTTTGCTTTAAATCAATTGTATTCATGGCGTCCTCTGCCTTTATTCCATTTGATTGCCTGTAATAAATTAAATTGAAAAAATAAATTATTTACTAAACTTAACCGAAAAGATTTAACACGCGTTTTACAAATATGTCATTACATATTCTTTTCTGCTTTTTGAATACATTTAATATATACATACCAAATAAGACTTGAAAGTGCCATGTTAAAGTTCATACTAAGTAAGATCACTACTAACAGGATTATCTGTTTAGAAGACATTTTGTTGGACTGCTTTGTATGTGGTAGATGTTTTAAGATCTGTCTATTACAACTGTATCTTACTTATATTGTAAATTTCATAACTTTTCTCTCTATATTTATATCGGGGAAATCCCTTTTGTCAAAAATATCCAAACAATTGGTTCCATTTGGCGTGCTGCCAGTATTTGTTATTTTCATTTTAAAACGATTTTCTGAAAATCACTATTTCATAACTTTTATTGTAATAAACGTTTAAGTGTCAGGCTCCGACCATTTAATCCAAAAGCCACCATTTTCTAGCCCATTATTCCGACAACCCTATATATTTACAGCTCGATTATTCAAAAATGTCTGTTCATCAGCGAGTTATTGGGAAAAATATACCAATTGAATGATTTAGACAACTTATGATTTTATATGATTATTTATGTCTAATGAAGACATGTAATATATACATACCAAATACGATTTGAAAGTACCATGTTAACGTTCACACTAAGTACGCACATTACTAACAAGATGGTCTGTCTAGACAACATTTTGTTGGATTGCTTTGTATGTGGTAGATATTCTACAATCTCTGTTTATTACAACTGTATCTGATATATTTATATTGTAGATATCATAACTTTTCACTCTATATTTATATCAGGGAAATTTCACTTTGACATTGGCATGCTGCCAGTATTTATTAGTTTCATGTCTAAATAAAGATATTTATTTTAAAACAATTTTTTGAAAATTACGGAAGCGTATTGATTAAAGCGTAAATTTTACAGATTAAAGTGTAAAATTTACAGATTAGTGTGAATTTTACAGATTAAAGTGTGAAAAATAAAAAATAAAAAAAAGTGTCAAAGTGGCCCTAATACGCTTCCGTACCGTAGAAAATCACTATATGACATCTTTTTTCATATAAACATTTAAGTATCGGAACTGACCATTTAATCCGACAACCATCTTTTTCGACAGTTCATTATTCAGGACAACTCTATATATTGATAGCTCGATTATTAAAAAAAGTTTGAAACATCAGCGAGTTATTGGGGAAAATATGCCAATGAGAGTATGAACTGTTAAACGTCTTTTGTATTAGAACACAAACGTTCATAGAATTATTTCGTGTTAAATGTACATAATAAAACGGAGGAAAACCAACAATATCACAACACCAAACATACTTGCATACGTAGAGCTATGTTTAAACCTCTTAATAAACACCGTAGATATCAAATTGAGTGCGCAAGACGCGTTTCTGAAGTAACCTTCATCAGGTTCGCTCAAAGTCGAAAGAATGGAAAGTCAAATTAATCATGACAACAAATGGTGTGTGTCATAACGTGGTAAAACTGTGGAAATTAGTCAGTGTTGCCTTCATCTTGGTGAAGTGTTTTACAATGCTCAGATATTGTCTAACAAATCGCTTGATGCAATTTTGATTCCAGACCTTGTGAGTGGATATTACAACACACCAGACATGCAATTAGAAAAAAATGAACTACACAAACCCCACTAAAAACCATGGCGAACTCAGGTGATCCTTAAGGGAATGTAGTTCTTGCTCCACTAGTGGCACCAGTTGTGTTACTCGTGTTAAAAAAATGGTAATAAATCTTATAAGGTGGCAAGTCATGAACGAGGAAAGAATGACCTGATTGTGATTACGACATAACAGAACATAATACCGTGGTCATCTGTAACAGACATTCCATAACGTTTAACCAAGTCATGAAGGACCTGATTGTGATTACGACATAACAGAACATAATACCGTGGTCATCTGTAACAGACATTCCATAACGTTTAACCAAGTCATGATGCCTATAGTACAACTTTTAAAGTGGTAACTAAATTGAACATTTAATGATTTAGAAACTTAGTATTTTATATGATTATTTATGTATGAACAACACATCTAATGTATACATACCAAATACGACTTGAAAGTGCCATGTTAACGGTCACACTAAGTAGGAACACTACTAACAAGATGGTCTGTTTAGAAAACATTGTGTATGTGGTAAATATTCTAAAATCTGTATTAATTACACTTGTATCTTATTCATATACTGTAGATATCGTAACTTTTCTCTCTATATTTATATCGGGGAAATCCCTTTTGTCAAAAATATCCAAACAATTGGTTCCATTTGGCGTGCTGCCAGTATTTGTTATTTTCATTTTAAAACGATTTTCTGAAAATCACTATTTCATATCTTTTATTGTAATAAACGTTTAAGTGTCAGGCTCCGACCATTTAATCCAAAAGCCACCATTTTCTAGCCCATTATTCCGACAACCCTATATATTTACAGCTCGATTATTCAAAAATGTCTGTTCATCAGCGAGTTATTGGGAAAAATATACCAATTGAATGATTTAGACAACTTATGATTTTATATGATTATTTATGTCTAATGAAGACATGTAATATATACATACCAAATACGATTTGAAAGTACCATGTTAACGTTCACACTAAGTACGCACATTACTAACAAGATGGTCTGTCTAGACAACATTTTGTTGGATTGCTTTGTATGTGGTAGATATTCTACAATCTCTGTTTATTACAACTGTATCTGATATATTTATATTGTAGATATCATAACTTTTCACTCTATATTTATATCAGGGAAATTTCACTTTGACATTGGCATGCTGCCAGTATTTATTAGTTTCATGTCTAAATAAAGATATTTATTTTAAAACAATTTTTTGAAAATTACGGAAGCGTATTGATTAAAGCGTAAATTTTACAGATTAAAGTGTAAAATTTACAGATTAGTGTGAATTTTACAGATTAAAGTGTGAAAAATAAAAAATAAAAAAAAGTGTCAAAGTGGCCCTAATACGCTTCCGTACCGTAGAAAATCACTATATGACATCTTTTTTCATATAAACATTTAAGTATCGGAACTGACCATTTAATCCGACAACCATCTTTTTCGACAGTTCATTATTCAGGACAACTCTATATATTGATAGCTCGATTATTAAAAAAAGTTTGAAACATCAGCGAGTTATTGGGGAAAATATGCCAATGAGAGTATGAACTGTTAAACGTCTTTTGTATTAGAACACAAACGTTCATAGAATTATTTCGTGTTAAATGTACATAATAAAACGGAGGAAAACCAACAATATCACAACACCAAACATACTTGCATACGTAGAGCTATGTTTAAACCTCTTAATAAACACCGTAGATATCAAATTGAGTGCGCAAGACGCGTTTCTGAAGTAACCTTCATCAGGTTCGCTCAAAGTCGAAAGAATGGAAAGTCAAATTAATCATGACAACAAATGGTGTGTGTCATAACGTGGTAAAACTGTGGAAATTAGTCAGTGTTGCCTTCATCTTGGTGAAGTGTTTTACAATGCTCAGATATTGTCTAACAAATCGCTTGATGCAATTTTGATTCCAGACCTTGTGAGTGGATATTACAACACACCAGACATGCAATTAGAAAAAAATGAACTACACAAACCCCACTAAAAACCATGGCGAACTCAGGTGATCCTTAAGGGAATGTAGTTCTTGCTCCACTAGTGGCACCAGTTGTGTTACTCGTGTTAAAAAAATGGTAATAAATCTTATAAGGTGGCAAGTCATGAACGAGGAAAGAATGACCTGATTGTGATTACGACATAACAGAACATAATACCGTGGTCATCTGTAACAGACATTCCATAACGTTTAACCAAGTCATGAAGGACCTGATTGTGATTACGACATAACAGAACATAATACCGTGGTCATCTGTAACAGACATTCCATAACGTTTAACCAAGTCATGATGCCTATAGTACAACTTTTAAAGTGGTAACTAAATTGAACATTTAATGATTTAGAAACTTAGTATTTTATATGATTATTTATGTATGAACAACACATCTAATGTATACATACCAAATACGACTTGAAAGTGCCATGTTAACGGTCACACTAAGTAGGAACACTACTAACAAGATGGTCTGTTTAGAAAACATTGTGTATGTGGTAAATATTCTAAAATCTGTATTAATTACACTTGTATCTTATTCATATACTGTAGATATCGTAACTTTTCTCTCTATATTTATATCGGGGAAATCCCTTTTGTCAAAAATATCCAAACAATTGGTTCCATTTGGCGTGCTGCCAGTATTTGTTATTTTCATTTTAAAACGATTTTCTGAAAATCACTATTTCATATCTTTTATTGTAATAAACGTTTAAGTGTCAGGCTCCGACCATTTAATCCAAAAGCCACCATTTTCTAGCCCATTATTCCGACAACCCTATATATTTACAGCTCGATTATTCAAAAATGTCTGTTCATCAGCGAGTTATTGGGAAAAATATACCAATTGAATGATTTAGACAACTTATGATTTTATATGATTATTTATGTCTAATGAAGACATGTAATATATACATACCAAATACGATTTGAAAGTACCATGTTAACGTTCACACTAAGTACGCACATTACTAACAAGATGGTCTGTCTAGACAACATTTTGTTGGATTGCTTTGTATGTGGTAGATATTCTACAATCTCTGTTTATTACAACTGTATCTGATATATTTATATTGTAGATATCATAACTTTTCACTCTATATTTATATCAGGGAAATTTCACTTTGACATTGGCATGCTGCCAGTATTTATTAGTTTCATGTCTAAATAAAGATATTTATTTTAAAACAATTTTTTGAAAATTACGGAAGCGTATTGATTAAAGCGTAAATTTTACAGATTAAAGTGTAAAATTTACAGATTAGTGTGAATTTTACAGATTAAAGTGTGAAAAATAAAAAATAAAAAAAAGTGTCAAAGTGGCCCTAATACGCTTCCGTACCGTAGAAAATCACTATATGACATCTTTTTTCATATAAACATTTAAGTATCGGAACTGACCATTTAATCCGACAACCATCTTTTTCGACAGTTCATTATTCAGGACAACTCTATATATTGATAGCTCGATTATTAAAAAAAGTTTGAAACATCAGCGAGTTATTGGGGAAAATATGCCAATGAGAGTATGAACTGTTAAACGTCTTTTGTATTAGAACACAAACGTTCATAGAATTATTTCGTGTTAAATGTACATAATAAAACGGAGGAAAACCAACAATATCACAACACCAAACATACTTGCATACGTAGAGCTATGTTTAAACCTCTTAATAAACACCGTAGATATCAAATTGAGTGCGCAAGACGCGTTTCTGAAGTAACCTTCATCAGGTTCGCTCAAAGTCGAAAGAATGGAAAGTCAAATTAATCATGACAACAAATGGTGTGTGTCATAACGTGGTAAAACTGTGGAAATTAGTCAGTGTTGCCTTCATCTTGGTGAAGTGTTTTACAATGCTCAGATATTGTCTAACAAATCGCTTGATGCAATTTTGATTCCAGACCTTGTGAGTGGATATTACAACACACCAGACATGCAATTAGAAAAAAATGAACTACACAAACCCCACTAAAAACCATGGCGAACTCAGGTGATCCTTAAGGGAATGTAGTTCTTGCTCCACTAGTGGCACCAGTTGTGTTACTCGTGTTAAAAAAATGGTAATAAATCTTATAAGGTGGCAAGTCATGAACGAGGAAAGAATGACCTGATTGTGATTACGACATAACAGAACATAATACCGTGGTCATCTGTAACAGACATTCCATAACGTTTAACCAAGTCATGAAGGACCTGATTGTGATTACGACATAACAGAACATAATACCGTGGTCATCTGTAACAGACATTCCATAACGTTTAACCAAGTCATGATGCCTATAGTACAACTTTTAAAGTGGTAACTAAATTGAACATTTAATGATTTAGAAACTTAGTATTTTATATGATTATTTATGTATGAACAACACATCTAATGTATACATACCAAATACGACTTGAAAGTGCCATGTTAACGGTCACACTAAGTAGGAACACTACTAACAAGATGGTCTGTTTAGAAAACATTGTGTATGTGGTAAATATTCTAAAATCTGTATTAATTACACTTGTATCTTATTCATATACTGTAGATATCGTAACTTTTCTCTCTATATTTATATCGGGGAAATCCCTTTTGTCAAAAATATCCAAACAATTGGTTCCATTTGGCGTGCTGCCAGTATTTGTTATTTTCATTTTAAAACGATTTTCTGAAAATCACTATTTCATATCTTTTATTGTAATAAACGTTTAAGTGTCAGGCTCCGACCATTTAATCCAAAAGCCACCATTTTCTAGCCCATTATTCCGACAACCCTATATATTTACAGCTCGATTATTCAAAAATGTCTGTTCATCAGCGAGTTATTGGGAAAAATATACCAATTGAATGATTTAGACAACTTATGATTTTATATGATTATTTATGTCTAATGAAGACATGTAATATATACATACCAAATACGATTTGAAAGTACCATGTTAACGTTCACACTAAGTACGCACATTACTAACAAGATGGTCTGTCTAGACAACATTTTGTTGGATTGCTTTGTATGTGGTAGATATTCTACAATCTCTGTTTATTACAACTGTATCTGATATATTTATATTGTAGATATCATAACTTTTCACTCTATATTTATATCAGGGAAATTTCACTTTGACATTGGCATGCTGCCAGTATTTATTAGTTTCATGTCTAAATAAAGATATTTATTTTAAAACAATTTTTTGAAAATTACGGAAGCGTATTGATTAAAGCGTAAATTTTACAGATTAAAGTGTAAAATTTACAGATTAGTGTGAATTTTACAGATTAAAGTGTGAAAAATAAAAAATAAAAAAAAGTGTCAAAGTGGCCCTAATACGCTTCCGTACCGTAGAAAATCACTATATGACATCTTTTTTCATATAAACATTTAAGTATCGGAACTGACCATTTAATCCGACAACCATCTTTTTCGACAGTTCATTATTCAGGACAACTCTATATATTGATAGCTCGATTATTAAAAAAAGTTTGAAACATCAGCGAGTTATTGGGGAAAATATGCCAATGAGAGTATGAACTGTTAAACGTCTTTTGTATTAGAACACAAACGTTCATAGAATTATTTCGTGTTAAATGTACATAATAAAACGGAGGAAAACCAACAATATCACAACACCAAACATACTTGCATACGTAGAGCTATGTTTAAACCTCTTAATAAACACCGTAGATATCAAATTGAGTGCGCAAGACGCGTTTCTGAAGTAACCTTCATCAGGTTCGCTCAAAGTCGAAAGAATGGAAAGTCAAATTAATCATGACAACAAATGGTGTGTGTCATAACGTGGTAAAACTGTGGAAATTAGTCAGTGTTGCCTTCATCTTGGTGAAGCGTTTTACAATGCTCAGATATTGTCTAACAAATCGCTTGATGCAATTTTGATTCCAGACCTTGTGAGTGGATATTACAACACACCAGACATGCAATTAGAAAAAAATGAACTACACAAACCCCACTAAAAACCATGGCGAACTCAGGTGATCCTTAAGGGAATGTAGTTCTTGCTCCACTAGTGGCACCAGTTGTGTTACTCGTGTTAAAAAAATGGTAATAAATCTTATAAGGTGGCAAGTCATGAACGAGGAAAGAATGACCTGATTGTGATTACGACATAACAGAACATAATACCGTGGTCATCTGTAACAGACATTCCATAACGTTTAACCAAGTCATGAAGGACCTGATTGTGATTACGACATAACAGAACATAATACCGTGGTCATCTGTAACAGACATTCCATAACGTTTAACCAAGTCATGATGCCTATAGTACAACTTTTAAAGTGGTAACTAAATTGAACATTTAATGATTTAGAAACTTAGTATTTTATATGATTATTTATGTATGAACAACACATCTAATGTATACATACCAAATACGACTTGAAAGTGCCATGTTAACGGTCACACTAAGTAGGAACACTACTAACAAGATGGTCTGTTTAGAAAACATTGTGTATGTGGTAAATATTCTAAAATCTGTATTAATTACACTTGTATCTTATTCATATACTGTAGATATCGTAACTTTTCTCTCTATATTTATATCGGGGAAATCCCTTTTGTCAAAAATATCCAAACAATTGGTTCCATTTGGCGTGCTGCCAGTATTTGTTATTTTCATTTTAAAACGATTTTCTGAAAATCACTATTTCATATCTTTTATTGTAATAAACGTTTAAGTGTCAGGCTCCGACCATTTAATCCAAAAGCCACCATTTTCTAGCCCATTATTCCGACAACCCTATATATTTACAGCTCGATTATTCAAAAATGTCTGTTCATCAGCGAGTTATTGGGAAAAATATACCAATTGAATGATTTAGACAACTTATGATTTTATATGATTATTTATGTCTAATGAAGACATGTAATATATACATACCAAATACGATTTGAAAGTACCATGTTAACGTTCACACTAAGTACGCACATTACTAACAAGATGGTCTGTCTAGACAACATTTTGTTGGATTGCTTTGTATGTGGTAGATATTCTACAATCTCTGTTTATTACAACTGTATCTGATATATTTATATTGTAGATATCATAACTTTTCACTCTATATTTATATCAGGGAAATTTCACTTTGACATTGGCATGCTGCCAGTATTTATTAGTTTCATGTCTAAATAAAGATATTTATTTTAAAACAATTTTTTGAAAATTACGGAAGCGTATTGATTAAAGCGTAAATTTTACAGATTAAAGTGTAAAATTTACAGATTAGTGTGAATTTTACAGATTAAAGTGTGAAAAATAAAAAATAAAAAAAAGTGTCAAAGTGGCCCTAATACGCTTCCGTACCGTAGAAAATCACTATATGACATCTTTTTTCATATAAACATTTAAGTATCGGAACTGACCATTTAATCCGACAACCATCTTTTTCGACAGTTCATTATTCAGGACAACTCTATATATTGATAGCTCGATTATTAAAAAAAGTTTGAAACATCAGCGAGTTATTGGGGAAAATATGCCAATGAGAGTATGAACTGTTAAACGTCTTTTGTATTAGAACACAAACGTTCATAGAATTATTTCGTGTTAAATGTACATAATAAAACGGAGGAAAACCAACAATATCACAACACCAAACATACTTGCATACGTAGAGCTATGTTTAAACCTCTTAATAAACACCGTAGATATCAAATTGAGTGCGCAAGACGCGTTTCTGAAGTAACCTTCATCAGGTTCGCTCAAAGTCGAAAGAATGGAAAGTCAAATTAATCATGACAACAAATGGTGTGTGTCATAACGTGGTAAAACTGTGGAAATTAGTCAGTGTTGCCTTCATCTTGGTGAAGTGTTTTACAATGCTCAGATATTGTCTAACAAATCGCTTGATGCAATTTTGATTCCAGACCTTGTGAGTGGATATTACAACACACCAGACATGCAATTAGAAAAAAATGAACTACACAAACCCCACTAAAAACCATGGCGAACTCAGGTGATCCTTAAGGGAATGTAGTTCTTGCTCCACTAGTGGCACCAGTTGTGTTACTCGTGTTAAAAAAATGGTAATAAATCTTATAAGGTGGCAAGTCATGAACGAGGAAAGAATGACCTGATTGTGATTACGACATAACAGAACATAATACCGTGGTCATCTGTAACAGACATTCCATAACGTTTAACCAAGTCATGAAGGACCTGATTGTGATTACGACATAACAGAACATAATACCGTGGTCATCTGTAACAGACATTCCATAACGTTTAACCAAGTCATGATGCCTATAGTACAACTTTTAAAGTGGTAACTAAATTGAACATTTAATGATTTAGAAACTTAGTATTTTATATGATTATTTATGTATGAACAACACATCTAATGTATACATACCAAATACGACTTGAAAGTGCCATGTTAACGGTCACACTAAGTAGGAACACTACTAACAAGATGGTCTGTTTAGAAAACATTGTGTATGTGGTAAATATTCTAAAATCTGTATTAATTACACTTGTATCTTATTCATATACTGTAGATATCGTAACTTTTCTCTCTATATTTATATCGGGGAAATCCCTTTTGTCAAAAATATCCAAACAATTGGTTCCATTTGGCGTGCTGCCAGTATTTGTTATTTTCATTTTAAAACGATTTTCTGAAAATCACTATTTCATATCTTTTATTGTAATAAACGTTTAAGTGTCAGGCTCCGACCATTTAATCCAAAAGCCACCATTTTCTAGCCCATTATTCCGACAACCCTATATATTTACAGCTCGATTATTCAAAAATGTCTGTTCATCAGCGAGTTATTGGGAAAAATATACCAATTGAATGATTTAGACAACTTATGATTTTATATGATTATTTATGTCTAATGAAGACATGTAATATATACATACCAAATACGATTTGAAAGTACCATGTTAACGTTCACACTAAGTACGCACATTACTAACAAGATGGTCTGTCTAGACAACATTTTGTTGGATTGCTTTGTATGTGGTAGATATTCTACAATCTCTGTTTATTACAACTGTATCTGATATATTTATATTGTAGATATCATAACTTTTCACTCTATATTTATATCAGGGAAATTTCACTTTGACATTGGCATGCTGCCAGTATTTATTAGTTTCATGTCTAAATAAAGATATTTATTTTAAAACAATTTTTTGAAAATTACGGAAGCGTATTGATTAAAGCGTAAATTTTACAGATTAAAGTGTAAAATTTACAGATTAGTGTGAATTTTACAGATTAAAGTGTGAAAAATAAAAAATAAAAAAAAGTGTCAAAGTGGCCCTAATACGCTTCCGTACCGTAGAAAATCACTATATGACATCTTTTTTCATATAAACATTTAAGTATCGGAACTGACCATTTAATCCGACAACCATCTTTTTCGACAGTTCATTATTCAGGACAACTCTATATATTGATAGCTCGATTATTAAAAAAAGTTTGAAACATCAGCGAGTTATTGGGGAAAATATGCCAATGAGAGTATGAACTGTTAAACGTCTTTTGTATTAGAACACAAACGTTCATAGAATTATTTCGTGTTAAATGTACATAATAAAACGGAGGAAAACCAACAATATCACAACACCAAACATACTTGCATACGTAGAGCTATGTTTAAACCTCTTAATAAACACCGTAGATATCAAATTGAGTGCGCAAGACGCGTTTCTGAAGTAACCTTCATCAGGTTCGCTCAAAGTCGAAAGAATGGAAAGTCAAATTAATCATGACAACAAATGGTGTGTGTCATAACGTGGTAAAACTGTGGAAATTAGTCAGTGTTGCCTTCATCTTGGTGAAGCGTTTTACAATGCTCAGATATTGTCTAACAAATCGCTTGATGCAATTTTGATTCCAGACCTTGTGAGTGGATATTACAACACACCAGACATGCAATTAGAAAAAAATGAACTACACAAACCCCACTAAAAACCATGGCGAACTCAGGTGATCCTTAAGGGAATGTAGTTCTTGCTCCACTAGTGGCACCAGTTGTGTTACTCGTGTTAAAAAAATGGTAATAAATCTTATAAGGTGGCAAGTCATGAACGAGGAAAGAATGACCTGATTGTGATTACGACATAACAGAACATAATACCGTGGTCATCTGTAACAGACATTCCATAACGTTTAACCAAGTCATGAAGGACCTGATTGTGATTACGACATAACAGAACATAATACCGTGGTCATCTGTAACAGACATTCCATAACGTTTAACCAAGTCATGATGCCTATAGTACAACTTTTAAAGTGGTAACTAAATTGAACATTTAATGATTTAGAAACTTAGTATTTTATATGATTATTTATGTATGAACAACACATCTAATGTATACATACCAAATACGACTTGAAAGTGCCATGTTAACGGTCACACTAAGTAGGAACACTACTAACAAGATGGTCTGTTTAGAAAACATTGTGTATGTGGTAAATATTCTAAAATCTGTATTAATTACACTTGTATCTTATTCATATACTGTAGATATCGTAACTTTTCTCTCTATATTTATATCGGGGAAATCCCTTTTGTCAAAAATATCCAAACAATTGGTTCCATTTGGCGTGCTGCCAGTATTTGTTATTTTCATTTTAAAACGATTTTCTGAAAATCACTATTTCATATCTTTTATTGTAATAAACGTTTAAGTGTCAGGCTCCGACCATTTAATCCAAAAGCCACCATTTTCTAGCCCATTATTCCGACAACCCTATATATTTACAGCTCGATTATTCAAAAATGTCTGTTCATCAGCGAGTTATTGGGAAAAATATACCAATTGAATGATTTAGACAACTTATGATTTTATATGATTATTTATGTCTAATGAAGACATGTAATATATACATACCAAATACGATTTGAAAGTACCATGTTAACGTTCACACTAAGTACGCACATTACTAACAAGATGGTCTGTCTAGACAACATTTTGTTGGATTGCTTTGTATGTGGTAGATATTCTACAATCTCTGTTTATTACAACTGTATCTGATATATTTATATTGTAGATATCATAACTTTTCACTCTATATTTATATCAGGGAAATTTCACTTTGACATTGGCATGCTGCCAGTATTTATTAGTTTCATGTCTAAATAAAGATATTTATTTTAAAACAATTTTTTGAAAATTACGGAAGCGTATTGATTAAAGCGTAAATTTTACAGATTAAAGTGTAAAATTTACAGATTAGTGTGAATTTTACAGATTAAAGTGTGAAAAATAAAAAATAAAAAAAAGTGTCAAAGTGGCCCTAATACGCTTCCGTACCGTAGAAAATCACTATATGACATCTTTTTTCATATAAACATTTAAGTATCGGAACTGACCATTTAATCCGACAACCATCTTTTTCGACAGTTCATTATTCAGGACAACTCTATATATTGATAGCTCGATTATTAAAAAAAGTTTGAAACATCAGCGAGTTATTGGGGAAAATATGCCAATGAGAGTATGAACTGTTAAACGTCTTTTGTATTAGAACACAAACGTTCATAGAATTATTTCGTGTTAAATGTACATAATAAAACGGAGGAAAACCAACAATATCACAACACCAAACATACTTGCATACGTAGAGCTATGTTTAAACCTCTTAATAAACACCGTAGATATCAAATTGAGTGCGCAAGACGCGCTTCTGAAGTAACCTTCATCAGGTTCGCTCAAAGTCGAAAGAATGGAAAGTCAAATTAATCATGACAACAAATGGTGTGTGTCATAACGTGGTAAAACTGTGGAAATTAGTCAGTGTTGCCTTCATCTTGGTGAAGCGTTTTACAATGCTCAGATATTGTCTAACAAATCGCTTGATGCAATTTTGATTCCAGACCTTGTGAGTGGATATTACAACACACCAGACATGCAATTAGAAAAAAATGAACTACACAAACCCCACTAAAAACCATGGCGAACTCAGGTGATCCTTAAGGGAATGTAGTTCTTGCTCCACTAGTGGCACCAGTTGTGTTACTCGTGTTAAAAAAATGGTAATAAATCTTATAAGGTGGCAAGTCATGAACGAGGAAAGAATGACCTGATTGTGATTACGACATAACAGAACATAATACCGTGGTCATCTGTAACAGACATTCCATAACGTTTAACCAAGTCATGAAGGACCTGATTGTGATTACGACATAACAGAACATAATACCGTGGTCATCTGTAACAGACATTCCATAACGTTTAACCAAGTCATGATGCCTATAGTACAACTTTTAAAGTGGTAACTAAATTGAACATTTAATGATTTAGAAACTTAGTATTTTATATGATTATTTATGTATGAACAACACATCTAATGTATACATACCAAATACGACTTGAAAGTGCCATGTTAACGGTCACACTAAGTAGGAACACTACTAACAAGATGGTCTGTTTAGAAAACATTGTGTATGTGGTAAATATTCTAAAATCTGTATTAATTACACTTGTATCTTATTCATATACTGTAGATATCGTAACTTTTCTCTCTATATTTATATCGGGGAAATCCCTTTTGTCAAAAATATCCAAACAATTGGTTCCATTTGGCGTGCTGCCAGTATTTGTTATTTTCATTTTAAAACGATTTTCTGAAAATCACTATTTCATATCTTTTATTGTAATAAACGTTTAAGTGTCAGGCTCCGACCATTTAATCCAAAAGCCACCATTTTCTAGCCCATTATTCCGACAACCCTATATATTTACAGCTCGATTATTCAAAAATGTCTGTTCATCAGCGAGTTATTGGGAAAAATATACCAATTGAATGATTTAGACAACTTATGATTTTATATGATTATTTATGTCTAATGAAGACATGTAATATATACATACCAAATACGATTTGAAAGTACCATGTTAACGTTCACACTAAGTACGCACATTACTAACAAGATGGTCTGTCTAGACAACATTTTGTTGGATTGCTTTGTATGTGGTAGATATTCTACAATCTCTGTTTATTACAACTGTATCTGATATATTTATATTGTAGATATCATAACTTTTCACTCTATATTTATATCAGGGAAATTTCACTTTGACATTGGCATGCTGCCAGTATTTATTAGTTTCATGTCTAAATAAAGATATTTATTTTAAAACAATTTTTTGAAAATTACGGAAGCGTATTGATTAAAGCGTAAATTTTACAGATTAAAGTGTAAAATTTACAGATTAGTGTGAATTTTACAGATTAAAGTGTGAAAAATAAAAAATAAAAAAAAGTGTCAAAGTGGCCCTAATACGCTTCCGTACCGTAGAAAATCACTATATGACATCTTTTTTCATATAAACATTTAAGTATCGGAACTGACCATTTAATCCGACAACCATCTTTTTCGACAGTTCATTATTCAGGACAACTCTATATATTGATAGCTCGATTATTAAAAAAAGTTTGAAACATCAGCGAGTTATTGGGGAAAATATGCCAATGAGAGTATGAACTGTTAAACGTCTTTTGTATTAGAACACAAACGTTCATAGAATTATTTCGTGTTAAATGTACATAATAAAACGGAGGAAAACCAACAATATCACAACACCAAACATACTTGCATACGTAGAGCTATGTTTAAACCTCTTAATAAACACCGTAGATATCAAATTGAGTGCGCAAGACGCGTTTCTGAAGTAACCTTCATCAGGTTCGCTCAAAGTCGAAAGAATGGAAAGTCAAATTAATCATGACAACAAATGGTGTGTGTCATAACGTGGTAAAACTGTGGAAATTAGTCAGTGTTGCCTTCATCTTGGTGAAGCGTTTTACAATGCTCAGATATTGTCTAACAAATCGCTTGATGCAATTTTGATTCCAGACCTTGTGAGTGGATATTACAACACACCAGACATGCAATTAGAAAAAAATGAACTACACAAACCCCACTAAAAACCATGGCGAACTCAGGTGATCCTTAAGGGAATGTAGTTCTTGCTCCACTAGTGGCACCAGTTGTGTTACTCGTGTTAAAAAAATGGTAATAAATCTTATAAGGTGGCAAGTCATGAACGAGGAAAGAATGACCTGATTGTGATTACGACATAACAGAACATAATACCGTGGTCATCTGTAACAGACATTCCATAACGTTTAACCAAGTCATGAAGGACCTGATTGTGATTACGACATAACAGAACATAATACCGTGGTCATCTGTAACAGACATTCCATAACGTTTAACCAAGTCATGATGCCTATAGTACAACTTTTAAAGTGGTAACTAAATTGAACATTTAATGATTTAGAAACTTAGTATTTTATATGATTATTTATGTATGAACAACACATCTAATGTATACATACCAAATACGACTTGAAAGTGCCATGTTAACGGTCACACTAAGTAGGAACACTACTAACAAGATGGTCTGTTTAGAAAACATTGTGTATGTGGTAAATATTCTAAAATCTGTATTAATTACACTTGTATCTTATTCATATACTGTAGATATCGTAACTTTTCTCTCTATATTTATATCGGGGAAATCCCTTTTGTCAAAAATATCCAAACAATTGGTTCCATTTGGCGTGCTGCCAGTATTTGTTATTTTCATTTTAAAACGATTTTCTGAAAATCACTATTTCATATCTTTTATTGTAATAAACGTTTAAGTGTCAGGCTCCGACCATTTAATCCAAAAGCCACCATTTTCTAGCCCATTATTCCGACAACCCTATATATTTACAGCTCGATTATTCAAAAATGTCTGTTCATCAGCGAGTTATTGGGAAAAATATACCAATTGAATGATTTAGACAACTTATGATTTTATATGATTATTTATGTCTAATGAAGACATGTAATATATACATACCAAATACGATTTGAAAGTACCATGTTAACGTTCACACTAAGTACGCACATTACTAACAAGATGGTCTGTCTAGACAACATTTTGTTGGATTGCTTTGTATGTGGTAGATATTCTACAATCTCTGTTTATTACAACTGTATCTGATATATTTATATTGTAGATATCATAACTTTTCACTCTATATTTATATCAGGGAAATTTCACTTTGACATTGGCATGCTGCCAGTATTTATTAGTTTCATGTCTAAATAAAGATATTTATTTTAAAACAATTTTTTGAAAATTACGGAAGCGTATTGATTAAAGCGTAAATTTTACAGATTAAAGTGTAAAATTTACAGATTAGTGTGAATTTTACAGATTAAAGTGTGAAAAATAAAAAATAAAAAAAAGTGTCAAAGTGGCCCTAATACGCTTCCGTACCGTAGAAAATCACTATATGACATCTTTTTTCATATAAACATTTAAGTATCGGAACTGACCATTTAATCCGACAACCATCTTTTTCGACAGTTCATTATTCAGGACAACTCTATATATTGATAGCTCGATTATTAAAAAAAGTTTGAAACATCAGCGAGTTATTGGGGAAAATATGCCAATGAGAGTATGAACTGTTAAACGTCTTTTGTATTAGAACACAAACGTTCATAGAATTATTTCGTGTTAAATGTACATAATAAAACGGAGGAAAACCAACAATATCACAACACCAAACATACTTGCATACGTAGAGCTATGTTTAAACCTCTTAATAAACACCGTAGATATCAAATTGAGTGCGCAAGACGCGCTTCTGAAGTAACCTTCATCAGGTTCGCTCAAAGTCGAAAGAATGGAAAGTCAAATTAATCATGACAACAAATGGTGTGTGTCATAACGTGGTAAAACTGTGGAAATTAGTCAGTGTTGCCTTCATCTTGGTGAAGCGTTTTACAATGCTCAGATATTGTCTAACAAATCGCTTGATGCAATTTTGATTCCAGACCTTGTGAGTGGATATTACAACACACCAGACATGCAATTAGAAAAAAATGAACTACACAAACCCCACTAAAAACCATGGCGAACTCAGGTGATCCTTAAGGGAATGTAGTTCTTGCTCCACTAGTGGCACCAGTTGTGTTACTCGTGTTAAAAAAATGGTAATAAATCTTATAAGGTGGCAAGTCATGAACGAGGAAAGAATGACCTGATTGTGATTACGACATAACAGAACATAATACCGTGGTCATCTGTAACAGACATTCCATAACGTTTAACCAAGTCATGAAGGACCTGATTGTGATTACGACATAACAGAACATAATACCGTGGTCATCTGTAACAGACATTCCATAACGTTTAACCAAGTCATGATGCCTATAGTACAACTTTTAAAGTGGTAACTAAATTGAACATTTAATGATTTAGAAACTTAGTATTTTATATGATTATTTATGTATGAACAACACATCTAATGTATACATACCAAATACGACTTGAAAGTGCCATGTTAACGGTCACACTAAGTAGGAACACTACTAACAAGATGGTCTGTTTAGAAAACATTGTGTATGTGGTAAATATTCTAAAATCTGTATTAATTACACTTGTATCTTATTCATATACTGTAGATATCGTAACTTTTCTCTCTATATTTATATCGGGGAAATCCCTTTTGTCAAAAATATCCAAACAATTGGTTCCATTTGGCGTGCTGCCAGTATTTGTTATTTTCATTTTAAAACGATTTTCTGAAAATCACTATTTCATATCTTTTATTGTAATAAACGTTTAAGTGTCAGGCTCCGACCATTTAATCCAAAAGCCACCATTTTCTAGCCCATTATTCCGACAACCCTATATATTTACAGCTCGATTATTCAAAAATGTCTGTTCATCAGCGAGTTATTGGGAAAAATATACCAATTGAATGATTTAGACAACTTATGATTTTATATGATTATTTATGTCTAATGAAGACATGTAATATATACATACCAAATACGATTTGAAAGTACCATGTTAACGTTCACACTAAGTACGCACATTACTAACAAGATGGTCTGTCTAGACAACATTTTGTTGGATTGCTTTGTATGTGGTAGATATTCTACAATCTCTGTTTATTACAACTGTATCTGATATATTTATATTGTAGATATCATAACTTTTCACTCTATATTTATATCAGGGAAATTTCACTTTGACATTGGCATGCTGCCAGTATTTATTAGTTTCATGTCTAAATAAAGATATTTATTTTAAAACAATTTTTTGAAAATTACGGAAGCGTATTGATTAAAGCGTAAATTTTACAGATTAAAGTGTAAAATTTACAGATTAGTGTGAATTTTACAGATTAAAGTGTGAAAAATAAAAAATAAAAAAAAGTGTCAAAGTGGCCCTAATACGCTTCCGTACCGTAGAAAATCACTATATGACATCTTTTTTCATATAAACATTTAAGTATCGGAACTGACCATTTAATCCGACAACCATCTTTTTCGACAGTTCATTATTCAGGACAACTCTATATATTGATAGCTCGATTATTAAAAAAAGTTTGAAACATCAGCGAGTTATTGGGGAAAATATGCCAATGAGAGTATGAACTGTTAAACGTCTTTTGTATTAGAACACAAACGTTCATAGAATTATTTCGTGTTAAATGTACATAATAAAACGGAGGAAAACCAACAATATCACAACACCAAACATACTTGCATACGTAGAGCTATGTTTAAACCTCTTAATAAACACCGTAGATATCAAATTGAGTGCGCAAGACGCGTTTCTGAAGTAACCTTCATCAGGTTCGCTCAAAGTCGAAAGAATGGAAAGTCAAATTAATCATGACAACAAATGGTGTGTGTCATAACGTGGTAAAACTGTGGAAATTAGTCAGTGTTGCCTTCATCTTGGTGAAGTGTTTTACAATGCTCAGATATTGTCTAACAAATCGCTTGATGCAATTTTGATTCCAGACCTTGTGAGTGGATATTACAACACACCAGACATGCAATTAGAAAAAAATGAACTACACAAACCCCACTAAAAACCATGGCGAACTCAGGTGATCCTTAAGGGAATGTAGTTCTTGCTCCACTAGTGGCACCAGTTGTGTTACTCGTGTTAAAAAAATGGTAATAAATCTTATAAGGTGGCAAGTCATGAACGAGGAAAGAATGACCTGATTGTGATTACGACATAACAGAACATAATACCGTGGTCATCTGTAACAGACATTCCATAACGTTTAACCAAGTCATGAAGGACCTGATTGTGATTACGACATAACAGAACATAATACCGTGGTCATCTGTAACAGACATTCCATAACGTTTAACCAAGTCATGATGCCTATAGTACAACTTTTAAAGTGGTAACTAAATTGAACATTTAATGATTTAGAAACTTAGTATTTTATATGATTATTTATGTATGAACAACACATCTAATGTATACATACCAAATACGACTTGAAAGTGCCATGTTATCGGTCACACTAAGTAGGAACACTACTAACAAGATGGTCTGTTTAGAAAACATTGTGTATGTGGTAAATATTCTAAAATCTGTATTAATTACACTTATATCTTATTCATATACTGTAGATATCGTAACTTTTCACTCTATTTTTATATCAGGGAAATTTACCTTTGACAAGAATAAGAATATCCAACCAATTGGTGACATGCACATACTACCAGCTATGGTTATTTTCATTTCTAAATATAAATATTGATTTCCAAACGATTTTCTGAAAATCACTATATGAAATTTTTTTTTTGCAATAAACATTTAAGTATCAGGCTTCGACCATTTAATCCGACAGTTCATGATTGATTATTCAAAAATGTCTGAAACATCAGCGGTTAAATATACATAAACGAATAATTATCAGGACGAATGGACTCACTTTTAGGGCGAACGGACCCAGGGCGAACGTGTATTAATTAGGGCGAACGTGAATTAGTCATGCTTGACCTTCTCGTTGTCAAAAAATCATTTTGGATATTATACCTCGATCAAATCATTGTCTATAACGCGTTTTATTCGACTTGATTTTCTACATAATAAAAGACGTTGTCAGATGCACGCTCTAAAAGTTTTTCGTTCGCCAGTGTGGCTACTGCTACACAAATTATCCTCGCCACACTACCGTTATATTCGCAAAATGCGACGTGGCGATCGTCTACCGCTAACACAGTATATGTCCGTTTGTCCGTGAGTGTTCCCTCACTGCCTATGCAATTCCTCCTTAACAACTTGATGGAATTGAATGAATCTTACAGGAAATCTTTAATACCATATGGCAAGGTTCATTAATTTCATGAATTCTTTAGTACCAAATGGAATTGTGCACCTTCTATTTTTGTTTTCCCATTTTAACAGTTCTTGCTAAAATTTCTTCACTTTTGGACTTTGTCATTTAAGGCTATGTCATTGTCATACAAGGCTATACAATAGAGAGAGGATACTGTTGCGTTATCCATAACTCTTCCTAAACAACAGAATGGATTTCTTATGTTTAGTTTTTGCAAGCATTATTTTTTCCAGAAGTTCTTCTGTAAGGAGGGCGCTCACTGTACGTCCTGTTATGTTGCTGTTGGGTTTTTTTTTTTAGATCTTCAAAATAGAACAATAGGATTTGAAATAAAAAGTTTATAGTGTTGGGTCTTTTTGACCCCTGTATATCTAGGAAAGAACAACGGTAAGACATTACGCCAGATCTGTTGGCACACTACCGAATAAAGGTAATAACAATGGTACCGTACGCCAAGGCGCATTCAAAAGGGAAAGTCCACAAAAATAGACAAAACCGATAAGAAGCTCATGGGGATTAAACGTGACAAGTCGGGAAAATCCAGTAGTCAAATAGTGCCCAGAATCTGAAACTCAAGACCATCCTGTTTGGTTTCCGAATAGGCAAATTTATGTAGAATACAAACGAAAAACGTAATAAAATCAGACGAATAATGAACCCTCAATATCCCAATCTATACTGCAGATAACATCCCTTTTTTTCTCTATATTTATATCAGGAAATTTTCCATTTGTCAAGAATATCCAAGCACTTGGTGACATTGGCATTCTGTCAGCATTGGTAATTTCCATTTCTAAATATAGATATATAAGCATTGATTTAATTCAGGAACGATTCAGAAAAATAGGAGACGTAATTAACATATCAAAACAAATTACAGAAAGAGATCTACATTGGTGGTGTAATGCCTAGCATGCTTGCCTTTAGTGCAGTAGACCATGGGTTTGACTCCAATCTGGTCAAACTATTGACCTCAGTCTGGTCAAACTATTGACCTCAGTCTGGTCAAACTATTGACCATAATATTGGTATTTGCTGCTTCTCTAGTAAGCAGGCAGCAATAAGGAGTAACAACAAAGACTGGTTGGATCAACATCTTGTTTGGAAACCGGAAGGTTCACAATACCCTAAATCAATGCCAACCTTTATTCATTGCCACCAATTATTGTGTTCATAATCCAGATGGTTCCATCTACTAGAACTTGAGTTATCCCAAGGAAACCATTCTATCTAGAGACTGACAATGACCAGGACAGCACAATAAGCATTAAAAAAGTATCATTTCTGTGTTTGTCCCAATTGGCTTCCTTTGACCCTTTGATCATGGAATCTCTAATAGTAATGTCAAATCTGTTTGAAAAATGCTCACAGGATATTTCATAATGAATCTAAAGAAAAATCAAAATCAGAATTAAAATAAATATTTTGACCACCCTTATATCTTAGAAATGGAAGGACCCATACAAAATATGTTGGCATACTACATCAAGGGAATTTTAAAAGAAACAAAGAAAAATAAGGGACTTTTGATGGCACAGCATGATACTACTGTTAACAAGGACTTTCTCTCACATCTGTTTTACTGCTATCAAGTTAAACCCACAAATGAGAGGAAATCCACTGAAATACAACATGAATCCCTTGTCATAATCAATTAAAACAATGCATCTAAATCAGATGAAAAATAAAAGTTTTTGCATCCCTTTTAAAATATGCAAAGCGATGATATCACCTCTTGTGAACTTTTGGATCAAGTGAGCTAATAAAAGAACTTCATAGCTTGTAATTGTGCAACAAAGCTCCCAAAAGCTGCCCAAATTAATAATACTGAGACTCATCTAGGAATTTACCAAAGATGAATTCAAATATTTTGAAATCCATTGTTCAATGTCACAGCTATGATTCTTCTGGTTCAAGAACTGTATATGTGTTAGGCACTTTTCCCCAAAAAAATCTGAATATCTACCAGTCTGATTTAAATCACATCTCTCACTTTCTGCCCTTTACTGGGAGATCTCAAGAAATACAATTACAAGTCACATGCGAATGACACTATCATCATGAATATTTAAAGATATGATAAATATGGGTTATGACATTTTTTGACCAATCAGATTTCTCGTAGTAAACAAAGCAGATAAAATTTTAATTGTAATGCTTTCATAGTACACCTAATCACCATTTTCATTGGACAGTAACATAGGGTTACTCACATCAGATCTACCACGCTGGGTAAAGTCAGTAAAGGGGAGCAAGTAAGAGATCTGATTTTAATGAGACTGGATATTTACCAAAGTTGGAATTCAAATATTTTGACACTTTATATACTGAAATATATGTACCTCAAATAAAATAAGGCTAGTATCAGCAAAAACAAATTTGGGCCTGGACATCATTCTTATACTTGACACTTCCTCCTGACCTAACACATTTATATGTATGTATAGAATATGAAGGCACTTGGTATTAATACAATGAAAATGTTCTGCCATTTGTTAAGCCCAGGTTAAATGTGGACCATTCTTTTGTATTAGATCCACTTGTGCAAGCTGGAATCTATGTATAAAAATGAAGATTCATGCCATTTATACTTGTATATTTCAATTACTAGTTCCTAAGAACATCATTGTTTTTTTTAATAATAACCCATATGCTCATCTTTGAACCCCAAAGACTTAAATCCTACAGACTGGAACTCTTGTTTGTACAAATCTAAATCTACATATCATAATGATACTGCACTACATTGTAACATTTTTTTCATCCCGATTTTTCAGAATAAAATTAAATATTTACCAAATTGCATGTCCTTTGTCTACGTGAGCTAAAGATTTGACAAGGGACAATGACAGAAGAAACCTGATGACAAAATCTGACATGACCTTTGACCAGGTGAGTTGTATAGGAGACTGCAATATGTTTATTGTGGTTTACAATTCTTTGTGAAGTTCTATATCAACATATGTAATAAAAAAAAGTAGATATCCAATTTTGTGTGCACAACACATTTCTGAAAAAAAAACTTCATGCCCATACTGAAAAGATTGGAAACAAATACTTTAATAGTTTTTAGGAGTATGTAATACAAAGGGCCTAAACAGAATCTCCAACATCAGTGAAGGTCACCTACTCTAATGCCTGAGGGAAGAGAACTTTAGTTTTAATCAATTACATTATTTAGGAACGGTAAATTTCAAACATAAATATATCTACCGGTAATAAACCATGCCAGTACCCAAACGCTGACTACTGGGCAGGTGATAAAATAACTGTACCATGCAAAATATCTGACAGTATTGCTTTCAACAGCAGAATGGAAGAACATTTTCACTATTATATACTACATTGTAGAATTAAACATATGAGATTTAAAAATAATAAACTTATTTAATTAAATTTCTTTATTTTTCTTTCTATTTCTCTTCTTTTTCTGTCTGTTGGATTGTTTTTCTTTCTGTTTAGTTAATAAGGACGATTGTTTGAGTATTCTTTCTATCTTAATCTGCTGAATTAATTTCTCCTGTGACTTTTTATCCTTCTTTACACATGAAATGGCATTACTTTCTTTTTCTGAAAACAAATTTAAAAACATCATATTTAGTAAGACTATCATTATATTCTGGTATCTGATAACTAAACAATTAAATCTATCATTGTATTCTGGCATATTTATATTCTAACAATTAAACAATCAGACTACTGACTTGTCAAATCTTTCCTGACTGTCACTGCTGAAGACAGTTTACCATTGGACCCTATATTATAAACTACTAAACTGATTGAACTCTAAACTGTACCTGGATGATCAATGGTAGGACATATATAACATTGGTATTTATTATCACCCTGCTAGACGTAGTTTAACATAGGACTCAATGGGAAAATGTAACAAATGACATCTTCTCAGAAAGTTCTGCGCTGATGAAACCCATACTGTACATTAATGACCATAATATGGTCCTTTAAAAATCTGTGTTTGCATGATGATTGGAATAACAAAGATGGTCACCACTGCTGGCAATAGGTCAACATTGGTCCCTATTGGAAACATGTTTAAATTTTTCTGCTCAGAAAATCCAAAACATATGAAACCCAAACTGTAGAAGAGTGATCAAAGCATGGTCCTTGCCAAAGTTATGGTTTCTTTTATAGATTGAATATCTTAAATAACTATGAACATGATATCATAAGGATTAAAACACAGCAGATGTTGTATATCTGTTATGTTGATATATTAACAGTTTTCCTGTTATGTTGAAATATTAACAGTTTTCCTGTTATGTTGAAATATTAACAGTTTTCCTGTTATGTTGAAATATTAACAGTTTTCCTGTTATGTTGAAATATTAACAGTTTTCCTGTTATGTTGAAATATTAACAGTTTTCCTGTTATGTTGAGATATTAACAGTTTGTCTGTTATGTTGAGATATTAACAGTTTTCCTGTTATGTTGAAATATTAAGTTTTCCTGTTATGTTGAGATATTAACAGTTTGTCTGTTATGTTGAGATATTAACAGCTTGCCTGTTATGTTGAGATATTACTTGCCTGGTATGTTGAGATATTAACAGTTTGCCTGTTATGTTGAGATATTAACAGTTTGTCTGTTATGTTGAGATATTAACAGCTTGCCTGTTATGTTGAGATATTACTTGCCTGGTATGTTGAGATATTAACAGTTTGCCTGTTATGTTGAGATATTAACAGTTTGTCTGTTATGTTGAGATATTAACAGCTTGCCTGTTATGTTAAGATATTACTTGCCTGGTATGTTGAGATATTAACAGTTTGTCTGTTATATTGAGATATTAACAGCTTGCCTGTTATGTTGAGATATTACTTGCCTGGTATGTTGAGATATTAACAGTTTGTCTGTTATGTTGAGATATTAACAGTTTGCCTGGTATGTTGAGATATTAACAGTTTGTCTGGTATGTTGAGATATTAAGTTTGTCTGTTATGTTGAGATATTAAGTTTTCCTGGTATGTTGAGATATTAACAGTTAGTCTGGTATGTTGAGATATTAAGTTTGTCTGTTATGTTGAGATATTAACAGCTTGCCTGTTATGTTGAGATATTACTTGCCTGGTATGTTGAGATATTAACAGTTTGCCTGTTATGTTGAGATATTAACAGTTTGTCTGTTATGTTGAGATATTAACAGCTTGCCTGTTATGTTAAGATATTACTTGCCTGGTATGTTGAGATATTAACAGTTTGTCTGTTATATTGAGATATTAACAGCTTGCCTGTTATGTTGAGATATTACTTGCCTGGTATGTTGAGATATTAACAGTTTGTCTGTTATGTTGAGATATTAACAGTTTGCCTGGTATGTTGAGATATTAACAGTTTGTCTGGTATGTTGAGATATTAAGTTTGTCTGTTATGTTGAGATATTAAGTTTTCCTGGTATGTTGAGATATTAACAGTTAGTCTGGTATGTTGAGATATTAAGTTTGTCTGTTATGTTGAGATATTAACAGCTTGCCTGTTTTTTGTTGTTGTTTGGTTTGAATGCTAGTTATTATGTCACTGAAGTATTGTCTTTATTATTTAGTTTATATCATACTTACTTGGTTGTTCCGGTATTAACAGTTTGCCTGTCTTCGTTGGATATTTCCCAGAAAATGTCTTAAAAGTCATAGATTGATGTAGAAGGGAAGTTAATTCCTGTTTCATGTGCTTTATATACTGTTTATGTTGAGACTGTTCAACACTATCTCCTAAATCATTCAATCTACATCAAATGTCAAGGTCAAATATCTTAATCACTGAAATAATCTGAAGTCAGATGACACATTTAATGACACATTTTCTTTGTTGTTTGTGTAAAATGATGTTGATATCAAATGAGTTTGTAAAAATGAATAAAAAAATATGGGCATGGTATGTAAGTTCAATATAAAGAGCTGAAAATATTTCATTACAAATTACTGTAGAACTTTTCATCTAAAAAATTACATGAGAAACAATTTCAAAATAAGAAAAAAACATTTCCTATTAATATCCAATATCATTCATGTAAAGGGAAAAAATAATCTTAAAAACCTCATTATTATATCAACGTTTTAAAGAACTTCATGTCACATATGACAAATGGAATACATTCAAGCTAGAAAGTCTTAATAACAGAAAATAAAGATTGTAATTCATTCTTGCAAAGAATTGCATGACCTTAATGGAATTAGCTTGCTTTCCTCAATGGCAGGAGATACTGGGTAGGGTCAAAATAAAGACTATAACAAGCCTCAACTGCAGGAGATACTGGGTAGGGTCAAAATAAAGACTATCAAATTAGTATTTGTTGCTTCTCCGCTACGCACACACCATTAGGAGTAAGAGCAAAGACTGGTGGCTTGGAATCAGGATAATGTGTCCAAGTGAAAACGACATGTCTACCTGCAGACTGCTATTTCAATAAGCTAGCATTATATATATCCTACTCATTTAAGCTGGTCTAGTACAAAGCGGACACAAAAGTGTTCTCGACATTATATACCTTAAAAATTGCCCACTTGGCATTAAATAACAATCACTCACTCACTTAACGGAAGTAAGATGAAAATTATTAAGATCAAGGATACAAATGTCTGTCATCAATTTCCATGTCCATTTCTTTAGCAGCTTTCAAAAACCAATCATTTTGTCTTTTCTTCTTGTCAAATCTGAAATAAAAACAATAGTTGATGATTTTTAGGTCATGTATTATAACAATCAAATGGTATGGGTCAATGACTTATTATGATATTAGCAAACAAAATGTCCTCACAGAGAACCCTTCCCAAACTCTGAGGTATAGAAATATGACCTAGTTCTCAACTACTAGGACAAGGCCCCTCTAAAAGGGGTGTTAGCTGTTATGTAGCACTATTCAAATACATAACTTGCCCTCAAGACAAGGAGTAACTAAGTGTCTCGTGTTTGGAAATTGCAGATAAAAGAAAACTTGCTGTAGCCCCTAATTAACTTATTTCTAAATGAGTGGATTTACTTTCTTGCTATATTGTAAAGTGACATACCTGTGTTCTGTAACATCTATTTTTAGTGCTAAATTCAATCTTTGTTTCAATGTAGGAAGTAACTGGTAATCCACTGGAATTATGGGAAGGTCTTCATCTGAAATAAAGCAATCAGCCATTATGCTTTTACTTAAAATATACTGAATCTCAAGAATTTTTCTCCTCAATACAAAACTCTTCCATTTTCTGTGATAACTTTTTATCTTTAATATTATCACTAGCGAAATGAATTTTGTGTTGTGCACAGGTGGTAATAAATTAAAAAAACTTATCGTACAATTTGTTTTCTTTAGATTGAAGTCAACAATTTTTTTATACAGATTTAATTATAATATAAAAATCTGTGTGCTCTTCTGTGTGTTGTTTCACTACATTACACAGAAATAAACTAGAGGTTCTGTGTCGCTCACCTTTCATTCTGCTTTGAGGAAACTTAATACAGAACCTTCCATAGGTGCTTCCCACCAAGTTTCGGTTCATTTGACTAAGCAATAACAGAGAAGAAGATTTTTAGAAATTGACCAATCAGAAAAAAGAATGACTTGTGGTTGCCATGTTTATTAACGGATCGGAACTAAATGAGCAATCTTAATAGATGACCTTCCAATGATGCTTCTTACCAAGTTTCGATTCATTTGGCAAAGCAGTTTCAGAGAAGAAGATTTTTTTAGAAATCAACCATTTAAAAATAAGCCATGTTTGTACACGGATCAGAACTAAATGAGCAATCTTCATAAAGGACCTACCAAGGATGCTTCCTACCAAGTTTCGATTCTTTTGGCCAAGCGGTTTCAGAGGAGACGATTTCTTAGAAATCAACCAATCAGAAACAAGAATTGCCTGTGGCGGCTATGTTTGTAAACGGATCAGAACTAAAGGAGCATTCTTTATAGAAGACCTTCCAAGGATGCTTCTTGCCAAATTTCGATTCATTTGGCCAAGCGGTTACAGAGGAGAAGATTTGTTAGAAATCAACCAATAAGAAACAAGAATTGCCTGTGCCATGTTTGTTGACGGATCGAAACTAAATTAGCAATCTTTATAGAGGACCTTCCAAGGATGCTTCATGCCAAGTTTCGATTCATTTTGCAAAGCGGCCTCAGAGGAGAAGTTTAAAAAAAATGAACCAATCAGAAACAAGAATTGTCTGTGGCGGCCATGTTTGTTAACGGATCAGGACGAAACGAGCAATCTTTATAGAGGGTCTGCCATAGATGCTTCCTACCAAGTTTCGGTTCATTTGACCTAGCGGTTTCAGAGAAGAAGATTTTTTTAAATCAGCCAATCAGAAACAAGAATTGCCTATGGCGGCCATGTTTGTTAATGGATCGGGACAAAATGAGCAATCTTTAGAGAGGACCTTCCATAGTTGATGCCTACCAAGTTTCACTTCACTTGGCTGAGAAGATTAAAATGTGAAAAGTTAACGGACAACGGACGGCAAGTGACGGCAAAAGCTCACATTGCCTTTGGCAAGGTGAGCTAAAAAAAATATGCTTGGATGTACTCCCTCCATTGCAAACAAAAATTTATATTTTGATGTAATCTATATATTATACTTACTTCTATTTAAAGTATAAATAATTTTCCTATAATTTTTAACATCATCAGGGCCTACTAACATTACACTGATTCCTTCCTTGCTAGCTCTAGCTGTTCTTCCACTTCTGTGTACATAGTTCTGTAAAAATAAACTTTAGTGAATATGTGAGAGTTTACATATTTTATTTTTTTTTCTATCTGCTTATTGACTTCCTCTACCAATAAAACTGACCGCCACGATATAACTGAAATATTGTTGAAAGTGGCATTTAGCACCATAACCCTAGCTCCCATTGTGTATTTACCAGATTGATTACATTACTCAGATCCAGAAATCAATTGGTAAATTTTAATAATCTTTTATTTTCTTTTAATATTAATTGATAGTCCTGTGGTGTAGAACTAGCCTGCATGCCGCACCTAGTTATTCATGCACTGTTTGGGTTCAAGAAAGTTTATCAAACTCTTTAAACATCTGGTGCATCAAATCGTAAATCTGCTCATTTTGTTAAAAATATTCATTAAAATTATATTTAATGGCACAGATCACAAACCGTTATCAATTTTTTTTGGCAAAGGAAACCGCCATTGTATCTATTCACTTCCGGAAAACAAACTAAAATAGCAGGAAATATAAAACCTGTTTGTCCATCCCGGTTTTCCAAAAATCATCCTCTGCATGTGACTACGTCAATCATGGTACACCCGCACTCATAACCATTCAATGAATATCTTTACTAAGTTTGGTTTCAATTGGCCCAGTGGTTTTGGAGAAGAAGATTAGAACGTGAAAAGTTTAAAGACACAGACAACAACAGACACAGAGTGATGTCAATACCTCACATGATCTTTTGAGTCAGGTGAGGTAATGAACACTATATAGGTCATCTACTATAGCACACATATATAATTACCTCAACAGTTAATGGTACTTGATAATGAATAACATGTTGTACATTTGGTATATCTAATCCTCTAGCAGCCACATCTGATGCTAATAATAAACTGTTTGGATTGGCTAAAAATAGAAACAGTAAATCCTCTGACAACTACATCTGATGCTAATAATAAACTGTTTGAATTGGATAAAAATAGACTAGAGGCTCCCAGGAGCCTGTATAGCTCACCTGGGTATAATAATAACATCAGTCAATAAAACTTGATAACTTCGGTAAAAAAAATTAACAATTGTAGCCTTCGTCATTTTTATAAATTTGATGAAAAAAGGGCAAGAACTCCAAGATGGGTAATCGGATTTACTTCAAAATTGCAGGTAAATAAAAATTGATCGAAGGGTCGAACCGCCAGACACATTTTTGGAAGAGAACCATTCAATGACTATTTCATCAAAATTTTGTTCTTATTGAGCAAATGGTTTCAGACAAAAAGATTTTTATGGGAATTTCCCATAGGGTCCTATGTTAAATTAAGTTCGGCTGTGGCGGCCATCTTGGTCGGTGTTCTGAAATGCTGGACACAATTTTGGAAGAGGACCACCCAAGAATCATTTCAGCAAAGTTTGGTTGAGATTGGCTCTGTAGTTTCAGAGAAGAAGATTTTTTTAATTTCATCCCCCCTTTTTTCTAATTTGCATAATCGGTCAAACTCGGTAAAAGTTCAAAGTTCATAAAAAATCCCGTAATATATGTTAAAAAGCTCATCATTATGCTTATACAGTTCAAATTTGGGCACTTTCTGGCTTAAAATAGAGCAGTTTTGGCCATTTGAAGAAATTTCTATTTTTAGTAATGGTGGCCATCTTGGATACAGGACGGCGCTGACGGACACAATTTTGAAAGGGGACCACCTAAGGATCATTTCAGCAAAGTTTGGTTGAGATTGACTCAGTAGTTTCAGAGGAGAAGATTTTTTTTTAATTCCATCCCCCCTTTTTCTAATTTGCATAATCGGTCAAAATCAGTAAAAGTTCAAAGTTCATAAAAAATCCGTAATATATGTTAAAAAGATCATCATTATGCTTATACAGTTCAAATTTGAGCACTTTCTGGCTTAAAATAGAGCAGTTTTGGCCATTTGAAGAAATTTCTATTTTTAATAATGGTGGCCATCTTGGATATAGGACGGCGCTGACGGACACAATTTTAAAAGGGGACCACCTAAGGATCATCTCAGCAAAGTTTGGTTGAAATTGGCTCAGTAGTTTCAGAGGAGAAGATTTTTTTTTAATTTCATCCCCCCTTTTTTTAAATTTCATAATCGGTCAAAATCGGTAAAAGTTCAAAGTTCATAAAAAATCCGTAATATATGTTAAAAAGCTCATCATTATGCTTATACAGTTCAAATTTGGGCACTTTCTGGCTTAAAATAGAACAGTTTTGGCCATTTGAAGAAATTTCTATTTTTAGTAATGGTGGCCATCTTGGATACAGGACGGTGCTGACGGACACAATTTTGAAAGGGGACCACCTAAGGATCATCTCAGCAAAGTTTGGTTGAGATTGGCTCAGCAGTTTCAGAGGAGAAGATTTTTTTTTTAATTTCATCCCCCCTTTTTTTAAATTTCATAATCGGTCAAAATCGGTAAAAGTTCAAAGTTCATAAAAAAATCCCGTAATATATGTTAAAAAGTTCATCATTATGCTTATACAGTTCAAATTTGGGCACTTTCTGGCTTAAAATAGAGCAGTTTTGACCATTTGAAAAAATTTCTATTTTTAGTAATGGCGGCCATCTTGGATACAGGACGGGGCTAATGGACACAATTTTGAAAGGGGACCACCTAAGGATCATTTCAGCAAAGTTTGGTTGAGATTGGTTCAGTAGTTTCAGAGGAGAAGATTTTTTTTTAATTTCATCCCCCCTTTTTTCTAATTTGCATAATCGGTCAAAATGGGTAATGGGATTTACTTCAAAATTGCAGGGTAGGTAGATCTTGATATGCTGCACATTTTTGCAATAAACTTAACATCTATCTCTAAATAGTTTTTGAAATATAAGACGAAAAGTATTAAAAGGAAAAAAAAAAATTGATGAAAAAGGGGCAATAACTCCAAGATGGGTAATCAAATTTACTTCAAAATTGCAGGGTAGGTAGATCTTGACATGCTGAGCATGTTTGCAGTTTCAACTTACCATCTGTCTGTTATAGTTTTTGAAATAAAGGACGAAAAGTATTAAAATTTTGAAAATTTGATGAAAAAAGGGAAATAACTCCAAAATGAGTAATGGGATTTACTTCAAAATTGCAGGGTAGGTAGATCTTAATATGCCGCACATTTTTGCAATTTAAAGTTAACCTTTATCTCTTATAGTTTTTGAAATATAAGACGAAAAGCATTAAAATTTTACAAATTTGATGAAAAAAGGGCAATAACTCCAAGATGGGTAATCAGATTTACTTCAAAATTGCAGGGTAGGTAGATCTTGATGTGCTGATCATTTTTACCCCATGTCAGATTTTTGATATTACTAACGGTTTTTGAGATATTACCAAAAACCTGCAATTTTACCATATGTTCTATTTTTAGTAACAGCGGCCATGTTGGTTGGTGCACGGCATCACCGGACACAATTTTGAAACTAGATACCCTAGTAATGATTCAGACCAAGTTTGGTTTCCATTGGTCTAGTACTTTCAGAGGAGAAGATTTTTGAAAAAGTTTACGACGTACGACGGACGCCAAGTGATGAGAATAGCTCACATGACCCTTTGGGTCAGGTGAGCTAAAAAAGGAAATCCTCTGACAGCTACATCTGATGCTAATAATAAACTATTTGGATTAGTTAAAAATAGAAACAATACATTTGATGCACAGGTACTTGTGGACAGGACCCTATGTTGCTCCCTTTTTTCCCCTTTTTTTTTTAAGAATCAGAATCAGTGCAAATACATGTACCTTCTATTTTTATTATGATAGCTCAAAAATAGCAGAAACACCCTACTTTCATTTTGACAAAGGTAAACATGATGCAATATTGGTGAAAACTTTTTCAACGATTCTGTATATATATCTATCTAATATCAACTTTTTTTTTTAAATTTCTTCAAATAATAAATAATAAATTGAATTCCAAATCACAGATTCACATAATATAGCCCGGTGACTAGAGACATCATTTCCCAAATTTAATCGTCATGAATACTATACGGCTGTGTCATATATCATTCGACTCGGCAATGTTCGTACTTTCAAAATAATTTGGTCGTCAAAAGAAAATATGGTGCAGTTTTTCAGAAATCAAGGTCAAAGGTTAAACAAGATTTTTCACACAAAAATTCATTGAATACCAAATTTCAATTAGAATCCCTTTTTCATTAAAGAAAGACAAAAAATTGCATATTTGGATTTCCTTATTCAATTTTCTATCTAAAATGTCGGATGTCATAAAAAAATAATTGTTCTGTGCAAATTTATGTGTTTTCACAAAAAGGGGGAGTGTTTTCGCTTAAAAACCTGGTAATTTTCCAAACTGTCGATAGTAAAGCCATTACAACTTGTCCAAACGTAAAGAAAATATAGAAAAATATGTATTCTACAAAATAAATATAAATAATAGCCAAATTATAATGAGGAATATAAGTTTTGTTCACATAGATTTGTGTTGGTACATGTCCAATTGGAAACATTAACTCATACAAAACATACTTATATGTGGGTTAAAAGCAAAAACACAACTTCTTGTATGCATCAAAATGCATCAACAGAATATAAATCAGCAACAAATAAGGCAAAATAACTGTACAAGGCATTCTGAGTGACTGGAACTGCCTTTTTCATGTGGAAATTGGAGCTGTTCTACACAAGACTTAAGCGAAACAAGATCTTTTTTTTTTATTATATCTATATTACACCTGTGAACAATTTACCTCTGGGTGCCAGGAAACCTCAAAGGTTTACAAATATTTACAATGAACAATATAATTAAATAAATAAATACTGGTACAGTTGTAGTAAGAATACAATACCATAAGCAAATAAATCATATTTTATCTCTCATATTCAATTTATAAACATACATTTTTACACAGTAAACAATGAAAGGAATTATTAATACAACTAAATTCATAATGTATCCAATAATAGCTGCAATTTCCTAATATTATATAAGTTTCGAACTTCTGGGTTCTTAATCATCATTTGTATATTACTTCTGAGTTCATTTTTGAGATTTGTGATAACTATTGCTTCCCTGTAAGTACTTTTATTATATTTTATATAATTTCTTGTTTTCCAAATTACCCATTTTAATATACAAATTACTAAATTCATTAAAAGTAGATTTTCAGTTATTTCTCCCTCATACACCCCAATGATTAAGTTTTCCTCAACAAGTACTATATTTTTTTCAAAAATGCTATTAAAAATGTGTTTTAATTCATCTAAGACATGTTTAATTTTATGACACCTGTAAAACAAATGCATAAGGGACTCTATTTCATTTTTACAAAAATGACATTGACCATCTGATTTTCCCATTTTTTGTAATCTATATTCTGAATAGACGATGTTATGCAAACATTTCCATTGGAACTGGATAATGCTTTGTTTACATTTAATCTTGTTCAGTATATACCAAATTGATATCCAGTTAAATTTCTTTTCATAAATTGTATCCCATTTGAATTGACATTTTGGCGTAATTGGTTTACGTATTTCTTTCTGGATATTCTTCAGTTTCAGCTCTTTTGGAACAATGATTTTATTATTATGATTTCTAATATTCAAATTACTATCTATTTTCAAACCTAATGATTTTTTTTATCTTTTCGTTATCATCGGATTTTAATTTCTTAACAAAATTTTCTGGTATTAATTTTTTTATTTTTGCCCATTCTGATATCCAGTTCCTTTTATCATCCAGTCTATTAAATATAGTCTGATTATCAACAAAGGTATTATTGTTTTTATCCCATATATCGTTTATTTTAAATATATTATTTCTCAAAAACGATTGAAAAAAAAGTGGATTTCTATTAAATTTGATCTCAGAGTTACCAAATATGTTTTTATCTAAAATGTCATTTTTAGACTCCGTAGAACATGACCCCAAAAAATTGTTCCATGCTTGTATAGCGTCTTGATAGTATTTTGGAATGGATGCAATATCTAAACCTTTAATATCGGAGCATTTACAAAGAAAAAAATCAACTCCAAATTTTTTATCGTATTTCTGTAACCAGTGTTTACCTATCGCATTCCATGAGTCCATCTCACTGTTGATTATTTTGTATATAAATTTTATCTGTTTACTTTTGACAAAATTGTCTATGTTAATCATTCCCATCTCCCCTGCATTAATATTTAAGCAACATACGTTTCTTTCTATTTGGCTTGGTTTATTGTCCCAAAGAAATTTCCAAATCAAATCATTCACCTCTTTTTTTTATTTCTCTGGTATCCCCCTCATTTCAGTTTCAAATCCCATTTGAGCTAACAGAATTTTTTTTACGATTAACGAAACAAGATCTTTGCAGAAAAATGAAACAGCTCGTCAAAAAAGTGTACATGATTATTTTGTTAACACATTAAACTCTTCTGCAAGGGTATATGAATGGATGTTTTTACATGATTCTGATCCTTGGCAAGAACATATGTCAGTACATGCAAGGTTCTGCTCTGCACTAACACAGGACTTTTCACATTGCGATTTCCCCTTGCATGAACACACTAGATCACGGAGAAATTCTGCTGACATGTTTCCTTCAAAGTAGACTGGATGCAAAGAATCCTTGAAAGTTCGCCATCCGTATTCCAGTGGTGAAGGCAGATGTGGTTTTGCCAGACAGGAAGCATGCCAAACTTTGGTCTGGAATGAGACACGAAGAATATGCTGATGAAGCGCCGCTTCTGAAGGTGGTAATCTAACCAGACTTGCATCTCAACCTGTAGCAAGTTTTACTCAAAGTTTGTTAATGTTATGATGGGAGGATGCAAAAGACTTCTGATCATAAAGCCTGGCTACAAACCGTGAAGAGCATGAAATAGCAACATCTTTGTCGGGATCTCCCAAATTGTCTAAATCACGGAAATCTGATGCTACATCTTTCAGTATTTTGTACACTAACTTTTTGCCATTTCCAAAGAAGGAAGAGGTAGTGTTACACCCAGAGAGAGCATGTGTGCCAGGAAGAACTCTACATGTGATTTCTGAGAGAGAAGAACATAGTTCATGAATAGGTAAAAACCTACGACCGTCCTTAACACTACTAACGTTTCCCATTTGGACCCACAGTTCACTGTTGTTGGTCATCTGCTTATCAAAATAAATACAGAGAACAATCACATCTGTATCAGAGGTTTTGATAATGATCCTGCCTTGCTTTCCCAATTCTTTGAGCCTTTTGTCAGCATGTAAAGCCTGGAGGATCATACGGGTGTCCGTCTCTTCTTGAGTGCTGTACAAGTCAGGACAATCAAAGACTTCCTGGTCTGAAATAACTTTCACAATTTCCGGATTTCCAAATGAACCGGCAATATAATACAGATTTCCAGGGGGCACTAATGGGTTACTTTGATTGAATTTGACAATGAAGTCACCAAAAAAGTTGATGAGTGCCTGCTTGTTTTCTTTGACAGATAGAAATTTCTTCCAGTCAGGAATAGTTCTGCCTTCTATGACTTGGAACACCTTTGTATGGGCAGTCACTTTGGTATGACGCTCTCTTTCAGCCAACTTGATGGAGTTTTTTACGTCATACCGGTCAAATACATCTGCTACTGTATGTACTTGTACAAAGCATGATGTCAACGGTCTGCAGTAGTCGGTAGCAAGGTCTCCAAAGGTTTTATGCTTCTTTGCATCCATGCACTGAACTAGTGCCATGCTATCTCTGATGTAAGTTGCCAACGAAGGGTCAAAATCCGGCAACGAAAGAACTGGGGAAATTTAATTTTCGAACTGGTTCACTAGATCTGATTCATAAGATTTCCTCATTGTACCATCTTCATGGAACATGGACACAGGGATAGGCCCTACAGGATGTGAAAGAATGTTGTCAATCGTGACATCATCTCTGCTATTAGCCAAAATCAGAGCACGTCTGAAAACAATTTCTGGATTGATATGACCGGTTATGATTTCATCAGATTTGCATTTCAGGGATGCTTTGTGTTCAAATGTTTTCAATTTTGACTGAGATAGGGCTATAAAAACTCGCAGACTGTCCTACAGAGAGAGCACTGTTAACAAAGTTTCTGGACTTTTTTTCACCTTCGTTGACAGCAGACAGCAAAGAATCCTGTACTTCTCTAGTAGCATGCATGCCTGTAGAAATATTCATGAGACAAGGAGGGTGGGCCTCTATATCAAAGGGGTCAGTCATGGTTTCGCTCAAATGGTTTACTATTGCTTGGACTTGTTCCTCATCTCGCTTCAAAGCTGTTTGCTTCATTTCTTCATGTGAGGTATTGCTGGTGCTTGTAATACCTGCCCTGTCATTCATTGCACTACTAAATGATGCTATGAAATGTCTAGTGAGTGTCCATCTAACAAGGGCAGATTTCTGATTCGTTATTCCTACGATACCACCTGAGCCCTTCAAATCTTTTATGATGGTTTTTTCAGTGCACTTATCGCTCCAAATACCATTGAAGCTGCCGCATGTTTGTCTAATGGAAAACTCGCCTTTTTCAAAAGCTGATTTTATCTCAGCATATCAAGTATATATACAGGCATCCATCTAGAGTAATTTGTACGGTTAGTAATGAAGAAATAGGGCAACATTTTTGATGAAGACATCAGATGTGCCGACCAATCACCCTTCCGTTCTGCTTGTACATTTGACAACATAATTTGAACCGCCACCAGAAACATATCCCAGTATTTGAATGTAGGTGATGCATCGCATCCCCATTTTCTAAGCTTACCGATTAGAGGCTGTACATGGTCTTCAAACAATTCTTCAACTTTAGTTAGAAGTACTGATGTTTCAATCGTCTGATCACAGATACTTCTATGAAATTCAAACAGCGCATTCCAGAACGCTGATGGTATTTGATCGATGTAGTCAAAGGTCCTACACCAGTGTATGAATGCCGAGATAAACAGAACTTGTAGGGCTTCAAATACAAGTGTGAACCCCCCGACAAAAATAAATTCGTTGCCAACCAACATATGCTCAGCTGTATTTCCAGTATACACGCCAGAATCAACCAAAAGATCACGAAGACAGCCATCGGCCCAAAGTTTCCCTATCGAAGATAAGAAACAAGACAAACTGTGAAAACCTCCAAGTCTAAGAATATGGCGATTGAAATAACTTACAACTCAATATCTAAATTTGCCTCTTAGAATGAACAAAAATGAAAAATAACTATCACCACAACCTCAAATTCGAACAAACAACATTTAAAAGTCAAAAGAACAAAGACACATCAACAAATACAAAATAAATCAATCCATAGTTAACATAAATTAATCGAACATAAGGTGCACTCGAAGTTCAAGATCAATATGGTGAACAAAGTATTCAGACTTACCGGGACCGGACACAACTTTCCGAAAAATTAAGTAAGGTAAAGATTTGTTAGTCTATATTTTGGGTGGTATATAAAATCCCATTAAAGAAATTTAGATAAAAAAAAAGTGTGTCACTAAATAGGGTAATAATTATATTCTTAATTTCTACTAGTTACTTAACTATTTATCAACTGGCGCATTATTGTACAGAATTAAAATCTGGTGAAACTACAAAATGACCCCATTTACAATATTTGTTATTGTTATTATTTTTCAATAATAGGTTTATTGTGTTAGTTTTTTCACTTAATGAATAAAACATTATATGTAAATTTGAAATCCAATGCGAAAGAAATATATTTCTATACAGTTTTTAAATACCGGAGCAAAACTGTTAGTCACTCAAGGTCCAAATTTAAATAAATTTTGATAACTATACATAGAATTTTAGAAAACTGCACCATACGACTTTTTGACCACCAGTCTAAAATCAAAGTGAAATCATTTTCCTACAAGCATGCCAATTTTTAGCCGTATAGTATGAAGTGAAATTAAACTCCGTTAATATGCGACTTTTGCGTAGATGGTCACCGGGCTAATAAAAGTAGCCCACACTTCTAAGGTCTATCCCATCAAAGACCACCCCTCATATCAGGCCAGATTTTAGATGTACTGAGATAGTAAAATACTTTTATATGGTCACTCTTTCATTGGAGAAAGGGTGGCTTTATAAGAGGAAGGCAACTGTACAAGTCTGATACACATAACAAGTAACCTTAAAATCTGATACACATAACAAGTAACCTTAAAATCTGATACACATAACAAGTAACCTTAAAATCTGATACACATAACAAGTAACCTTAAAATCTGATACACATAACAAGTAACCTTAAAATCTGATACACATAACAAGTAACCTTAAAATCTGATACACATAACACATGCACTAATTTATTGCATTAAAAATTAATTAAACGTAATCTAAATTTTAATGAATGGATGCACAAGCTAAAGAAATTAAAAATAAAGTCATGTGTGAGATTAATTCATTTGCTATTGTTTATTTTTTCTTGGATGATAGACTCTTTAATTGAACAACAAACTGCATGGTTTCAAGGTTCATCTAAATACCAAAAACAAAAGAAATGTACTCATTCTGAAATTTCGATTAACCTGAGTTTTTATGTGTATATAATACCCAAAAGAAACAATTATTCTTCAAATTCAAATAAAAAAAAGGAAAATGGCTACAATCTTAAAATTGGCCATTAAAAATATATATCCGAATTTTCAGCATTATACCGATATCGATCCAAGTGTTAATACCTGACCTCATATTTCCTGTTTATAAAATAGATCGTGAACAAAGTTGAAAAAATGTTTCTAAGGAACGTTTGAAGATACCAAAGAGAACTGTCTAAAGGATTAAATATTTTTCTACGATAAAGGCCCACTTTACTGTGCATCAGTTATCATAGCCTCATGAAACTGTCTGGGTCAGAACCAGATTTTTTTCTCTCTAAAATTACGCGACCTCGGTGGCTCGAACTACCAATAGCTAGAACAGATTTTGACAGTCCCTTCGAGTTCGAGCCAGCGAAGTTCTACTGTACAATTTTCAAAAGGGGAGGTAATTCTACATTGTTTCTCTTATAATGAACGATGCCTATAACGAACTAAGATCGAGAGTCCCCTGGACTTCGTTATAAACAAACTCAACTGTAACAAGTAACCTTAAAATCTGATACACATAACAAGTAACCTTAAAATCTGATACACATAACAAGTAACCTTAAAATCTGATCCACATAACAAGTAACCTTAAAATCTGATACACATAACAAGTAACCTTAAAATCTGATACACATAACAAGTAACCTTAAAATCTGATATACATAACAAGTAACCTTAAAATCTGATACACATAACAAGTAACCTTAAAATCTGATACACATAACAAGTAACCTTAAAATCTGATACACATAACAAGTAACCTTAAAATCTGATACACATAACAAGTAATCTTAAAATCTGATACACATAACAAGTAACCTTAAAATCTGATACACATAACAAGTAACCTTAAAATCTGATACACATAATAAATAACCTTAATCAAGTCACAAATTGTTTAAAATTCATCAATATTTAACAAACATTGGTAAAACTTTTGATAGCAAACCTGTAAACTTTTCCAGATTTTTCAGTCGCTGTTTTTGGTGCATATCTGCATGTAGTTGCATGGGAGATGTTTCTAAGAGAGTGAATATAGACATCAAACGACGAATACAATCTTTACTGTTGGCAAATACTAAAGTACGTCCTGGAAACTGGTTTAGGAAATAATATAAAAATAAATCCTGAAAAGACAGAGATATTCTATTTTTACAATATTGATAATTTTTATATCATTTTTATTAGAGAATATATCTATTGGTAATTGAATATTATATTAATTGGGGAATATTCTTTTATAAGAATGTATATCAGTACTGCCAATCATGTTAATAGAAAAATACAGTATTTTGTAACTATTCATATTGATAAAGAGCATGTGAGGATGTTCCACAAAAAACAATTTCCACTATTCATATGGACACCCCCAGAGCTCAGGTCCCCTTCTAGTCCCTCTTCACATAGCATTAAATTCATTTGTATAAATCTTAATCTCATTTTTTGTAGGATCATACCAACCAAATTTAGGTCCATTTAGTTGAGCAGTTTTGCAGGAGAATATTAAAATGTGAAAAAGTTACGATGACAGATAGATGGACAATGGATATCAAGTGAGCTAAACAATGTGATGAGGGCAAAAATCACAAAAATATAATACCATGAATATATAGCATACCTTTTCTTCCTTGGTACAATTGATTCTGGCTTCTGTTAATGTCTCCACCGTTCCTGATTTTCTAGATAGGTCTATAACTTTAGGTTTGTTTCTCAGTCCTATCTTTTCTATCAGTGCCTCTGTAAATTAGGGAGTTCAAGATGGTGTCAATTCATTGAAACAAATTTGAAAATGAGTCATAATATGGTATATTTTTTACAATTTGGTGTACACTATAACTGTCCATCCTATAATACAGCCATGTTTGCTTGATATAATCCTCTATTTAGAAAATTTAATATAAAATATTTACAATTTGGAACACATTTTGTAATTATTTCTTAATTAATTTTGCACACAAAAAAAGCATTAGTCTATTATCTTAATATACATGTTATATATCATTGTAGTAATATTTGCTGACAACAAAGAAATTTCAAGATTAATTTTTTCACTGGTGCAGAGTTAATTAAATGGAGTTTAAATTTTATTCAGATATTAAACAGACATGTGGATTAACTGCTGAAAATGTGAGAAAAACACAACATTTTTTTTAAGTACCTAGTTTGTTTGCCTCCGTCAGTTTGAACTTTTTCTTCTTTGTTGGTCGGTAGGGTGCAACATGGATCATTGTCAATGTTGCAGAAAACACAAAGTTCTGTCGCTTTTTCCTCTTTTGATCATCTCTGTAAGTGTATTAAAATTAAACAATATACAGCCATCAAATATTGATAAATTAAACTACATTGACATAGCTGTGGAACCATAGCTCTTATGGTTCTAGGCCAGTTTTCTGATATTTGCGGACTATGGTCTGCAAATATCAGAAAACTGGCCAAGGACCACAAGAGCTACGGTTCTGCAGCTAACCATGGTCCGTAAATATCAGAAAACTGGCCAAGGACCATAAGAACTACAGTTCCGCAGCTAACATTGACATACATAGTGTATTCATCTCTTCTTTATTACATTTTAATTACATTCAAATTTTATTTTCTATGAAAATAAATAATGCTATACATTTAAGATAAATTAGAGGCCTTATGAGGGCCTCTAATTTATCTTAAATGTATAGCATTATCTAATACATCCTCACCCTGTATCACTCACCTAGTAATGAAGATTTATTGAAACATTGCCTACATTGTTTTAGGTGTAGTGTATGTTAAAGTTTGATCCCCAGGACTTGAACCCAATAGACCCTGAAGTATTCATTGATATAAAATTGAATCTTCATATCACAATGCTTCGTGCAAAATACACTTGTACATATATTTCTATTCCTGGTTCTTTAAAAATATTTTTGTTTACCATTGCAGTCTACTTTAAACTTTGACAAACATAAATTTATCACAATGATTCATGACATTTTGACAATTCCTCATTGCAGTGTATGTTTATTTTTGGACCCCAGGGCTTGGACCCAATAGACCCTTGCTTCATATGGGCATGTTTGAATCTACATATCACAATGACGAGTCAGTTACAATTTAAAGAAATTGATTTTTTAATATAAAGAGTTTGAATTAATGTTCAGAAACCACTAAAACATCATTATCTGCAAAACTAAAGGGCATAACTCATAAGGCCAAAAAAAATTAATTGTTAGCTTCTCAGGCACCGCCGCGTGTGTGTTTTTACTGCCGCATTGATCGTTTTTACATTGGGAAGAAAAAAAAATTGTGTCCGTTTCCGGTCCGCTCTGTAAGTTTGTTGATCGCGATCATTGTCAGTAAAGCGTTTATGTATAAGGCATGCATGGTTGTCAGAGTTGATGAACTGGGGTTCTGTCTGACCCATGGCCTTTGTGTCTGTCCCACCATTTTTTTGTAATATTGTATATAACCTGTCAAATTTTGTTTTTTATACAGAACTGAATGCAAGATTACCTATGGTCATGATCATTAAACAACTCAATTAAATGTTTTTCTGTATACATATTTTTATCTAAAAAGATAAGGCAGATATAGCCAACAATCCGTATCATGTTCCGAATATTATACATCAATGTCAGTTTCCAGTTTACCTACATTTTTTATTTCAGTTAAGAATATGAATCTGTTGTCATCTTCAATATATAAGCATCTCAAAACATATTTAATTAAACACAAACAATCTTTGATATTTGGGGAGTGTGGAAGTCAACTTAATTCTGTGCTCAGTAATATATTTCAGTTTTAATGTTCCATGTTTTGCAGGTGCTCGTTCCTACTAAAAGGATGTTTACATTTTACGTATAGGAGTTTCGATTACGTGTCGGTCTGACAGAATAAATAAACAAATTTCAAATCTCTGTCTGACATTTTAATAAAACTGAAAACGGAATTTAATGCCATTGGCAGTGGAAACTGGGAGTGAATAAATTTCAATCGCCAACTGGACGACTAATCTCGTTGAGATTAGGATTCCGAAGAAATTTTCTGTCTGTTCTTCATCCTAATCTCGTTTCAAGCCCTATTAAGGGTATTCTGGAAATTTTAAATTTGACCCCCCGGTGCATTCCGATGGATATTTTGGCATGGACAGATTGTGTCAGATCAAGTGCAGGTAAGATTTCATAAATAGACATATTTTCTAGTTCAAATCTGCAAAAATATTGATATTTCCTTACCTTTTACAGCACATATCCGACAAAATAATCCAAAATCTACTTTAAGCTGACCGCCATTTTACTGAACTCATGAACTACACCACGTGATCAAAATCGTCACGAATTTTGCTACAGCATGTTTCTAAATGAAAGGTCGATGTCAATTATTTATTGTGTATATGCAAGCATATCCTTTATGGGCTGTTGATTGGTTTTAATAAAATATTTATAACAAAATTAAAAAATTTCAAGCCGTGTAAATGAGATTTTTAAATTATAATATAATATTTGACATCGACATCTCGAACTACGAAACAGACTAAACCAAAATACGTCACGATTTTTGATCATGTGGTGTAGTTCTAGAGTTCAGTAAAATGGCGGTCAGCTTAAAGTAGATTTTGGATTATTAGAAATTATGTCTATTTATGAAATCTTACCTGCACTTGATCTGACACAATCCGTCCATGCCAAAATATCCATCGGAATGCACCGGGGTGGGGGGGGGGGGGGTCAAATTTAAAATTTCCAGAATACCCTTAATAGGGCTTGAAACGAGATTAGGATGAAGAACAGACAGAAAATTTCTTCGGAATCCTAATCTCAACGAGATTACTGGACGACCACAAAGTAATATTTTCGTGACGGACATTGGGACAGACACGGTTCATTAATTAGTCGGACCGACCGTTATTCTGCCGGTCAGGCCCGACGATTTTCACCAACTCTGGGTTGTTTCCGGTATAAGCTGCCACTGCATTTGAACCAACACTGATTATTACAACAACAAAAAAAGGTGCCTCCCTGCCTCATCAAAATTTTTGGAAATTAGCTTGAGATTTCAATTTCGAACTTGATCGTTATTTTATATGTCTTAAGTTAGTTTAAAAACTTCAAGTCAATTTGATAACTAAAAATTGAGATAATGTTCGGAAACAAAAAGTTTATGCCACCCCACCATCATCAAACCTATAGTCAACTTTGCTAAAAACTTACAATTTCTTCCTATTGCTTAAAAAATATGCTGTCTTTATTGCAGAAGTAGTGTCCTTATAAAGGGGGAACAACTGTATATGACCTTGATAAATTTAAGAATACTTCGCAAGACATACTTATTTATGTGAAGACAAAGTTTCTCTAGTTCTTCAAAATGGCCTTTCTCCACCATTCTATCAGCTTCATCAATAACAAGGCTGTGTATCTGGTCAATGTTCAACAAGTAGGAGTCTCCCTGAAAAAATAGTATAATAATGTTAATGTTTTAGTCTATAGTTTATACAAAACTTTCTGTTAAGATTAGAGGTGGGAGAGATTAATACCAAGAAGGTATTATATTGGCTAATCATGCATGAGATATGCTTAGTTTTTATACCTTTTATAAAGAAAGTTTAAACAGTGAAGGACAATTCCATCAATATCACCAAAACAAACAATCACCTCTCATCTTAACTCACTGAACAATAAAAAGGACCATGGTATATGATGTTGGAAATCCAGATCCTGGCTTGTGACAGGCACCATAAATGTGACTGTCACGTGTGTTAAACCAGTTAATGAGATCCCAACAAGCTTTTGTTGGAATTGTTTTATGAATATTAACTTTTAAATAAGAAAGAAAGAAAGAAAGAAAGAAAGAAAGAAAGAAAGAATCTGGACTATCAATTCAAAATAGTAAAATGACGATATACAGGAAGTAATGTTATTTCATTTCAAAGAGTTCTATAAAAGTTTATATATGTATAAATGACTCACACTATTCACATATTAAAACACTTCTCGGAGGAAAACCGTCCATAGCCATTGGCTGTCGGCAATCCTTATTAAATTAAAACACTTCTCATGCAAGAAATTATTCTCATATTATAACAAATCTCATAAAATACACTATTCTCATATTAAAACACTTGTGTGAAAATACTGTTTTCATATCAAATCACTATTCTGTTTCAAAAATATATGATTCTCAAGCAAAATATTTTTCAGATTCTAACATGGATTTATATTATTTTCTATAGTCAAATCTGTCTTTTATGACACTCCAAGGGAACACTGAAATAGGATCACATGACAGGTCACTAAATACATGATAATTAATACAAAATGCACTTTGAAAAGAAATCAAAATTAAGGTCACACAATGAAAGTTATTGCTTAATAGAGGTGGTCTCTAAAGCAGGTTTGACTGTATGAGTTTAAACATGATAATGATATTGGCATCCAATAAAAATGATTAATGTACAAACCATCTGAAAAAGTTCCCACAATCGTCCTGGTGTAGCTACTACAATTTCTGGTTTCTTCTTAAGAATTCTCTGTTGTTTCTGCAAAGACATTCCTCCAACTATTGTTGCTACCTGAAATGCAATTATACAGGTTAAGCAATTGAGGTTGGTTACAAAAATGCAAATGCTATCAGATTTTTTTATTTTCGAAAGAGCAAAGACGGGTTTGGCTCAGAATCAGGATAATGTGTTTGAGTTGAGCGATAAGTCTATCCACAGACTTAGGTATGTTGGTATGATATCAAGCGAAACATCATCATCATCATCATCATCATCTCGTCAAAATGTAAATGGTTCTTACCATGATACAGCTAAAAAATTGCTCACTTGGTGTTAAACAACAATCAATCACTCTTTCACTCACTAAATGTATGTCAATCTTTTACTTAATTAATAATGATAGTAATGTGAAGCCAAAGAACATAAAATTAATACTAACCTTTATATCTGTGTATTTAAGAATAGCTAGTAAATGATTCCTGACTTGTACTGCTAATTCTCTAGTAGGTTCTAACATTAAAGCCAGAGGGTGATCTCCCCTGTCTACTTTTACTTCATCTACACCTAATGATGAAAAGTCTGCATCATCTATCACAGATACACATCCTAAATCCTTTAAAATAAATCATAAAATTAATTAGCTAAATATTTCTTTTTAGAATCTAATACATTCATTTTTTTCCCATAATGGTATACCAAATGAATATTAGCCTTAAAATGTATCATCATATCTGATTTTAAAGGATTTATGAACTGACATTCTATAGCAAATGAAATGCACATGTTCTGAGAGTATGTGGAGTTAGTTCTACAGATTACAAACAGGTCCATTTAGTCCATGTACAGCGATTAGTAGTCTTACTGCATTTACAGTATAATCTGTCTAAAAAGATTCCTCTTATGGCAGACTACACTGTTTTGTGAGTCTGCTGTGTAACAACTTGTCATTATCTATATAATACAAATGTACATGTATGTCATGTATGTAGTATAGACAATGACATGAGCTTATCAATTCTTTGATGTCACTTCCAATTTCGTTTGAAATGCAATAAAAATATTATCTCGATTTAATTTCTTACAAGAGACAATTGCATTAAAAAATACAAGCAGATTGATAACATACAAAGTTTGTTTCCTTTGCAAAATCTCACTTACATTTACCTTCTAGCTAACTGTTAATATTTGATGACATATGGTTGGTTGGTTGGTTTGTCGCAAGTCACTGACAAACTTTATCACATAATGTTGTATTGAGTACACCTCGCCTGAGTGGGGTTTGAGCTCACAATGTTAGTGGTAATAGGCACTGATTGCATAGGTAGTTATAAATCCAACTACCACACAATCACGACCACTCCTTAATATATATGTAAAAATTAGACAATATAGAATTGTTTGTTAACCTTTGATGTCTCTTCATTATCTCCACTGCCGTTGTCTTCAGAATAACTGCCATCATCGTCTTCCTCATCTGATTTATCATCACTCTCATCATCGTCTTCCACATCTGATTTATCATCATCACTTTCCCATTCCAATTCACTTTCCTCTTCACTCCCACTATAAATGTTCAGATCAGGTTCATCTGCAATAATTTCCTTTAAATTTTCCTCTAATGTTTCATCACTTTCAGTAACATTTAACTTCTCAATCTCCTGTTCCTTATACTTTAAAATCTTGTCAATAACAGGAATTCCAAATGCTAATGTTTTACCACTTCCCTGCAAGTATATCAATGTATCATGCATTTTGTTAGGTAAAAATTTAGATCATTTTAATATGGATGTGGATACCTATTCAATCAGTGCCTATCACCACTAACATTGTGAGTTCAAACCTCATTCATGACGAGGTGTATTTGATGCAATATTATGTGATAAAGTTTGTCAGTGACTGGCGACAGGTCAGTGGTTTTCTTTGGTTTCCTCCACCACTAAAACTGACCACCACGATATAACTGAAATATTGCTAGAGTGGCATTTAACACCATAAACCTTAATCGCTATAATTTTATGGTTATGATCAGAAAACGATATTTGTATACTACTTCTCCTCTATGTACTCTAACAGTATATAATATGGTCAAACTAGAAACTAAAATGTATATCTGTGTTGGTGTTGTCTAATGTGTAAGGGTTAAAAGCATGAAATCCGTTCACCTTGTCTCTAAATTCTCTATCTGTATCCACATTAACCTATGAAATCTATATAGGACATGAATAAACTCAGATTAAAATTGAAGAAAAACAATTCAGCAAAAAGACAAATAAATATTTTGTTAAAATTGTCATCAGTAAATTTTAATTCATTTAAACTTTTAGATAGTTACTTACAGTTTCAGCAGCCCCAACAATGTCTAGTCTGTCCCTGATGGCATGTGGTAAAACCAGGGACTGAATATGGGTTGGTGTTGTAAACTTGTTATCTCTTAAAGCCAGTAATACTTCTTCAGGAACATACAAATCTTTCCACAAAATCATTTCTACAATAATATATGTAAATATTGGAATAAAATTAACCATACATTGAATAAATGTTTTAAAAAATCCAAGTACATCTGACTTTGATAGGTTTCTGAGAAAAACTGAACAACTTTATATAGAGAGAAAGAAATTAAGAAATGGCAAAAAACAATAAAACTATAAGTCTCTAAACAATGGGGAGACTTAATTAAGAGTCTGTTTGATTTCAATGATACTGGTATAGTCTGTTTGGTTACTCTGAAAATAGGGAAAACAATTCCTAAAAAATCAACGGGTTATCAGATTTATTTTTTAATTATATTTATATCAAGGACTGATTAATACATATTATAGGTGAATTTTTCAAAAAAATTCATTAAAGAATAAAAAAGTTTGCCATAGGACTTAATTGTAAAATTCTGTCATTTTGTCATGTAAAAAACATGGGAGTAAGTACTACTGAAATGAACAGCAACATGTGGTCAGTATTGACAAACAGCAAGTCAGATGATTTCATCATTTGCATGTTATATCAGATGTTGACATACTGACCATACCAAATATGGACAATATTCAAATTAGATTCACACCTGTTCAGGTAAAAATCAATAATGATGATACATTATTACATAACTGATTGTGAAGCATCTAAAATACATGCAAACTACCCATTCTCTTTATGTGTATAGAGGTTAATAAAAGAGAACAAAATTACCTGAAAACGTTGTATAATCTGACCAGTACATATCAGTAGTTTCAACCTCACTGTTATGATTTGATTTTGATTTTTGGTGTTTTAACGCTACTTTCAACAATATTTCAGCTATATCATGGCGACCAGTTTTAGTGGTGGAGGAAGCCATAGTACCCTGAGAGAACCACCGACCATGGGCAAGCAACTGATAAACTTTATCACTTGCGGTTGCGAGTCGAGTGCACCCTTTTTGTAATTTACAAAGCCGGGCACGAACACACGCTGTATTGGTGATAGGCTTGTATGAGTTTTTAGATCCAACGACCTAACTCATTGAGCCACCCGGGCCCCCCACTGTCATGAAAAAAATGTTTATCTAATTTGCCTATAAGAAATTAACGTTGTATATGAATTGTTTATTTTTGGAAGAAAACAAGTACCAAACAAGAATATTATTTAATTTATATATTTATATAAATTATACTTTCACGAAATTAACATTTATTTTATTTTGGTATCAGTTTTTAAGTGTTAATTTAGAATTTGCTATAAATCAGCATGAGTGAATAACAAGGGACATGTCCATATAAGGGTCTCATGTGACCAGCAGTTATTAATTGTTTACAAACAAATATCATATGGCCAAATTGTTTATCAATTATTCAAAACATCTTGAATCTTTAACCTAATATGACATTCCCATGTGACTGAAATTAGCATAACAACAGATAGGAAAGAACATGTAATGCTGTTCATTGTAATGGCAGCCTCCTTTACTTACAATCTGATAAAATTAGTATTGGGCCCTATGGAGATTTTTTTTATTATTTGAATTATTTCTTTGACAACTTTTACTCAGATATGTATTAAATAATGTGTGCCTAAAATGTTAAAAAGAGCAATAGAAAGCAAATCCCTGATTTTTAAATAATTTGTTTCCCTATTTTCAGAGTCACCAAACAGACTATACATGTATTTACCAAATATGTGTAGAAGTTTAAGGAGGGCCACAGGAAGTAGTTTGTGTTATTGTGATTGGTGATTATAATAATCAGTCATGGTCTAATCTATAATGTGAGATGTCAGAAACGAGACTTGCCAACTTTCTGATGAACAAAAATGTGAACCATAGGGTGGAATTGTCTCATCTCACATTATTTACCATCACTGATTATTTTTCTCACATTATTCACCAAATTATCAGATATTTATGTCCAATTGACAATGGCTGCCATTGAAAAAAATATTTTTTCTTCCAATGTACAATCATGTGAGAAATTGTTGACCATCACTGTTAACATTTCTTTTTTCCAATTGTCCGTTATTTCAGAAACTTCCTACAGTATGACTATAACAAAGTCATCTTTCAAATATTATGTTAGAATAAAACCAATATATAAAAGACCACTGCTGACCAATATTTTCTATTTAATACAAGAGAATCAGATTACACTACAGCTATCATACCCTTGATAATATCTGTCTTGACATGTTCTACAGGGTTCGTGTCTTCACTCACTTCTAACTTGGACTTTTTACTTGGATGACTGTCACCTGTGTCTGTAAAGTAAATAACTTAATAAGAATTCATAATGGGCTGTGCCCACTGATTAATATAGAGATGGTTTAAAATAAAAGGCTTTGCTACTGATTAAAACTGAGGGCTTCACTTGTGATTAAAAATATAGAAAACTGAAACAGTTAGTTGCTACAAAAGTATCCAAAGTGAACTCCCATGAGCAGGGGCTCAGTTTGAGATAAAGTGAAATAATAGTTCATCAGTTCAATTGCATAATTTTGATTTCAAAATTAAAGCTTATTTATCTCTTTATGTGAATGAACTTAAACAGAAGTTTTCATCCAGAAACCTGCAAAAACACAATTTCTGACCACGTTTTGGTCCATTTTTCAAAATAAATATATAAATTATTTTGTTAAACAATGTAAAACATAGCATGTTTTAGATGCATATAATTCTGAGTAAAATTATATACCAATATATTTACCTGTGATGTCTTTGGAAGATAGTGCATCACCAAACAAAATAATAATAAAAAGAAGATCCAACAAACATCTGATTATAATTAGATCACAACTTAATAATTTATGGATAACAACGCTAACCTGTTTGTTTTCTCTTCTTTCCTTTCTTTTTCTGTTTGTTACTCTTTATATTAATGTCCTCAGATTTAATCTCATTGTTGACGTCTACAATGTCTTTCTTTATCGGTACTAATTTTCCATTTTTCTTTTTCTTTAAACTTTTATCTTTTTCCTTTTCTATACTTGATATCTTGTTGATTGAGTCTGCTTGTGTATCTTTTAAAGTTGATGTTTCTTTTTTCTTTTTCTTCTTTTTTTTCTTTTTGTTTTTTTCTTCTCTTTTGTTATCAGTAACAAATAAATTTGCTTCTTTCTTCTTAAGTTTTTCATTTCCCTTTTCTCCAGTTCCTATTTCTTCCTGCAAATAACAAGATTTTATAAAATAGAATTCCATTTGTCTTCCAACACAATGGAAAGGTCTTCTCATCTTTTATGACACATTAACTATTAAAGTAGCTAATTACTTCAATGTACAAAAACACAAAAAATAAAGAAAGTGAATAAAAAAAAATCAAGAAGGACTTCTTTGTTTGTTAGCTAGGCATTGTAACCACGGAGCCATCAAATGACCAACAATAATCACAATAATAGCACTTCCATTTTCAGTCAGTCATTATCACACTTACATGGTCAGTCAGTCTGTGATATTGCCTGAAAGAATGTAAGAAAACATCATTTCACTAGTACAATCAACAAGGAGTATGTGGCCTCTACATGGCTACCAATATCAACAAACTTTAAAGAATCCAACGACAGACAGCACGATTCATTACAGGAGACTACAAATCAAGTGAAGAAGGATGTGTCTCAAACATGCTTAATAACCTATAGAACTGCAATACATCCAGACTAGATGCACAAGCCAAAAACATATATTTCTGTATCTGGTTGAGACTGGTTCCCAATATCAATCCGAGGAATACTTAATAAAACCTGACCGCAGAGAACAATAACGACAACGAAATTCGAGAACTTTCAATCTAACAACATTGTCGAAAAATCAGTGATGAACAATTCAAAGTGCTTTGATATATAGTCCGACCCTATGCCTATCCCTGGCTATGGCTGATACTGTGACTGTGTATTAAATCAATTTTCGACACCATTTTTAAAATTCAACTACCACGGTACATAGGACCCCTATATACCACTTATTCAAACCTAGTCCGAGATTCCTCTGCCATCCGACGGCTTTTTGTTCGACTTGCTGGAGCCGTGGGATGTCAGAGTGCTCTCCATCAGGAAAACAGCGGATTTGCCGCTCCAACTCTGGGTTGGCATATTTCCACGTTTCCTGGCTATCAGATTTTATTTTCTATCCGAAACCCTTATATAAATCGTTTCACCAATCATTTTTCTATTCATTCATAACCATCTTACCCTTATAAGAAAGTGGTGTTACACTCGAGTACAACACGATTTTCACATAGACCCTATCATTTCGCCATGTCAGTTTATTTTTCAACCATTTGTCACGTGACTTCGAGAAAACTATGATTACCGCAATGTATCATGGGAGATGATTTGCATGTATGATCTTACCTTGTCCAAAATGAGAGGGGGGAATGTAACACATGCTCTTTCCGAAGCCCGTGGGCAACACTGCCATTGAATCTTTTCTTTCCAACACATTTTGTATTATTTCCTTCTGCTCTGATTTGAGCTGTAGATGGAACTGTTTGTCCTGCAGAATACGCTTAATATCGTCTTCCATGTGATTTGTATGTTGTTTACGTATGCAAATAATATAATTTGGTACGCTGCATTAAGTAGCTCCCATTATGCAATGCATTGCTGTCATCATTCAGTTAGTATCGCGAGATCACGTTTAATGGCTGAAAAATAAACTGACATGGCGAAATCATAGGGTCTATGTGAAAATCATGCTGTACTTGAGTGTAACACCACTTTCTGAGGGTAAGATGGTTATGAATGAATAGAAAAATGATTGGTGAAGCGATTTATATAAGGGTTTCGGATAGAAAATAAAATGTGCCGACCCAGAGTTGGAGCGACATATCTGCTGTTTTCCTTATGGAGAGCACTCTGACGTCCCACGGGCCCAGCAAGTCGAACAAAAAGCTGTCGGACGACAGAGGAATCTCGGACTAAATCAAACCCACCAATACTATTTCTTTTCGTAAAAACACAACGTCAATAAATCGAAGACGCTCCCTCCCATTTTAAAGCTCCACAGTTTTATTGAAGAGTAGGGTAAAGTGTAGCTGCAATAATGTAGCTCCTGTGACAAACTAGTGTCTCGGCGGAGCTACAAAGCGTTCCCATTCGTCACAATGGAGCAAAAAATAAATTGCAGTTGAAACATAAAAACTCACTATTTACACTTCAAACATTTCATTATAACTATTACTGATGATGCCAGTCCTTGTTAAATCGGCTTGGCTGAGAAATGTATGCTTTTCAAAGGTAGCAACAACCTTGTTCAAATTTATCGATCGTTCGCCATAACCGGAAACTACGGAAGGCAGAGCTTTTCTAAATATGGTATTTCTTACTACGATTTACTACGGCTGATGTAAACATTCATGCCTCAAATCGCCAAATATGGTATCGACATAAATAAGGAAAATACCAAAGTGAGGCCGCAAATGACGAAATTCAAAATGTCCAGAGAGAAAGTAAACATGGATTTTTATTTTGTGGGAATTACATTCTAAAATACTGGTAGGTGATAAAAACTTGTTATAATAGTGGACAAAAGGAAAGATTACATGTATGTCTTATTATTGATAAATGCAGGCGTCAGAAACTCTGTAAGCGAGCGCAAAAAATATTGGCGGCTCCTCCATTACGTGTAATGGCATCCCGTTAAAACCCTTGCGAGTAAGCAAGCATTTAGGGTTTTATTATTATGCGAGCTTAAGCGAGCTCTTTATGGCATAAAATGTGTACTTAGGATTTTTTAACAAACATGGCTGAACATACTGTCGAAGAAAAAAAAATTTGACACTTTGTAAACACTGATTTCCGTGTAACACACTAACACACTCAACTAATGAAGATCTTCTTAACATAAAGCGCAAAGGTGATCATGAAGTCTTGTACCCTCTCTCGTACGTCCGATGCCACTGAAACCCGGAACCTGTGTGTAATAAAAGTCATTTTGTTAGCTTGTTTTACTAATATTGATATTTTTTAATTTACTAAATCTCTTCTGACATGCTGACAAGAAATTTTGTTTCTACGCGGAAGTTAACTTTTGAGATTTCGTAAGGAACGATAACTCGAATAAAGGAACGACAGCTCGATTGAATGAGACTAGATTCGGCCCTAAAAAAATGTCGTCCCCAATATATCTCGGCCCAAAAAATCTCAACACTTTTTGATGCACTGGATGAGCGTGAACATTCAGGGGTTGAAAAATATTTTGGGCAAGCCCAAGCCCAGGGCTTTTTAAACTTTTTTAACCCAAGTCCGGTCAGTGATTTGCCAAGTCCCAATTTGTAGGATAAAATTTGAAATTTTACTTGCTTGTCAACTAAAATTTGTGCAATTGATGCAGCAAAAGTTTTACAACCATTAATATTTCTATAGTTTTCACCCAGGTCAAGTCCATTTTTAACTTGTATTTCACATATCAATTCATAATCTGAAAATGGTTTTCCAGCTTTGACAACACCGTAGGCAGTATTAAACAAACTTTCAAGACGTTTTCTTTGACTTTCATCTAATTTCAATAATGACTGGCCTATTGGGGTGTCAGCAAAGTCCTGTGAAGGGCCGGTAGCTGCCTTGGGGATCATCAAGTACTAATGCTTGACACATAACAAGTGCTCCTGGTGTTTATCGTGTAACTTAAGTCCATCAATGCGTAAATTTTTAGTTCCCCGAGTAAGGGCATCTTTCTTATCTGACAAGTGTGGAAATTTTCTACAGTACTTGCAGTACATTTCCTGAGCATTCTCGTCAAAGACGACCCAAGGAAATTTATCTATCCATGTCCCGGCATGAGTTTTGAAATGTTCTCGTTCGTTTCTCCCTATCATACTTAAGATCTTTATTCCTGGGAGTTTCAGGATCAGTTGGCTCGTCGTTCGCTTTCCGTTTTTCCGCATTTTTGACTAAAATTAAAATTAAGCAACAACATTTTTCTCAAAAGTTGTCAACATAAACATACGATTGATCAATGTTATTCCGACGCTTGACTTTACATAGGTATGTGGGAAGCGCATAGATGATTCGGAACTCATTAATATTCATGAGGAATATCGATCCGTCCAGGATGTGTATTACCCTTCTTAAAATAGCTTTTTAGTACTTATTTACAGTGAAAGGAAACGATTGACAAAAATTTGCATGTGATTTGAATTGAAAACAAGACGCTTAGAAAAAAGTGGAGTTTTTATTTTATTAAAGGCATGCCCGACGGGCTTTTTCCATGGAAAAACGGCAAGCCCGAAGTTTCAATTTTCTAGTCCCGGGCGTCGGACTTGAGGAATTTTCAACCCCTGACATTGCCAGATGTGCGAGCATTCATGGCCGTGCCGGTTTCATATTAGAACTAGGTAAAGTGTAATCTCGTACAGATGAAGAACAGACAGAAAATTTCTTCGGAATCCTAATCTCAACGAGATTAGGTAAAGACTAGTCCGAGATTCCTCTGTCGTTTAACGGCATTGATAAAGTTGCTTGTAGCCGTTCAACGACAGAGCGTGCTATATACGGAAAACAGCGGATTTGCTTCTCCAACTCTGGGTCAGCACATTTCCACGTTTCGTGGCTATCGGATTTTATTTTCTATCATAAACCTTATATAAATCGCTTCACCAATCATTTTTCTATTCATTCATAAACATCTTACCCTCAGAAAGTGGTGTTACACTCCATTACAGCACGATTTTGCCTTAGATCCTATGATTTCGACATTTGTCTTCCATTTTTCAAACATTTGTCACGTGACTACGAGAAAACTACGATTACCGCAATGTATCATGGGAGATGATTTGCATATAAACAAACAAACAAATATTTTTATTGCCAATCATAGGTGCCTGTTAAGGCAGAACAATTAACATAAATTTTAATACAGTTGATTATATTGATTGGTAATGATTTTAACAGCAAATTTAGTGAATTACAGATAACCATAAGAAAAAAAAAATGTAGTACCTTGTCCAAAAACAAAAAGGGGGAACGTAACACATGCTCTTTCCGAAGTCCGTTGGTAACACTCTGCCATTGAATCTTGTCTTTCCAACACATTCTGTATTATTTCCTTCTGCTCTGCTTTGATCTGTAGATGGACTGTTTGTCCTGCAGAATACGCTTAAATGTATCGTCTTCCATGTGATTTGAATGTTGTTTACGTATGCAAATAATGCTCCAAATAATTTGGCACGCTGCATTAATTAGCTCCCATCATGCAATGAGATCACGTGTGTAGATTCGAAAATGGAAGTCAAATGGCGGAATAATAGGATCTAAGGCAATATCGTGCTGTAATGGAGTGTAACACCACTTTCTGAAGGTAAGATGGTTATGAATGAATAGAAAAATGATTGGTGAAGCGATTTATATAAGGTTTATGATAGAAAATAAAATCCGATAGCCACGAAACGTGGAAATGTGCCGATCCTATGGCCGGTGAGGCAAATTCGATGGTTTCCGTATATAGCACCCTCTATCGTTGAACGGCTTACAAGCAACTTTATCAATGCCGTTAAACGACAGAGGAATCTCGGACTAGGTAAAGACTAAAGTGGTGCTGTAAATAGTTTTAAACTGTATATACGGACAACTTTTAACGGCCTTGTATGGAAGCCACGCCACAATAGTTTTCCTGTGAGTTGATGCTGTTTGACGGCCCTTCACACTATTCCAGGCAATGTAAATGTAAAAGCGAGTGTTGGTGTCTACAATGTATATATGCCCTGAGTTATCTCCCTTGTTACGTCGGGTTTTCATTTTGTCACCTTTCTTGAGATTCCTTCCTTAATTGACTCTGAATTGCATGTTATATCATAGTCTGTTAACTCCTCAAGAGAAATAAATGACCCAAAGTCACTCTGGGATAATAGATTGTAATCAATTTTAACAGGTTTCCACTTTCCTGATGTTTTCACGTGTTTGGAAGTCGCCATTTTCGATTAGTACTCTCTAAATGTAAACAAACAAAAATATCAAATGATGTTAGATGTGGCATACAATCATCAAATGTAAAAAAAAAAAAAAAACAATTAAACAAAATCACACAGCAATCTTTACCTATAAAAATTGCATTTTAAATTATATCATGTAGAGATTAAATGTTCAAACTGGATCCATATTTATCCTTCTGTTTTCCCTTTGTATTGTTGACAAACACAGATAACAGGTCAAAATTGTGTTGTTTTTTGCATTTGAGGGAACAACTCCTAAGTAAGAAAATCGTGTTATTTATCGTAAGATCATAGGAACAATTCAAGTCAAATCGCCCCAGGTGGGGGATGCAAAAAAAAAAGCTTCACCATGATTAAAAAAATTTTGACTTTTTATTTTAGTAATTTTTACTTTTTTTAGTCATGAATAAAATTAAAAACATCTGAAAAAAAATTTGGGCAATTTGATACAACTTACAGAATTTACAAGTCTACGGGATTTCAATAGTTGACTCTAGTTGTCTCTGTTTAGTAGCACAGCAAAAAAGACACCTTGGACCTGTCTATGTGAAAGACAGTAGTGACAGTCGAGAAACTAATCTCGTTGACGTTGGATCACATGTACAGGAGTTGGAAGTTCTATCAATAATAAGGTATTGGGGCTCCTTGAAGATCGCTGGGCAACTATTAAAAAAAACCCAGCGATCTTCGAGGTGCCCCTATACCTTATTATTGATAGAACTTCCGACTCCTGTGGTTGGATGTAGAAACTGTGTCACATGATCCATTTTCCAAAATTTGGTACTTGATTTTAATATGAATTAAGAATTAAATGCTATACACATCATAAGGTAAATGGTCCATGTTTCATATTCTCCCTTGACAATTTAAATGAACGAATACATCCTTCATTTTTCTTGCAGGGTGTAGCGGATGTGACTTTCCTTGTCATACCTGTATATAAAATTTGTTCATAATTTCAGTTGAAATTGTCCTGTGACATCATTGGAATTATTTTTAAGGTATTTTCAATCCGATTTAAAATGGACACAGCATGGTAACAACATAGTAGCCAATGCAAATAAAAGTCTTGGATTCTTGAAAAGAAACCTTAAAACCTCCAACACAAATATAAAGTCGCAGGCATACCTATCTCTTGTCCGTCCAAAACTAGAGTATGCATGCTCAGTTTGGAACCCTCACACTGCAGAACATTGCAATAAAATTGAGATGGTCCAACGACGGGCAGCTACATGTAGGTATGCCTGCAACAGATACCATAATACTAGCAGCGTCACAGACATGCTACAAACTCTCACCTGGCCTACATTACAACAACGTCGACTCAAAACAAAACTTATCATGTTCTACAAGATTGTTCACCATATAGTTGCAGTTCCTACAACAATATTAATACCTACAGACCCAAGAATCAGACAATTTCATCCACTTACATACAGACATCTTCATGCATTCAAAGATCCGTACAAGTACTCATTCTTTCCGAACACAATCATTCACTGGAATTTACTACCTCAAACTATAGTTCTATGCCCAACAGTCAACACGTTGAGAGAACAGCTAACACCAACTGTTCTCAGCCATCTACAATCACAAATTTAAATAAAAATGAAATTGTAAATAGTTTTAGCCACAAAATTTATTTCTGTTGGCACCACTTGTAAATATGTTATAAACTGACTGAATTTATTATTATTTCTTATTCCCACGCATGCGCAACAGCTAGTGATCATCCAGTGGATGGATAGCTGTATACCGAAAGAAGAAATAAAACCTGTATGTTTAAAATGAATCGAATGAAGAATATGTCGCTGGAATTTAAGTTTCATCAATAATAATCTCTCAGATGAACTTTATTTTGAAACAACAAGTTTTTATTTCTGACTGTTTCAACACATTTGAAACTCTGTTGGACCACTTTAAGACCTAATTTACAAGCAACTTGAACTGGATATAATAGAATTTATGATGACATCGGAAATATACGGAGTTGGGTAGAGATGGAAAACTGAGTTATTTTCCAGTGATAAGGGATAAAATGGAATAATAACTGTATCTACAGTATATTACATATTTAATAATAATACCTTTAATTGCTAAACAACAAAAAATCAATTGGATATCGAGTACAAAAGGACCATTTCATTAATTACTTTGATTTAGAGCTCTGGACTGTTCTACTAAAAATGTCATTTACGGCATAGAATGTACACTCTGTGGACTTTTGTATGTTGGTAAAACTCGTCAAACATTGCGAAGTAGGATGAACCAACATCGATATGATGCAAAAGATCCCAAATACAGGATTTTGTATAATCATTTCAATCAACCGGGTCATGACCGCTGTTTGACGATGAAAGTTCGAATCATCGAGAAGATTTACCATCATACAAACAGTCCTATTCTTAGTACACCTTACCGCACCGATAGAGAGTTGTTCTGGATAAAAGAATTAGGCACTGCAATGCCTTACGGTTGCAATGATAACATCAAAGGAGTGGGAAATTTGTCAAGTCCTGGATGCAACGAAATCAACAAGATGAGCCTTTTTAATACTATTCCAAGAACTAAACGTAGCCATGGTCATAAAAGAATTCAACATCCTAATGTTAAAAAGTCCTCTAAACCAAGGACGTTACAAGATACTTTTAATGATTTACTTTCTAATATACAGAAACCTCTTGGAATTCATCATATTCGTACAATCTTATTTTCACTACCTGTAAACTACCTCAAAGATCTTGGGGATTTTGGACTTGACAAAGGAGGCGTAGATCCTTTTTCTCCTAAGTACAGATTGTCTAGTATTATATGTGACGTGGCGTCCTTTCGTCTTTTTAAACCAGTTCGATCTGAACCTCTTCATGATAACAACAGAAAATTCCTCCATATTCCGTTTGCTAACAAAGGAATCGATGCTATTAACATCAGCAACATTCTTAATAGAAAAGAGGTCGTAAAAGAAATTCCACCATATTTCAAAAATCAATCTGTTCCCATTGTCTCCTATAGTTACACTAACAGCATTGGCCGTAAAATTTTCAACTACAAAGAAGCATTGCAAGATATTAACATAGAAGAGTACCTTAAGAACCCTCTGACTTGTGACTGCTCCCACTCTCCTTTTCAATACAACCCATCTGGACATGTAATCACTGGTGATCTGAATATCATTCAACATGAGAGTCTCCGAAAGGTGATTTCTCATGGTCCTAAATTCAGAGAACCTCAACACATCAATTGGAAACATAATTTCAAGATAATTATGGATGCTGTTGAAGATTATGCCAGAAGGTGGATAAAGAGAGAAGTAGACCAAGATCCTGAGTTAGAGTCCTTGTCAGACTAGGTTAGAACAATTAGGTCTCTAGTACAAGGTCGGATTCACAAACTCAAAAATTGTGTTAATAGTCGACCTAAGTCTGTATTTAAAGACCAAGAAGCTGTTAAGTGTCTTTCCTCTCTTCATGACAAATATGTTATCGTTCCTGCGGACAAGGCTTCCAACAATATCGTGTTTGTATGTAAATCATATTACTTCGAATGCCTAATCAAGGAATTAGGTATAAATAGCAACACCTCTAGTAATACCACATACAAACCAACTTCGTTCGACAAAGATGAAATCCTAGCTAACCACAGATCATTCATGACCTCTTTAAACATTCCCTCTGGTAAAAAGTCTGAGGATTTACCCTATTTATATTGGATACCTAAACTCCATAAGACACCATACAAAGAAAGGTACATAGCGGGATCATCAACTTGTTCGACGAAAGAATTGTCTATTCACCTAACAAAGATTCTGTCTGCAGTAAAAGAGGGACAACAGAAATATTGTGAAACTGTTTACTCGCGTAGTGGCATAAATCACATGTGGATTTTGAAAAACTCTAAAGATCTTTTGGATAACCTGAAATCAGGATCTTTCTCTCAGGTATCCTCCATCAAAACCTTTGATTTTTCAACTCTATATACCACCCTACCGCATGACAAATTAAAAACCCGCTTAAAAGAAACAATTCATAAAGCTTTTAGTCATAGAAACTATGGCTCAAAATTTGTTGTGTTAGGCTACAATTCCACATATTTTTCAAACAAAATTCATAAAGGTAAAACATGCTACTCCGAGGAACAAGTGATCAGTATGCTGGAGTTCCTCATCGATAACATATTTGTCTCCTTTGGAGGGACACTGTTTCAGCAGGTCGTCGGCATACCAATGGGTACGAATTGTGCCCCTCTTCTAGCCGATTTATTTTTATACTCATATGAGTCAGAGTTTCTTCAAAAGCTTGTAAAAGATAAGAAGATTCATGAGGCTAGAGCCTTTAATTTCACATACAGGTATATTGATGACGTTTTATCTATCAATAATTCTAGATTTGCAGAATTTCTTCCATTGATATATCCTCCAGAGCTGGAAGTTAAAGAGACCACCGATACAGCTTCGTCCGCATCATTTTTGGACTTGTACCTCGAATTTGACGACAGTGGTCAACTCAGTACTAAAATTTATGATAAGCGGGACGACTTCAATTTTAAAATCATAAATTTTCCAAATATGTGCAGCAATATACCAGCTTCTCCTGCATATGGTGTTTACATCTCGCAATTGATTCGCTATGCAAGGGGCAGTAGCAATTATTCTGATTTCCTGAAACGTCATCTTCATCTGAGAAACAGGCTACTGGACCAGGGCTATAAAAAGATTCGCCTTATTCGATCTCTTAAAAAGTTTATATTCCGATACCAATATCTTGTCGAAATATATTCCGTCTCTGCAGAAAAAAATATAAGCGATGCATTTTCATATAGTGAAAATGTATAAAGATAAAGAGTCAAATATGTCAAGAATTTTTTTTGTCAATGTGTGACGTAAAAATATTTTTGACATTTACGTCACCGAATATGGTACTGCTTTGACAACTATTTTACCTATTTTGTTCCTGTATTTAAATACTGTTACAGTGACAGCCGGAACCTTTGAACCGTAATGAGAGCGGGAGGTTTGGCGCCTTAAAATCTGATTCAACCCACCATTTCTTTAGAAATGCCTGTACCAAGTCAGGGTCATTACGGTTTTCACAGTTTTCCGGTTGTTGACTGATTTTGTCTGTTTATATAATTATGAGTTTTGACTTTCCCTTTGTAAGATTGTTCGGAGTTCGGTAATTTTGTTATTACCTTTATTCACATGGTAATTACTAGTTCCTCTATTATTTGATTAAATGCTTATATCTTAATTAGGTTTGTTATTGCTTGTGTCAATGCATAGTCCTCAATCCAATGAATCATTTGGCAGAGAAAACATTGGGTAGTCCTACATGTACGTTAAAAAAATATCGCTGTTTAAAAAGGAAAACAGTTCATGAATTAATGAACAGATTTGTTGACCTCTTTGCTGATATTTGCATTGGAAGCCTTCACTTTTTATATTAGACAAGACACTGTTTTCTTTCAATTGACTATGGAATTTTTATTGATTTTCTAGTACCTGTGCTTTGGTTCAGTTTATTTTATGAAAATGTTTTATGTCAAATGATTTGCAGGTGCAGGAGAAATATTTAGATCTGTGTCCCCACTTGTTTAGCTTATTTTATACATTCCAATGTACATGTACAGACCATATCTGTATCACACCATAATTTAATTTCATCTACAGTTCTACTGAAGTATCACCATGGCGATGAGAGATAGTCATAAACTGTTTCTACAATCCTTCATGTCACGTGGGTTACTGGATGCCAAGGAAGTCAGACAGCTGTACAAAACTTGTTGTCTTAAATTTAATGGTACGATTTATATTACATTTAAATTATATGTAACCCATTATAGAAAATAAAATTATTGATTTGTTATGGTATATACAAATAAACAACAGTCTGCGAATTTAGCCACAAGTCCGACGCCAATGGCTTGTGAAATTTATTAGGGACTTGTGAAATTTGACATATGAGAAGTCCTACTGGCTTCTGACAATTTTTTCAGCTGTGAAACTGTAAAATGAGATAAATAATATAATAAAAGCGGCAAGTCACGGTAAACAACAGGTATGGCTAAGTAAATCTCAGCTATGAGCTTTCTACAATATGTCGAGGGGTCTATCCCCAGCAAAAAATTTAAAAGACCGGCATCGGCGGACGAAAGACAGGTGGCAAAAAAAAGTATGATTAAGAATCCAAGGAAAGAAAATTTCTTCCTCAATGGACGAAAGATCGTTCTTGGTTGACCTACGAGGAATACAAGCAATTGATGTTCTGCAACTGGTGCAGAAATCATGAAGTCGACAGAGTGTTTGTCAAAGAAACAAATAAGTTCAAACTTGATGCTGTCAAACAGCATGAAAGTAGTAAGCCACACCAGTATTATCAATCTAGGTACAACCATACATCTCAAACCCAACTGAACCTCTTTATTTCAGTCGTTGATCTAAACCTTGGACAAAATTGTCTTGATATGGGGGGACTTGTAAATTCCAGGGGGGACTTGTAAAAATTCCATTGGAACAAGTCCCCCTGTCTGGTAAGTTAAAAAGTTTATTGTGAAGACTGAAACAACTTCTACCCGATATATATGATTTCAAGGATAAAATATATTCAATGGTGCAATTAAATAATTAGAATTAATTTAGAAGACAGTACTTGAATGTAGGTGAATAAGAAGAGAATTTGTCTCAGTCTCGAGTAAAAATCTAAATAAAGGATTAATTTATTGCCGTTTTTCATCTCATAGTCACCATCACCATATACCGTACATGGGGGCTGTGGTCGTGATCGTATGGTAGTTGGATTTACAAGTTCGTTATGTTATAAAGTTTGGCAGTGACTTGCAACAGGTCACCGTCAGTGGTTTTCTCTGGGTATTCCAGTTTCCCCTACCAATGATCACCATCACCATATACATGGGGGCCGTGGTCGTGATCGTATGTTAGTTGGATTTACAAGTTTGTTATGTGATAAAGTTTGTCAGTGACTTGTGACAGGTCAGTGGTTTTATCTGGGTACTCCGGTTTCCTCCACCAATAGTCACCATCACCATATACATGGGGGTCGTGATCGTATGTTAGTTGGATTTACAAGTTCGTGATGTGATAAAGTTTGTCAGTGACTTGCGACAGGTTAGTGGTCTTCTTCGGGTACTCCGGTTTCCTCCACCAATAGTCATCATCACCATATACATGGGGACCGTGGTCGTGATCGTATGGTAGTTGGATTTACAAGTTCGTTATGTGATAAAGTTTGTCAGTGACTTGCGACATATCAGTGGTTTTCTCCGGGTACTCGGGTTTCCTCCACCAATAAAATTGATCGTCCCGATATAGCTGAAATATTGTTGAAAGTGGCATTAAACACCATAAATCAAACCAAGCCATAATGATATACATGTACTTACATTATGTATATTGTTGTTTAATTTGATTTATTTATAGACCATTATGCAGAAAGGGAAGAAGATCAGAAACAACATTTGTTGGAATTTGTCAGAACTATAAATAGAAATATACAACCATTCCACATGGAGATAAAGAAAGGTGTCAGTGAAGAAGAGGGGAAAAGTTTCTATTGTCTGGTAAAATATCATCCTTACTAGTCTATCTTGAGCAAAGGAATTGATGTCAATGGTTTGGTAAAATGTCACACTTACTCTATCTTGAGCGAAGGAATTGATGCCATTGGTTTGGTAAAATGTCACACTTACTCTATCTTGAGTGAAGGAATTGATGTCAATGATTTGGTAAAATGTCACACTTACTCTGTCTTGAGTGAAGGAATTGATGTCAGTGGTTTGGTAAAATGTCACACTTACTCTATCTTGAGCGAAGGAATTGATGCCATTGGTTTGGTAAAATGTCACACTTACTCTATCTTGAGTGAAGGAATTGATGTCAATGATTTGGTAAAATGTCACACTTCCTCTGTCTTGAGTGAAGGAATTGATGTCAATGATTTGGTAAAATGTCACACTTACTCTATCTTGAGTGAAGGAGTTGATGTCAGTGGTTTGGTAAAATGTCACATTTACTCTGTCCTTGCTGAAAGAAATGTTTGTGGTACAATCAATTTTTTTGACTTGATTTGATTAAGAAATATTTTCTGTGGTTTTAAATTTTTATTAATATTCAGCTATAAACGTGATAAATCAGAAGGTCTTTACACCTTTGTATCTCAAGATTAAGAATTCATCATATCTGCTCTAGATTGGTCTGAGATTGATGATAACAGACTAATGTACAAAACTATATTTTCAACATACCTGGATAAATTATGCAGGGATATTTTCAACATTTATCCTTGCACTTGATGCCTACGATCAGAAACCCACCTTGCAACATGTAACATAATTTAACTCCAAAATTTCCCACTTTTAACAAATATATGCATTGTTTCTTTTTTATCCTATGATTCAATAATATCTGATGACAGTTTCAGAGTTTGGTCACATTTTATTTGCTGAGTTACAATCAAATCTGATACTTGGCCACTGAAGCTATGTTAGAAATGCCCTCTAACAATAAATACACCTATTCCTCACTCAAATTCATTCGAAAACACTATTTACCCTGAACTTTGAACTTCTATTTATTGATTGTAGGTTTGTACATCAGACTCCAGTATAACAAAGTTAGCCTCAGATTATACAACCAGTGAAATGGATTTCTTTAAAAGATTGGTGAGTTTGGAATTTTTAGGCAAATTTATGTCACTTGATCTAAATGGCAGATCATCCACATGAGAAAGCATACAATTTAATGTCAAGAGCATGTTCTTTTTCCATGTTTACTTCTTTTGTTGAACCGATCACATTTATGGAAAACTCTTCTCCTTAAAACATGTCACATTTTCTTGTTTACATGATAACTTCAGGAAAAATTATTTATTTAAATTTTTTAGCCTCATTGAAGGTTGCAAATGTAAATATCTTGGACAAGTTCTTAGACGGAATGTTACTTTTCGGAGCAGTCATAACCCCCTTGACTTCTTGCTGAAACCTAATGTGTTTTGCTGACTTTTGCCAAAAGATATATAAATTGGGCTGATTTTGAGAAAAATTTATTTGAAAATCTACTCTGAAACTACTGAGCCAATTTAATCCATAATAGGCTCTGAATAGTGCTTTGGTGATCTTTCAAACCTTATCCGACAGCTCTGACCTCCATCCAAGATGGCCCCTATTACTAAAAATAGAAATATCTTTATATGGTTGCAGCCGCTACATTTTAGTCTAAGCTGGTAATGAGTTGATTTATAAGTATTTCAAGTTTTTCTGTTAATTTTTTAATTTTGACAATGTTTTTGCTGAATGTGCAAATTAAGCATATTTTAACACAAATTGATTTGAAGATTTTCTCCTCTGAAACCACTAAGCCAATTTGAAACAAACTTTTCCTGACTCATCATTATGGTATATACATGTTTGTACTTTTACATTAATAACTGATGACCCAACTGACCAACATGGTTGCTGTTACTATAAATAGAACATAGGTGTTGAAACACACCTACACACCTATTTTCCCCATCAAATGTTTAACAATAAACTTGTGTTTTAGATTGAAGGTATTATAGATTCTGATAATGGAGAGATTGGTTCAACAGCAGCATTAAATACTACAGACAAATTAGACAAAAATATGAAAAAGATGAGTAAACAAGATGCACAGAATTTACTGGAGAGACTAGAGGCACAGAAATGGATCAAAATAGTATGTTTTAAGGGTGATGATTTATACTTCAACTGTCTAAACACATGTCTGTCATGTATAGGTATTATTGATTTTATAACTGGAATGTTAACCTAATCAGGGATTACCCTGGAAATTTATGTTAATGGGCCAAAGGCCATTCATCTATATTTAGCATAAATATAAATACAGAAAATTGAAAAACTACTAGAAACTGCAGAAAACAACTTTTCATCAACATCTGAAAAGCTTTTCTTATTTCAATCATCTAGTAACTGTGGAACTGTAGCTCTTAACTGTGTGTTGTGAAGTGTACTTGATAAGTTGTTAGTAAATTGCAGCATATCAATGGTTTTCACCGCGTTATGCGGTGTCCTTCATTAATATAATTGACTTCCTTGATATAACTGTATTAATGTTGACAGTGGTGTTAAACACCAGTTACTAACTTGATAAATTTTGGATTGTACTGCAATAGTTACTTCTTATAAAGCCATCCTTTCTGCAATGAAAAAGTGGTCTTATAAGAACGTTGGCTTCTCTTAAAGGGACTATTTTGTAGTATTTTACTATGTTAGTGATTCTGAAGTCTATTGTGATGAGATGAGCAGTCTTTGATTTGAAGAGATGGATTACAGTACTATTAACTTTTTTCAGAATCGAGGTCGTGTTTCCTTAGCAACAAGATCGTTACTTGAATTAGAACAATACATTTTAGACGTGTACCAGATGATTACAGATAAATGTAATGTTTGTAAGAGACTTTGTGTTAAGGTAAATATTAACAGATAAATATAATGTTTGTAAGAGACTTTGTGTTAAGGTAAATATTAACAGATAAATGTAATGTTTGTAAGAGACTTTGTGTTAAGGTAAATATTAAAAGATAAATGTAATGTTTGTAAGAGACTTTGTGTTAAGGTAAATATTAACAGATAAATGTAATGTTTGTAAGAGACTTTGTGTTAAGGTAAATATTAACTGATAAATGTAATGTTTGTAAGAGACTTTGTGTTAAGGTAAATATTAACAGATAAATGTAATGTTTGTAAGAGACTTTGTGTTAAGGAAGGTAAATATTAACAGATAAATGTAATGTTTGTAAGAGACTTTGTGTTAAGGTAAATATTAACAGATAAATGTAATGTTTGTAAGAGACTTTGTGTTAAGGTAAATATTAACAGATAAATGTAATGTTTGTAAGAGACTTTGTGTTAAGGTAAATATTAACAGATAAATGTAATGTTTGTAAGAGACTTTGTGTTAAGGTAAATATTAACAGATAAATGTAATGTTTGTAAGAGACTTTGTGTTAAGGTAAATATTAACAGATAAATGTAATGTTTGTAAGAGACTTTGTTAAGGTAAATATTAACTGGTAAATGTAATGTTTGTAAGAGACTTTGTGTTAAGGTAAATATTAACAGATAAATGTAATGTTTGTAAGAGACTTTGTGTTAAGGTAAATATTAACAGATAAACGTAATGTTTGTAAGAGACTTTGTGTTAAGGTAAATATTAACAGACAAATGTAATGTTTGTAAGAGACTTTGTGTTAAGGTAAATATTAACAGATAAATGTAATGTTTGTAAGAGACTTTGTGTTAAGGTAAATATTAACAGATAAATGTAATGTTTGTAAGAGACTTTGTGTTAAGGTAAATATTAACAGATAAATGTAATGTTTGTAAGAGACTTTGTGTTAAGGTAAATATTAACAGATAAATGTAATGTTTGTAAGAGACTTTGTGTTAAGGTAAATATTAACAGATAAATGTAATGTTTGTAAGAGACTTTGTGTGAAGGTAAATATTAACAGATAAATGTAATGTTTGTAAGAGACTTTGTGTTAAGGTAAATATTAACAGATAAATGTAATGTTTGTAAGAGACTTTGTGTTAAGGTAAATATTAACAGATAAATGTAATGTTTGTAAGAGACTTTGTGTTAAGGTAAATATTAACAGGTAAATGTAATGTTTGTAAGAGACTTTGTGTTAAGGGCTATTCCAGTAAAAAGTGTCTCCTGGGGGCAGAACGCCATCGATATAAAATTGTCTTGGTGGAGGGTAAAACTGCATTTGAAATTTGCTGGTTGGGGTGTAAACAAAGAAAAGGAATGTATTGGGGGGGGGGGGGGCATTTTTGTATTTTTATCGGCAGGTGTGTATCGGTAAATCGCGTCTCGTTGTGTTTTATCGACATTTTTGTATCGTTCGTTTCTTTTCCTTTTCATATTTTCCGGTCAGTAATTACATTTTACGGATCGCTCTCGAAGAAAATGACAAAATGCGCTTTATAAAAATCCATGTTGCTTCATTATTTTATAGTTAAATTCATATCAAATAATTATATTTGTTTAAGCACTGGCCTTTTAATAATTATAGTGCGATAATACACCGAATTTTGGTGTATTTTGTTAATATAAAAGAAGTTCGTTTCGTACGAAATTTTTATTACATGAAAATGGCATCAAGTAACAGTTTCTGGCCAGAAAATTCCCAGAGTTGGCGAAAATCGTCGGACCTGACCGGCAGAATAACGGTCGGTCTGATTAATTAATGAACCGTGTCTGTCCCAATGTCGTTACGAAAATATTACTTTGTTGTCGTCCAGTTATGAGTTAGCGATTGAAATGTATTCACTCCCAGTTTCCAATGACATTAAATTCCGTTTTCAGTTTATTAAAATGTCAGACAGAGACTTGAAATTTGTTTATTTATTCTGTCAGACCGACATGTTCCTCTTTGTAATCGAAACTCCTATAGGTAAATTTAAACATCCTTTTAGTAAATTAGTAGGAACGAACACCTGCAAAACGTGGAACATTAAAAGTGAAATATATTACTGAGCACAGAAATAACTTGTCTTCCACACTCCCCGAGTATCAAAGATTGTTTGTATTTAATTAAATATGTTTCGAGATGCTTATATATTGAAGATGACAACAGATTCATATTCTTAACTGAAATTAAAAATGTAGGTAAACCGGAAATTGACATTGATGTATAATATTCGGAACGTGATCGGACCATTAGATACGGATTGTTGGCTATATCTGCCTTATCTTTTTAGATAAAAATATGTATACAGAAAAATATTTAATTGAGTTGTTTAATGATCATGACTATAGGTAATCTTGCATTCAGTTCTGTATAAAAAACAAAATTTGACAGGTTATATACAATATTACAAAAAAATGGTGGGACAGACACAAAGCCCATGGGTAAGACAGAACCCCAGTTCCTGTCTGACCCAATGTCAGACCGAAAAAAAAGTTTTCAATTCTGAAATGGCCTGGAACATTACAAGGACAAATTTATTGGTAAGGAACAATGTAAGATATGATGTTCAGGAAAAGGTCTAAGGTTTTGACACTGTGCCCTTGTATATATTGCTTGTGTTTCGACCGTCTGTGACTGTCTCTACCCTGAATATAAATTGACACCGGCAGAGGAAGATGCACAGTGTCGGTAGCACTGATGACGAGTGATGTGTAATAAGTATGTAATGAAGTGACCGAAAGGCGGCAGTTGTTGCCCAGCCCACGTGTAGATATATTAAATTGGGATAAAAGAGGGGGAGAGCAGGTGTCAGGTCCCCTAGTCCCATATATTCACTTGGTAGCCAGGCCAGGATGTGTGTAGTTGTATGCTTGATTAATGGTAACAAGATATGCAGACTGGGGAAGAGACAATGGCATTAGTTAATGCCCCAAGTCATATCATGCATGTAGATGTATGCATGGTGATACAAAATAAAGATTGGGAAAAAACAAAGACATCAATTAATGCCTAAGTCCTAGAATGTATGTGGTTGTGTGCATGATTGATGGTTACATTGGATGTATATAGAACAAAGATTTGGTAAGAATGAAGATGTCAACACTATAAAAGTCCCAGAACGTACATGTGACACAGAATGACATTTGAATGACTCAGTGTTCACCCGAGGGCCATTAAGGGCTGTTCTCTACAGTGCTGTAATTTTATTAAACCACAACATTATAATTTTGGGTATATGACTAATAACCAGTGCTATTCTGCCTACCTCAGTGCTATTTTAAAATTAGGGGAGAACACTGTGACTTGCATGTTTGCACTCCTATTGAGCTGATGTTCTTATCAGTAGAACAATTTATTCTCAGAATGACTTTAATACATGTAGGTGCCCTTTTCAGTGTGTGGGGCAGCATATGCGAAATCAAACAATAATTTAATTAAGTCTCCCAAACAACTTTTGGAGACTTATTGTTTTTGCTCTGTTTCTTATTATTATTTTTCTTATTATTATTCTTATTCTTCTCCTTTCTTTCGGCGAACCATGAACTTGTCCACGGCAGATCTCAGGAACTACAGGACAGAATTTCATGAAACTTGGTGGAGTTATAGATATATGTTTCTAGTTGATCCTAAAGTTTTCAGATTTGTGGTAAAGGGGGTCAAAGCCATATTTTTGTGGGTTCAAAGGGAGTGGGGGTTACTATAGAATCCTATGGGAAAGTTGAAATTTCATACATTAATGTTGATAAATTCTAACTGGATAATGATAGAGACATAAAATTTGACATAGTGATAGGTCACCATTAGAGGAGCAATTCTGCGTTTTCAAAATTTTCGAGATGTCTGCCATTTTCAAAATGACTACCAAAACATGGCATAAAAAATGGGTGGTAAAAATTCAACATTGTCCGATGTCATCCAAATTTGATATGTGGGTAGATAATGATGTCCCGAAATGATTCCTGACATTGAAAAATTTCTACCGGTCGCCATTTTCAAAATGGCCGCCACAATACTGCAAAAATTCAACATTGTCCGATATCATCAAAATTTGATATGTGGGTAGATAATGATGTCCCGAATTGATTCCTGACATTGAAAAATTTCTACCGGTCGCCATTTTTAAAATAGCCACCACAATACCACACAAATTCAACATTGTTCGATTTCAACGACATTTCATATGTGGGTAGATTATGATGTCCTGAATTGATTCCCGACATCGAAAAATTTCTACCGGTCGCCAATATATCGCACAAATTCAACATTGTCCGATTTCAACGACATTTGATATGTGGGTAGATTATGATGTCCCAAATTGATTCCTGAGATCGAATAATTTCTGTCGATCGCCATTTTCAAAATGGCCACCACAATACCGCACAAATTCAACATTGTCCGATTTCAACGACATTTCATATGTGGGTAGATTATGTATCCTGAATAGATTCCTGACAACGAAAATTTTTTAACAGTCGCCATTTTCAAAATGGCCACCACAATACCGCAAAAATTCAACATTGTTCGATTTCAAAGGTAGCTTTTGATTTATTTTTTAAACCTGTTGTCAGTGGCCAGTTTGGGAGACTTCATAATTGTTAGATTATAATCATATCTTGTTTATCATTTAATACAAGGCAAATTCAAATACAAGTTTTACTTCCCAGATGATCATTAACATGTACATTTTTGCCATTGATTTTGATTATTATGAGGAAAACTTATCATCTACCATTTCAGACATTATGTACATGTACACGTACACCTACATTGGACTATGTACATGTTGTAAGTATAAAGTGGTAGCCATGTTTGTTTAACCTTGAAAATATCTTTGGTAGATTTCACCTAAAAATATATTAAAATCATAGAAGTGTCTAAACATTAAAATCCGAAATCAATAAAGAGCATTAGTACAAGGATGTAAATGGGTGGTCCCATTTGAATACATGCATTGTCTTTACAACTGTATTGCAATAAAAAGCTAAAAGCTAAAACTATAGGATTTAATTGATCTATAACATGGAAAAAAATAACTTAATTTTTTATTTAAATTTGTTGGTGGGGGGGTTTACCCAAAATGTGAAATAGTTGGTGGGGGGTGTTTTTTTAATTTAAATCTATTGGTGGTACCCCTAAATTTCATGGGCGTTCTGCCCCCAGGAGACACTTTTTTCTGGAATAGCCCTAAGGTAAATATTAACAGATATATGTAATGTTTGTAAAAGACTCTGTGTTAAGGTAAATATTAACAGATAAATGTAATGTTTGTGAAAGACTATGTTAAGGTAAATATTAACAGATAAATGTAATGTTTGTAAGAGACTTTGTGTTAAGGTAAATATTAACGGATAAATGTAATGTTTGTAAAAGACTGTGTTAAGGTAAATATTAACAGATAAATGTAATGTTTGTAGAAGACTGTGTTAACGTAAATATTAACAGATAAATGTGTAATGTTTGTAAGAGACTTTGTGTTAAGGTAAATATTAACAGACAAATGTAATGTTTGTAAGAGACTTTGTGTTAAGGTAAATATTAACAGATAAATGTAATGTTTGTAAGAGACTTTGTGTTAAGGTAAATATTAACAGACAAATGTAATGTTTGTAAGAAACTTTGTGATAAGGTAAATATTAACAGATAAATGTAATGTTTGTAAGAGACTTTGTGTTAAGGTAAATATTAACAGACAAATGTAATGTTTGTAAGAGACTTTGTGTGAAAGTAAATATTAACAGATAAATGTAATGTTTGTAAGAGACTTTGTGCTAAGGTAAATATTAACAGATAAATGTGTAATGTTTGTAAGATACTTTGTGTTAAGGTAAATATTAACAGATAAATGTAATGTTTGTAAGAGACTTTGTGTTAAGGTAAATATTAACAGACAAATGTAATGTTTGTAAAAGACTGTGTTAAGGTAAATATTAACAGACAAATGTAATGTTTGTAAAAGACTGTGTTAAGGTAAATATTAACAGACAAATGTAATGTTTGTAAAAGACTGTGTTAAGGTAAATATTAACAGATAAATGTAATGTTTGTAAGAGACTTTGTGCTAAGGTAAATATTAACAGATAAATGTGTAATGTTTGTAAGATACTTTGTGTTAAGGTAAATATTAACAGATAAATGTAATGTTTGTAAGAGACTTTGTGTTAAGGTAAATATTAACAGACAAATGTAATGTTTGTAGAAGACTGTGTTAAGGTAAATATTAACAGAAAATGAAATGTTTGTAGAAGACTGTGTTAAGGTAAATATTAACAGATACATGTAATGTTTGTAAGAGACTTTGTGTTAAGGTAAATATTAACAGATAAATGTAATGTTTGTAAGAGACTTTGTGCTAAGGTAAATATTAACAGATAAATGTGTAATGTTTGTAAGAGACTTTGTGTTAAGGTAAATATTAACAAATAAATGTAATGTTTGTAAAAGACTCTGTGTTAAGGTAAATATTAACAGATAAATGTAATGTTTGTAAGAGACTTTGTGTTAAGGTAAATATTAACAGACAAATGTAATGTTTGTAAGAAACTTTGTGATAAGGTAAATATTAACAGATAAATGTAATGTTTGTAAGAGACTTTGTGTTAAGGTAAATATTAACAGACAAATGTAATGTTTGTAAGAAACTTTGTGATAAGGTAAATATTAACAGATAAATGTAATGTTTGTAAGAGACTTTGTGTTAAGGTAAATATTAACAGACAAATGTAATGTTTGTAAGAGACTTTGTGTGAAAGTAAATATTAACAGATAAATGTAATGTTTGTAAGAGACTTTGTGCTAAGGTAAATATTAACAGATAAATGTGTAATGTTTGTAAGATACTTTGTGTGAAGGTAAATATTAACAGATAAATGTAATGTTTGTAAGAGACTTTGTGTTAAGGTAAATATTAACAGACAAATGTAATGTTTGTAAAAGACTGTGTTAAGGTAAATATTAACAGACAAATGTAATGTTTGTAAAAGACTGTGTTAAGGTAAATATTAACAGACAAATGTAATGTTTGTAAAAGACTGTGTTAAGGTAAATATTAACAGATAAATGTAATGTTTGTAAGAGACTTTGTGCTAAGGTAAATATTAACAGATAAATGTGTAATGTTTGTAAGATACTTTGTGTTAAGGTAAATATTAACAGATAAATGTAATGTTTGTAAGAGACTTTGTGTTAAGGTAAATATTAACAGACAAATGTAATGTTTGTAGAAGACTGTGTTAAGGTAAATATTAACAGAAAATGTAATGTTTGTAGAAGACTGTGTTAAGGTAAATATTAACAGATAAATGTAATGTTTGTAAGAGACTTTGTGTTAAGGTAAATATTAACAGATAAATGTAATGTTTGTAAGAGACTTTGTGCTAAGGTAAATATTAACAGATAAATGTGTAATGTTTGTAAGAGACTTTGTGTTAAGGTAAATATTAACAAATAAATGTAATGTTTGTAAAAGACTCTGTGTTAAGGTAAATATTAACAGATAAATGTAATGTTTGTAAAAAGACTGTGTTAAGGTATCATTTTGAATTTAAAAAAAAAAAATGAAATTGTAAGAAATTTTCAAATATAAATTGACCTTTAAATAATTTTTGAAATTTTGAAAATTTTATGAAATTTTCTAACATATTGATTAGCAAAAAGCAATTTCTGTGCAATAAAAAACCATATTGCACTCGTGCCACGTAATTTCATTCATTGATTTTGCACGAGAGTGCAATATATACCCATTACTTACATAGTGTGGTGGTACAAGACTTTGTATCAGGTTGAGTCTGTTGTGTGAACCAGTATCACTACGAGTCGCGATAGCGACGAGTTGTGATGCGGTTAGTTCATGCAACAGACAAGACCTGATACACAGTCTTGTACCACCACACTATGTACCGTATGTAATAAGTTTATCTAACATTTCAATAAAAACGAATTTTAAACAAATAGCAAGGGTTGAATTAAAATGTGTACAATACTCTGAGGGAGACTACATTTTGTGTATGTTGTCACATTATTTTTTCCGTTCAGTCACCAACGTCAGGTTACTGTGTTTTGTCTCACATTCCAATGGTATGACGTCATGTCAAAGTAGTTCGACAGAGAACGTCTCGTGCAACGTCGCACCATTCTTTTATCCCCACAGTGTGGTGATACAACATCTTGTATCAGACAGTCGACTTTCGTTAATTTCAAAGGAAAACGTATATAATGTTAGATAAGATTATTTATTGCACAGAAATTGCTTTTTGCTAATCAATATGTTAGAAAATGGAATGTCACGTGTATTGCTTCTGACCAATAGAAAAACAGTAAAATAGAGCCTTATGTAATAATAAAATTTATTAACATAATCTTCATAAATCAATCTTAAGTTCTGAAAATTTCATGACATAGAATTTTTATTTTTTATGGCCATATTTAATATTTGATAATTGATGTTTATATTTGTGATTTGTTTTAGGGACGTCTATTAAAATGGACAACTATATAAATTAATACTTTTAAATGATACAAAATATAACAATATACCACTTTAAAGTGTGTATAATGCACATTGGTGTATTGTACACCCCCTTTTCTGCTCCCACAATTCTGGGAAATTATGATATAAAAATGAGTTTTATTAAATGATATAAACTAACAGTATATGTTGACATGAAAGATTGAAATTGTTATGGTTATATTGAAATATTGGCAGCTTTTTTCCACATGAAAATTAAAACATCTGCCATTTTTTTACTGTTGATTTTAATACACATTCTTACAGGGTCAGGTGTGTGATAGCTGTAGCACTAAACTTCATTTCCATTGTGCCACAAGATTTTTCCAAAAGAAAGAGAATCCCAGATGTCCAGATCCAAAATGTGGTGTTTTATGGACACATGAGATACCTACAAAGAGTACAGGTAATGTCATCTCAATTTTCCTTCATTTTTGTTATGGGCACATGAAATATATTTTTTATCTGTCCCACATCAGGACCTGGATTTCCAATGTCATATGTCATGGGTTTTTTATACAGATTCTGATTACCCCTTTGGTATCTTCAAACTCTTCAGTGATTTGAGTTGAAAGGTGATTTGTTTGTTTAGTTGATATAAAAAAAATATTGTTGGAATTGTTGACCATCACTGATTAAACCTTTTTCTCATAATGTACCTACAAAAGATACAGGTAATATCATCTGAATTGAAATGTTGCTTCATCTTCTCCTACAGTCACATGAAATACAACAAAAGGTGTAGCAAATGACATACATTTCTATAGGCTTCTATCATCATTTATGTGTATAGGAGTTTGATATTTTCCAGATGAGTGGGTTGTGTAGTTGTGGTTGGTTATACATGTATTATCAACCATTAGTACTACATGTACATGTATAAAAGTACTACATGTACATGTGTAAAATGTCATTACAACATGTTTAGTGTATTGACATACATTTTACCTACAAAATGTTGAGGTACTTAGATCTAAATTAAAATGTCAATACATCACCTTAATGTTAGGTATTGTTTCGTGTTTCATGTGTAATTTTGACATTTTTTATGCCTTGTTCGATGAATACAGAGTACAACATTTGTACAAGCTAATTACTTCTACATATATCTAAGTAGAATATATTTGTTAGAGGATGTTAATATATAAGTTAATGTGATTCAGGACTTATGAATTTAATAAATATTCTGAAATAGTTTGTTGTCCCTTTTAGCTCACTTGACCCAAAAGGCCATCTGATTTGGAGTCTGTTTTCTTTCCGTCGTCCATAAGCGACCATAATTTATCATATTTAAATTTTCACTCAAGAATTACTAAAGGAATCAAAACCTAACTTGGATGAAATGTTTCTTGTAAGTGCTTATTGACGATAAAACATGGATGGCAGGGGCCATAAAAGCTTCTGCTTGGGTAAAATTTTCTTCTTAAGAACAGCTTAACTGACTGAAGCCAAATATGGTTTGGATAATCCTTTATATTATTAATCGCATAGACAAAAAACATACAGAAACAGACCCACCGATCTGGATCATCCGTAGACTTGGTATATGTACCTGAAGACAAAAACTAGCTAGTTCAAATTTAATTTTATGCCCCCGCGACAAAGTGTCGGGAGGGGCATATTAATTTATCCCTGTCTGTCCGTTCGTCCATCCGGATATAGATACATGGTTTGTCCGGCTATCTCCTCCTACAGTTTTGGAGCTACAGCTTTAATATTTTGTATGATGTTTATACACATAATGGAGGTGTGCATGTCCACAGGATTTTGATTTTCATCAAATATTTGATAATGACTAAGCTTATTCTAGATAGAATTATACCCATTTCACCACAGGTAATACCTTTATATTTACATATCAGGAATGAAAAATTAAAGGTACTATCTGTATACAACTTGAGTAAGATAGAAAATCATACATAGTGTTAAAGAACTTTTGACTTGTTTATAATTTCTTATGGTCAGGTGGGGGGCATCATTTGTGTCTTACAGACACACTTCATTTTTAAAAAATCACCCCTAACAAAACAACTTTGTCCATAATTATCAAGTGCGGGGGCATCCTTCTTTTCTAGTTTCTTCTGTGAATTCAATATTATTCACAGAATACCAATATTCGTGGAATTGATGGGTCATATTAAACCACAAAATTTAGAATTAAATGAATAATTGTCATCGTTGTGTATGATTATTCATTGAGATCCTGTTATTTGTAATTCTTATGAATTGTTTGTTTTTGTATCAATATTTAGTTGAAGTGAGGAACTGTTGAATGAAAATGTGACAATGATTTTAAGTTCCATAAAATACTATTTATAGATTTAAACAATTCAAAGCACATAAATCATGATCACACAATATGTCTGAATAAAATACATATAAGAGATTATTATAATATGTCACCAGTCATTAAAATATTAATTACAGATGATTGACCAACAGTTTATAGCCTAGAGTTATACAAAAATAACTTGTCTTGATCATTGAGAATAAAAGCATCAGTGAGCTGTCATTTGTAAAAACAAAACAAAAATATTTTAAATTTATAAACAATTTACGATGTTGTCAATTTTAAATGTGTGTGTATGTATGTATGTATGTATGGTTGCAGATTCTGAAATGCTTTTTCAAGTCGAAATTAATAATATTTACATTACATATATTTGGTGTTTTCTGTTGCGATTTTACCTATATTTTCTTCTTATTTACCTTTGAAGGTCAGTAATTTTCTCTTACTTCCTCTGTCTGTCTGAATGTGATGCTCAATACATCTCAATAATCTTTAACATTTATGATCATATTTTCCACCACATTATTGATTGTTTATTCACTGGTATCATAAAGAAATATAATTCTGTACAATAATACATTCAATTTTTAATTAAATATTTGGTGTAGATTATAATAAAACATCACATTGATTAATTAAATAACACTTCTCATTAATGTTATTATACAGTTGAACCTTGTGTCCAAGTTGAAAGACCACATCGGTGGTGTAATGGTTAGCATGCTTGCCTTGAGTGCAATAGATCATGGGTTCGAGCCCCGATCGGGTCAAACCAAAGACTCTAAAGTTGGTATGTGTTGCTTCTCCGCAAAGCACGCAGCATTAAGGAATAAGAGCAAAGACTGGTTGGCTCGGAATCGGGATAATGTGTCAAAGTGGGATGACATGTCTATCTGCGGACTGTTGTTTCAGTGAACTAGCACTATAAAAATCCAACTAAGCGTGTTGGTCTAGTACAAAGTGACCTCATCATCATTTCATTGAAAATTAATTTGTTCTTGCATGAAGCAAAAACAATCACTCACTCAAAGTTGAAAGGACGAATGATTTTCTTTGACATATCCAAATATTTGAGTTATCCATGATTAACATAGCTGAATCTACTACAAACTGTCAAAAAAAAATTCAGAGGAAACTTCTTATCTGAGTTCAAGATAACAAATTTCAACTTTATATGTACTTTCTTTTGTAGAAGCAGAAATTACTCAAACGCCACAGGAAGACAGCAGAAAAAGGAAACACAAGTCTTGAAAGATGACAGAACGAACAAATCTAATTTTTTCAATGCTTTTAAGCCTGTCTATTTTATTAGTCAAATAAGCAAAATGATAAGACCATTTTAAATAGAGACAGACAATGTTACAGTGGCTTTGTGGAGTACTAAGAAAGATGAACAAAGTTTTTAAAATGAATGAAGGTAAAAGAAACAGTTTGTTATGAGTACATTGTGTGGTATACATATACATTTGTACCATACATATGATGTATATGTTCTAGTTTAAGGTAAAAAAAATGCATCTGTGAGACTTGTGCATGAGAAAATGAACAATCCCTTTAAGATATGTACACATTAAACACATGTATGAATAGTACAATGATAATCCAGATATGAACCAGGGTTCTGATTGGTGCCAATTATCACCATTATTCAAGGTTGTTAGACTGATTTGTTTTAATTTTATCATTTCTGTCAAATCTAAAAGATAAAATCACTACCTTACCCACTAAGCTATTGTTGGTTTTTTTTACAGATATTTAAAATGTCCCCTATGCTTATGTGCTAGATATGACTCTTCTCATCATTGCAGATTTTGAGGTACTTCTATGAACAATAAATGCTAGTTGATTTAATATTTTTATGTAAATGATATTTCAAATACCTGGGGAATATAGTTTAAAAAGAATACTTAAAGTTATAGTAACATATATGACTTAGATTTATTTGTACAGAAAATGGGTTTAATATTAAATATTTGTACAGAAAACTGGATTTAATATTAAAAAAAAAGAAGAAATAAGCAACATACCAGTATATCATTGTCATATTTTTGATGAAATATAGCAATAATTGGTACCCAGAGATAATTATTTTTCCAACAAGTAAAGCTTGTATTGTTAAGTTTAGAATATATCCAGGAACATGGTATTTAAAGGGAGAAATACAATATACATGATTTGCAAGAACGTGTTCCTGATTTTCATAAAAGAAATCGGAATAATACATGTCAAGTTTGAAAATTTATGTAGTTTTTGTATATGACAAACGCATTTCTCATTCTTGTACATAAGTTTTATTTACAATCATAATAACAAATTTTAATAAACAAAGAAAGTTGATTCTAGTGTTATATTATTGTTGACACAAGTCATTTTAATTCCATGACATACTAAACTTGGGGCTGTCATGGTCGTGATCGTATGGTAGTTGGATTTACAACTACCTATGCAATCAGTTCCTATCACCACTAAAGGTGTGAGTTTGAATCCCACTCTTGGCGAGGTGTACTGGATACAACATTATGTGATCAAGTTTGTCAGTGACTTACGGCAGGTCAGTGGTTTTCTCCACCAATAAAACTGACTGCCACGATATAACTGAAATATTTTTGCAAGTGGTGTTAAACACCATAACCCTAATCCCACTGCACTCAGATTTTGTATTACTGTGTTGTTTGTTTCTTATTTGAACCATTACATGTACTTTCTAATATAATGCCAACTTATATTGAATTAGAACACTAAAAAATAGACACAATGGAAAAAAACAGCTGTCTTATTACCTCATAGTGAAATGTTCACTTTCCAACTATATGCCAGTTTAAATTTTGTTCCTATCAAGTTGAGATGTTGCTGTAGCAGTACTTGAAGCTGTTCATGTACTGTTAATTGAAAGTGTTGTTTATAGAATCTGTTATTGTCTCTTTCAAATTAAATTCTCAGAAACCACATTGATTGGCTTGTTACATTATGTACATTGTAGGATTGTTCTCTGGAGGCATCTATTTTCTCTCTATTAATTGGAATCCAAGATTACTATCACTATTTCAAACTTTTACTATTATTTTGAAGATAATGCTTTAATAATTGTCCAATAGACTATTGACCCCAAACTACATCACTCAATTATTGGATTAACCTTAATCAAATTTGTTTTATACTGATTTAAAATGCAAGATAACCAAGATTGTTTAACCTTGGAGTCAAAGAGAAATAATATACACAAAGCAATGGTGAGGTGTACTCGATACAACATTATGTGATAAAGTTTGTCAGTGACTTATGGCAAGTCTGTGATTTTTACCAGGTATTTCGGTTTCATCCACCAATAGAACTGACCGCCACGATATAACTCAAATATTGTTGAAAGTGGCATTAAACACCATTACCCCTATATTCAATATATGCACATGTGGTAATGCCGAACTCGTAGAATACCGAAATATTCAAAATGTATAAAAGCACAAAAGCCAATAAACAATGAAAGCATATTGATCTAAATTAAGCTAATGATGACTCCTTCTACTAGATTATTCTTTAATATTATATTTTTAAACACTTTTGATATTTAATGACTGAATGTCTAAGTGATGTATACAAATTTACATGCACTAGGTAGCTAAAATCTCATCAATAGTGCTATTACCAAAAGGTTGGAAAACAAACATTTGAAATATATGAAAGCATACAACCCAAAAGCAAAGAAGGTCATGAACCTGATATTATACAAGAATGATCCGTGTATGGTTGTATTCAAATTTGGTTTTTATATTGATCAGAAATTTAATATGACAATAACCATAGAGCATAATTCAGTCTACAACTTAAAATATTTGTAAGTGTGTTTTGTATAGATTATCGATTGAAGGGGGGTGAACTCAGGTGCTCCGGATGGGTAGGCATATGGCACCTGGCCATGCATTTGTTTCTGATAGACTGAAAAAAAATTGACAATTGAACCAATACTTTGTAGGAGTGATAAATGCATGAGTTCATACTGTTTTGACATCCATTGTAATTCTCAATTGACAATAGTTTCCGTGTTGTAATATTCAAAAAATATATCCTGAAATTAACAATCTACCAGAGTTATCTTTCCTTGTTCTCACTACAACCTCTGTCAATTTCCAAATGTTAGTCCTAGCTATATCACATTATCTATGTCACTTATGTATATAAAGGAGGTAAATAACTCTTCTTTGATTTAAAAAAAAAAGTGGATTATATAATAACTGAAAAATATACCACTCCATCAGAACAGTTCCAAAATCCAATCCATAACATACATACACTTTAATGGTTTGGCACTTTTATTGATTTTTGTTTCACACCAAGTCAGCAATATTTCAGCTATATCATTGCAAGAACATGTTGGTTTTTGATGAACTGATGGCGTTGTCTGTTTTGTACTAGACCAACAAGCTGAGTTTTTTAGTGCTAGCTCACTGAAACAACAGACTAGACATGTCGGTTCACTGAACTCTGACATATTATCGTGACTCCAAGCCAACAAGTCTTAGCTCTTATTCAATAATAATGTATGCTTAGCGGAAAACCAGCAATTGACAATTTTCAAGACTTTGAGCTGATCGGGGATCAAATCCATTATCTAGCAAAGGCGAACATTGGAGCACCGTTGATTTTGTGTGATGTCATTAGAAATTATGCATCGTGCGCAATAAATTATATATCTCCATTTTTATTACATTCCTCATAACACAAAGTTCATCAACAAACTGCATCACGATCAACACAATTCCACGTCTTTCTCAAAATATGAGATTTGCTTTGGGTATGCTCAAGACCGTCATGGTTGTGGACATTTAACGTTCTAGGCACTACCTCTATCATCGGTTTCAGCAGAGTGGTTCCACAAAAGATCGACCTCGTTCTTGGTGACCAAAAGTCACATCTCCAGATTATGACAGGTTTATTCGTCTTTATTTTGTCATTTTCAATAAATCATCGGTATACCTATGGGAACAAAATGAGACATTTGTCAAAGACAAAAAAAAATACAGAAGCTAAATCCTTTAATCTTACTTTCAGGTATATTGATGGTGTTCTGTCAATTAATAATCCAAACTTTGCTAACTGAATTCCATTAATATACCCCTCAAAGAACTTGAGATAAAGGAAACAATAGAAACAGTTTCCTCTGCCTCATTTATTGACATTTACAATTTAACACCAATGGTCAACTTTCTACCAGACTTTATGACAAAAGAGGCTACTTCAATTGTGTCATTATAACTTTTCCACACCTTGATAGTAATATGCCTACCGATTCCGCCTATGGAGTTTATTCAAACCCTACTCTACGCCCGAGCTTGCAGGTTTGGACTTTTTACAACGTCACTGTATGATGAGTACTAAACTATTAAATGAAGGATTTTTTAAGAATCGTTTCATCTTATCTTTCAAAAAGTTTTTCAGAAGATATCAACACATTGTTGGGATTGACAATTAGATTTTGGTTCAAAGTTGACTTATTTTACTATTATGTCTCACGATGCCCTTGACTTATGTTACTATTATGTCTCACGATGCCCTTGACTTATGTTACTATTATGTCTCACGATGCCCTTGACTTATGTTACTATTATGTCTCACGATGCCCTTGACTTATGTTACTATTATGTCTCACGATGCCCTTGACTTATGTTACTATTATGTCTCACGATGCCCTTGACTTATGTTACTATTATGTCTCACGATGCCCTTGCATACTATTTAGATAATGGTTGAAACCATCAGCTCTCTTTAATAGAACTAATATTATACATATGACAACTTCTGTGTCACGAAGATTATTTATGTATAATGTTCAAGATTATAGCCTTCCTTGTGATATGTTATATGCGAGGATTGTCAATTTCCTCACACGTGGAAAGCACATCCTTGACCGCAACATTTTACTAAGAGGTGAAAAGGGGGGGGGGGCATAGTTTATCCTGCCACTTTTTATTGAAGTGCCTGTACCAAGCCAGGTAAGTGGGCGGTCATATATTTTTGTGATATGTGTATCGATATTGCCTCTTTCTACGGTATTAATATTTGATATAAGAATTGTTCCAACAGTGTGGTATTATTTGTTTTTCATTTGATTACTCTTTGCACGTAACGTTCTATCACTTTGATTTGAAAGACATTAAAATGTATATAGGTTAACTTTGTTTCAAAAGAATGGCTAACATAGGTAGAACAAAAACTTGTTTTAAAAAAGGTCAAATCTTATTTTGCTATAAAAAAAAAAACATATTCCTTTCCGTTTAGTTAATCTAGTAGCTTAGTTTATATGGTCATACGTGTAGCATTTGACCCATAAAACATAATGTATGTCACATTTGTCATACTTTTGTCAACTTAAGTACTAACAATGATTCTCCACGAAAGTAAATTGTATGATGACCTATGATTTGTATGAGTTGATTATAATTGAGTCAATGTTGACCCTAAAGCCCAAAGTATGTAAAATATAATCATATCTGTCGTCATTGATAGATTTAATAACTTATTTTAACAGGAAATGATAAATAATACTTATACTTCGAAAAAATATAGTGATCTCGTACTATATTTGATCTGGAAGAAGAGTTTGAAGATACCAAAGAGGAAATCAGAATCCGTAAATAGAAGAACAGACAACACAATGGCCAAAAGAAAAAGATAAGGACAGACAACACAATGACCAAAAGATGAAGGACAAAAAGACAAACAACGATCTACAAAACATTACACAGAAAACTAAAGATCGAGTAACAAGAACCCCACTAAAACTGTAGTGAAGGTGGACTTCATTGGGTTACACTTAGCAGAAAAGTCATGCTCCATTGGGTTACACTTAGCAGAAAGGTCATGCTCCATTGGGTTACACTTAGCAGAAAAGTCATGCTCCATTGCAAAGATTGTCGGAGTCAATATGTGAAGACTTTATGGTACCAGTTTTAATGATAAAATGTTGTATCATGAATTGAGTTCACCTCCGGTTTTCAGTGATGTTCGTGTTACTCAATCTTTAGTTTCTATCACAGGCGCTCGTGGCACGGACTTACCACCCCCTTTTTTTTCAAACTTTCTGTTTACAAATTTTATTTATTTTCAATAAAATTTCCTTATTTTTTTATTATTTCATCTCTTCTTCCTTATTTTAACGTTTCGTGTCAATATTCATACAATCTTATGTTAACAACAACTTGCATGTGTCGACCCTATTATAGTATCTACATTGTATATAGGGTCGACACATGCAATTTGTATGTCGACACATGCAATTTGATGTTAACATAAGATTGTATGAATATTGACACGAACAATTTAAAATAAGGAAAAAGAGATGAAATAATAAAGAAATAAAGAAATTTTATTGAAAATAAATTTGTAAACAGAAAGTTAGAAAAAAAATGGGGGTGGTCCGTGCCACGAGCGCCTGTGGTTTCTATGTGGTGCTTTGTAGATCAGACATTGTTTGTCCGTTTGACTATTATGTTGTCTGTCCTTTGATTTACGATTTCTTGTTTCTTTAAACTTTTGTTTTCTATGTTTATGAAATATTTAATGATAAGGACTTATACATTTTAATTTTCATACATCCTATAACGAGAAACTCAATTGCATGTAGTTAACAAAATTCTGACACTCATATTTATAGCTGACAGTTCAAATTATCATCTTCATATAGCTATAGACCAAGTTCAAAATAATGTTATTTATTTGTTTGTTTTTATTCATGTATAATTTATGCTATTTGCTTATTTTTATGAAAGAATGTTTGTTATCCTGTTTGTTTGTTTATGTAAACTGTTTATTTATGATGTGTTTGATGAGATACATTACGTACAATGGTCGTTAACAATATGATTATACTCCTCGAGAGGACATAGAACGTCCAGACTGGGTTACGCTATTTGATGAGACACATAACATTCAAATTAAAGTCTCATTAGTTAATACATATCATAATATATTCAACAAAAAAATAGATGCTGAAAAACCAACACAGGAGTCGCAACAGTTGGAAAACCAAAAACTACCATTTATAATATGCGAGTGTCTACAAAGAGCTATCTGTATTTGTCGAGGTATCACATAATCTCATTTGTTTCGTAATTTTTAGGGGAAATCCTTGTTACAGGATGTATTTGATAAACACGTAGATACAGGATGTATTTGATAAACACGTAGATATGTATGACGCGTTTCTGGTATAACCTTTACCTGGTATAATCTTCACCTGGTATAACCTTCACCTGGTATGACACGTTTCTGGTATAACCTTCACCTTGTATGCTCTAAATCTAAAATTGGAATGCCAAATAATTACGGATACTTTACGCGAAAATCTGTGTTCTTTCATTCTTTACCCTTTCAGACAGGCAGAGGAGAACGACAAATATAACAAAAATATGATCAGGGACAAAACGTCAATTTGTTAGAATCAAGGATTTTACTGTCATTTGAGAACATTTTCGTTTGGAATAGTATATTGTTTTATGCGAGACAGATTAAAATTTTGGTGTTTGTCAGAAAACAGCGTTTAATTTCATGAAATGAACATCGTCTTGGTGACACATTCTTTACGAATATCGAAAACAGTCCAAATTTAAGGCTATCGTATCATTTTCGATAAATCGGCAATGGATCATTTACAATAAATTCAAATAGCATATTGTTATTGCAAAGAATTATCTCCCTCTAAACACATTCTATCAGGGGAAAAAACTTCAAACGTAAAATCGATGCCTTATGGTTGCATAAAGGAGAGATAAGCCGACACCGATGACATTGACGAAAGCTCCGTCCGAAGTCACACGGTAAATCAAGCTATATTTTTCTTTTTATCTTTGACCAATTAGAGACCACGTTTTAAGGTCCTGGAGGTCATACCATCTACAACAAACATATTTTATAATATATACATATATAACTTGATTTATATTGTGTACAATCAAGTAATGTATTACAAAAGTTGTATATACAACGTGCTCTACCTTTTGACAGAGAGTTGAAACTGAAAATACAGTGAAACCTGTCTAAACCGAACCCTTAATAAAACGAAATCCTGTATATTTCGAACTTTAAATAAAGTTGCAATGTAGGAAACCTTTGTTAATTTTACATGTGTAAACCGAACACAAACTCTTGTACCAAGGAGGTTCAGATTAGACAGGTTACTGTATTCCAAGAAAGAAAAGTAAGTTCTTTTCGCCTTCAAAGCATGAATGTATACAGTAATAAATGGAAAAGGATGCACCTTTGTTCCATGAAAATATGCTGCGATTTCTGCTTGGATTAAAGTCTATGGGATTAATTATTAACAACACTTCGTCAAAAGGGAATTATAATCTTCAATCAACTTCAGTAAAATTTAACAATCCCGATTATCAGCTAAATTTGTAAATTGGATACCAGCAGTACAAAAATTCCATCCGAATTATCTCCTGGTAGCTAAGGCCAATCTCACTCAGGCTTAGGTAACTTTGGCCAAGCTTGGTTATCATATTTAGGCTCTTTGGCTAGGCGCTGTTTACAAAGGTAGGATGAAATCCAACAACCATATGATTACGATACGACGACCCATTTATTGAACAAACAAAACATAGTAAAAATATTCATTTCTGATATACTTTTTGTTTGTTTTGATTTTTCTCTTATTCCAATTCCTTTCAATTGAAGATGTCTGTTTATAATATCATGTTTCTTCTTTACATTAACGTATATGTAAATGTAATAATTCAAGTAAAAAATTATTGATATATATACAGACTACAGTCAAACCTGTATTAAGAGGTCACCTTTGGGGGGGAAAGGGCCTTATAAGACAGGTGACCTCTTAAAAGAGGTTCAATTCATATGAAATGTTCTATGACAGGACAAGAAAAAGGTGACAATTTAATACAGTTGCCTGCTTAATAGAGGTGGTTGTATGAGCAGGTTTTACTGTATATTGTTTACTGTGACGTGGATTTATTATATATTATTTTCAGTTATTGCTGATGTGTTTATAATTTCTGTAATATGTATAATGCGGCAATTAAATTTTAGGTACCTGTTTCTTATAGAGTTGCTAATATGACTAGCAGACAAGACAATATAATAGAGGCATAATGCAATTTGTATTAAATTTATTGTCTATATCAAGAGGTTTCCAAATCTTCTCTTCCACTGACCAGGCACTACATTTCAACAACATGCATAGGTTGGCTTTTTTTTTTAAAGTTACAACTATGCTTGTTTTGTAATCGAGTTTGTAATAAAAACGTAGATATCAAATTTAATGCGCAACATGCGTTTCTGGAATAACATTCATCGGGTACGCTCAAAGTCGAAAGATTGGAAAGTCAATTAATTTAAAGTTTTGGGAGCAATAAAACACAGATGTTTTCATCGCCTAACTCAGTGTTTCTTTAATCATATATCCTTTCTGAAAGTAAAACTTGCAATTATATTATAAAGCAACAACATGTTTTTCCAATCTCAGTGTGTACATTTTTAATACACCAAAAATGAAATTTTGAACGAATGCGAGTTTTCAGATTAGGTGACAAGGGACATAGTTTTATTCTTCATTGTTCTTTTATTGTATACAAAGGCATTCGTTAAGGTGGTCCGTTATCCCATTTTTAATATGTCCAGCAGAATTTATTTTTCCACCTCACATATTTTACTTTTCTCCCTTTTATAAATGAAGTAGATATGAAATTCAGCGATTTAAGAATTAATGTCAGATGGTTTATGAATAGCAGTTAGAACAGATCCTTATGTTTTGACACTTTATGTGTACTTATTATTTTTTGTAAATTAATTCAAATGTGTCCAATATCTGTGTTCAGCTTTTTTGGTTTGAAAAATGAGAATTTTAGAGATATTATCCGAGTGAATGTAATATTTATTATTCCTGTCATAATTTGTCCTTACCATGACGAAATGGTTTTACACTGTCAATTTCCTATTCCGTTATTACCAGCGCCCTAAGGCTATGGTTAACCAACCGTGACATTAGGTTGAAAAGTGAAGTCTTTAACGATAACATATACAGACGAAATGCTGTAGGGGCCTGAGGCTGGTGTTCGCAGTTGGTACTCCTATTTACTGCATAAACATTGCATATAGGAAGTGTTTTAGAATGGAATCATGCCGACTTAATTTCAATTAAATTTCATACAAATATAACTCTGGATTAATCTAAACAGCCGAGTTTTGCGGAATACTATGGGAAGATATTATGTCTTAAAGTGTTTCATATTCTCTCTTATCCATGTTTCTTTAGCTCAATGGGATTTATCGGTAAGCTCTTGTTTTTTTTAACTAATTAATAATTAATATGTTTTATTTACAGGGAATCAGTTTATTTTCAATATGTTTTCATCAATACTAAACACAACGGTTGTGTATAGCGTTCATGCTTTGTGTCTTTTCAATTTCATTTGCATGTTGTGGGTGTTTACACAATGTAAGCTTATATAGCAGCATTATCAAGATAGTTTCTCGTGATGATGAATAACTCTTTATATAGGGACAACTGTTTGGTGGTTAATCAGTGTAGTTAGACAACAGAATATCAATCAACCAGAGAAACGTTGTTTGGTTTTTTTTTACAAATACAATGTACATCACTTGGAATTTTGTGATTTTCCCTAAATAGTAGAACAAATTCAAATACTACTGAATGTGAAAGAAAACAAACACAATAATTAATTTATCATTGAAATGCAGATACGAGAAATATTTCCTCCGTTAAGTGTACAAAGATACTAATCTGACAAAGAAAGGAAAGATTTACACAAAATATTGTCTGATCTAAAACCTACTTTTAATACTCGTTTCTTACAATTCTGGTCGGACAAAGAAAGGAAAGATTTACACAAAACATTGTCTGATCTAAAACCAAACTACATTTAATACTCGTTTGATACATTTCTGACTCTAGGATGGAAATTTAAGTTGAAGAAAAGTAATTTAATAATATATCAACAAATTCGTGTTTAGAGTATGTTTTTTATGGAGGTGTTTCATTACATGTTTTATATGTTTTTTTAATCCAGTAATGATGAGTACATGATAGCTCGGGGTAGATATCTATGACATTGATAAATGACGAATTCCGTACTACCCCACAACGTCATAGTACAACGTAAAACTATATAATGGTGTCTTTTGATTTCAAAATGACTTATGCCATGGTACATTTGGTAAACATAATTTACTTCCATGCTTATTTATATTTTAATGACTAAATGATGATCAGTCAAAGATGGCAGCTAATTACAGGCCTTTCACCAAAGCAACGACTTATTTTTCATTAATATTTTGATCAAAATGTCAGTTAATGCCATATGTGCAAAAGCAAGCTTTAAGGTCGTTATTGTTTATTTGAACCCAAACACTGCCCAAAATGCCAGATATTATTTGTTACAATGGTAATAAAGAAAGAACACACTAAAACAATATATTTACATGAATTTCAGGGACTTTGTGTTCTTCACAATAAATATTGTAATATTCTGTCTATTTTACAAAAAACCACCAGTACATTACGTGGTGATTCATGGTCGTATTTATAGTGTACATATATACATAAATATACAATACAGTTACAAGTGTGCAATATAAATAACTGTTGTTATTAATTACTTCGTCTCGCACTAACTAGTTGTAGGTAAATTTTGTTGTAAGAATAATTCCCTTACTCGACTGATTTGTTGTAAGAATAATTCCCTTACTCGACTGATTTGAGTGGGTGCTTATATGTTCAGGAAGTTCTTAAATTATATAAACGATTATGGGGAATTTAATTAATTTTGATATATCTTAACCTTTTATTATTTTACATATGATAAAATAATTAGTTCAGTATACCTTAAATATCGTTATGATATAGCTGAAAAATTGCTGAGTTGGCGTTAAACAATAATCACTAACTCACTATATGTTAAATAGTTTGTACCCAATAAGAGATCTGGATGTAAATAACACGAGAGAATATCCTATTTTTACATCTAAGCAAACTAACCACCGAAAAGGTACAAGATTAAGCTCACGACCAGGAAACCTTTTTTAAAATAAAACAAAATAAAACAAGAAAGGGAAAATCCCACAAATTACCGGAGTGACGCTAGGTCCTCCCGAGGGGTCAGTTTCTCTTGGTTCACTTATGGAACATATCGTATACATTTTTGAATTGTATCGAGGTACAACGTTTTTACACGACAATCATGATATACAACACATAAACTAAAGAGCGAACAAAGGAAAGGCAAACTACATTTACAACAACGTATGAAAATGAAGTAATTAACACATCACAAATTGGCGCAACGCTCTGAACATCACTATACACAACAAAATGTAAATTGTACGACAACACTAACTCTGGGACTAGATCAAAGATGAAATGTTCCTGAAGTGTTATCAGTTTATGTTTCAATGAAGAGAAATGCTGTTATTCATCTTACAGTCATATTAACCTTTGAGCCGTAATGAAAGCGGGAGGTTTGGCGCTTTAAAATCTGATTCAACCCACCATTTCTTTAGAAATGCCTGTACCAAGTCAGGGTCATTACAGTTTTCACAGTTTTCCGGTTGTTGACTGATTTTGTCTGTTTATATACTTATGAGTTTTGACTTTCCCTTTGTAAGATTGTTCGGAGTTCGGTAATTTTGTTATTACCCTTATTAAGAATAATCAATAAACAATATATAACTCGTACCATAAAGTGAGTCTCTTCAGTTTGGTTAAACTCTATTTCCGGTAGACAAACTCTATATTTGAGAACCTGTCATTTTGTTTTTGACAAGTGCATGAAAATTGTTTCTCATGTACATGTTAATGATTGAATAAGAACATAAATGATTTATATAAATCTAAACAAAATAACAATAATAATACCCCCAAGTGAATAAAACATAGCATCATCCTTCTGTGTGTTATAATGTTATTAATTATTGCTTCAGTTCAGAAATATCTTGCAGCTTTTAAGAATGTTTTAGAACGAAATTTTCACTTTATTTCACTACTATGTTTACGTTTCTTTGAACTGGGGATAAAAAGCGTAGATATCAAATTTAGTGCGCACGACGAAGTGTTTCTGCAATAACCTTCAAAATCCCCTGAGCTTTGATGGAAAGTCACACGTGCACTTCCTGTACAACTGAGACGAAATGACATGTTGTTTGACCCATGTCCACAGTTAATGTTAAATCGTTGTATTCTAGGAAAAAGACTAAAAGGGCTTTTATTGTGGGAATTTTTAATGATTTAATCGGAAAGTAACAATGTCAGACAATTAAATATATGTTTTACTTGGTCATACATGGCTTTTATCTATTAATATGTCTGTATAACTAGGGGACATTATATTAAGGATTCGTCTATCCATTGTGGAAAGTTCTCATGATTAAATATAAAAAAAACTCTACATTCGTTTGATGTAGGTGTTTTAAAAATGAAAATAAATGTTAGAAAAATATATTTTCGACCCTTTAAAGGACCTCAATTCATTTTCCTTTTTATCATTATAGTACACAAGACTATTATTTAAATTGAAGACTGTTTCTGACATAAATCGTGATATAGAGGAAGCCATTTGTATTGTAATTAATGAATATTAATTGAACGTCAAGGATACAATTGATTGCTTTAAAACAAACTTTTACTGTGTATACAAATATATTTAAATATAAATGCAGACTTCATGTACAGTTCATGTGCGACAATAATCACATTGAGACTGTAGTAATTAAAAGAATTAAAATAAAGGTCAACAATGAAAGCAGAATAAAAAACAATAAATTATATCAAACAGAATATATCAAAACAGAAACAAAACAAGAACGTCATTATTTCCGTTGGAATATGCTAAGAATTAATTTAATTCCAATGAACTGTTTCTGTTTTCTTATAATAGTAGGATCGAATAGATATAAATAAACTGGGATGTAGAGAAAATCATAATTGGTCAACTATGTAATTGTTGTAAAATATAAATTTCATATGCTGAAGCGGTTGGAATACATTACTATTATCAAGATGTGAACAATTTATAATGACAAAATTGAAGCCGTCTCTTTTGTCATTAGGTTCAATAGAAAGTTGGCCACTGACATCAAAGTCATTTCTGTTGTTTCTTTTATCTCATGTTGTTTGTCGGTATATCAAAATTATATTTATGTTTGTCAGTTCAAGTCACATTTTCTGAAAATATTTAGATTACTTTTGAAATAAAATTTGTTCCTAGCACGAGTGTAAATTCTTATCATAAATACAAGATGGATAACATATATGGCACAAGAGATGCTGACAATGTCGAAGAATTTGGTCTTCTTCTGGCACACGAGATGCTGACAACGTCGGAGCACTTGGTCTTCTTCTGGCACAGGAGATGCTGACAACGTCGAAGCACTTGGTCTTCTTCTGGCACAGGAGATGCTGACAACGTCGAAGCACTTGGTTTATTCTGGCACAGGAAATGCTGACAACGTTGAAGCACTTGGTTTATTCTGGCACAGGAGATGCTGAAAACGTCGAAGCACTCGGTCTTCTTCTGGCACAGGAAATGCTGATAACGTCGAAGCACTTGGTTTATTCTGGCACAGGAGATGCTGACAACGTCGAAGCACTTGGTCTTCTTCTGGCATAGGAGATGCTGACAACGTCGAAGCACTTGGTTTATTCTGGCACAGGAAATGCTGACAACGTCGAAGCACTTGGTTTATTCTGGCACAGGAGATGCTGAAAACGTCGAAGCACTTGGTCTTCTTCTGGCACAGGAAATGCTGATAACGTCGAAGCACTTGGTTTATTCTGGCACAGGAGATGCTGACAATGTCGAAGAACTCGGTCTTATTCTTGCACAGGAGATGCTGACAACGTAGAAGCACTTGGTCTTCTTCTGGCACAGGAAATGTTGACAACGTCGACGAACTTATTCTTCTTCTGGCACAGGAGATGCTGACAACGTCGAAGCACTTGGTTTATTCTGGCCCAGAAAATGTTGACAACGTCGAAGCACTTGGTCTTCTTCTGGCACAGGAGATGCTGACAACGTCGAAGCACTTGGTTTATTCAGGCAAAGGAGATACTGACAACGTCGGAGAACTTTGTCTTATTTTTGCACAGGCAATTCTGACAATGTCGAAGCATCTGTTCTTACTTTCTGTTTGGAGAGTTCGTGGTATTCGAACTTTTGTTGTGTTTCATTTTGTTTTATTATTTCCCTGGTGTTGTTTTGTCTGTCCATATTGTGATTTTTGTAGTGTTCTGTCTATGTGTTATATACCTTGATCTTTCAATGATAATTTGCATAACGCATTTATTAGTGACATAAGGTTATGGTACAATGAAATAAATTTCTGTCAATCACTGGCCTTCGTGTCTAGTTATAGCTATAACTTTTTGACACGTTGTATATCTGAACACATAGACAAATTAAAATATATATTAACGAGTAAAGGATAAATTTAGATACACGTGTATGCATGCACTTTATGTATATAGAATAAGTACATTAATCAACACTTACCTTACATGCATAGTTTATAATAGGATCAAATACGATTAATGGATTCATAAACTGAATAAAATCTGAAGGACTTTATGTAAAGTTAGTGCTAGTAAAGGCCGATAATTCTTATAATTTCATCTAAGAGTAAAACATACCCGTTTCTTAAGACATCACTGTATGAGGCTGTTCAAGAATCGGCCATATTAATTCTGGTATTATTTTTACGTGCATTCAATTCAGATTAAAATGATATACTAGTGCTTTAATTGAAGTGAGAAAGGTACAACATTTACATTTTGAGTGATCTATTTCCAATTTGAAGCGTGCGAGATGTTTAAAGACGCCAACTGCCTATATGCTAGTCGACCGTGCAGGTACAAATATAGTTTATTTCCATTTTTCACGGCCTTACCAAATACAAGATGTATGCATTTATGCCTTTTGTCTTTCAAAACAAAGTGATACAAAACATGTACAAGTGCATATCAATACTACTTAGGAGAATGGAATTACCCCCAGTGTGTAAACTGTAGAGAAAAATGTTGTTTCGTACATTTGAATTGCAAGGAAACGACAATATGCAAATTAAATTGAATTATCATTATTATATACATATTTTGATATAGTAAAATTATTAGTTTGATTAATTATAAAATATTAATCCACTGATTAGCAAGAATACTAAATCGTGTTTTTATGGAAAATAACATATATATTACTGTGTTCTTATTTCCAGATACGACATTTGAATATCGGAGTATGAATTAGCATGGTAAACTCGTATGAAAGTTTTTTTCTAACTGCCTGTATTTCGTTGTGTAATATTCCGAAACAAAAACCAAAAAATGTATGGAAACGATAAAATAAACTCATATATGTACGACCACTCCTTATTAGACATAATTATATAATGATTATATATTACCAATTTGACCCTAAACATACATAACAATAAATACATTAGCATGGTGTTACCTAGCTTCTCATCAATCATATTGGTAATATTGCGTTTTATGTTTTTTCACTAATTACAGAATTGATGACATGCATTTAACCAGTATGAAAGTCATAATTCAAAGATCAAAACAACATATAGCGATTAGACAAATACACGCTAGACATTGTGTCGTTAGTACTAAATAAAGTTAGACTGTATGGTACTACTTTAAAATGTATTTTTCATAATTCTAAATGATTAAACAGAAATTAGCTGTGATCAAAGTACGATTGGTTTTATTATTATTATTATTATTATTATTATTATTATTATTATTATTATTATAGCAGGAGATAAACGGTTGAGGTTTTTTCCTCAACATTAATAAAATTATATTTAAATCATTGAACATATTTTGTAAAGTTGAGAGTATTTTTCTGTTACTTACAAATATCTATAAGTCTAATATCAAATCACTTCAATTGAATTAAAGCAGTAAATATATCTTGAATGACCCATTACTATGTATGCAAAGTTACCATATTTCTTGTGTCCAATGATAATCAAGGAAATTTTGTTTGTTATGACTGAAACATGATACATTATTAAAGCGTATTTATTTAGAATTATTTTTCATTTCTAAAGCACAATTAAATTCGCTTTGATAAACATTTGATTCAGTAACAAGTTTTCTTTAACAACAAATCTCCTTAAAAAGCTTACATTATCAGCGAAACCGACCATAACTAAGTAATTCGATTTTACAGTAAAGGAATTATACAAGGCTATCATCTGTCCGGTCTTTTATTCCAATGTTCTGCTTTGGTGAAGATGCTAAAAAGATAATTATTATTTCAAATGTATTCGTTAATAAAATAAGAAATGAGAAATATGAAAAGAGATATATTTTTGAATAAAAGTAAATCATAATGACAAAAATACAAAACAATTGACGTAAACAATATTTACTTAATTATACAGGTGGGAGGTACATGCTGGTTTTTGTTTTTTTTATTATTATTCTATAAAGAACTTTTCTTGAAGTCACTTGGATAATGTTTTTATATGATTTGACATCACATTAAATGTAAATAAACTCGATGGCTTCAAATGAGTAAAATTACAGTTTGAATACCGTAATCGAACTCGAAAATCAAAGATTTCCAATCTCCATAAAAACTTATCATATCAAACACATCTTCATATGACATTAATTACATTCTTATTCTTGTCAATACTGTCAAAATTGACTGGAATATGTCAAAAGCTATTTTATGGATATTTTATTTTCTATAACAAGATTGTATGTAGAATCCTTTACATTAAAAAAATAGAAATAACACCATTGTCTTTTTTTTCAGAAAAATTTTAAAGAAATAAGCCAACATTGGTTGCCGTTTGTGTCAGGTAAGTTGATGCCAGGAAAAGGGTGAAATCGTGAGTCTTAATGTTTATCTAAATTTGATGTGTTTTATCTTCCATGGTGAGATAATAAAATGAAAAACAACAAATATACCACACTGTTGTCACAACAAATATACCACACTGTTGTCACAACAAATATACCACACTGTTGTCACAACAAATATACCACACTGTTGTCACAACAAATATATCACACTGTTGTCACAACAAATATACCACACTGTTGTCACAACAAATATACCACACTGTTGTCACAACAAATATACCACACTGTTGTCACAACAAATATACCACACTGTTGTCACAACAAACATACCACACTGTTGTCACAACAAATATACCACACTGTTGTCACAACAAATATACTACACTGTTGTCACAACAAATATACCACTGTTGTCACAACAAATATACCACACTGTTGTCACAACAAATATACCACACTGTTGTCACAACAAATATACCACACTGTTGTCACAACAAACATACCACACTGTTGTCACAACAAATATACCACACTGCTGTCACAACAAATATACCACACTGTTGTCACAACAAATATACCACACTGTTGTCACAACAAACATACCACACTGTTGTCACAACAAATATACCACACTGTTGTCACAACAAACATACCACACTGTTGTCACAACAAATATACCACACTGTTGTCACAACAAATATACCACACTGCTGTCACAACAAATATACCACATTGTTGTCACAACAAATATACCACACTGTTGTCACAACAAATATACCACACTGTTGTCACAACAAATATACCACACTGTTGTCACAACAAATATACCACACTGTTGTCACAACAAATATACTACACTGTTGTCACAACAAATATACCACTGTTGTCACAACAAATATACCACACTGTTGTCACAACAAATATACCACACTGTTGTCACAACAAATATACCACACTGTTGTCACAACAAACATACCACACTGTTGTCACAACAAATATACCACACTGCTGTCACAACAAATATACCACACTGTTGTCACAACAAATATACCACACTGTTGTCACAACAAACATACCACACTGTTGTCACAACAAATATACCACACTGTTGTCACAACAAACATACCACACTGTTGTCACAACAAATATACCACTGTTGTCACAACAAATATACCACACTGTTGTCACAACAAATATACCACACTGTTGTCACAACAAATATACCACACTGTTGTCACAACAAACATACCACACTGTTGTCACAACAAATATACCACACTGCTGTCACAACAAATATACCACACTGTTGTCACAACAAATATACCACACTGTTGTCACAACAAACATACCACACTGTTGTCACAACAAATATACCACACTGTTGTCACAACAAACATACCACACTGTTGTCACAACAAATATACCACACTGTTGTCACAACAAATATACCACACTGCTGTCACAACAAATATACCACACTGTTGTCACAACAAATATACCACACTGTTGTCACAACAAATATACCACACTGTTGTCACAACAAATATACCACACTGTTGTCACAACAAACATACCACACTGTTGTCACAACAAATATACCACACTGTTGTCACAACAAATATACCACACTGCTGTCACAACAAATATAACACACTGTTGTCACAACAAATATACCACACTGTTGTCACCACAAATATACCACACTGTTGTCACAACAAATATACCACACTGTTGTCACAACAAATATACCACACTGTTGTCACAACAAATATACCACACTGTTGCCACAACAAATATACCACACTGTTGTCACAACAAATATACCACACTGTTGTCACAACAAATATACCACACTGTTGTCACATTTCTAAAATTCAATAGAAACATCGTAGAATGAGTCAAAATCGATACCCCTAACACAAATACTTGACCGCTCACTTTCCAGACATGGTACAGGCAATTCAATAAAGTGGCGGTGCTAAGCTAGTTATATACGGCCTAAAACTCCCCTCTACGTGAAATGATGCGGTCATGCAAGTGCTCTCCATGTGTAATTAAAATGCCAACCCTCGGATATAACTGTGAGAACAGTGTTATATTAAGATCTTAAACATTATGTATAATATTTTTAATTTTGGTGACACAAGTTGTCATACGTATAATATTTGTTCTATTAATGAGGCCTCAAACATTAGATAAATATTAGATAGTAAAATGACCATCAATAAAGGTGCTACTCTTTAATAGTTGATTATTATTATCAGAGTGTCTGGTGGATTTTATTACATGTACGCAACCAGCTGGGTTGAAATCATAGTTTCAATTATGAACAAATCGAAAGTTGTGTTCGACCATCTCGCCTTACTAGGGATGTTATGTTAATAGTCTACACACTAACAACTTTGTTATGGTTGCACATATTAGAAAGTTACGTAACAGTTCCTATTATCATGTATATTTGTTTTTAATTTTAGGTTTTAATCCCAGCACAGATTTACCGGTAGACTTCAATATAACAGGTGACCCTTCTAAAGATGCATCAATAGATCTTCATTTACTAACCGCTGATCGTATATATAAGATGCAACTTAAAAGATTGGAATATAATATTCTACACGAAGATGTTCGCTTACTGACTATTTCTGTCGATTCGACAGGTAAAACTATCTTCAAAGAGCAGCTAAGACCAGTAAGTATATAACAAGACGAACGCATGTCTAAAGAAGAGATTTTCAAGACAAACGTTGCGTCCGATTACAAAAAAATGAAAATTACAACAGTAACCCAAAACAAAGAACAACACAGACCCCCACCTAAAAAAAACCCAACAAAAACTGAATTTAAAGCTGGTTCCCCTGGTTGGTTTGTATCTCATGTCCAATCAATGGCACCAGTTGCCAAGTCATAAACGCAAAGTCGATAAGACTACAAACAACATTTCTTTAAAAAGTTGACAAGAACACTTAAACGTAATATACAAATGAAGAAATAGATCTTTTTGAGGTAGAAAGGTTCGAATTACTGTATCTTATCTTCTTATATATTAATGGCTTACTCCGTAAAACGAACACATGAAACACAGGACTAATATCTAGACTAGTTTTATCTTATTTTATGAGCGTCAATTTAAACTACAAGACAAGTAGAAACCTGTCAGATTTGATGTGGTTTTAATGAAGTGCCACAAGGCTAATAAAACAAACATTATATCAACAACTCATACTGTAAATCAAACAGCCTACACTAATAAAACATGTAAAATTTATCTGTATTGCATATACTGACAATGTCGAATTCCTGCTTACAGAATAGAATCGTCAGCATATTGTTGTTGGTGTTTTTCTAATCGGTGTTTTATTCCCAAAAACAAAAAAATTAAACAAAGCTAAAAAAAAATATAAACAAATAAAAAAAAATCGCACAATGAGATCGTGATTGAAAAAAACCCCCATTAACTGTGTTATAGATGTGCATAATATTAGTAGGAAACCTTGGACTTGGCTGTCAGTGGATTATATTTTGTTTTAAATCTCTTGGGACTGATAATGGCAGGAATACTATTTCTAACGTATTAAAATATGAAATGAAGTAAGTTTCATAATCCTAACTTGTCTTTTGTCTTCTTAGTATTAAGGTAAATGGAACTAGTATAATGTACATGCATTGATATCTAACAAACACAACATTCATATTAATTCAGAATGAATCAGTGTATATCAAAAGGAGAGAGTGAGTTCAGCGATTGTTGTTTAAAGCAAAGTGACCAATAATTCAGCTATGCCAATCACTAAGATTAATGAAGCAATATTTCATTTTCAGATCGACATCTTTGCTAAAGCAAAACGAATGAACTTTTATCATGACATCAACACCGGGACATTAATTAATGTCAAAGCACATCGGAAAGGAACTAAAGATAAACCCTTCACATTCATTGTAAGTTTAATTGAATAGGTCACCAACGGACAACCTTGAAGTACCAGCTAATGAAACTGTCACTAACATCATATCTATATTAATAACACTGCAATAAAACAGGAGAAAATCATTGAAAAATAAAATAATATATTATGTATCTGTAATTTATAAAATGTACATCAGTTGCAAGTGGCCTCGAAGTTAAAATGGCCATGACAAACAAATTTTATAGTACTGTCTTTCTTTTAACCCTTTGTTCAATTTAAGCATATTCTTTAAGTTTACCAGCTTAAGAATTTCCTCCGGGGGAGAGACTAGAAGACATATCATACTTTAGGGGTTTGGGCATTATTTAAAGATACCATTTAGGCTCAATATTGTTAATATAGAAGAAACTAAAAAACAAACATAACATTTCATACTTAACCTCGTCCTATGATTTCCCGCACAATGATGACAGTATTTGTCAGATTTCTTCACACGTATTTTGTCTTCTTGTTGATAACACCTTATCTGGAAAATGAATATAAAATACATCAAATAACATCATACGACAAAGATGCCCAGATGAAGTGTTTATCGGTAGATGTAGAGTATCACTCACCTGCAGGCTAGGGGCATTTTTACACTCAGTTTAGCGTAACACTCATCTGCAGGATAGGGGCATTTTTACACTCAGTCTAGCGTACCACTCATCTGCAGGCTAGGCACATGTTTACACTCAGTTTAGCGTACCACTCATCTGCAGGCTAGGGGCCTTTTTACACTCAGTTTAGCGTATGAGTTTTGCTCATCATTGCTCTTCCTTTACTGATTGGTGCCTACGTGTAAAACTGGATAGTCTCCCATGTTCATTTACATCCCTGTCCTTTCTTACTAATTACAAAATTAAAAATTAATTCTGATAGTTTTTTTCTTTCCAAGTTCTGATTACTTAGTTTGTTGTTTTATGCTAGTTTTCTTCCTCTTTAAAAAATCAATTTGACATTTCTTCTATACAAAACCAATGATATTATTTAGCTATATAAATTACCAAAAGACGGTATAAACTGTCGACATTCCTGGAAAGTTATATCTGTCAGAAAATTAAAGAAATAACATGCTTTAAATGATTATTATTGATATTTGTAGGAAGGAGTTATGTTTGACGAGTTAATGGTTGCCCCACCAATAACACAGAAAAGACATAAACGTTCAATACATCAATACAAGCATATCTTATACAAGAAAAGTCAAATGGATCAAAATGCCTTTCATTTTGATACAGTAAAAGGTAAGAAGAGATTTCAACAGATAAATTACAAATTCTGTACATTTCGTTCGTTCACTTTTTAGTTTGATTTGAAATTTGGATGAAGGCAAAACATTTATGTTAATGGAACATACATCAAGTCATTGTTTTTGTATGTTATGAATTTTTAGCGGCAAAATCGAAATATCGAACACACAAATATATGACCACTCGCTTGCCTTCATTGGAACTTGCACTGGCGTGTTAATTATTTTTTTTTGGGGGGGTGGGGGGGGGGGGGGTGTTACCAAGCCACCCCTTTGGTGAAATGATGCGGTTAGGTAACTGTTTTCTACATGTGAGTATTTGCCAACCCTGACATATAACAGGGTTTTGCAGCAGACCCTGACATATAACAGGGTTTTGCAGCATTATTGTAAAGAACACAATCTTGAACTCAATGCATAATATATTTATTCTTCGGGACGCAAAAGTTGTCATATGGCTATTATTTTCTTACACCAACAAATGTTCACATCATTATCGTAGATGAAAAAAGTATTGATACCTATTGAATAATGTTTTCTGTATCTAAATATTGTATCGTACTAGATACGAGTTTGGTTCAGCAAAATGTTAAATACATGTACTTATACTTTGTCGGCTCTCCTTTCTTGTCTGTTCAATGATTTTACTTTTGAGAAAACAAAAACAACAAAAAAAAGAACCAACACATTTAGTTAGAGTCTAGAATAATTCAATATACGTAAAAATACAAGGTTCATAATTATTATTCCATGAATCCATTTCATTATTTTTCTACATGTGATATTTATTTTTCTCTGACAAATTTTGATGAATTTATGTTATTTGTTTCCTCTCTTTCTAAAGGTAACTGAATGTTACATTATAATTCGTGTTTAATTATTACCAACTTTGATGTTTGTTTATATCAATCATTTACATCATGTTCAATTGAAAATATATTAATTTATTTGTATAAATGATGTATTTGATCGACTTTTACAGTTATGTAAAACAAATAAAATAATTAATTAAACAGACGGCATTGTTAATAAAATATTAATAAAATCAAGGGAAATTTAGATAGACGAAAAACATGTCAGTTGATCACTTACGTCAGAAATTTCAATATGATCAATCTGAAATATACAGTTCGACGACATTTATAAATCTAGAATGGTTATATTTCGTGTATAAATATTAATAAAGACAAAGTGTAAACAAAAGCAAACAATATAAATTTGACAGACTTTACCAGACACAAAACAAAAAATAAGAAAAAATGATAGTATATATGCATTTAGTACTATACAGACTAATTTTGAAAGCAAGTAGTGACAAATTGCACACTAGAAGCTGAAATAATCTAACTTAGAAGCCATTTATTTTTAACCATTTTTTGAGAATTCTTTTTACGATTTATTGTCAATATAACGTTTATGACACTTTTAAAGACTGTCTACAAAAAAGAGTATAACATACTCGAGTAACACGAATGGTGCCACTGGTGGAACAGGAACTGGACCCTTCCGGCGCACATGAGTTCTCACCCGGTTTACAGTGGGGTTCGTGTTGCTCAAACTTTAGTATTCTGTCTAGTGTTTTGTGGATCAGTGTTTTTTCTTCTTTTTTTCTTTTCTGTTGACCATTTTGTTGTTTGTCCTTCTTTAATTTGCGGCTTCTGATTACTACTTCGGTATATTCAAACTTTTCTTTTTCCTACTTGCTTCCGGTACAGTTCTTGAACACGTCTTTTCATATTTGCACGAGTCGCCTGAGTTGAATTTGCGGAAATCCCTACTATTCCTGAGTAATTGATGCTCTTCATTCTGTCATATATGTCGACATTGAGGGTTGTGCTGATTTAGTTTTATATGTGGACATTGAGGGTTGTGCTGATTTAGTTTTATATGTCGACATTGAGGGTTGTGCTGATTTAGTTTTATATGTGGACATTGAGGGTTGTGCTGATTTAGTTTTATATGTGGACATTGAGGGTTGTGCTGATTTAGTTTTATATGTCGACATTGAGGGTTGTGCTGATTTAGTTTTATATGTGGACATTGAGGGTTGTGCTGATTTAGTTTTATATGTGGACATTGAGGGTTGTGCTGATTTAGTTTTATATGTCGACATTGAGGGTTGTGCTGATTTAGTTTTATATGTCGACATTGAGGGTTGTGCTGATTTAGTTTTATATGTCGACATTGAGGGTTGTGCTGATTTAGTTTTCGATCGTTGTAATCATCCAAGCGTGCTCCATTGTGTTCCCGTCCGGAAACATGACTGGTCACATTATTGTATCTATTGCCTTCAGATGTCACATCGAGTCACAGTTTTATCAGTATGCCGTCTAGCATTGCCATTTATGTAATAATGTAATGTAGTTAGGCCTGCTAATGAGCGGAGGGTTGTTATAATGTAGCACCATAAGTCAAAACTCGTGCAATTTGCATCATTTCGCAATCAAGATTACTTTGGAAATTCTATTTTTACGAAATCAAAAGAAATTACTTACTATATAAAGGAAAGAATTGTTTTGGTGCTGCAATGAAGCAAGTTTAAAAACGTTCCCGTTTCACGTTGTCTTTCCACCCCGTGTTTACAATGCTATGAGTTAAGCTTAGACATAATAAGAACTTCATTGTTTTGTTCTATAAAATTATAGATATATCGACGATGTCATTAATATTTATATATTTCAGTCCCAGAGTTTGTTGATAGAATGCAAAGTCCCGACACAATATCAAAATCCAGATTTAAAAATAGACGGAAGCGACAGATGGGTACTCCAAAGATCGAGCCAGAGCTTCTTCTCTTTGTTGATTATGCGCTGTTTAAAGATTTTGGCGGCGATTCAAACGAATTATTGGAATATCTATTACATTTTTGGCATTCGGTAAGTTTATTATCTTTTCTCAATGGAGATTCGTGCAAACAAAGCCACCATTTAAGATTAACACATAAACAAAACTTAAACCTGAATACATAGTTTTATTCTGGAGATATTTTGTTCCTTGAATAGATTGTTAATTATTAAAACATAACGACTACAAGTAAGCACTCAACACTGACCTTTGACCGTCATGGTTGTGATCGTATGGTAGTTGGATTTACAACTGCCTGTTCAATCGGTGCCTATCACCACTAAAGTTTGAACCCGGTCATGGCGAGGTGTACTATATACAACGTTATGTGATAAAATTGGTCAGTGACTTGAGACAGGTCGGTGGTTTTCTCCGGGTACTCCGGTTTACTCCATCAATAAAACTGACCACCACGATATAACTGAAATATTGTTGAAAGTGGCGTTAAACACCATAAACCTAAACCAAACCTGAACCGACCTGGGCAATATACTCGTAACTTTTGGCATTCTAAATACTACTTTGTTTTAGAAATAGTTTAATGATTTATTCATTTTGTTACTTAAATTCTTTTGAAATGCAAATACAAAATGTATCAAAATTTACAAATATATAACGGTCTCGACGGTGTAATGGGTAGCATGTTTGCCTCTATAGCCGTAGATCGTGTGTTCGATCCACGGTCGGGTCAACCCAATAACTATACAAATGGCACTTGCTGTTTCTCATCAAAGCTCACAGCATGAAGAAGTAAAACCAGCGAATAGTTGGGTTGTCGTAGTCAATATAATGTGCCCAGTGTAGCGACATGTTTAAATGTGGTTTGTTGTTTTAATATGCGAGAGCTATTTAAAAAATATAACTGTGCGTGATGGTCATTTACAAAGCAAATCTTAATGTCTTTAATATCTCAACAAAACGTAACTTCGAAATAGCTGAAACATTGCTCGCTTGGTTTTTTTTTTTATTAACAACAATCACTCACTTAGGGACCGACCATTTAACTTGCAGGGGGGGGGGGGAGTTAGAATATTTATTTTTTTTGTCGCACAAAGCGCGAATTTTTTTCCAGAATTTAACATTAGGTTATATGACAAAAACTCTGAATCAGAGTATTTTTTTTTTCCTCCACCAAAATCAGAATATTTTTTCAGCAATATTGAGAATCAGAATATTTTTTTTAGAAAAAAACCATAGCCCCCCCCCCCCCCCTTGAAAGTTAAATGGACCGTCCCTTATTTGAATTCAAAGTTTGAAGAAACAAGAACCAAAACAATAACAGCAATTCAATAACGATTAATTTAACAAAATTCAATCAATGATTTTATATGTTTTATCCTGTTTATAAACAATGATACTTCATGTATTAAAAATAGCTGTCTTATCAAACGAATAATATATATTCTTTCAGGTAAACTGGAAATATCTTACCATTGCTTTATCTGGAAAATGGCCAATCATCGACATTAAAATAAGAGAGATTGGAGTTTTCAAAGAACCAAATGCTCAACCATTTATCGAGTCTAGCAGAATGACTCCCGGAAGTAAATTATTTTCTTTATATGATGCGATGGATACTCTTCAAAAGTGGCTTGTAAAATACGAGAATGCTTTACCATTACATGATATAGCGTTTCTACAAACAGGGTAAGATTCTTATACATTGTGTATGCGCATCTAACAACTGAATCACCTTTCTACGATAAGAAATACATGTCATTTTGAATTTTCATGTCATTATGCTTAGAAAGGCATTTGAATTCACATAATTATGAAAACTTAGCAAACAATTTCAGCAAAGACTGATCGTAGGATATCAGTTCCGAGGAATAACCATACAAAACCCTAGATGAACAAAATAAAGCATTAAAAAACATATGAACAAGTTTTGATAACTTATTTGTAGTTGTGTTTACTATACATAATCACTTCATTTGTTAAACTGGCCTTACAGAAATCTCTATGGTAAACAACTTCATAGCTATTACATAGTATTACAGACGACATAACGAGTATCCTTGTGGAAAAATATTTCTTTCCGTTAAATTAAACACTCTGAACAGGTGACTGCCATATACCTTATCCTTTACAATATAATTTTCTTTTCAGGGAAAATGCTTGCAGAAAACGGCAGCATACTGATCCAATAGCACCATGGGAGCCAAGTTTCCTCAGCGCATTAAGACATCGTTTGCCTCTAAAAACAGTTGAAACTGTTGACGATGACGAATGTGTAAAGGGGACAGCAGGTAAGGTGTTTTACTTCTAGTGTACTATAGGGTAATTTAGTTTTTTAAAATGTCTGTCCTCATCCAATAGCATTAAAGCATTTGAAAACTAAATGGCCTAAACAGGATATTATAAATTAACATTGATTTTAATACTCTCTTTACATTCATTACAGATCTGATAAATAAAGCATTGACTGTTATGCTCTCTATATCACCACTAAGGGTGTGATAACATAGCATGTATATTAATTCTCTCCTGACCGTCATTACAAACGAGATAACGAGGGCATTGACTGTTATACGCTCTATTGGGTTATTAAAAATCTAATAAATAGTGCATTGACTGATATGCTCTCTTTACCGTCAAAGTAAGCATTATAAATTGGGTGTTGAATGCTCTCTTTGTCGTTACTAATCATGTGATAACTCTAATTTCTCTTTATCGTCACTGAATACGACATATATCTAGCATTGATTGTTATAATAACTATTGTAATTAAAGACGTGATGCCTCTAGTGTTGGTGAACCGTCGTGTGGTCATGATTGTATGGTAGTTGGGTTTACAACTACCTATGCAATCAGTGGCTATCACCTCTAACGTTGCGAGTTCGAATCCCACCCATGACGAGGTGTACTCGATACAACATTATGTGATAAAGTTTGTCAGTGACATGCGACAGGTCGGTGGTTTTCTCCGGGTATACCGGTTTCCTCCACCAATAAAACTGACCACCACGGTATAACTGAAATATTGTTGAAGGAGGCGTTAAACACCATAACTCTCTAACTCTCTCACTCTCTCTCTCTCTCTCTCTCTCTCTCTCGTGTTGAATGCTATACTTTACTTATTGTCACTAAAGGAGAGATAAAATATAACACTGATTACAGGCGGATCCAGACATTCCTGAAAAGGAAAAGCCGCTACATTTTTAGCTCTAAAAGAGGGTGATTTAAAACAAAACATTTTGCAAAATAACAAAAAAAACGGAAATTAAACATATAATTAGGTCTGGCTCCTCCAGCCCCCATGATCCACCTGTTGATTGTTGTACTCATCTTGTTGTCGTTGAAAATACAATGTATTACAATTTGAAAACATTTCTCTGTAACAGGTGTGGCATATGTAAGAGGGGCTTGCCTGTCGGCGCCATTCCTAAGAGGGAATGCTTTTAATTTTGGTATTGGAGAAGCATCAACAAGTTTTAATGGGATAATAATAGCAGCACATGAAGTTGGTCATTTGTAAGTTATTTTATGTACTTTCTAAGCTTCCGTTGTTTGCATATTTCCATTATTTATTGACAAATGTCGTCATTTTGGTTTGAGCTATACAGCTATCACAGAATGCAATAGTTTTTTCGGAATTGAAAATGAATAACAGCCGACCAAATTTACAAAATAGTGAAATCCTAAACTGTTGATTCCATAAACGAATGTTATATATTTTAAGTTGTAAACAGGACAATCTTAACCTTCCAACTTAAATATACATTGTATATGTAATACAAAAAATGTATTATCTTAAGATGTTTACGAGCGACTTTTCTACGACATTTATACCAAAAAGAATATAAAAAAGGCTATTTATTGTATAAATTTACATACATTTGCCTCTTGATACATAAACAAGAAAGCTATATATAGATTAAATTTAACTTGTTAGGTATGTGTGTGTAAACATCGATATCGACGAAGGCAGTTGACATGTATGGGTAAAGTTGCTGAAAATGACACATTTTAAAATAAATATATATTCTGTACTTGTAGGCTTGGTGCATATCATGATGGAGAAGCAGAAGCTAAGTCATGCTCTACACAGTCAGGATACATAATGAGTTACACGAGAGATGACTCGTTTAAATTTAGCAGATTCTCACCCTGTTCTATAAATAGCTTTCAAAACTTTCTACGGTATGTGTTTTTATAATACAATTCAGAGAAACAAGGATAACCAATTTATCACCTCAAATTATCATTTTCGTCCATATAATATGATCAATAGTGCGTTTGATGAAACCGAAAAATTGACAAATAATTGAATTGTCAGAATGCTTTGAGTTAACTCTTAATTCCAAATTTGCATAGATTTGCTTTACAATTTCAACTAATTACTAATCGTAATTTTTGGAATTATTCCAATGTATTCTTCATGTTCTTTTTGATAGGCAATTGTTTTTGTATGCAAAGAAAGAGAGACTTGGATTTTAGTCATAGAAGACAATTCAATTTTATTTCAGATTTTATTCACAAATACACATTTCAAATCAAATTCTCTTTAATCAGGATGGAAAGAGCAAAATGTCTTCTACAACGTTATAGCAGAGAATCCTTGCAATTTCCAACAACATTTCCAGGAAAGTTCATGAATCTGAATGAACAATGTAGGCGTTTTACCGGTGGGCCTCCTTGTGAGGTGAGTTACTTTTACGTTTTCTTTGTCAATTATTTATTCTAAATGGAATCTTACCAGTTTTGATGGTCTGTCCTTAAAATTGTACCCCCATTGCCAAATCTATGAATATTCATAACGATAAAACTGTATATGTTTTCATATGCATGCATATTGTTTGTTGGAAATATTTCGATGTGATTATTGTGAATTCATTTTAATATTTAATGCATCCGTTGCAATTGTTTACCGTAAGATATATTACATTTGTATCACTACTACTCCGATTATTTAGAAACTCTTTGTCGGTTGCCTGCATATTAGATGCATTGCGACATTCGAAAATGAATAAAAGAAGATATACCTAAAAGCCTTGACTTATCGCTTGAATTTGTTTTATTACAACCTTTGCTCTACAGAGAAGGCATTATATATGCAATAAACAAAATAACAATGAATCATGATTGATTATTCAGGAGGGCCCAACTCAGTGCGAGCACTTGTGTTGTGATGATAGGAACGGCGAGTGGAGGTATACTAGATCTGAACCAGCTGTAGACGGTACTACCTGTGGAACATCAAGGGTAGGGTTAATTCATTTGTTAGTGTATTAAGTACAATGCTTGTTCATAGATGTCAATGCACTATTGATATGACATAATACTGCTTATGTATGCATTTTTTAATCTAATAAATATGCAATACTTCTTCCGATTTTGCAATGTATAATTCCATTGGTTGATATAAATAACACAAAAGGTCATTCATTTGTTATTCTTATTCATAAAATCTTGATTAATAGGGAAAAAACAAACAATTGTTGAATATTATCACGTATCCATTAATCACACATTTAGTAAACGAATCGTCTCTATGTAACATTCCATTGTAGTGAAACAGTACTGATTGATCATTATTTTCCAGGTGTGTCTTAACGGACAGTGCGTTCCACTCTCTACGATAGGACGGAAATAAATGTAAGTACTGACTAATTTGATATATTACTGAGGAAAATCATTTCCCTTTACTTGTCTGGAATATATTAAGTATTAAGCATGGTTTTTACAAGGACGAGTTTTTAAATAAATGGTTTTATAACATATATGACAGATGTATGTTATATTGCACTTTTGTGTACTAGTTTTAGCTATTGTAAAAAAATGTATCAAACACATGAAATAACGTATGTTAGGTCACAAAAAAGATTTAAGATCTAAGCAACATGTACAATACATTTATTTTTAATAAAGAAAAGAATTATAACTATTAAACGGTAGAGAATACCGAAGGGGCAATCAAAAATGGACAATCCACAGAAACTGGCAAGATAGGGTACACAAGACGAAGACAATAAACGTTAGAGAATACCGAAGGGGCAATCTAAAATGAAGAATCCAGAGAAACTGGCAACATAGGGTACACAAGACGAAGAAAATAAACGTTAGAGAATACCGAAGGGGCAATCTAAAATGGTCAATCCACAGAAACTGGCAAGATAGGGTAGACAAGACGAAGACAATAAACGCTAGAGAATACCGAAGGGGCAATCAAAAATGGACTGTGTGTCAATCCACAGAAACTGGGAACATAGGATACACAAGACGAAGACAATAAACGTTAGATAATACCGAAGGGGCAATCAAAAATGGACAATCCACAGAAACTGGCAAGATAGGGTACACAAGACGAAGAAAAACAAAACAAAAACACAACACAATATGTGTTGGACACCACTATACGCAAACAAACACAAATAACGTAAATAAGACATGCGCCCTCCTACAAACAACTGGAGGTAAAGATGAACCGAACATTGTTTTTATGCGGAAATCGTAACGGATGACATCACAACACGGAACTCAGAAAGTAAAGACACATAATAGGACAACACAAAAACTTAAAAGTGTTGACTTACTCGTCCAGTCTTAATGTAGTAATAAATAGTCTTCAAATTTTATATTGCTCTTACCCCCGTTGATCCATTGTTCCAAAATGTAATATGCAGAATCGTGCGAGATGTTGACATGTCTTACAACTTATAACTTTAGTAATATGGGAAATCCCCAATAACTACATTCGTACTATATTTATACAGTATTTCATGATTATACAATATATACTCAATATATACACAAGTCTCAAAGTTTCACTTAATGTACATTACACTATATACATAGCACATGAACATGAACATGAAAAGCAACCATGTAAGAGTAACTGACGATATAGCATGTAAACATTTAGTAGTAATCTCTTATTAAATATTTACAACATGGGTCATCAGAAGCGGTAAATTGTAGGACAGACAACACAATGGCCGACAGAAAAGAACCAGACAAACAAATGATCTACAAAACGCTACACAGAAAACTTAAGACTGAGGTACAAGAACCCCCCACTAACAAACGACAGTTTCTTCTAACAGTTTTCTTTGTGGATTGTAAAACATCCAAAGCTCATAACATCGAGATACAACCATGTTTAATTAGATGTATTTTAGTGAAAATAATATTTCATTCTTCAATATTTCTTTATTTCAGATAGATTGTTTGTCAACTTAGGAAACTCGACAATCAACTGTCTCACATCAAAACATCATTAGAGAAATTTTTCCAAGTGTTTGAGATGGACCGTTATGACCTGTATGGGAAATGTATAGTTACCAACGGATTGTTCCCTATTGCAAGTCGTTTCAATTAGTGCCATGTGAAACACGTTGCGAGGATCTCACACAGTTTAATAATGATACTGAAATCCATTATGATGATAACATTGTGATGATTGTTATAATGCGTCATTAAATGACTACAAGTTTAATCAGAAACTTAATTTTGAATGGACAGAGATATTTTGTGCAGTTTAATATTGCATGTTTTAGAATTACAATTGAGCGATTCATCACGTTGAATTTCCCCTTCATTGTTAATAATATACAACACAAATTCCTCAATACTGTGTAATTAACGATATTCGTTACCCAATCACAACAAGGCTGCAGGATTGATAAGGATATGAAATTTATTTATGGGAATCACATAGCTTTATCAGTTTCTTTCCGCTTTTTTAGTACTATTTCATCTTGTGATAATGCGATCAGTGGCAGATATCAGAGGGAATAATTTGCAATTTTTAGGGCCATTTTTAATCTAACAATCTTTGCATAGAAGAGGTGGTATTACTTTCTACAAAAAATACAAAATAAATATTTTTGAACACATATAGAAAATAACTCTTGATAAAGCAGGAAATATATAGCTGCAAACCACTTGAAATAAAATAAAATTTAAAAATCCATTATGAATACAATAAAGATTGGTTACATACATTTAAGATGGAGTAGTAGCCTGTAAGATAGAGTAGTAGCCTGTAAGAAGGGGTAGTCAAAATGGTGTAGCCTGACACAACTGTTATTGCTTTAGTGGTTTCCTTGTTAATCATACATTACTTCAATTGTTATACTTTTTGTGCTGAATTTTATCTGTTTTGCTTTAAGAAAAGCATTGTTAGTTATAAATATTGTTTAGTATTTTTAAAAATTGGACAATGCCTTTTGTCTTCAACACATAAACTTATTGAACATCTTAGTGTTGTTTTCTTATTACTTTGTATAGCCCCAATTTTCCTTAACATAAAGAGACTCAATTAAGTACAACATTTCGTTTGCAAGGTTTGATAAAGGGAGCACTTAAATAGCAATGATCGACGACAGTCCGAAAAATGACCATAACAATTAAGGCGACAATCCAACAGATGACAACAATCATCAACAGACAGCTAAATACCTATTAGAAGGAACAGTATAAAAACACACTATTGATTCACACAAAAGAAGGAACCCTACCAAAACAACACAATCTGGATAGACAAAACAAGGAACAGCGTTAAAATCACAATCTGGATAGATAAAACATGGAACAGTGCTAAAATCACAATCTGGATAGACAAAACATGGAACAGTGCTAAAATCACAATCTGGATAGACAAAACATGGAACAATGCTAAAATTACAATCTGGATAGAAAAAAACAGGGAACAGTGCTAAAATCACAATCTGGATAGGCAAAACAGGGAACAGTGCTAAAATTACAATCTGGATAGGCAAAACATGGAACAGTGCTAAAATTACAATCTGGATAGGCAAAACAGGGAACAGTACTAAAATTACAATCTGGATTGACAAAACATGGAACAGTGCTAAAATCACAATCTGGATAGGCAAAACAGGGAACAGTACTAAAATTACAACCTGGACAGGCAAAACAGGCAACAGTACTAAGATTACAATCTGGATAGGCAAAACAGGGAACAGTACTAAAATTACAATCTGGATAGGCAAAACAGGGAACAGTACTAAAATTACAATCTGGATAGATAAAACAGGGAACAGTACCAAAATTACAATCTGGATAGAAAAAAACAGGGAACAATACTAAAATCACACTAGATAGACCAAATAGGGAACAGTACTAACATTACAATCTGGATAGGCAAAACAGGCAACAGTACTAAAATTACAATCTGGATAGACAAAACAGGGAACAGTACTAAAATTACAATCTGGATAGGCAAAACAAGGAACAGTACTAAAATTACAATCTGGATAGATAAAACAGGGAACAGTACTAAAATTACAATCTGGATAGAAAAAAACAGGGAACAATACTAAAATCACACTAGATAGACCAAATAGGGAACAGTACTAACTTTACAATCTGGATAGGCAAAACAGGGAACAGTACTAAAATTACAATATGGATAGACAAAACAGGGAACAGTACTAAAATTACAATCTGGATAGGCAAAACAGGAAACAGTACTAAAATTACAATCTGGATTGACAAAACATGGAACAGTACTAAAATCACATTCTAGATAGAAAAAACAGGGAACAGTACTAAAATTACGATCTGGATAGACAAAACAGGGCACAATACTAAAATCACACTCTAGATAGAAAAAAGCAGGGAACAGTACTAAAATCACATTCTAGATAGAAAAAACAGGGAACAGTACTAAAATTACACTCTAGATAGACAAACAGGGAACAGTACTAAAATTATACTCTAGTTTCACAAAACAGGGAACAGTACTAAAATTACACTCTAGTTACACAAAACAGGGAACAATACTAAAATTACACTATAGTTACACAAAACAGGGAACAGTACTAAAATTACACTCTAGTTACACAAAACAGGGAACAGTACTAAAATTACACTCTATTTACACAAAACAGGGAACAATACTAAAATCACACTCTAGATAGACCAAAACAGGGAACAGTACTAAAATTACACTCTAGTTACACAAAACAGGGAACAATACAACACATCATAATCTGGATAGACAAAGGAGGGAACAGTACTAAAATCAAACTCTACTACAACTGTCCGAATTCCCCAAGATACAATTATATATTTAATCACTTAATCTGTCACTCAGTCCAGTAGGCGGTTCTTAGATGCATGTGTAAAGATAATCAGTGAAAGTGCTGAAGTAAACAAATACAAATGATTGATATCATTACAAGCCCAATTGTATCATGTTTTAAATCTAGAATTAAAGAAAGTACTGTTAAATCTCCGGAGTACTATGGCAAGGATTTGTATAGTTCTACTATTTAAATCCTTGATTATGGTGAAGGATCCAGAAAACTAAGCATACTCCATGCTAGACTACGACATCAATGCAGCTTATTGAATTCTGACTTATATCGCATAAACATTACAAATGACCCAAAATGTCAATGTGGTGCACTTTTTGGAGATTCAATTCATTATCTAATGGAATGTCCATTATACAAAACGAAAGATATTGTCTTTTTAGAAACTTAAGAGAAACTCACAAAAATATTGAAACATTACTCTTTGGAAAGATGAAATTTATATAAACAGAAATTCTATTATCTTCAATCAAGGATTTGTATACTATTTAAATCCTTGCTTGACGCATATGTTTTGCGAAATGTACAAAAATGGATCTAGTTTTGGCAAAGACGCTCTAGATGACGATAGTCTATATAATTTTAGTGTTTTTCCTCCATCAGCGATGAAGCTTGCTGACCAACTAGAAGGCCTATTGAGTCAAAGATACACCAGTACCCAGAACGAGCACCAGATCGCTATCAATCCAGAAAATATTTCATGCTTTAAATGCAATAAAAACTGCAGAACAAGGAGTACATACTGTACCACAGGAAAGCACTGGATCCACTACAGATGCCAAAAGCTAACAGAGATAGAAATAAAAAAGTAGAGAAAACAAGACCAACAGAAGAGTATACATGCAAACTATGATCAACTATGCTACGATCCAAAGAGTAATAAGCTAGCTATAGCAGAAAAAGCAATCTGTCGAGATGAAACACAAGCAAAGCAACTACTGGAGGAGGAAACAGCGATTGGAAGGTCAGATGAAACGGAAGAGAAATCTACCATTACACTATCAACACAAACTTGTATAATCTGCAATGGTACAAACCAACAACTCCAACTATGATGTATGCTCAGTATGCAGTAACCTTTGTCACAAACGATGCTCAGTAGAACTAAATGGAGACCATACTTGCCTGTCGTGCAATACTGGAGAATTAGAGGAAACGCAACAAGATGGGACACATGAGCCACAGGAAAATACACTAGCAAAGGCAGAATCACCTATAAATTCCAACGCAAATAAACCAATTCCTAAACCAAGGAATAATCCAGACAATAAACCAGTTCCAAAGCCAAGAAAGTCATCACATAAAGAGCAAAATCAACCTGATCGCCTGAAAGAGGTTAAGCTGTATGAACTTAGGGCAAGGGAAGCAAAATTAAGAAAAGCTGAAGAGCAACTGAGAATTAAGGAGAAATCAATACAAGAACTTAATAACGAAAAAATACTGATAGGAACTAGATGCCAACAACTAGAGGCTAGAAACTATGAACTTGAACAAAATGTTAAACTACTAAAAAGAATGATAGACTCAAATCAATATTTACAGACTCAGAACGAAAATGAGGCAGGAAAAGTACGATGCGAAATAAGAACAGATACAGACAATGATATATACAATATAATGAAACAGCATATGAATACCAAAATCATGGATCTACATACTAAATTAACAAACCTAGTATTCCACGAAATTGATAGACCTAGATCGACTTAACATGAATGAAGAGCCAGTAAACAACTGTAACCCCGAAAATCAACACCAAAAAGCTGAAAATACTAGGGTGCCAAACAATACTGGACGTGAGAGCACAGAATACAATCTGAGAGACATCGAATCACTAGCACCTTCCTTAACGGGGCAACCATTGATACTGGGAAACCATCGTAAGGAATCATCCCGCAACATACCACCAGTACGTTCAATACATCAGCAAGCTCCTGTCCGTAAACTTCTGTCAACACCTATTATGCAACAACAACCTCTAGTTAGTGATGTAGCTCCATCATATGTAACACACCAACAAACCCTAGGTTGTAAAGTGCCTCTATTACCCACAGCACACAAGCAACAACTAGCTCACCAAACTGTGAATCAGCTACATAGTGCTAGACCAGACATATTGGGCAGTAATACTCAAAATCAACCTTTGTTAACCTATCCAAGCCTCCAACAACGCAGAATATAGCCGAGATGAAAGACGTCGGGACAGACGAGAAGCAGAAAATAAGGCTCGTATCGTTCAACTGTAAAAACATTAAAACATGCGCTCTGATAATTGATAAATTACTACAAACAAATGACATTATTTTAATTCAAGAACATTGGCTATTCCAGGCACAAATCAATTTGATCAGCGAAATTCATGGAGAAATCAATTATGTTGGTAAAGGAGTGGATATAGACGACCCTTTGCTCCCAGTCAGCATGCCAAGAGGTTATGGTGGAGTAGCTGTTATTTGGAGAAAAGAGATAGATCATATAATTAGACCATTAGAAGACGGCTCAGAAAAAATACAAGGCATAGAAATCCACGGGAATAAAAACAGCAGATTACTAGTAATATCATTATATATTTACCAGCCAAGGGAAGCAGAAACCATGTGACTGAATTCCAAGAATGTATAGATGAAATTTATGAATTAATTCAAAAGTATGGAAATACCCATAAGATACTCATAGGAGGAGATCTGAACGAAGACCTCAATAACGCCTCCGGCAGCAAAAGAAACAACTATTTACGGGAATTCATTAATGAAGGCCAATTAAAATTTAACAACATGTCAAAAACATTCACTAACGCAAATGGAAAAGAATGCTCAGAAATAGACTATTTCCTCCATAATCTTAGTACCAGTTCAAACAAAGAAGTTCTTGATTCAATAACATCAAACACCTCTGACCACTACCCAATCAGAATGGAATTTAAATTTGATTATAAAGCCTATGAAAAGGGAAGCAAAGATGTCCAGAAAATAGAGAGGAAAATTAAATGGGAAAAGGTGGACAAAGATTTATATTCGTCCAAGGTCCAAACAGATATAGATCAGCTGAAAAGCCAAATCATTAACAATAAATTACCATTAGACGATGTATTATCAAAAACATCTCAAGTAATGAAGAACGCTGCCATCTGAAGCTCGTCAGCAAAAACCAACTATAACGCAAAACCGAAGCTAAAGATATGGACACCAGAAATTAAATCAGCGCTTAGAATTATGAAAGCAAAATATAGAATATGGAAAGACAATGGAAAACCAACGCATATAAATAGCATAATATGTAAAGAGAAAAAAGAATCTAAGAAAGAGTTTAGGAGATGTATCAAGGTTGAACTGGCCAAGCAGAGGGATGAAGAAAAGGAAATAATAATGGAAACCAAAACAAAAGATATGCGACTATTTCACAAATTAGTACGCAACAATAGTAAAAAAGGAAATGACGTCATTATGGACCTGAATGTAAATGGAAAACAATATGACGGAGAGGAAAATGTAATGACAGGATTTAGAGAACATTTCAAAAATGTAGCAACTTTTGACCTCAATATGAACATAGACAATAAATATCATGACATGATGGAAGACGAAATACAGATAATAAACGACATTGTGGCCCACGAAAGTATAGAAGAAACCAATGACGAAGAAATATCGAAAGCAATTAGATCAATAAATAGAGGAAAATCAGCTGACTACCATGGCCTAACGATAGAACACATCATCAATGCTGGAAAAGATTTGGAAAAATTACTTCTTCTTATAACTCATCTCACTTTACACTGTCACTTCCTTGAATAATAAAGTTCGAGCATATATATATTAGACAAACAACAAAATTCTAATCAGTGACAGTGGTCGGTCATCTGGTCTACATCAACACCAATTTATTTCCCATGTTTCACTATATTGCGTTAAATATTATTTATATCTATGTATGTGCTAGATTGTTGACATTATATTTATATGCGAGCGTCAGCGAGCTCTTTATGGTATAAAATGTGTACTTAGGATTTTTTGACAAACATGGCTGCACATATACTGACGAATAAAAAAAAATCGACGCTTTGTAAACACCGGTTCCGTGTAATACACTAACTTTCTTTCTCTTTTTCTTTCTTCAGGTATGACCCGCCGTTCTTTTATGTCGGCGCACTCCTACGTATTACGGCAGGATAGTGGTAAAAATATTATATACACCCGCACCCATTAAAAAGAATTGTGCTGTATTTAAAAATGTGTGTATCCACCAGTGCGTGCAAAGATGTGTTTATATGTACATTGTGAGAACTCGATTCTATACAAATTTTTACATAGTAAGTAAAAGAAAACATAATGATCAGTTCAGCTTAAAAGGTCTTAAAAAGAATGTTCGCTTCAGATTTAATAAAAATTGTAAAAATGTTCATTTAAAAAATGGTATTCAATCCAGGCACACTAAAACACTATTCGGTTAAAATCACTATTGTTTCTAATGATGAGTAATATTCTTTACATTTATGTGTAAAAGTCACAATAAAATAAGGTTCACTATATTTCGATATAAAAGGGATCTTGGAGGCAAGCGTTAATAAAACATCATACACTTTTAAAAGCACTAATCGGATAAAATAGTCTATAATATGCTTAAAAGGTAAAAGAATGCTATAGGACTGTGCAATCATTGCTGTTCGATTAAAATGGTAAAAATAGCACTGTTTGTCACTATTACTTGTCAACCCGCTACTCCTTACCCGCCATCTGCCGCAGTCTGCTGACATGCATATCATAGCAGAAGATCCTACTTAGGCTTTCCATTTCCATATACTGTTTTTGTTTAATACGAATTCCATAGTTTATTTCTTGACTTGTACAATCCATCAAGAGCTGGACCAGCATATCTGCATCCTGTATATCCTGATATAATCCATATCTTAAACTATCCAGATATTCTTGTATTTTCTGGAGGTGCCTTTCCCGTATACTTTTCAGACTAGAACAGACCAACAAGAAATGATATATGTTCTCATCTCCTGTTTCACAGAGTGTACAGATGGAGGAGATATTTTTGTTGTATCTTGATTTTATATTTTGTAGCATATATGACTGCGTTACAAGTTTGCTCTTTATCTCTCCAGACTTTATACTGATTGGGTCATTTCCTGTACTCTGCCATATATTATGTGGCTTTGACATAGGCCTATCATGTATTTGTAGATACTTCAGTGATTTTTTTCTCAAGCTGGTCTGCTTTACATCGCTCATGCCAATAAATATTCTGATGGGATTTCACTATTCGCTTCCATTCCTCTTTCGACTTTGGTTGTTCCATAAGCTTTTCAACTGGTTCGAGTTTGTATTTTTGTATTAATTCTTGTATCCTATTTATAAATGTATGATCTTTCTCATTACGCATTGTAAGTTGGCGCATAAGGATTTTATATTCCACTGTAGTGTTGTTTCTTATTATGTTCATCTGCTGTATTTGTTACTTGGTTTGATAGGCATTGGAGTTGTCTAAGTAGCTTCCTTTGCATTATTTCCATCTGCTCCATTTCTTTTTCCTTGATTGGCATTACTTCTAGTCCATACAGAATTTTAGGTACGGATATTGTGTGATATAAGAGGAGAGAAACCTTTTCTTAAATGTAGTCCTGCCCCCCAGCATGCCATAGATTGCTGCTCTTCCTGATTTCAGTTTTTTCATCAATATTAATTGAATTCTTCTCATTTCGTGAAATACCTAGATGTTTTGTACATGTGCTTCTGCTGACCTTACAGTCACCTATGTTAATTTTCCTTTCACTACTGGTATTATAGCATATGAGGTCTGATTTTTGTGGGTTGATTTTCACAAGATCTCTCTGAGTATGGTGGTATATAATGTCCATAATACTCTGGAGTTCACATTCAGAATGTGCAAGTATGAGTATGCCATCTGCACATGTAGGTGCAGCAACGCTTATTGTTCCTAGATGACTGCCTATGCCACTTTCTGTTACGCTGTCCAGTATTGCATTGTTGTAGCATTTATATAAAGATGTTGAGAGTTTTTCTCCTTGTTGTATGCCCTGGTTGATATAAATTTTTTCAGACAGATGGTTATCCCAATGTCTAATCAAGGAATTAGGCATAAATAGCAACACCTCTAGTAATACCACATACAAACCAACTTCGTTCGACAAAGATGAAATCCTAGCTAACCACAGATCATTCATGACCTCTTTAAACATTCCCTCTGGTAAAGAGTCTGAGGATTTACCCTATTTATAATATAAATGGATACCTAAACTCCATAAGACACCATACAAAGAAAGGTACATAGCGGGATCATCAACTTGTTCGACGAAAGAATTGTCTATTCACCTGACAAAGATTCTGTCTACAGTAAAAGAGGGACAACAGAAATATTGTGAAACTGTTTACTCGCGTAGTGGCATAAATCACATGTGGATTTTGAAAAACTCTAAAGATCTTTTGGATAACCTGAAATCAAGATCTTTCTCTCAGGTATCCTCCATCAAAACTTTTGATTTTTCAACTCTATATACCACCCTACCGCATGACAAATTAAAAACCCGCTTAAAAGAAACAATTCATAAAGCTTTTAGTCATAGAAACTATGGCTCAAAATTTGTTGTGTTAGGCTACAATTCCACATATTTTTCAAACAAAATTCATAAAGGTAAAACATGCTACTCCGAGGAACAAGTGATCAGTATGCTGGAGTTCCTCATCGATAACATATTTGTCTCCTTTGGAGGGACACTGTTTCAGCAGGTCGTCGGCATACCAATGGGTACGAATTGTGCCCCTCTTCTAGCCGATTTATTTTTATACTCATATGAGTCGGAGTTTCTTCAAAAGCTTGTAAAAGATAAGAAGATTCATGAGGCTAGAGCCTTTAATTTCACATACAGTTATATTGATGACGTGTTATCTATCAATAATTCTAGATTTGCAGAATTTCTTCCATTGATATATCCTCCAGAGCTGGAAGTTAAAGAGACCACCGATACAGCTTCGTCCGCATCATTTTTGGACTTATACCTCGAATTTGACGACAGTGGTCAACTCAGTACTAAAATTTATGATAAGCGGGACGACTTCAATTTTAAAATCATAAATTTTCCAAACATGTGCAGCAATATACCAGCTTCTCCTGCATATGGTGTTTACATCTCGCAATTGATTCGCTATGAAAGGGCCAGTAGCAATTATTCTGATTTCCTGAAACGTCATCTTCATCTGAGAAACAGGCTACTGGACCAGGGCTATAAAAAGATTCGCCTTATTCGATCTCTTAAAAAGTTTATATTCCGATACCAATATCTTGTCGAAATATATTCCGTCTCTGCAGAAATAATTATAAGCGATGCATTTTCATATAGTGAAAATGTATAAAGATAAAGAAGTCCAAAATGTCAAGAATTTTTTTGTCAATGTGTGACGTAAAAATATTTTTGACATTTACGTCACCGAATATGGTACTGCTTTGACAACTATTTTACCTATTTTGTTCCTGTATTTAAATACTGTTACAGTGACAGCCGGAACCTTTGAACCGTAATGAGAGCGGGAGGTTTGGCGCCTTAAAATCTGATTCAACCCACCATTTCTTTAGAAATGCTTGTACCAAGTCAGGGTCATTACGGTTTTCACAGTTTTCCGGTTGTTGACTGATTTTGTCTGTTTATATAATTATGAGTTTTGACTTTCCCTTTATAAGATTGTTCGGAGTTCGGTAATTTTGTTATTACCTTTATTTTACTTGGGTGGTCATTTCTCTGTACATATTCCGTAGTAGTACCCACATGTCGCCTTTAATACCATTATGGTATAATTTATTGAAAAGGATTTCATGATTGAGCTTATCGAAAGCTTTTTCTGCATCAAGGGTTAATAGTAATAATTCATCGTTATTTGTGCTGGATTCTATTATTACCTCTGATGCTATGAAAGCTGCAAATAGCATAGGAATTGCTTCTGTAAATCCTCTTTGTAGCGGGTTTTGTATCTGATCAATTTGGATGTCTACCCTAGATTTAAGTATGCTTTGGATAATTTTTGTGAAGATTTTTGTTACTGATTCCTCTATAATTTGCTGGATTTTGCCGGTCTTTATTTTTCTTTAGTACTGGTGTCATTGTACCTCTTTTTAGCATTTGTGGGATATCGAGCTCCTCTATTATTGTATTTAGTATATGCAATATCAGTGGTTTTAATTCATCCATTGCATTTTTGTAGTGCTCGGCTGATATGCCATCAATATCTGGCGATTTCCCTGGCTTTAAGTTCTTGATAGCTCGCTCTATTTCTTCCTCTTTAATTGGTTCAATTTTCAATTTTCAATTTTCCTTTTTCATTCTTTTCTATAATGGCATTCTGTATATGTGACAGATCGTATTTTTCGTAATCAAAATCTTGTTTAAAATCTGGGTTTGAAAGATATTGGAAGTATTTTTGCCACAAAGCCAGGATGTCTTCATTAGTTTCTGCTACTTGGTCGTTGTATTGAAGAATTCGAGTATGTTGTATGTCTACAGATCTTTGTCTTCTTAGCAGATAGTGAAATAATTTGGTATCAGAGGATGACGCTGTCATGATATTTCTTGCCAAGCATTCTCTCTGTGATGCATATGCCTGTCTTTGCGCTTTCCTTAAGAGTCTTTTTGCTACCACCAGTTGTGATTTTAGAGGGTTCTCTCTTCCCTTTGGTTTTCCTGCATTTCTCCACTGGTTATATTTGATTTTTGCATTCTTTGTAGCTTCTGCTAACACACTCAACTAATGAAGATCTTCTCAACATAAAGCGCAACGGTGATCCTGAAATCGCGTACCCTCTATCGTACGTCCGATACCACTGAAACCCGGAACCCGTGTGTAATAAAAGTCGTTTTGATAGCTTGTTTTACTTATACACGTATTGATATTTTTTTATTTATTAAATCTCTTCTGACATACTGACAAGAATTTTTGTTTCTACGCGGAAGTTAACTTTTGAGATTTCGTAAGGAACGATAATTCGAATAAAGGAACGACAGCTCGCTTCAATCGTAACTACTCGGCCATTCTCGTTACCCTGCAAATAACCTCGTACGTACATAGTAGAAATTCTTCTTAAATTGTTTGCCGGAAGTCAAGTTAAGTTAAGCCGCACAAAAATATAGTCCACGAAAATCCAATATGGAAGACATACTAAGTAAAATCTAATCATGCAAAACTAATTAAAACTTTAATTGAAATATAGAAAATTGTTTAAAATATAACTTTATCAAACTTTCATGTAACTGACATGTGAAAAGTAGTGCGATTTATACGCCTAATGCATACGAGGTTATTTGCAGGGTAGCGAGAATGGCCGAGTAATTACGATTGACTAGATTCGGCCCTAAAAAAAAGTCGTCCCCAATATATCTCGGCCCAAAAAATCTCGACACTTTTTGATGCACTGGATGAGCGTGAAATTGCCAGATAATTTTCAGATGCCCGAGTATTCATGGCCGTGCCGTTTTCATATTATGCGAGCTTAAACCAGCTCTTTATGGTATAAAATGTATACTTAGGATTTTTTAACAAACATGGCTGAACATATTGTCGAAGAAAAAAAAATTCTACGTTTTGTATTTGTTATTCGAGTTATCGTTCCTTACGTTTTGTAAACACCGGTTTCCGGGTAACACACTAACACACTCAACTAATGGAGACCTTCTTAACATAAAGCGCTAAGGTGATCCTGAAGTCTCGTACCCTCTCTCGTAAGGAACGATAACTCGAATAAAGGAACGACAGCTCGATTGAATGAGACTAGATTCGGCCCTAAAAAAAGTCGTCCCCAATATATCTCGGCCCAAAAAATCTCGACACTTTTTGATGAAATTGCCAGATAATTTTCAGATGCGCGAGCATTTAAGGCCGTGCCGGTTTCATATTAGCTATGTATGTGCTAGATTGTTGACATTACTTGTAGGGAGAGGACAGTCCATAAGTTGTGATTCTGCCGCTCTCTCATGTGTCGATCTTACTTGTCTCCCCTTGTCGGAGATCTTCAGTCATTATCATGTGGATGTACATTTGTACATTCCCCTGATGTAAACAAAGTATGAACATCCAGTGTTTTGCGAAATGTACAAACATGGATCTAGTTTTGGCAAAGACGCTCTAGTCTATATAATTTTAGTGTTTTTCCTCCATCAGCGATGTGATTGCCAAGGTTATCTTTAGATCATAGGCTAGCTATAGTTAAACAACATGATATATTTTACATTTCGGTAAAAAGCTCATTTTTCGGTAAAGAGCTCATTAGAGCTTATGTTGTACTGTTTTATTATGTGCCCAATCAAAATAAAGTTTTCTTATCTTATTCTTATCTTATTTACACATGATTTTACAATTACATCCTCAATACCTCATCTCACTTTACACTGTCACTTCCTTGAACGGTCCTCAGACGGGGGCGTGACTTTTTACCCAAATATACCCAAATACACCATAAAATCGTATTTATTGTATTAGTTAAAGGTTCTATATGAATTATTTTTCATACAAAAATTCAAATTTCATAACTTTGTCACAAGAGTAATCAAAATGATCAATTTTATAACTATTATAAACATTGATACAACATGGCCACTTCCAACAAATACAAATGTACCCAAACACACTCAAAATTCATATGGTATGTGTTACTTACATTTTTGTACATGCAACAAATATATTTCTTCCAACACTCTTTTAGTTATTTTATTTATTTATCTTATTCCTTTTCTTCCTTTTTAATATGAATAAAAATATATGTGAAAACGGGAAATGATCAGTATGCTCCTTTTTTTTCCGGTGATTAGACATACCACTTGCTCACATTGACATAGCAATCGCCTTAAATCAACTGCATAAGTTTTAAAAAGACTAGAATGTTTTCAGTATCAGAATTTCTGTAAAAATATAAAAAATAATTTATATATATCAGACTTTTGAAAGGAGAAATTTAAATGTATATTTGGGTATATTCATGATTGTAAGCGACCCGACCAAGATCTGGATCGTTTGATATTGTCCGTAAAAACCTGACTATTTTGTTGAAATTCATGAAAAAATAACGATAGAGGAGCTAATAAATCATTAATTATTCATAAAACATCTCAAAATAATAGAAATAATATAATTTGAAGCTGTATTTGGGTATATTTGGGTAAAAAGTCACGCCGCTCAGACAGATGTAACAATAGAGCTTGTTTTATATCTATCAAAATTGCGATTTGATTACGAGATGTCCCTCGTTGTTAAACTAAGAGCAGGTGCGAACTGAGAAAAGAGTGATAGATATGTTAGTCATTCAGACCAAAATACAAGTACTTTGTCAATGTGTATGTATCATGGAATTGTCGGTTTTTGAGGGTCTAATAAACAAATATTAGTATTACATTAGATCGAGCAGATTCTAAGCTTATCACTTAAAAAATTAATTATTGGTCATTTGTGTTTTATAATAATAAATTAAGAACCAAGTATCCACCTGTGACCGTAAATCGGTCAGTTAAGACATTTCCTTATTATTCTCATTCAAATTGGTATTTATATCAAAGATAAATGCTATGTTTACTTGGGCACTTAAGCCAAATAAAATGCCAAAACATCGTTTAATTCGATGAAGAAATGTCGGCTCACTGACCTTTTTTGTTTGCATAAGTTTTGTAATGGCACACAAGTCACGCTACCTAAAATCGGTCAACCATAAAATAGTCATGTGGAACACCAATAGGTAAGGAGATTGTATTTTACAATATTTTTTTAATTTGCTTTTTCCATATTTCCCCATTTTTTCATTAAATTGTGTTTGCCGTCACTTGTTTTCAGTGGAGAATTTCTCTATTTTCATGTACAATTTTATCCATGACCATGTTCAGAATTTATATTAAATCATATTTATTCCACACAATTTCCTGCTAAAAACCTGAAAATTGTCTAAGGAATTACCGAATTTCAAAACGAAAACAATACAATTGTCGTTGCCTTATAGAGTTGTAAATATAGGTCAAGATGCGCAGTGGAATGTAAACAAACCCAGGATATGCAAATTATCTACTACGGACTGTTTTTTTCTGGAAATATTGGACTTTGATTATTAAGTCAAAATGGTACATGTAGTAGTAAAATGGCACCATTTTGGCACCAAAACATATAGATATTTTTTCTTATCTGTTTAAATCTCATTGTTGTCTTTATCAAAGTGAAAGTAAATCGGTTATCTATTTCTGGATGCAGTTTGCAGGATAAATGACGTCATCAACATCTGAACTCACGTGACAGTGCATTCCAAAATGGTGACCGATTTCAGGTGTTGACCGATTTTAACGGATAAGAGGATATTTTCTTGATGTGGAACAAACCATTGAAAACGGGTCGCTTTATTGAGATATTAATATTTGTGTGTAAGACTGGATAACTGATATGATATAATTTGCTCATGCAACGATGTAGCTGAAATACTGCGAAAGTTGGCATTATACACCAATCAATCTAAATCAATCAGATAACCGATAGTACCAGAATATTATAAATAAAAAAATTATTGTTTCAATTGTGCTAATAAAAAAAAAATTGTCATACATATGTGCAAAAGTAATTAATTTCAGAGACCTGGGTGGGAGTTAAGTAGATGGATTACCTAACAACTCATACAACCTATCACCAATACGGTGTGGGTTCACGCCCGGCTTTGTAAATTACAAAAAGGGTGCACTCGACTCACAGCGCAAGTGATAAAGTTTACCAGTTTACCCATGGTCGATGGTTCTCTCCGGGTAATCTGACTTCTTCCACCACTAAGACTGGTCGCCATGATATAGCTGAAATATTGCTGAAAGTGGCATTAAACACCAAAAATCAAATCATCAAATCAAATCTAGTTAATTTCAGCTGTTGTATGAACAATCTACTGGCATTATTAAAATACTTTTATTTGATATTAGGTGGCACTGTGCATTTGGAGATTAAACTTTACCACATCTGCAAATATGTAACTATGCAGTTACTTACACCTGTTTACAAGGCATTTGAGAAAAAATAAATGAAAATGATTTCTTTTATTATCAAGAGCATTTCAGAGGTAAAAAAATGTATAACAACATACGATAAAAAACAAAATGAACCAATGATTACTTGAATTGAGAAACCATTAAAATTTCATATATCCAGATTATTCATATATCGATTTTCGACATGATATAGCTGAAATATTGCTGAAAGTGGCGTTAAACACCAAAAATCAAATCAAATCATTGATTTTCACAATCCATTTCCTTGTTAATGTTGTCTTATGAAGATTTGTTTCTATTTATAGATTACTCTGCTGATGTAGAATGGTCATCTGCTATGAGGCTGATCGAATACAAAGGCTACAAATCTGTTAGTTTGACAAAGTTTATAATTCCTGAAGGTTGCACACAAGTTATATGGGATATCAGTGCAGAAGCTCTACCAAACTGTCCTTCAAAAAATGTCTTTGTGTAAGTTATGTGGATTTCAACTGTTATACACTCCATTACTGTTCTTCAAGTAATTCCTTAAATAAATTCTTTTTGAATGTCAGTCTGAACTCTCCCTTAAATTGCTGTCAAACCCCTTTTTCACAAATTTTGTAGGATATCGGTGCAGAAACAGTCTCTTACACTAATAAGTATTTCTGTGGATATATGGATAACTCGGGTAAACATTTTGTTATATTATTGTAAATTTTCAGAAGTCAATGCAGCTTATTGCATTACCGTGACCTTAAAGTAGCATGGTATATGAGTTATATGATGCTATTTGAGTTATATGATGTGCCAATTTTCAAGAAATTATGAATCGACTGCACTTTAAACATAAGACAAGTATTATTCATTGGCTACTCTGTAAGCTGACTACTATTTTATTACAGTTACATTAGACATGGCAGTTATCCATTGGCTACACCATACAATGAGACATATCCAGCGAATTTCCATGTGAAGAAAAGTCACTTCCTTCAACTGACAACAAACAATATATCATTTCCTTATCCTATTCAGACACCACGACCAGGACCATGGTTCCTTGCAGGATTTCTACCAAGAAAAGAAAATAAAGTAACACAGGCGGTATGATCTTATAAACAGGGCTCAACATTAAGGTTTGTCTCAAGCAGTCTGTTGTGTCTTTAAAAGTTTGATATGAACTTTTAATTTTATAGCTCACCTTGCTAAACAACATTTGAGGTTTTGCCATCACTTTGTGTCTCCCATTGTTTTACTGTGGCAGCTTTTCTAAAACATTATACCAGACTTGGTTGATAGGTGCCATGATTGGTCCCCTTTCAAAATTGTTATCTCTTGCCCAATAAATATCCAAGATTGCTGATGTTACTAAAAATAAAACTGATTTTTTTTAATAAATTTTCAAAAATTCAATTTTTAGCTCTCAATAGAACTAGTACTGGTCAAATTACCAAATTTGGTGTGCTGATCCATGTTATTAATCCAAAAGCCAGAATGACAGTCATGCCCTTCATGAACATAGCTGTCCTTACTAAAGTTGATATTTCTGGATATGATCATTACTGCTGCAGGCGAATCTGGAATTGGCTTAAAATTTAACTTCTTTCGTTATAAAAATACGAAAAATAAATAACATTACAATTGTATTCCATAAACCATTTCAATTTATAGCCATTTTGTAAACTTTGTGCATGGATGGCAGTTTTCTAATGGTTAAGATGATTACTATTTTATAATAATCACTATCCTCTTTCACTATTGAGGTATAAGTTTTCACTCGTCACATTACAAGAGCTACTTGATTTTGTATCTAATGAAATGTTTGGAGATATCAAAAGGATGATCAGAAGCCATAAATTGAAGAAGGACAGACAACACAAAAAAAAAGGAGGACAAAAAGACAAATAATGATCTACAAAACATTGCACAGAAAGCTCACTAACATACAAGGATGAACTCAGGTGCTCTTGAAGAGTATGCAGTTCCTGCTCCACTAGTAGCACCAGTTTTGTTATTGATTTAAAGTGTGAACATCATCTGATACAATAGAACTTGTGTAGGACAGCAGTATACATAAATAAATACTAAAATCATGTTAATGCATAAACCCCCTGACAGTAAATATCAACCAAATATAATTTTTATGCAAAAATTGTTGTGGACAATATGGAAATAAAAACACAAGGACATGTAATTGGACAATATGAACAACACAAACCCCTCTTAAAATGTGTTCCAGAAGGGTATACAGTTCCTGCTCCTCTAGTGGCATCTGTCATGTTTCTCTTGTTATAAATATGAGGATAAGTAATATTCTGTGATAATTCATGAACGAGGAAATGACAGCATTTGACTATGACAAATGGAACATATCTGTTGTCATCAGTGACACAGACATCCTGTAACAGGTAACTGTCATGATGGCGACCATTAAACTTTTAATATGATGACTTCTGGTTCTGTAGCTTCCTTGTTGTTAGCATCAACCCTCTATTAAGGAAATCCTGATCGAAAGTACAAGCTACGTAATATCATCCATATGCAGATGCTGAAGGAATGATGCTTGTTATCTCATTCTTGTTTGTTTTCAACAATGATTAAGATAACCTTATTGAGAACCACAAACTTGATTGAAACCATAATGTACATAAATGATCATTGAATAATACATTGATAATTTATAACCAGGTGAGCAATACAGGATCAAGTGAGCGATACAGGATCAGGTGAGCAATACAGGATCAAGTGAGCAATACAGGATCAGGTGAGCAATACAGGATCAAGTGAGCAATACAGGATCAGGTGAGTAATACAGGATCAAGTGAGCAATACAGGATCAGGTGAGCAATACAGGATCAAGTGAGCAATACAGGATCAGGTGAGCAATACAGGATCAGGTGAGCAATACAGAATCAGGTGAGCAATACAGGATCAGGTGAGTGATACAGGATCAGGTGAGCAATACAGGATCAAGTGAGCAATACAGGATCAGGTGAGCAATACAGGATCAGGTGAGCAATACAGAATCAGGTGAGCAATACAGGATCAGGTGAGCAATACAGGATCAGGTGAGCAATACAGGATCAGGTGAGCAATACAGGATCAGGTGAGCAATACAGGATTGGGTGATCCTCAAGTTACTTGGAAAATTTCTTGTTCTTAGCATGAATATAACATGAAATACTACTAACTCAACATTTTATAATTCATTAATTAATCATTTGTTATTACAGGGTCTGAGTGGAAAGACATGTGCATATGGTATGGGTGTACGTGTCATTACTAAATTTATGACGAATATCGAGGAGGCATCTACTGACAAAAAATACAGTTATGTTATACTGGCCAACAAATCTAAAACTCTCAGGTAAGCATGTTGTAATACTATCATAAGTTATATGTTCAAGTCTAAAACATAATCCCTGTCTAATCCACTTATTATGAAATTGTAAGGAGACATGAAATCTCTTTATTATAATCAAACTTCACTATAACAAATTTTGATACACAGTTATAATTTGCTTTCTGTGACTTCCTTATTTTTGTAAGCTCAACATAAGAATATTTATGAAATGTATTTTTTTTTATTAATGATAGTGAAATAACATCGGTAAATTTTGTTAATACATGTTGTTTATATCAGTGTTTTGGTGAATTGTATTGTCAGTCATTATAACTGATTAAAGTTCAATAGTATCAGCTGTTTCCCTGTATCAATTGTTTACTTTTGGACCAGCTAACACTAATCCATAGGCCCATCCTAGTCCCAGCTGTTTTCCTGTATCAATTGTTGTTTGTTTAATTTATTTTTATTCTCAGGTTGACTGTACCAGGAGGAATAGTCTTACACTCTGTAAAAGTTAATAGTGGTACTACATTGATTTTATTTTCCAGGCTGACTGTACCAGAGGGAACAGTCTCATTCTCTGTAACAGTTGATGGTTGTACTGTCAATCCTTCAAACATCTCGTCGTGTCCTCTGACCATCACTGCAGCATCTAGTCATTTACCTAACATGTCAATTGATACTAGTGTCAACTGTTCTACCAACACATGTCATCTTCAGTACATGTCACCTGTCATTAAAGGTTGGAACTATATAACAGTAATACCACATTTACAAGAGAATATAACTGATGTACAGTTTAACCTGCAAGTTAATACACAAAGTAAGTACATATGACCTGAGGTAAAGTACATTTAGTAAATATTTTCCATAGCAAATGGTCATCATATAAAATTCAACATGTCTGTTGTAAGTAAATAAATGTTAGAGAAAACTGAAGGGGCAATCAAGAGTAGACAAGACACAGAACAAAGACTAACAAAGGGACAAGACACAGAACAAAGACTAACAAAGGGACAAGACACAGAACAAAGACTAACAAAGGAACAAGACAGAACAAAGTCTAACAAAGGGACAAGACAGAACAAAGATTAACAAAGGGACAAGACACAGAATAAAGACTAACAAAGGGACAAGACACAGAACAAAGACTAACAGAGGAACAAGACACAGAACAAAGACTAACAAAGGGACAAGACACAGAACAAAGACTAACAAAGAGACAAGACACAGAACAAAGACTAACAAAGGGACAAGACACAGAACAAAGACTAACAAAGGAACAAGACAGAACAAAGTCTAACAAAGGGACAAGACAGAACAAAGATTAACAAAGGGACAAGACACAGAATAAAGACTAACAAAGGGACAAGACACAGAACAAAGACTAACAGAGGAACAAGACACAGAACAAAGACTAACAAAGGGACAAGACACAGAACAAAGACTAACAAAGAGACAAGACACAGAACAAAGACTAACAAAGGGACAAGACAGAACAAAGACTAACAAAGGGACAAGACACAGAATAAAGACTAACAAAGGGACAAGACACAGAACAAAGACTAACAAAGGGACAAGACACAGAACAAAGACTAACAAAGGGACAAGACACAGAACAAAGACTAACAAAGGGACAAGACACAGAACAAAGTCTAACAAAGGGACAAGACACAGAACAAAGACTAACAAAGGGACAAGACACAGAACAAAGACTAACAAAGAGACAAGACACAGAACAAAGACTAACAAAGGACAAGACACAGAACAAAGACTAACAAAGGGACAAGACACAGAATAAAGACTAACAAAGGGACAAGACACAGAACAAAGTCTAACAAAGGGACAAGACACAGAACAAAGACTAACAAAGGGACAAGACACAGAACAAAGACTAACAAAGAGACAAGACACAGAACAAAGACTAACAAAGGAACATGACACAGAACAAAGACTAACAAAGAGACAAGACACAGAACAAAGACTAACAAAGGAACAAGACACAGAACAAAGACTAACAAAGGGACAAGACATAGAACAAAGACTAACAAAGGAACAAGACACAGAACAAAGACTAACAAAGGGACAAGACATAGAACAAAGACTAACAAAGGAACAAGACACAGAACAAAGACTAACAAAGGGACAAGACACAGAACAAAGACTAACAAAGGGACAAGACACAGAACAAAGACTAACAAAGGGACAAGACAGAACAAAGTCTAAAAAAGGGACAAGACACAGAACAAAGACTAACAAAGAGACAAGACACAGAACAAAGACTAACAAAGGAACAAGACACAGAACAAAGACTAACAAAGGGACAAGACATAGAACAAAGACTAACAAAGGAACAAGACACAGAACAAAGACTAACAAAGGGACAAGACAGAACAAAGTCTAAAAAAGGGACAAGACACAGAACAAAGACTAACAAAGGGACAAGACACAGAACAAAGACTAACAAAGGGACAAGACAGAACAAAGTCTAAAAAAGGGACAAGACACAGAACAAAGACTAACAAAGAGACAAGACACAGAACAAAGACTAACAAAGGAACAAGACACAGAACAAAGGGACAAGACACAGAACAAAGACTAACAAAGGGACAAGACACAGAATAAAGACTAACAAAGGGACAAGACACAGAACAAAGACTAACAAAGAGACAAGACACAGAACAAAGACTAACAAAGGGACAAGACACAGAACAAAGACTAACAAAGGGACAAGACACAGAACAAAGACTAACAAAGGGACAAGACAGAACAAAGTCTAAAAAAGGGACAAGACACAGAACAAAGACTAACAAAGAGACAAGACACAGAATAAAGACTAACAAAGGGACAAGACACAGAACAAAGACTAACAAAGGGACAAGACACAGAACAAAGACTAACAAAGGGACAAGACACAGAACAAAGACTAACAAAGGGACAAGACACAGAATAAAGACTAACAAAGGGACAAGACACAGAACAAAGACTAACAAAGGGACAAGACACAGAACAAAGACTAACAAAGGAACAAGACACAGAACAAAGACTAACAAAGGGACAAGACACAGAACAAAGACTAACAAAGGGACAAGACACAGAACAAAGACTAACAAAGGGACAAGACACAGAACAAAGACTAACAGAGAGACAAGACACAGAACAAAGACTAACAAAGGGACAAGACACAGAACAAAGACTAACAAAGGGACAAGACACAGAATAAAGACTAACAAAGGGACAAGACACAGAATAAAGACTAACAAAGGGACAAGACACAGAACAAAGACTAACAAAGGGACAAGACACAGAACAAAGACTAACAAAGGGACAAGACACAGAACAAAGACTAACAAAGGGACAAGACACAGAACAAAGACTAACAAAGGGACAAGACATAGAACAAAGACTAACAAAGGAACAAGACACAGAACAAAGACTAACAAAGGGAGAAGACATAGAACAAAGACTAACAAAGGAACAAGACACAGAACAAAGACTAACAAAGGGACAAGACACAGAACAAAGACTAACAAAGGGACAAGACAGAACAAAGTCTAAAAAAGGGACAAGACACAGAACAAAGACTAACAAAGAGACAAGACACAGAACAAAGACTAACAAAGGAACAAGACACAGAACAAAGACTAACAAAGGGACAAGACATAGAACAAAGACTAACAAAGGGACAAGACACAGAACAAAGACTAACAAAGGGACAAGACACAGAATAAAGACTAACAAAGGGACAAGACACAGAACAAAGACTAACAAAGGGACAAGACACAGAATAAAGACTAACAAAGGGACAAGACACAGAACAAAGACTAACAAAGGGACAAGACACAGAATAAAGACTAACAAAGGGACAAGACACAGAACAAAGACTAACAAAGGGACAAGACAGAACAAAGTCTAAAAAAGGGACAAGACACAGAACAAAGACTAACAAAGGGACAAGACACAGAATAAAGACTAACAAAGGGACAAGACACAGAACAAAGACTAACAAAGGGACAAGACACAGAACAAAGACTAACAAAGGAACAAGACACAGAACAAAGACTAACAAAGGGACAAGACACAGAACAAAGACTAACAAAGGGACAAGACACAGAACAAAGACTAACAAAGGGACAAGACACAGAACAAAGACTAACAGAGAGACAAGACACAGAACAAAGACTAACAAAGGGACAAGACACAGAACAAAGACTAACAAAGGGACAAGACACAGAACAAAGACTAACAAAGGGACAAGACACAGAATAAAGACTAACAAAGGGACAAGACACAGAACAAAGACTAACAAAGGGACAAGACACAGAACAAAGACTAACAAAGGGACAAGACACAGAACAAAGACTAACAAAGGGACAAGACACAGAACAAAGACTAACAAAGGGACAAGACATAGAACAAAGACTAACAAAGGAACAAGACACAGAACAAAGACTAACAAAGGGAGAAGACATAGAACAAAGACTAACAAAGGAACAAGACACAGAACAAAGACTAACAAAGGGACAAGACACAGAACAAAGACTAACAAAGGGACAAGACAGAACAAAGTCTAAAAAAGGGACAAGACACAGAACAAAGACTAACAAAGAGACAAGACACAGAACAAAGACTAACAAAGGAACAAGACACAGAACAAAGACTAACAAAGGGACAAGACATAGAACAAAGACTAACAAAGGGACAAGACACAGAACAAAGACTAACAAAGGGACAAGACACAGAATAAAGACTAACAAAGGGACAAGACACAGAACAAAGACTAACAAAGGGACAAGACACAGAATAAAGACTAACAAAGGGACAAGACACAGAACAAAGACTAACAAAGGGACAAGACACAGAATAAAGACTAACAAAGGGACAAGACACAGAACAAAGACTAACAAAGGGACAAGACAGAACAAAGTCTAAAAAAGGGACAAGACACAGAACAAAGACTAACAAAGCAAAGAACACAAAACAGAAATGTACAAAGATGAACAACATGGACCCCACCAAAAACTGTAGGTGAACCCTGGTGCTGGCAAAGTGTAAGCAGTTCCTGTTTCTACTAAGACACCTGCCATGTTACTAATCGTCAAGTCTGGTTAAAGTCTTATCAGTGATAGAGGAAAGAATAAATCTACCGTAAAAGTTTGTCTAATGACCAATCATCAAAAATAAGAGCATATGTACCATATTCGTCTGTTTTAAGTTTATGATTGTAAATCAACCATGTTTAATGCCCCAGTTTATGGCTCTTAATCCACGATGTTTAATACCCCAGTTTATGGCTCTTAATCCACCATATTTAATACCCGTATTTGTGGTGGTAAATCCACCATGTTTAATGACCAGGTTTTTCGTTGTAAATCCATTTTGTTTAAGACTGAAGTTTGTGGTTGTAAATCCATCAATATTTTATAAACTAGTTTGCAATTGTAAATTCCACACAAAATCTAATAAATCTTTTCGCTTGCAGATTGTTTTGTAAACCAGTTTGTGGTTGTAAATCTAGACGAACCAGCTAAAAATGATGATAATGCAACAGAGATATTAAATTACAAGCCTAAGCCAAGTTCACCTGTGTCAAATTCAACTTGTGTATTACTACAACCAATGGGAAGATTTGATGTGATGAATGAAGACTTCCTCTCTGTATTTATTTTCCCAGATCAATTTTTCTTTCCATTTCCAAACATAAAACTCTACTGTCCAGACAAACAACTTCTGTTGACAAACTTTGATTTACTGTCAGAAAGGGATGCTGGCGGAACACTGAAGATTTTATTTACAACATCAAAATTTCATTTGGTAAGATTTTAATGATAGTTGTGTCCCTTTTATTTATTATACCCCCCGCAAACAAAGTTTGGGGGGTATATAGGAATCACCCTGTCCATCCGTCCGTCCATGTACCTTGTAAGTGCAACTTTTCCTTAACGGCTTATTGGATTTTTATGAAATTTTACACATTTGTAGTACACTACCTGCAGATGTGCATGAAGGAATATGGTTGCTGTCCAAAATTTAAAAGGGGAGATAATTCAACTTATACTTTCACGAAAACGGAGGGGGGGCATGTACCTTGTAAGCGCAACTCCTACTAAACTGCTCATTGAATTTTTATGAAACTTTACACAGTTGTAGTACACAACCTGCAGATGTGCATGAAGGAATACCGTTGCTGTCTAAAATTTAGAAGGGGAGATAATTCAACTTATACTTTCACGAAAAGGGGGGTCGTGTACCTTGTAAGCGCAACTCCTCCTAAGCGGCTTATTGGAGTTTTGTGAAACTTTACACAGTTGTAGTACACTACCTGCAGATGTGCATGAAGGAATATGGTTGCTGTCCAAAATTTAAACGGGGAGATAATTCAATTTATACTTTCACGAAAAGGGAGGTTGTGTACCTTGTACATGTAAGCGCAATTCCTCCTAAACTGCTTATTGGAGTTTTGTGAAGCTTTACACAGTTGTAGTACACTACCTGCAGATGTGCATGAAGGAATATGGTTGCTGTCCAAAATTTAAAAGGGGAGATAATTCAACTTATACTTTCACGAAAACGGAGGGGGGGCATGTACCTTGTAAGCGCAACTCCTACTAAACTGCTCATTGAATTTTTATGAAACTTTACACAGTTGTAGTACACAACCTGCAGATGTGCATGAAGGAATACCGTTGCTGTCTAAAATTTAGAAGGGGAGATAATTCGTCTTATACTTTCATGAAAAGGGGGGTCGTGTACCTTGTAAGCACAACTCCTCCTAAGCGGCTTATTGGAGTTTTGTGAAACTTTACACAGTTGTAGTACACTACCTGCAGATGTGCATGAAGGAATATGGTTGCTGTCCAAAATTTAAACGGGGAGATAATTCAACTTATACTTTCACGAAAAGGAGGTTGTGTACCTTGTACATGTAAGCGCAATTCCTCCTAAACTGCTTATTGGAGTTTTGTGAAGCTTTACACAGTTGTAGTACACTATCTGCAGATGTGCATGAAGGAATATGGTTGCTGTCCAAAATTTAAAAGGGGAGATAATTTAACTTATACGTTCTGTATGGAGAGATGGGCTTGTAAGCGCAACTCCTCCTAAACGGCTCATTGGATTTAAATGAAACTTTACACAGTTGTAATACACTGCCTGCAGATGTGCATGAAGGAATATGGTTCCTGTCAAAAATTTGGAAGGTGATGTAAGCGTAACTATTCTTGAATGAAATAAGATTTTAATTGACCTTTTCACATCTGGATATTTGCTTTCCAAATTGTAGAAAGGGAGATAATTTAAAATCTTTTTTTTTCTCTTATAATTATTTATGGATATATGGGTTTTAAACAATCCCACTTTGTTGAAGACCTTGCGGCGACCCCTAGATGTATGTTCTTGGTTAGTTTATTTTGGAGATGGGATGTTGTCTCCTTGACATAACTCCATATCCATTCATTTTTCATAGGTAACTTGCTAATATACCTGTATTCCAAAGTTTGAACATCATAGTATTGCAAGCAGGAGGTATCACTCAGTGAGGTCACTCACAGTTCTAGTTTTATTAGATGTTTGTCAAATATTGAAATCACTGCTGTATTCAGACTCTTTTATATAAAGTGAGGAGATTCTTGGAATCCTTGAATTGCCCATATTTAAAAAAGCAATATTGAAATATTTTAATGTTTTGACTCAAATTAATCTAAATAAAGCAAGAAAAATGTCCAAAATACAGTGGGCCAATCATATTACAATGTACTGTGTCAAACATATTATTGTGTCAATCAAAATACTGTGTCCACACTTACTTTTGATATACTCTGGTTCAACTTCCCCTTGTTAACATGCAGCAGTCATATCGTGATGTTCCACTCTGTGTAGCCTTTTATAATATATGACAAAAATTTATTTATACATGTATTTTGTTTATCCTGTAATGTCAAAAAATGGCAAAACTTTGTCAGATTTAATTAAGCAGGCTATTTTAAACTGTTTTCAAGGCCATCCTCTGCATTACACTGATATATTTTTCTAACCTCTCCACAAGACTGTACTTGAGAGGTGCATTTGAATTGTTAATCACATACTTTTTACCTTTGTAGGATAAATCTAATTGAATTGTTATCACATACTTTTTACTTTTGTAGGATAAATCACAGGATGCTGTGTTACATTTATGTATAATGAAAGATTCCATTCCATCTCTTGCATCCTCGAGGGAATGTGCTGATGGGTTGCTTTTGACTGTCAACACTACTTCTGAGTCTGCTACAGCTACTAAAGTTTACATACCATATCCTGAAGGAGGTAGATGGTACCTGGGTATAAACAGCATGTGTATCAATAAAAACAGGTAAGGTTGGTTATCAATAGTTGTGTTTGATTATCAATTAAATTCATCGGAGGTAGATATTTAGAATAACAGCAGATATTATGGTCGGGATAGACATTAACACTGGTATCGCAGTGAGTCTGATAGGTAACGTCAAAATGTTTTTGACGTCACGCTTACCGATAAATTTTAACTGCAGCTACATGGCAATGAGCAGTTATTCTGGGTTTTTATGTGAAATTTTTCAGAAGTTAAGAAACCTGTATAGCACCATCTATTGTTTCTGTGACTTGTGACAAGTCTGTGGTTTTCTCCGGGTCCTCCGGTTTCATCCACCAATAAAACTGGCCGTCACGATATAACTGAAATATTGTTGAAAGTGGCGTTAACCACCATCAAACAAACAGACAAACAAACAATCTATTGTGTCTGTAGAAGTTTTTGTTACTATTTCCTTGTATTATTTTTCAGAAGTGAAGAAGCCTGTATTACACTACCTATTGTATCTGTAGAAGTTTTTGTTACCGTGTCCTTATGTTATTTTTCAGAAGTAAAGAAGCCTGTATTACACTACCTATTGTATCTGTAGAAGTTTTTGTTACCGTGTCCTTATGTTATTTTTCAGAAGTAAAGAAGCCTGTATTACACTACCTATTGTATCTGTAGAAGTTTTTGTTACCGTGTCCTTATGTTATTTTTCAGAAGTAAAGAAGTCTGTATTACACTACCTATTGTATCTGTAGAAGTTTTTGTTACCCTGTCCTTATGTTATTTTTCAGAAGTGAAGAAGCCTGTATTACACTACCTATTGTATCTGTAGAAGTTTTTGTTACCCTGTCCTTATGTTATTTTTCAGAAGTAAAGAAGCCTGTATTACACTACCTATTGTATCTGTAGAAGTTTTTGTTACCGTGTCCTTATGTTATTTTTCAGAAGTAAAGAAGTCTGTATTACACTACCCATTGTATCTGTAGAAGTTTTTGTTACCCTGTCCTTATGTTATTTTTCAGAAGTAAAGAAGTCTGTATTACACTACCTATTGTATCTGTAGAAGTTTTTGTTACCGTGTCCTTATGTTATTTTTCAGAAGTAAAGAAGCCTGTATTACACTACCTATTGTATCTGTAGAAGTTTTTGTTACCCTGTCCTTATGTTATTTTTCAGAAGTAAAGAAGTCTGTATTACACTACCTATTGTATCTGTAGAAGTTTTTGTTACCGTGTCCTTATGTTATTTTTCAGAAGTAAAGAAGTCTGTATTACACTACCTATTGTATCTGTAGAAGTTTTTGTTACCCTGTCCTTATGTTATTTTTCAGAAGTGAAGAAGCCTGTATTACACTACCTATTGTATCTGTAGAAGTTTTTGTTACCCTGTCCTTATGTTATTTTTCAGAAGTAAAGAAGCCTGTATTACACTACCTATTGTATCTGTAGAAGTTTTTGTTACCGTGTCCTTATGTTATTTTTCAGAAGTAAAGAAGCCTGTATTACACTACCTATTGTATCTGTAGAAGTTTTTGTTACTGTGTCCTTATGTTATTTTTCAGAAGTAAAGAAGCCTGTATTACACTACCTATTGTATCTGTAGAAGTTTTTGTTACTGTGTCCTTATGTTATTTTTCAGAAGTGAAGAAGCCTGTATTACACTACCTATTGTATCTGTAGAAGTTTTTGTTACCGTGTCCTTATGTTATTTTTCAGAAGTAAAGAAGCTTGTATTTCACTACCCATTGTATCTGTAGAAGTTTTTGTTACCGTGTCCTTATGTTATTTTTCAGAAGTAAAGAAGCCTGTATTACACTACCTATTGTATCTGTAGAAGTTTTTGTTACCGTGTCCTTATGTTATTTTTCAGAAGTAAAGAAGCCTGTATTACACTACCTATTGTATCTGTAGAAGTTTTTGTTACCCTGTCCTTATGTTATTTTTCAGAAGTAAAGAAGTCTGTATTACACTACCTATTGTATCTGTAGAAGTTTTTGTTACCGTGTCCTTATGTTATTTTTCAGAAGTGAAGAAGCCTGTATTACACTACCTATTGTATCTGTAGAAGTTTTTGTTACCGTGTCCTTATGTTATTTTTCAGAAGTGAAGAAGCCTGTACTTCACTACCTATTGTATCTGTAGAAGTTTTTGTTACCGTGTCCTTATGTTATTTTTCAGAAGTAAAGAAGCCTGTATTACACTACCCATTGTATCTGTAGAAGTTTTTGTTACTGTGTCCTTATGTTATTTTTCAGAAGTAAAGAAGCCTAAATTACACTACCTATTGTATCTGTAGAAGTTTTTGTTACCGTGTCCTTATGTTATTTTTCAGAAGTGAAGAAGCCTGTATTACACTACCTATTGTATCTGTAGAAGTTTTTGTTACCCTGTCCTTATGTTATTTTTCAGAAGTAAAGAAGCCTGTATTACACTACCTATTGTATCTGTAGAATTTTTTGTTACCGTGTCCTTATGTTATTTTTCAGAAGTGAAGAAGCCTGTATTACACTACCTATTGTATCTGTAGAAGTTTTTGTTACCGTGTCCTTATGTTATTTTTCAGAAGTAAAGAAGTCTGTATTACACTACCTATTGTATCTGTAGAAGTTTTTGTTACCGTGTCCTTATGTTATTTTTCAGAAGTAAAGAAGCCTGTATTACACTACCTATTGTATCTGTAGAAGTTTTTGTTACCGTGTCCTTATGTTATTTTTCAGAAGTAAAGAAGCTTGTATTTCACTACCCATTGTATCTGTAGAAGTTTTTGTTACCGTGTCCTTATGTTATTTTTCAGAAGTAAAGAAGTCTGTATTACACTACCTATTGTATCTGTAGAAGTTTTTGTTACCGTGTCCTTATGTTATTTTTCAGAAGTAAAGAAGCCTGTATTACACTACCTATTGTATCTGTAGAAGTTTTTGTTACCGTGTCCTTATGTTATTTTTCAGAAGTGAAGAAGCCTGTATTACACTACCTATTGTATCTGTAGAAGTTTTTGTTACCGTGTCCTTATGTTATTTTTCAGAAGTGAAGAAGCCTGTATTTCACTACCTATTGTATCTGTAGAAGATTTTGTTACCGTGTCCTTATGTTATTTTTCAGAAGTAAAGAAGCCTGTATTACACTACCCATTGTATCTGTAGAAGTTTTTGTTACTGTGTCCTTATGTTATTTTTCAGAAGTAAAGAAGCCTAAATTACACTACCTATTGTATCTGTAGAAGTTTTTGTTACTGTGTCCTTATGTTATTTTTCAGAAGTGAAGAAGCCTGTATTACACTACCTATTGTATCTGTAGAAGTTTTTGTTACCGTGTCCTTATGTTATTTTTCAGAAGTGAAGAAGCCTGTATTACACTACCTATTGTATCTGTAGAAGTTTTTGTTACCCTGTCCTTATGTTATTTTTCAGAAGTAAAGAAGCCTGTATTACACTACCTATTGTATCTGTAGAAGTTTTTGTTACCGTGTCCTTATGTTATTTTTCAGAAGTGAGAAGCCTGTATTACACTACCTATTGTATCTGTAGAAGTTTTTGTTACCGTGTCCTTATGTTATTTTTCAGAAGTAAAGAAGTCTGTATTACACTACCTATTGTATCTGTAGAAGTTTTTGTTACCGTGTCCTTATGTTATTTTTCAGAAGTAAAGAAGTCTGTATTACACTACCTATTGTATCTGTAGAAGTTTTTGTTACCGTGTCCTTATGTTATTTTTCAGAAGTAAAGAAGCCTGTATTACACTACCTATTGTATCTGTAGAAGTTTTTGTTACCGTGTCCTTATGTTATTTTTCAGAAGTAAAGAAGTCTGTATTACACTACCTATTGTATCTGTAGAAGTTTTTGTTACCGTGTCCTTATGTTATTTTTCAGAAGTAAAGAAGTCTGTATTACACTACCTATTGTATCTGTAGAAGTTTTTGTTACCGTGTCCTTATGTTATTTTTCAGAAGTAAAGAAGCCTGTATTACACTACCTATTGTATCTGTAGAAGTTTTTGTTACCATGTCCTTATGTTATTTTTCAGAAGTAAAGAAGCCTGTATTACACTACCTATTGTATCTGTAGAAGTTTTTGTTACCGTGTCCTTATGTTATTTTTCAGAAGTGAAGAAGCCTGTATTACACTACCTATTGTATCTGTAGAAGTTTTTGTTACCGTGTCCTTATGTTATTTTTCAGAAGTGAAGAAGCCTGTATTACACTACCTATTGTATCTGTAGAAGTTTTTGTTACCCTGTCCTTATGTTATTTTTCAGAAGTGAAGAAGCCTGTATTTCACTACCCATTGTATTTTTCAGAAGTAAAGAAGCCTGTATTACACTACCTATTGTATCTGTAGAAGTTTTTGTTACCCTGTCCTTATGTTATTTTTCAGAAGTAAAGAAGCCTGTATTACACTACCTATTGTATCTGTAGAAGTTTTTGTTACCCTGTCCTTATGTTATTTTTCAGAAGTAAAGAAGCCTGTATTTCACTACCCATTGTATCTGTAGAAGTTTTTGTTACCCTGTCCTTATGTTATTTTTCAGAAGTAAAGAAGCCTGTATTTCACTACCTATTGTATCTGTAGAAGTTTTTGTTACCGTGTCCTTATGTTATTTTTCAGAAGTAAAGAAGCCTGTATTACACTACCTATTGTATCTGTAGAAGTTTTTGTTACCCTGTCCTTATGTTATTTTTCAGAAGTAAAGAAGCCTGTATTACACTACCTATTGTATCTGTAGAAGTTTTTGTTACCGTGTCCTTATGTTATTTTTCAGAAGTAAAGAAGTCTGTATTACACTACCTATTGTATCTGTAGAAGTTTTTGTTACCGTGTCCTTATGTTATTTTTCAGAAGTGAAGAAGCCTGTATTACACTACCTATTGTATCTGTAGAAGTTTTTGTTACCCTGTCCTTATGTTATTTTTCAGAAGTAAAGAAGCCTGTATTACACTACCTATTGTATCTGTAGAAGTTTTTGTTACTGTGTCCTTATGTTATTTTTCAGAAGTAAAGAAGCCTGTATTACACTACCTATTGTATCTGTAGAAGTTTTTGCTACCGTGTCCTTATGTTATTTTTCAGAAGTGAAGAAGCCTGTATTACACTACCTATTGTATCTGTAGAAGTTTTTGTTACCCTGTCCTTATGTTATTTTTCAGAAGTGAAGAAGCCTGTATTACACTACCTATTGTATCTGTAGAAGTTTTTGTTACCCTGTCCTTATGTTATTTTTCAGAAGTAAAGAAGCCTGTATTACACTACCTATTGTATCTGTAGAAGTTTTTGTTACTGTGTCCTTATGTTATTTTTCAGAAGTAAAGAAGCCTGTATTACACTACCTATTGTATCTGTAGAAGTTTTTGTTACCCTGTCCTTATGTTATTTTTCAGAAGTAAAGAAGTCTGTATTACACTACCTATTGTATCTGTAGAAGTTTTTGTTACCGTGTCCTTATGTTATTTTTCAGAAGTAAAGAAGCCTGTATTACACTACCTATTGTATCTGTAGAAGTTTTTGTTACCGTGTCCTTATGTTATTTTTCAGAAGTAAAGAAGCCTGTATTACACTACCTATTGTATCTGTAGAAGTTTTTGTTACCGTGTCCTTATGTTATTTTTCAGAAGTAAAGAAGCCTGTATTACACTACCTATTGTATCTGTAGAAGTTTTTGTTACCGTGTCCTTATGTTATTTTTCAGAAGTAAAGAAACCTGTATTACACTACCTATTGTATCTGTAGAAGTTTTTGTTACTGTGTCCTTATGTTATTTTTCAGAAGTAAAGAAGCCTGTATTACACTACCTATTGTATCTGTAGAAGTTTTTGTTACCGTGTCCTTATGTTATTTTTCAGAAGTAAAGAAGTCTGTATTACACTACCTATTGTATCTGTAGAAGTTTTTGTTACCGTGTCCTTATGTTATTTTTCAGAAGAGAAGAAGCCTGTATTACACTACCTATTGTATCTGTAGAAGTTTTTGTTACCCTGTCCTTATGTTATTTTTCAGAAGTGAAGAAGCCTGTATTACACTACCTATTGTATCTGTAGAAGTTTTTGTTACCCTGTCCTTATGTTATTTTTCAGAAGTAAAGAAGCCTGTATTACACTACCTATTGTATCTGTAGAAGTTTTTGTTACTGTGTCCTTATGTTATTTTTCAGAAGTAAAGAAGCCTGTATTACACTACCTATTGTATCTGTAGAAGTTTTTGTTACCGTGTCCTTATGTTATTTTTCAGAAGTAAAGAAGCCTGTATTACACTACCTATTGTATCTGTAGAAGTTTTTGTTACCGTGTCCTTATGTTATTTTTCAGAAGTAAAGAAGCCTGTATTACACTACCTATTGTATCTGTAGAAGTTTTTGTTACCGTGTCCTTATGTTATTTTTCAGAAGTAAAGAAGCCTGTATTACACTACCTATTGTATCTGTAGAAGTTTTTGTTACCCTGTCCTTATGTTATTTTTCAGAAGTGAAGAAGCCTGTATTACACTACCTATTGTATCTGTAGAAGTTTTTGTTACCGTGTCCTTATGTTATTTTTCAGAAGTGAAGAAGCCTGTATTACACTACCTATTGTATCTGTAGAAGTTTTTGTTACCGTGTCCTTATGTTATTTTTCAGGAGTAAAGAAGCCTGTATTACACTACCTATTGTATCTGTAGAAGTTTTTGTTACCATGTCCTTATGTTATTTTTCAGAAGTAAAGAAGCCTGTATTTCACTACCCATTGTATTTTTCAGAAGTAAAGAAGCCTGTATTACACTACCCATTGTATCTGTAGAAGTTTTTGTTACCCTGTCCTTATGTTATTTTTCAGAAGTAAAGAAGCCTGTATTACACTACCTATTGTATCTGTAGAAGTTTTTGTTACCGTGTCCTTATGTTATTTTTCAGAAGTAAAGAAGCCTGTATTACACTACCCATTGTATTTTTCAGAAGTAAAGAAGCCTGTATTACACTACCCATTGTATCTGTAGAAGTTTTTGTTACCCTGTCCTTATGTTATTTTTCAGAAGTAAAGAAGCCTGTATTACACTACCTATTGTATCTGTAGAAGTTTTTGTTACTGTGTCCTTATGTTATTTTTCAGAAGTAAAGAAGCCTGTATTACACTACCTATTGTATCTGTAGAAGTTTTTGTTACCGTGTCCTTATGTTATTTTTCAGAAGTGAAGAAGCCTGTATTACACTACCTATTGTATCTGTAGAAGTTTTTGTTACCGTGTCCTTATGTTATTTTTCAGAAGTAAAGAAGTCTGTATTACACTACCTATTGTATCTGTAGAAGTTTTTGTTACCGTGTCCTTATGTTATTTTTCAGAAGTAAAGAAGTCTGTATTACACTACCTATTGTATCTGTAGAAGTTTTTGTTACCGTGTCCTTATGTTATTTTTCAGAAGTAAAGAAGCCTGTATTACACTACCTATTGTATCTGTAGAAGTTTTTGTTACCGTGTCCTTATGTTATTTTTCAGAAGTAAAGAAGTCTGTATTACACTACCTATTGTATCTGTAGAAGTTTTTGTTACCGTGTCCTTATGTTATTTTTCAGAAGTAAAGAAGTCTGTATTACACTACCTATTGTATCTGTAGAAGTTTTTGTTACCGTGTCCTTATGTTATTTTTCAGAAGTAAAGAAGCCTGTATTACACTACCTATTGTATCTGTAGAAGTTTTTGTTACCATGTCCTTATGTTATTTTTCAGAAGTAAAGAAGCCTGTATTACACTACCTATTGTATCTGTAGAAGTTTTTGTTACCGTGTCCTTATGTTATTTTTCAGAAGTGAAGAAGCCTGTATTACACTACCTATTGTATCTGTAGAAGTTTTTGTTACCGTGTCCTTATGTTATTTTTCAGAAGTGAAGAAGCCTGTATTACACTACCTATTGTATCTGTAGAAGTTTTTGTTACCCTGTCCTTATGTTATTTTTCAGAAGTGAAGAAGCCTGTATTTCACTACCCATTGTATTTTTCAGAAGTAAAGAAGCCTGTATTACACTACCTATTGTATCTGTAGAAGTTTTTGTTACCCTGTCCTTATGTTATTTTTCAGAAGTAAAGAAGCCTGTATTACACTACCTATTGTATCTGTAGAAGTTTTTGTTACCCTGTCCTTATGTTATTTTTCAGAAGTAAAGAAGCCTGTATTTCACTACCCATTGTATCTGTAGAAGTTTTTGTTACCCTGTCCTTATGTTATTTTTCAGAAGTAAAGAAGCCTGTATTTCACTACCTATTGTATCTGTAGAAGTTTTTGTTACCGTGTCCTTATGTTATTTTTCAGAAGTAAAGAAGCCTGTATTACACTACCTATTGTATCTGTAGAAGTTTTTGTTACCCTGTCCTTATGTTATTTTTCAGAAGTAAAGAAGCCTGTATTACACTACCTATTGTATCTGTAGAAGTTTTTGTTACCGTGTCCTTATGTTATTTTTCAGAAGTAAAGAAGTCTGTATTACACTACCTATTGTATCTGTAGAAGTTTTTGTTACCGTGTCCTTATGTTATTTTTCAGAAGTGAAGAAGCCTGTATTACACTACCTATTGTATCTGTAGAAGTTTTTGTTACCCTGTCCTTATGTTATTTTTCAGAAGTAAAGAAGCCTGTATTACACTACCTATTGTATCTGTAGAAGTTTTTGTTACTGTGTCCTTATGTTATTTTTCAGAAGTAAAGAAGCCTGTATTACACTACCTATTGTATCTGTAGAAGTTTTTGTTACCGTGTCCTTATGTTATTTTTCAGAAGTGAAGAAGCCTGTATTACACTACCTATTGTATCTGTAGAAGTTTTTGTTACCCTGTCCTTATGTTATTTTTCAGAAGTGAAGAAGCCTGTATTACACTACCTATTGTATCTGTAGAAGTTTTTGTTACCCTGTCCTTATGTTATTTTTCAGAAGTAAAGAAGCCTGTATTACACTACCTATTGTATCTGTAGAAGTTTTTGTTACTGTGTCCTTATGTTATTTTTCAGAAGTAAAGAAGCCTGTATTACACTACCTATTGTATCTGTAGAAGTTTTTGTTACCCTGTCCTTATGTTATTTTTCAGAAGTAAAGAAGTCTGTATTACACTACCTATTGTATCTGTAGAAGTTTTTGTTACCGTGTCCTTATGTTATTTTTCAGAAGTAAAGAAGCCTGTATTACACTACCTATTGTATCTGTAGAAGTTTTTGTTACCGTGTCCTTATGTTATTTTTCAGAAGTAAAGAAGCCTGTATTACACTACCTATTGTATCTGTAGAAGTTTTTGTTACCGTGTCCTTATGTTATTTTTCAGAAGTAAAGAAGCCTGTATTACACTACCTATTGTATCTGTAGAAGTTTTTGTTACCGTGTCCTTATGTTATTTTTCAGAAGTAAAGAAGCCTGTATTACACTACCTATTGTATCTGTAGAAGTTTTTGTTACTGTGTCCTTATGTTATTTTTCAGAAGTAAAGAAGCCTGTATTACACTACCTATTGTATCTGTAGAAGTTTTTGTTACCGTGTCCTTATGTTATTTTTCAGAAGTAAAGAAGTCTGTATTACACTACCTATTGTATCTGTAGAAGTTTTTGTTACCGTGTCCTTATGTTATTTTTCAGAAGTGAAGAAGCCTGTATTACACTACCTATTGTATCTGTAGAAGTTTTTGTTACCCTGTCCTTATGTTATTTTTCAGAAGTGAAGAAGCCTGTATTACACTACCTATTGTATCTGTAGAAGTTTTTGTTACCCTGTCCTTATGTTATTTTTCAGAAGTAAAGAAGCCTGTATTACACTACCTATTGTATCTGTAGAAGTTTTTGTTACTGTGTCCTTATGTTATTTTTCAGAAGTAAAGAAGCCTGTATTACACTACCTATTGTATCTGTAGAAGTTTTTGTTACCGTGTCCTTATGTTATTTTTCAGAAGTAAAGAAGCCTGTATTACACTACCTATTGTATCTGTAGAAGTTTTTGTTACCCTGTCCTTATGTTATTTTTCAGAAGTGAAGAAGCCTGTATTACACTACCTATTGTATCTGTAGAAGTTTTTGTTACCGTGTCCTTATGTTATTTTTCAGAAGTGAAGAAGCCTGTATTACACTACCTATTGTATCTGTAGAAGTTTTTGTTACCGTGTCCTTATGTTATTTTTCAGGAGTAAAGAAGCCTGTATTACACTACCTATTGTATCTGTAGAAGTTTTTGTTACCATGTCCTTATGTTATTTTTCAGAAGTAAAGAAGCCTGTATTTCACTACCCATTGTATTTTTCAGAAGTAAAGAAGCCTGTATTACACTACCCATTGTATCTGTAGAAGTTTTTGTTACCCTGTCCTTATGTTATTTTTCAGAAGTAAAGAAGCCTGTATTACACTACCTATTGTATCTGTAGAAGTTTTTGTTACCGTGTCCTTATGTTATTTTTCAGAAGTAAAGAAGCCTGTATTACACTACCCATTGTATTTTTCAGAAGTAAAGAAGCCTGTATTACACTACCCATTGTATCTGTAGAAGTTTTTGTTACCCTGTCCTTATGTTATTTTTCAGAAGTAAAGAAGCCTGTATTACACTACCTATTGTATCTGTAGAAGTTTTTGTTACTGTGTCCTTATGTTATTTTTCAGAAGTAAAGAAGCCTGTATTACACTACCTATTGTATCTGTAGAAGTTTTTGTTACCGTGTCCTTATGTTATTTTTCAGAAGTAAAGAAGCCTGTATTACACTACCTATTGTATCTGTAGAAGTTTTTGTTACCCTGTCCTTATGTTATTTTTCAGAAGTAAAGAAGCCTGTATTACACTACCTATTGTATCTGTAGAAGTTTTTGTTACCCTGTCCTTATGTTATTTTTCAGAAGTAAAGAAGCCTGTATTACACTACCTATTGTATCTGTAGAAGTTTTTGTTACCGTGTCCTTATGTTATTTTTCAGAAGTGAAGAAGCCTGTATTACACTACCTATTGTATCTGTAGAAGTTTTTGTTACCCTGTCCTTATGTTATTTTTCAGAAGTGAAGAAGCCTGTATTACACTACCTATTGTATCTGTAGAAGTTTTTGTTACCCTGTCCTTATGTTATTTTTCAGAAGTAAAGAAGCCTGTATTACACTACCTATTGTATCTGTAGAAGTTTTTGTTACTGTGTCCTTATGTTATTTTTCAGAAGTAAAGAAGCCTGTATTACACTACCTATTGTATCTGTAGAAGTTTTTGTTACTGTGTCCTTATGTTATTTTTCAGAAGTAAAGAAGCCTGTATTACACTACCTATTGTATCTGTAGAAGTTTTTGCTACCGTGTCCTTATGTTATTTTTCAGAAGTGAAGAAGCCTGTATTACACTACCTATTGTATCTGTAGAAGTTTTTGTTACCCTGTCCTTATGTTATTTTTCAGAAGTAAAGAAGCCTGTATTACACTACCTATTGTATCTGTAGAAGTTTTTGTTACTGTGTCCTTATGTTATTTTTCAGAAGTAAAGAAGCCTGTATTACACTACCTATTGTATCTGTAGAAGTTTTTGCTACCGTGTCCTTATGTTATTTTTCAGAAGTGAAGAAGCCTGTATTACACTACCTATTGTATCTGTAGAAGTTTTTGTTACCCTGTCCTTATGTTATTTTTCAGAAGTGAAGAAGCCTGTATTACACTACCTATTGTATCTGTAGAAGTTTTTGTTACCCTGTCCTTATGTTATTTTTCAGAAGTAAAGAAGCCTGTATTACACTACCTATTGTATCTGTAGAAGTTTTTGTTACTGTGTCCTTATGTTATTTTTCAGAAGTAAAGAAGCCTGTATTACACTACCTATTGTATCTGTAGAAGTTTTTGTTACCCTGTCCTTATGTTATTTTTCAGAAGTAAAGAAGTCTGTATTACACTACCTATTGTATCTGTAGAAGTTTTTGTTACCGTGTCCTTATGTTATTTTTCAGAAGTAAAGAAGCCTGTATTACACTACCTATTGTATCTGTAGAAGTTTTTGTTACCGTGTCCTTATGTTATTTTTCAGAAGTAAAGAAGCCTGTATTACACTACCTATTGTATCTGTAGAAGTTTTTGTTACCGTGTCCTTATGTTATTTTTCAGAAGTAAAGAAGCCTGTATTACACTACCTATTGTATCTGTAGAAGTTTTTGTTACCGTGTCCTTATGTTATTTTTCAGAAGTAAAGAAACCTGTATTACACTACCTATTGTATCTGTAGAAGTTTTTGTTACTGTGTCCTTATGTTATTTTTCAGAAGTAAAGAAGCCTGTATTACACTACCTATTGTATCTGTAGAAGTTTTTGTTACCGTGTCCTTATGTTATTTTTCAGAAGTAAAGAAGTCTGTATTACACTACCTATTGTATCTGTAGAAGTTTTTGTTACCGTGTCCTTATGTTATTTTTCAGAAGAGAAGAAGCCTGTATTACACTACCTATTGTATCTGTAGAAGTTTTTGTTACCCTGTCCTTATGTTATTTTTCAGAAGTGAAGAAGCCTGTATTACACTACCTATTGTATCTGTAGAAGTTTTTGTTACCCTGTCCTTATGTTATTTTTCAGAAGTAAAGAAGCCTGTATTACACTACCTATTGTATCTGTAGAAGTTTTTGTTACTGTGTCCTTATGTTATTTTTCAGAAGTAAAGAAGCCTGTATTACACTACCTATTGTATCTGTAGAAGTTTTTGTTACCGTGTCCTTATGTTATTTTTCAGAAGTAAAGAAGCCTGTATTACACTACCTATTGTATCTGTAGAAGTTTTTGTTACCGTGTCCTTATGTTATTTTTCAGAAGTAAAGAAGCCTGTATTACACTACCTATTGTATCTGTAGAAGTTTTTGTTACCGTGTCCTTATGTTATTTTTCAGAAGTAAAGAAGCCTGTATTACACTACCTATTGTATCTGTAGAAGTTTTTGTTACCCTGTCCTTATGTTATTTTTCAGAAGTGAAGAAGCCTGTATTACACTACCTATTGTATCTGTAGAAGTTTTTGTTACCGTGTCCTTATGTTATTTTTCAGAAGTGAAGAAGCCTGTATTACACTACCTATTGTATCTGTAGAAGTTTTTGTTACCGTGTCCTTATGTTATTTTTCAGGAGTAAAGAAGCCTGTATTACACTACCTATTGTATCTGTAGAAGTTTTTGTTACCATGTCCTTATGTTATTTTTCAGAAGTAAAGAAGCCTGTATTTCACTACCCATTGTATTTTTCAGAAGTAAAGAAGCCTGTATTACACTACCCATTGTATCTGTAGAAGTTTTTGTTACCCTGTCCTTATGTTATTTTTCAGAAGTAAAGAAGCCTGTATTACACTACCTATTGTATCTGTAGAAGTTTTTGTTACCGTGTCCTTATGTTATTTTTCAGAAGTAAAGAAGCCTGTATTACACTACCCATTGTATTTTTCAGAAGTAAAGAAGCCTGTATTACACTACCCATTGTATCTGTAGAAGTTTTTGTTACCCTGTCCTTATGTTATTTTTCAGAAGTAAAGAAGCCTGTATTACACTACCTATTGTATCTGTAGAAGTTTTTGTTACTGTGTCCTTATGTTATTTTTCAGAAGTAAAGAAGCCTGTATTACACTACCTATTGTATCTGTAGAAGTTTTTGTTACCGTGTCCTTATGTTATTTTTCAGAAGTGAAGAAGCCTGTATTACACTACCTATTGTATCTGTAGAAGTTTTTGTTACCGTGTCCTTATGTTATTTTTCAGAAGTAAAGAAGTCTGTATTACACTACCTATTGTATCTGTAGAAGTTTTTGTTACCGTGTCCTTATGTTATTTTTCAGAAGTAAAGAAGTCTGTATTACACTACCTATTGTATCTGTAGAAGTTTTTGTTACCGTGTCCTTATGTTATTTTTCAGAAGTAAAGAAGCCTGTATTACACTACCTATTGTATCTGTAGAAGTTTTTGTTACCGTGTCCTTATGTTATTTTTCAGAAGTAAAGAAGTCTGTATTACACTACCTATTGTATCTGTAGAAGTTTTTGTTACCGTGTCCTTATGTTATTTTTCAGAAGTAAAGAAGTCTGTATTACACTACCTATTGTATCTGTAGAAGTTTTTGTTACCGTGTCCTTATGTTATTTTTCAGAAGTAAAGAAGCCTGTATTACACTACCTATTGTATCTGTAGAAGTTTTTGTTACCATGTCCTTATGTTATTTTTCAGAAGTAAAGAAGCCTGTATTACACTACCTATTGTATCTGTAGAAGTTTTTGTTACCGTGTCCTTATGTTATTTTTCAGAAGTGAAGAAGCCTGTATTACACTACCTATTGTATCTGTAGAAGTTTTTGTTACCGTGTCCTTATGTTATTTTTCAGAAGTGAAGAAGCCTGTATTACACTACCTATTGTATCTGTAGAAGTTTTTGTTACCCTGTCCTTATGTTATTTTTCAGAAGTGAAGAAGCCTGTATTTCACTACCCATTGTATTTTTCAGAAGTAAAGAAGCCTGTATTACACTACCTATTGTATCTGTAGAAGTTTTTGTTACCCTGTCCTTATGTTATTTTTCAGAAGTAAAGAAGCCTGTATTACACTACCTATTGTATCTGTAGAAGTTTTTGTTACCCTGTCCTTATGTTATTTTTCAGAAGTAAAGAAGCCTGTATTTCACTACCCATTGTATCTGTAGAAGTTTTTGTTACCCTGTCCTTATGTTATTTTTCAGAAGTAAAGAAGCCTGTATTTCACTACCTATTGTATCTGTAGAAGTTTTTGTTACCGTGTCCTTATGTTATTTTTCAGAAGTAAAGAAGCCTGTATTACACTACCTATTGTATCTGTAGAAGTTTTTGTTACCCTGTCCTTATGTTATTTTTCAGAAGTAAAGAAGCCTGTATTACACTACCTATTGTATCTGTAGAAGTTTTTGTTACCGTGTCCTTATGTTATTTTTCAGAAGTAAAGAAGTCTGTATTACACTACCTATTGTATCTGTAGAAGTTTTTGTTACCGTGTCCTTATGTTATTTTTCAGAAGTGAAGAAGCCTGTATTACACTACCTATTGTATCTGTAGAAGTTTTTGTTACCCTGTCCTTATGTTATTTTTCAGAAGTGAAGAAGCCTGTATTACACTACCTATTGTATCTGTAGAAGTTTTTGTTACCCTGTCCTTATGTTATTTTTCAGAAGTAAAGAAGCCTGTATTACACTACCTATTGTATCTGTAGAAGTTTTTGTTACTGTGTCCTTATGTTATTTTTCAGAAGTAAAGAAGCCTGTATTACACTACCTATTGTATCTGTAGAAGTTTTTGTTACCCTGTCCTTATGTTATTTTTCAGAAGTAAAGAAGTCTGTATTACACTACCTATTGTATCTGTAGAAGTTTTTGTTACCGTGTCCTTATGTTATTTTTCAGAAGTAAAGAAGCCTGTATTACACTACCTATTGTATCTGTAGAAGTTTTTGTTACCGTGTCCTTATGTTATTTTTCAGAAGTAAAGAAGCCTGTATTACACTACCTATTGTATCTGTAGAAGTTTTTGTTACCGTGTCCTTATGTTATTTTTCAGAAGTAAAGAAGCCTGTATTACACTACCTATTGTATCTGTAGAAGTTTTTGTTACCGTGTCCTTATGTTATTTTTCAGAAGTAAAGAAGCCTGTATTACACTACCTATTGTATCTGTAGAAGTTTTTGTTACTGTGTCCTTATGTTATTTTTCAGAAGTAAAGAAGCCTGTATTACACTACCTATTGTATCTGTAGAAGTTTTTGTTACCGTGTCCTTATGTTATTTTTCAGAAGTAAAGAAGTCTGTATTACACTACCTATTGTATCTGTAGAAGTTTTTGTTACCGTGTCCTTATGTTATTTTTCAGAAGTGAAGAAGCCTGTATTACACTACCTATTGTATCTGTAGAAGTTTTTGTTACCCTGTCCTTATGTTATTTTTCAGAAGTGAAGAAGCCTGTATTACACTACCTATTGTATCTGTAGAAGTTTTTGTTACCCTGTCCTTATGTTATTTTTCAGAAGTAAAGAAGCCTGTATTACACTACCTATTGTATCTGTAGAAGTTTTTGTTACTGTGTCCTTATGTTATTTTTCAGAAGTAAAGAAGCCTGTATTACACTACCTATTGTATCTGTAGAAGTTTTTGTTACCGTGTCCTTATGTTATTTTTCAGAAGTAAAGAAGCCTGTATTACACTACCTATTGTATCTGTAGAAGTTTTTGTTACCCTGTCCTTATGTTATTTTTCAGAAGTGAAGAAGCCTGTATTACACTACCTATTGTATCTGTAGAAGTTTTTGTTACCGTGTCCTTATGTTATTTTTCAGAAGTGAAGAAGCCTGTATTACACTACCTATTGTATCTGTAGAAGTTTTTGTTACCGTGTCCTTATGTTATTTTTCAGGAGTAAAGAAGCCTGTATTACACTACCTATTGTATCTGTAGAAGTTTTTGTTACCATGTCCTTATGTTATTTTTCAGAAGTAAAGAAGCCTGTATTTCACTACCCATTGTATTTTTCAGAAGTAAAGAAGCCTGTATTACACTACCCATTGTATCTGTAGAAGTTTTTGTTACCCTGTCCTTATGTTATTTTTCAGAAGTAAAGAAGCCTGTATTACACTACCTATTGTATCTGTAGAAGTTTTTGTTACCGTGTCCTTATGTTATTTTTCAGAAGTAAAGAAGCCTGTATTACACTACCCATTGTATTTTTCAGAAGTAAAGAAGCCTGTATTACACTACCCATTGTATCTGTAGAAGTTTTTGTTACCCTGTCCTTATGTTATTTTTCAGAAGTAAAGAAGCCTGTATTACACTACCTATTGTATCTGTAGAAGTTTTTGTTACTGTGTCCTTATGTTATTTTTCAGAAGTAAAGAAGCCTGTATTACACTACCTATTGTATCTGTAGAAGTTTTTGTTACCGTGTCCTTATGTTATTTTTCAGAAGTAAAGAAGCCTGTATTACACTACCTATTGTATCTGTAGAAGTTTTTGTTACCCTGTCCTTATGTTATTTTTCAGAAGTAAAGAAGCCTGTATTACACTACCTATTGTATCTGTAGAAGTTTTTGTTACCCTGTCCTTATGTTATTTTTCAGAAGTAAAGAAGCCTGTATTACACTACCTATTGTATCTGTAGAAGTTTTTGTTACCGTGTCCTTATGTTATTTTTCAGAAGTGAAGAAGCCTGTATTACACTACCTATTGTATCTGTAGAAGTTTTTGTTACCCTGTCCTTATGTTATTTTTCAGAAGTGAAGAAGCCTGTATTACACTACCTATTGTATCTGTAGAAGTTTTTGTTACCCTGTCCTTATGTTATTTTTCAGAAGTAAAGAAGCCTGTATTACACTACCTATTGTATCTGTAGAAGTTTTTGTTACTGTGTCCTTATGTTATTTTTCAGAAGTAAAGAAGCCTGTATTACACTACCTATTGTATCTGTAGAAGTTTTTGTTACTGTGTCCTTATGTTATTTTTCAGAAGTAAAGAAGCCTGTATTACACTACCTATTGTATCTGTAGAAGTTTTTGTTACCCTGTCCTTATGTTATTTTTCAGAAGTAAAGAAGTCTGTATTACACTACCTATTGTATCTGTAGAAGTTTTTGTTACCGTGTCCTTATGTTATTTTTCAGAAGTAAAGAAGCCTGTATTACACTACCTATTGTATCTGTAGAAGTTTTTGTTACCCTGTCCTTATGTTATTTTTCAGAAGTGAAGAAGCCTGTATTACACTACCTATTGTATCTGTAGAAGTTTTTGTTACCCTGTCCTTATGTTATTTTTCAGAAGTAAAGAAGCCTGTATTACACTACCTATTGTATCTGTAGAAGTTTTTGTTACTGTGTCCTTATGTTATTTTTCAGAAGTAAAGAAGCCTGTATTACACTACCTATTGTATCTGTAGAAGTTTTTGTTACTGTGTCCTTATGTTATTTTTCAGAAGTAAAGAAGCCTGTATTACACTACCTATTGTATCTGTAGAAGTTTTTGTTACCCTGTCCTTATGTTATTTTTCAGAAGTAAAGAAGTCTGTATTACACTACCTATTGTATCTGTAGAAGTTTTTGTTACCGTGTCCTTATGTTATTTTTCAGAAGTAAAGAAGCCTGTATTACACTACCTATTGTATCTGTAGAAGTTTTTGTTACCGTGTCCTTATGTTATTTTTCAGAAGTAAAGAAGCCTGTATTACACTACCTATTGTATCTGTAGAAGTTTTTGTTACCGTGTCCTTATGTTATTTTTCAGAAGTAAAGAAGCCTGTATTACACTACCTATTGTATCTGTAGAAGTTTTTGTTACCGTGTCCTTATGTTATTTTTCAGAAGTAAAGAAGCCTGTATTACACTACCTATTGTATCTGTAGAAGTTTTTGTTACTGTGTCCTTATGTTATTTTTCAGAAGTAAAGAAGCCTGTATTACACTACCTATTGTATCTGTAGAAGTTTTTGTTACCGTGTCCTTATGTTATTTTTCAGAAGTAAAGAAGTCTGTATTACACTACCTATTGTATCTGTAGAAGTTTTTGTTACCCTGTCCTTATGTTATTTTTCAGAAGTAAAGAAGTCTGTATTACACTACCTATTGTATCTGTAGAAGTTTTTGTTACCCTGTCCTTATGTTATTTTTCAGAAGTGAAGAAGCCTGTATTACACTACCTATTGTATCTGTAGAAGTTTTTGTTACCCTGTCCTTATGTTATTTTTCAGAAGTAAAGAAGCCTGTATTACACTACCTATTGTATCTGTAGAAGTTTTTGTTACTGTGTCCTTATGTTATTTTTCAGAAGTAAAGAAGCCTGTATTACACTACCTATTGTATCTGTAGAAGTTTTTGTTACCGTGTCCTTATGTTATTTTTCAGAAGTAAAGAAGCCTGTATTACACTACCTATTGTATCTGTAGAAGTTTTTGTTACCGTGTCCTTATGTTATTTTTCAGAAGTAAAGAAGCCTGTATTACACTACCTATTGTATCTGTAGAAGTTTTTGTTACCGTGTCCTTATGTTATTTTTCAGAAGTAAAGAAGCCTGTATTACACTACCTATTGTATCTGTAGAAGTTTTTGTTACCCTGTCCTTATGTTATTTTTCAGAAGTGAAGAAGCCTGTATTACACTACCTATTGTATCTGTAGAAGTTTTTGTTACCGTGTCCTTATGTTATTTTTCAGAAGTGAAGAAGCCTGTATTACACTACCTATTGTATCTGTAGAAGTTTTTGTTACCGTGTCCTTATGTTATTTTTCAGGAGTAAAGAAGCCTGTATTACACTACCTATTGTATCTGTAGAAGTTTTTGTTACCATGTCCTTATGTTATTTTTCAGAAGTAAAGAAGCCTGTATTTCACTACCCATTGTATTTTTCAGAAGTAAAGAAGCCTGTATTACACTACCCATTGTATCTGTAGAAGTTTTTGTTACCCTGTCCTTATGTTATTTTTCAGAAGTAAAGAAGCCTGTATTACACTACCTATTGTATCTGTAGAAGTTTTTGTTACCGTGTCCTTATGTTATTTTTCAGAAGTAAAGAAGCCTGTATTACACTACCCATTGTATTTTTCAGAAGTAAAGAAGCCTGTATTACACTACCCATTGTATCTGTAGAAGTTTTTGTTACCCTGTCCTTATGTTATTTTTCAGAAGTAAAGAAGCCTGTATTACACTACCTATTGTATCTGTAGAAGTTTTTGTTACTGTGTCCTTATGTTATTTTTCAGAAGTAAAGAAGCCTGTATTACACTACCTATTGTATCTGTAGAAGTTTTTGTTACCGTGTCCTTATGTTATTTTTCAGAAGTGAAGAAGCCTGTATTACACTACCTATTGTATCTGTAGAAGTTTTTGTTACCGTGTCCTTATGTTATTTTTCAGAAGTAAAGAAGTCTGTATTACACTACCTATTGTATCTGTAGAAGTTTTTGTTACCGTGTCCTTATGTTATTTTTCAGAAGTAAAGAAGTCTGTATTACACTACCTATTGTATCTGTAGAAGTTTTAGTTACCGTGTCCTTATGTTATTTTTCAGAAGTAAAGAAGCCTGTATTACACTACCTATTGTATCTGTAGAAGTTTTTGTTACCGTGTCCTTATGTTATTTTTCAGAAGTGAAGAAGTCTGTATTACACTACCTATTGTATCTGTAGAAGTTTTTGTTACCGTGTCCTTATGTTATTTTTCAGAAGTAAAGAAGTCTGTATTACACTACCTATTGTATCTGTAGAAGTTTTTGTTACCGTGTCCTTATGTTATTTTTCAGAAGTAAAGAAGCCTGTATTACACTACCTATTGTATCTGTAGAAGTTTTTGTTACCATGTCCTTATGTTATTTTTCAGAAGTAAAGAAGCCTGTATTACACTACCTATTGTATCTGTAGAAGTTTTTGTTACCGTGTCCTTATGTTATTTTTCAGAAGTGAAGAAGCCTGTATTACACTACCTATTGTATCTGTAGAAGTTTTTGTTACCGTGTCCTTATGTTATTTTTCAGAAGTGAAGAAGCCTGTATTACACTACCTATTGTATCTGTAGAAGTTTTTGTTACCCTGTCCTTATGTTATTTTTCAGAAGTGAAGAAGCCTGTATTTCACTACCCATTGTATTTTTCAGAAGTAAAGAAGCCTGTATTACACTACCTATTGTATCTGTAGAAGTTTTTGTTACCCTGTCCTTATGTTATTTTTCAGAAGTAAAGAAGCCTGTATTACACTACCTATTGTATCTGTAGAAGTTTTTGTTACCCTGTCCTTATGTTATTTTTCAGAAGTAAAGAAGCCTGTATTTCACTACCCATTGTATCTGTAGAAGTTTTTGTTACCCTGTCCTTATGTTATTTTTCAGAAGTAAAGAAGCCTGTATTTCACTACCTATTGTATCTGTAGAAGTTTTTGTTACCGTGTCCTTATGTTATTTTTCAGAAGTAAAGAAGCCTGTATTACACTACCTATTGTATCTGTAGAAGTTTTTGTTACCCTGTCCTTATGTTATTTTTCAGAAGTAAAGAAGCCTGTATTACACTACCTATTGTATCTGTAGAAGTTTTTGTTACCGTGTCCTTATGTTATTTTTCAGAAGTAAAGAAGTCTGTATTACACTACCTATTGTATCTGTAGAAGTTTTTGTTACCGTGTCCTTATGTTATTTTTCAGAAGTGAAGAAGCCTGTATTACACTACCTATTGTATCTGTAGAAGTTTTTGTTACCCTGTCCTTATGTTATTTTTCAGAAGTAAAGAAGCCTGTATTACACTACCTATTGTATCTGTAGAAGTTTTTGTTACTGTGTCCTTATGTTATTTTTCAGAAGTAAAGAAGCCTGTATTACACTACCTATTGTATCTGTAGAAGTTTTTGTTACCGTGTCCTTATGTTATTTTTCAGAAGTGAAGAAGCCTGTATTACACTACCTATTGTATCTGTAGAAGTTTTTGTTACCCTGTCCTTATGTTATTTTTCAGAAGTGAAGAAGCCTGTATTACACTACCTATTGTATCTGTAGAAGTTTTTGTTACCCTGTCCTTATGTTATTTTTCAGAAGTAAAGAAGCCTGTATTACACTACCTATTGTATCTGTAGAAGTTTTTGTTACTGTGTCCTTATGTTATTTTTCAGAAGTAAAGAAGCCTGTATTACACTACCTATTGTATCTGTAGAAGTTTTTGTTACCCTGTCCTTATGTTATTTTTCAGAAGTAAAGAAGTCTGTATTACACTACCTATTGTATCTGTAGAAGTTTTTGTTACTGTGTCCTTATGTTATTTTTCAGAAGTAAAGAAGCCTGTATTACACTACCTATTGTATCTGTAGAAGTTTTTGTTACCGTGTCCTTATGTTATTTTTCAGAAGTAAAGAAGCCTGTATTACACTACCTATTGTATCTGTAGAAGTTTTTGTTACCGTGTCCTTATGTTATTTTTCAGAAGTAAAGAAGCCTGTATTACACTACCTATTGTATCTGTAGAAGTTTTTGTTACCGTGTCCTTATGTTATTTTTCAGAAGTAAAGAAGCCTGTATTACACTACCTATTGTATCTGTAGAAGTTTTTGTTACTGTGTCCTTATGTTATTTTTCAGAAGTAAAGAAGCCTGTATTACACTACCTATTGTATCTGTAGAAGTTTTTGTTACCGTGTCCTTATGTTATTTTTCAGAAGTAAAGAAGTCTGTATTACACTACCTATTGTATCTGTAGAAGTTTTTGTTACCGTGTCCTTATGTTATTTTTCAGAAGTGAAGAAGCCTGTATTACACTACCTATTGTATCTGTAGAAGTTTTTGTTACCCTGTCCTTATGTTATTTTTCAGAAGTGAAGAAGCCTGTATTACACTACCTATTGTATCTGTAGAAGTTTTTGTTACCCTGTCCTTATGTTATTTTTCAGAAGTAAAGAAGCCTGTATTACACTACCTATTGTATCTGTAGAAGTTTTTGTTACTGTGTCCTTATGTTATTTTTCAGAAGTAAAGAAGCCTGTATTACACTACCTATTGTATCTGTAGAAGTTTTTGTTACTGTGTCCTTATGTTATTTTTCAGAAGTAAAGAAGCCTGTATTACACTACCTATTGTATCTGTAGAAGTTTTTGTTACCCTGTCCTTATGTTATTTTTCAGAAGTGAAGAAGCCTGTATTACACTACCTATTGTATCTGTAGAAGTTTTTGTTACCGTGTCCTTATGTTATTTTTCAGAAGTGAAGAAGCCTGTATTACACTACCTATTGTATCTGTAGAAGTTTTTGTTACCGTGTCCTTATGTTATTTTTCAGGAGTAAAGAAGCCTGTATTACACTACCTATTGTATCTGTAGAAGTTTTTGTTACCATGTCCTTATGTTATTTTTCAGAAGTAAAGAAGCCTGTATTTCACTACCCATTGTATTTTTCAGAAGTAAAGAAGCCTGTATTACACTACCCATTGTATCTGTAGAAGTTTTTGTTACCCTGTCCTTATGTTATTTTTCAGAAGTAAAGAAGCCTGTATTACACTACCTATTGTATCTGTAGAAGTTTTTGTTACCGTGTCCTTATGTTATTTTTCAGAAGTAAAGAAGCCTGTATTACACTACCCATTGTATCTGTAGAAGTTTTTGTTACCCTGTCCTTATGTTATTTTTCAGAAGTAAAGAAGCCTGTATTACACTACCTATTGTATCTGTAGAAGTTTTTGTTACTGTGTCCTTATGTTATTTTTCAGAAGTAAAGAAGCCTGTATTACACTACCTATTGTATCTGTAGAAGTTTTTGTTACCGTGTCCTTATGTTATTTTTCAGAAGTAAAGAAGCCTGTATTACACTACCTATTGTATCTGTAGAAGTTTTTGTTACCCTGTCCTTATGTTATTTTTCAGAAGTAAAGAAGCCTGTATTACACTACCTATTGTATCTGTAGAAGTTTTTGTTACCCTGTCCTTATGTTATTTTTCAGAAGTAAAGAAGCCTGTATTACACTACCTATTGTATCTGTAGAAGTTTTTGTTACCGTGTCCTTATGTTATTTTTCAGAAGTGAAGAAGCCTGTATTACACTACCTATTGTATCTGTAGAAGTTTTTGTTACCCTGTCCTTATGTTATTTTTCAGAAGTGAAGAAGCCTGTATTACACTACCTATTGTATCTGTAGAAGTTTTTGTTACCCTGTCCTTATGTTATTTTTCAGAAGTAAAGAAGCCTGTATTACACTACCTATTGTATCTGTAGAAGTTTTTGTTACTGTGTCCTTATGTTATTTTTCAGAAGTAAAGAAGCCTGTATTACACTACCTATTGTATCTGTAGAAGTTTTTGTTACCCTGTCCTTATGTTATTTTTCACAAGTAAAGAAGTCTGTATTACACTACCTATTGTATCTGTAGAAGTTTTTGTTACCGTGTCCTTATGTTATTTTTCAGAAGTAAAGAAGCCTGTATTACACTACCTATTGTATCTGTAGAAGTTTTTGTTACCGTGTCCTTATGTTATTTTTCAGAAGTAAAGAAGCCTGTATTACACTACCTATTGTATCTGTAGAAGTTTTTGTTACCGTGTCCTTATGTTATTTTTCAGAAGTAAAGAAGCCTGTATTACACTACCTATTGTATCTGTAGAAGTTTTTGTTACCGTGTCCTTATGTTATTTTTCAGAAGTAAAGAAGCCTGTATTACACTACCTATTGTATCTGTAGAAGTTTTTGTTACTGTGTCCTTATGTTATTTTTCAGAAGTAAAGAAGCCTGTATTACACTACCTATTGTATCTGTAGAAGTTTTTGTTACCGTGTCCTTATGTTATTTTTCAGAAGTAAAGAAGTCTGTATTACACTACCTATTGTATCTGTAGAAGTTTTTGTTACCGTGTCCTTATGTTATTTTTCAGAAGTGAAGAAGCCTGTATTACACTACCTATTGTATCTGTAGAAGTTTTTGTTACCCTGTCCTTATGTTATTTTTCAGAAGTGAAGAAGCCTGTATTACACTACCTATTGTATCTGTAGAAGTTTTTGTTACCCTGTCCTTATGTTATTTTTCAGAAGTAAAGAAGCCTGTATTACACTACCTATTGTATCTGTAGAAGTTTTTGTTACTGTGTCCTTATGTTATTTTTCAGAAGTAAAGAAGCCTGTATTACACTACCTATTGTATCTGTAGAAGTTTTTGTTACCGTGTCCTTATGTTATTTTTCAGAAGTAAAGAAGCCTGTATTACACTACCTATTGTATCTGTAGAAGTTTTTGTTACCGTGTCCTTATGTTATTTTTCAGAAGTAAAGAAGCCTGTATTACACTACCTATTGTATCTGTAGAAGTTTTTGTTACCGTGTCCTTATGTTATTTTTCAGAAGTAAAGAAGCCTGTATTACACTACCTATTGTATCTGTAGAAGTTTTTGTTACCCTGTCCTTATGTTATTTTTCAGAAGTGAAGAAGCCTGTATTACACTACCTATTGTATCTGTAGAAGTTTTTGTTACTGTGTCCTTATGTTATTTTTCAGAAGTGAAGAAGCCTGTATTACACTACCTATTGTATCTGTAGAAGTTTTTGTTACCGTGTCCTTATGTTATTTTTCAGGAGTAAAGAAGCCTGTATTACACTACCTATTGTATCTGTAGAAGTTTTTGTTACCATGTCCTTATGTTATTTTTCAGAAGTAAAGAAGCCTGTATTTCACTACCCATTGTATTTTTCAGAAGTAAAGAAGCCTGTATTACACTACCCATTGTATCTGTAGAAGTTTTTGTTACCCTGTCCTTATGTTATTTTTCAGAAGTAAAGAAGCCTGTATTACACTACCTATTGTATCTGTAGAAGTTTTTGTTACCGTGTCCTTATGTTATTTTTCAGAAGTAAAGAAGCCTGTATTACACTACCCATTGTATTTTTCAGAAGTAAAGAAGCCTGTATTACACTACCCATTGTATCTGTAGAAGTTTTTGTTACCCTGTCCTTATGTTATTTTTCAGAAGTAAAGAAGCCTGTATTACACTACCTATTGTATCTGTAGAAGTTTTTGTTACTGTGTCCTTATGTTATTTTTCAGAAGTAAAGAAGCCTGTATTACACTACCTATTGTATCTGTAGAAGTTTTTGTTACCGTGTCCTTATGTTATTTTTCAGAAGTAAAGAAGCCTGTATTACACTACCTATTGTATCTGTAGAAGTTTTTGTTACCCTGTCCTTATGTTATTTTTCAGAAGTAAAGAAGCCTGTATTACACTACCTATTGTATCTGTAGAAGTTTTTGTTACCGTGTCCTTATGTTATTTTTCAGAAGTAAAGAAGTCTGTATTACACTACCTATTGTATCTGTAGAAGTTTTTGTTACCGTGTCCTTATGTTATTTTTCAGAAGTGAAGAAGCCTGTATTACACTACCTATTGTATCTGTAGAAGTTTTTGTTACCCTGTCCTTATGTTATTTTTCAGAAGTAAAGAAGCCTGTATTACACTACCTATTGTATCTGTAGAAGTTTTTGTTACCGTGTCCTTATGTTATTTTTCAGAAGTAAAGAAGCCTGTATTACACTACCTATTGTATCTGTAGAAGTTTTTGTTACTGTGTCCTTATGTTATTTTTCAGAAGTAAAGAAGCCTGTATTACACTACCTATTGTATCTGTAGAAGTTTTTGTTACTGTGTCCTTATGTTATTTTTCAGAAGTAAAGAAGCCTGTATTACACTACCTATTGTATCTGTAGAAGTTTTTGTTACCGTGTCCTTATGTTATTTTTCAGTAGTAAAGAAGCCTGTATTTCACTACCCATTGTATCTGTAGAAGTTTTTGTTACCGTGTCCTTATGTTATTTTTCAGAAGTAAAGAAGCCTGTATTACACTACCTATTGTATCTGTAGAAGTTTTTGTTACTGTGTCCTTATGTTATTTTTCAGAAGTAAAGAAGTCTGTATTACACTACCTATTGTATCTGTAGAAGTTTTTGTTACCCTGTCCTTATGTTATTTTTCAGAAGTGAAGAAGCCTGTATTTCACTACCCATTGTATCTGTAGAAGTTTTTGTTACCGTGTCCTTATGTTATTTTTCAGAAGTAAAGAAGCCTGTATTACACTACCTATTGTATCTGTAGAAGTTTTTGTTACCGTGTCCTTATGTTATTTTTCAGAAGTAAAGAAGCCTGTATTACACTACCTATTGTATCTGTAGAAGTTTTTGTTACCCTGTCCTTATGTTATTTTTCAGAAGTAAAGAAGCCTGTATTACACTACCTATTGTATCTGTAGAAGTTTTTGTTACCGTGTCCTTATGTTATTTTTCAGAAGTGAAGAAGCCTGTATTACACTACCTATTGTATCTGTAGAAGTTTTTGTTACCGTGTCCTTGTGTTATTTTTCAGAAGTAAAGAAGCCTGTATTACACTACCTATTGTATCTGTAGAAGTTTTTGTTACCCTGTCCTTATGTTATTTTTCAGAAGTAAAGAAGCCTGTATTACACTACCTATTGTATCTGTAGAAGTTTTTGTTACCCTGTCCTTATGTTATTTTTCAGAAGTAAAGAAGCCTGTATTACACTACCTATTGTATCTGTAGAAGTTTTTGTTACCCTGTCCTTATGTTATTTTTCAGAAGTAAAGAAGCCTGTATTACACTACCTATTGTATCTGTAGAAGTTTTTGTTACCCTGTCCTTATGTTATTTTTCAGAAGTAAAGAAGCCTGTATTACACTACCTATTGTATCTGTAGAAGTTTTTGTTACCCTGTCCTTATGTTATTTTTCAGAAGTAAAGAAGTCTGTATTACACTACCTATTGTATCTGTAGAAGTTTTTGTTACCGTGTCCTTATGTTATTTTTCAGAAGTAAAGAAGTCTGTATTACACTACCTATTGTATCTGTAGAAGTTTTTGTTACCGTGTCCTTATGTTATTTTTCAGAAGTAAAGAAGTCTGTATTACACTACCTATTGTATCTGTAGAAGTTTTTGTTACCGTGTCCTTATGTTATTTTTCAGAAGTAAAGAAGTCTGTATTACACTACCTATTGTATCTGTAGAAGTTTTTGTTACCGTGTCCTTATGTTATTTTTCAGAAGTGAAGAAGCCTGTATTACACTACCTATTGTATCTGTAGAAGTTTTTGTTACCCTGTCCTTATGTTATTTTTCAGAAGTAAAGAAGCCTGTATTACACTACCTATTGTATCTGTAGAAGTTTTTGTTTCCGTGTCCTTATGTTATTTTTCAGAAGTAAAGAAGCATGTTATTTTTCAGAAGTAAAGAAGCCTGTATTACACTACCTATTGTATCTGTAGAAGTTTTTGTTACTATTTCCTTGTATTATTTTTCAGAAGTAAAGAAGCCTGTATTACACTACCTATTGTATCTGTAGAAGTTTTTGTTACCGTGTCCTTATGTTATTTTTCAGAAGTAAAGAAGCCTGTATTACACTACCTATTGTATCTGTAGAAGTTTTTGTTACCCTGTCCTTATGTTATTTTTCAGAAGTAAAGAAGTCTGTATTACACTACCTATTGTATCTGTAGAAGTTTTTGTTACCGTGTCCTTATGTTATTTTTCAGAAGTAAAGAAGCCTGTATTACACTACCTATTGTATCTGTAGAAGTTTTTGTTACCGTGTCCTTATGTTATTTTTCAGAAGTAAAGAAGCCTGTATTTCACTACCCATTGTATCTGTAGAAGTTTTTGTTACCGTGTCCTTATGTTATTTTTCAGAAGTAAAGAAGTCTGTATTACACTACCTATTGTATCTGTAGAAGTTTTTGTTACCGTGTCCTTATGTTATTTTTCAGAAGTAAAGAAGTCTGTATTACACTACCTATTGTATCTGTAGAAGTTTTTGTTACCGTGTCCTTATGTTATTTTTCAGAAGTGAAGAAGCCTGTATTACACTACCCATTGTATCTGTAGAAGTTTTTGTTACCGTGTCCTTATGTTATTTTTCAGAAGTAAAGAAGTCTGTATTACACTACCTATTGTATCTGTAGAAGTTTTTGTTACCCTGTCCTTATGTTATTTTTCAGAAGTAAAGAAGCCTGTATTACACTACCTATTGTATCTGTAGAAGTTTTTGTTACCGTGTCCTTATGTTATTTTTCAGAAGTAAAGAAGCCTGTATTTCACTACCCATTGTATCTGTAGAAGTTTTTGTTACCGTGTCCTTATGTTATTTTTCAGAAGTAAAGAAGTCTGTATTACACTACCTATTGTATCTGTAGAAGTTTTTGTTACCGTGTCCTTATGTTATTTTTCAGAAGTAAAGAAGTCTGTATTACACTACCTATTGTATCTGTAGAAGTTTTTGTTACCGTGTCCTTATGTTATTTTTCAGAAGTGAAGAAGCCTGTATTACACTACCCATTGTATCTGTAGAAGTTTTTGTTACCGTGTCCTTATGTTATTTTTCAGAAGTAAAGAAGTCTGTATTACACTACCTATTGTATCTGTAGAAGTTTTTGTTACCCTGTCCTTATGTTATTTTTCAGAAGTAAAGAAGTCTGTATTACACTACCTATTGTATCTGTAGAAGTTTTTGTTACCGTGTCCTTATGTTATTTTTCAGAAGTAAAGAAGCCTGTATTACACTACCTATTGTATCTGTAGAAGTTTTTGTTACACGTTGTGTAGATAATACTTGTAATGGTAAAGGAAACTGTAAAGAATTCATCAGTGGAATGTTATTGTTTAGTTCCTGTGACTGTTTGTCAGGTACAGTACTTTTATAATGATAATCACTTCCACATGTCATTATGGTTCATTTATGATTCCCCTGATATAAACATTGTTCAGGTGGATGTTAACCAGAGCAAAATTGGAGCACATTTTCTGCAAAGATCTTAATTTCTTTTTAATCATCTCAAAATTTAACTGAAATATTGTTAAACACTATAACCTTATAAACTTAACCCAAGTTTATGACTTGTAGGTGATGAGACATAATGTTGTAGCCTTTTGAAGTGACTATAGTATTATGTTTGGTGCAACAATTGTACTTTGAACAATAATTCCAAATTACGATATAACTGAAATATTGTTGAAAGTGTCGTTAAACACCATAAACCCATCCAAATTAGGCAAAGAAAAAAATATGTGTGTTTCAGGTTTCCTGACTGACCCATTTTTTTACGTCTAATCCTAACGTTTTTATTGAGGAAAAAAAAATGCACAAAAAAAAGTCTCTAATTTTCACAACAGAAACATGTTTTCTCTGACGTGTGCTTGTTTAATCTTAAACAATTTTTTTTTTATTGTTTTATTTTTTTCTCTCATTTTAAATTGAAACTTACATGATTTCTAAAAGTTCATTATGAATAAATATGATTTTAAAATCCTCAAAATTAACACCATAGACCAAGCAAAATTACTTGGCATGAATAAGTGAAGGATCTCATTATAAACCCAAGGTTGAATAAAAGACAACGAATACTGTACACATAAGACAAATGAATTTATTATGGCTGAATGCTTTAGTTGATACAAATGCGTTGACCAGTAACTATTTGAATTAAAATGTCTTTGTGTGGTTCCCTTCCAGAATTGTGTTTGTATATCCCCAGCCACTTTGCAACATGTCTACTACATTGTAATACTGTTTTACAAATGATGTATTTACATCTCCAGTGAGCGACTACAGGCTTGCAGGAGCCTATCTTTTTCTATTTTAATTATACCCCCTGCAAACAAAGTTTGGGGGGTATACAGGAATCACCCTGTCCGTCCGTCCATGTACCTTGTAAGCGCAACTCCTCCTAAACTGCTTATTGGATTTTTATGAAACTTTACACATTTGTAGTACACTACCTGCAGATGTGCATGAAGGAATATGGTTGCTGTCCAAAATTTAAAAGGAGAGATAATTCAACTTATACTTTCACGATAAGGGGGGTCGTGTACCTTGTAAGTGCAACTCCTGACCTCCTAAACGGCTTATTGGATTTTTGTGAAACTTTACACATTTGTAGTACACTACCTGCAGATGTGCATGAAGGAATATGGTTGCTGTCCAAAATTTAAAAGGGGAGATAATTCAACTTATACTTTCACGAAAAGAGGGGGCATGTACCTTGTAAGCGCAACTCCTACTAAACTGCTTATTGAATTTTTATGAAACTTTACACAGTTGTAGTACACAACCTGCAGATGTGCATGAAGGAATACCGTTGCTGTCTAAAATTTAGAAGGGGAGATAATTCAACTTATACTTTCACGAAAAGGGTGGTGGTGTACCTTGTAAGCGCAACTCCTCCTAAACCACTTATTGGATTTTTATGAAACTTTACACATTTGTAGTACACTACCTGCAGATGTGCATGAAGGAATATGGTTGCTGTCCAAAATTTAAAAGGGGAGATAATTCAACTTATACTTTCACGAAAAGGGGGGGGTGGGGCATGTACCTTGTAAGTGCAACTCCTACTAAACTGCTTATTGAATTTTTATGAAACTTTACACAGTTGTAGTATACAACCTGCAGATGTGCATGAAGAAATACTGTTGCTGTCTAAAATTTAGAAGGGAGATAATTCAACTTATACTTTCACGAAAAGGGGGATCGTGTACCTTGTAAGCACAACTCCTCCTAAACGGCATATTGGATTTTTATGAAACTTTACACATTTGTAGTACACTACCTGCAGATGTGCATGAAGAAATATGGTTGCTGTCCAAAATTTAAAAGGGGAGATAATTCAACTTATACTTTCACGAAAAGGGGGTGGGGGGCATGTACCTTGTAAGTGCAACTCCTACTAAACTGCTTATTGAATTTTTATGAAACTTTACACAGTTGTAGTATACAACCTGCAGATGTGCATGAAGAAATACTGTTGCTGTCTAAAATTTAGAAGGGAGATAATTCAACTTATACTTTCACGAAAAGGGGGATCGTGTACTTTGTAAGCACAACTCCTCCTAAACGGCTTATTGGATTTTTATGAAACTTTACACATTTGTAGTACACTACCTGCAGATGTGCATGAAGAAATATGGTTGCTGTCCAAAATTTAAAAGGGGTGATAATTCAACTTATACTTTCACGAAAAGGGGGGGTGGGACATGTACCTTGTAAGCGCAACTCCTACTAAACTGCTTATTGAATTTTTATGAAACTTTACACATTTGTCGTACACAACCTGTAGATGTGCATGAAGGAATACCGTTGCTGTCTAAAATTTAGAAGGGGAGACAATTCAACTTATACTTTCACGAAAAGGGGAGTCGTGTACTTGTGGCGACCCCTAGATGTATGTTCTTGGTTAGTTTATTTTGGAGATGGGATGTTGTCTCCTTGACATAACTCCATATCTGTTCATTTTTCATAGGTAACTTGCTAATATACCTGTATTCCAAAGTTTGAACATCATAGTATTGCAAGTGGGGGGGGGGGGTATCACTCAGTGAGGTTACTCACAGTTCTGGTTTGTTTTACATTGGTGTGACAATATACAAATATTTATTGTTTGACATCATTCTCATATATATTGGCAAGGGTATGGATGTACAGATGGCTCTAGGGCAGAATCTGATGTTTATTCCCCTACATAATAATATTATTCCTATTTATAGATTGGCAAGGGTATGGATGTACAGATGGCTCTATGACAGAATCTAATGTTTATTCCCCTACATAATAATATTATTTCTATTTTTAGATTGGCAAGGATATGGATGTACAGATGGCTCAAGGGCAGAATCTGATGTTTATTCCCCGACATAATAATATTATTTCTATTTATAGATTGGCAAGGATATGGATGTACAGATGGCTCTAGGGCAGAATCTGATGTTTATTCCCCTACATAATAATATTATTTCTATTTATAGATTGGCAAGGATATGGATACAGGGCTCACCAAACCAGGCGAAGTGGGTGACTTCTTCGCCTTGGTTTCAATGAAATCGCCCAATTTCTGTCAAAAAGCGAAGTTTTAGTCGCCCTGTCAGTCTTTTCAAGTCCGTATTTTTTTCACCAATAATCATACTTTTTCTTCAATATTCACATAAAAGGAGCTCCCATGTTCTTGAAATGTGACCCATACAGGGTTTGATGTTCAATATTTTATTCCAAACTCGTTAATTGCATCCTTTTTAAGATCATAGTGCAGCACGTTCGTTTTTGTGAAAGGTAGGGGAACATGCGGTAGTGGGGAAAGAAGTATTAAAATTTGGATCAATTTTTGGAAGTCTCCCAGATTTTCCCTCACTTCGCCCTTAAGTCAAGAGAGAGAGAAGTCAAGTCGCCCTGTTTTTACTATGGGTGGTGAGCCCTGTGGATGTACAGATGGCTCTATGACAGAATCTAATGTTTATTCCCCTACATCATAATATTATTTCTATTTATAGATTGGCAAGGATATGGATGTACAGATGGTTCTAGGGCAGAATCTGATGGCACTCTTGTCACTACAATGCTATTGTTAACACTCAGTAATGCATTTTTCATCCCAGGAATTTTCTTTTCTATAAAGCGTAGAATGTTTGTGGAAGGACTTGTTTATGTATTTACAATGTTTTTTTCCACGGTGAGTATATTTATAGTAGTGTGATTAAAACAAGAAGGGACCAAAAAATATTAAATCTGATAATACTTTAAATTAAAGGCAATCAATATAAGTATATCTCTCTACTTTTCATAAAATTTAAGCAGAATTCCTGAAAACTTTGCATGCTTGCCTATTACTATGTAAAGATTCCTAATTTCTTACATAATTTTGATCAAACTATTTCTGAAGGAATTATTACCCCTTTTTCATTTCATGATAAAGTTTGTATTTCTTCCAAATTTGCCTACTTGTTTATTACCTTATGAAGACTTGTAGATCGTTACAGCAATTTGTGTACATCTACTTTTCATGTAGGTACTGAGCCCTCACCCCTCAGTCACTGTCCAGTGACTTTGAAATTAATACAGTTTCAAACTTTAAGAATGTTTTTTTTATTTTGATCGTAATACACCCTAAGTTATTCCCCATAGACTTGTCATTCCTGATTTACTGAATTAAAAAAAAAGCAAAATGACAAGTGAGTGACACAGGCTCCACCCACTGAGCCTCTAGTTCAGTTTTACCTTGCCTGTGATGTCAACATCAATTTTCTTTCATTTTGTATTTCAGTTTTACCATGCCTGTGACGTCAACAATGTCAAATACACATTTTGTATGATGGATTATGGAGTCCTTAGTTTCTGTGATTTCTATGGATCTATAATGTCATTCTGGGTGACATTATTAGCAATGTCAAGACTTAATGATAACGTGCGGTCGTTCTTCCACATGCTTGGTGCTCTATCATTGGCTCTTGGTGTAGAATACAACAAACATGGACTGTGGGTGTTTATAGCCCCGGCATTGACCGGAGTCGTTATTATGTCAATATCATGGGTTAGTATTTGAACCACTTGGCTAATTTAGACCAAACTTTGATGGCTCTAATTTGAAGCTGTAATTGACTTTAATGCAAGATGGATGTGATTGTTAAAAATTTAATATTCCTGTAAATGGCAAAAACCTTTTTCATTTTTAGACAAAATGGAGTGAAATGAAATTATTACTGGAAGTTTAGTAAAACATGTAAATATGATATTTTGTGCTTAGTTTATCTTATATTATTCTTGGTTTTATGACAAATGCATATTTAACACATGTACATGAACACACAAATCATCCATGGGACCTTAATCAAATTAAAACTGGATTCATGTACTTAAAAAGCATTCACTTAATTTGTTGTGTAGATCATCTTGGCTTATTGTAATACAGTGGTTAGGGTTATGTATTACAATACAGGGGTTAGGGTTATGTATTATAATACAGGGGTTAGGGTTATGTATTACAATACAGGGGTTAGGGTTATGTATTACAATACAGGGGTTAGGGTTATGTATTACAATACAGGAGTTAGGGTTATGTATTACAATACAGGGATTAGGGTTATGTATTACAATACAGGGGTTAGGGTTATGTATTACAATACAGGGGTTAGGGTTATGTAATACAATACAGGGGTTAGGGTTATGTATTACAATACAGGGGTTAGGGTTATGTATTATAATACAGGGGTTAGGGTTATGTAATACAATACAGGGGTTAGGGTTATGTATTACAATACAGGGGTTAGGGTTATGTATTACAATACAGGGGTTAGGGTTATGTATTACAATACAGGAGTTAGGGTTATGTTTTACAATACAGGGGTTAGGGTTATGTTTTACAATACAGGGGTTAGGGTTATGTATTACAATACAGGGGTTAGGGTTATGTATTACAATACAGGGGTTAGGGTTATGTATTACAATACAGGGGTTAGGGTTATGTATTACAATACAGGGGTTAGGGTTATGTAATACAATACAGGGGTTAGGGTTATGTATTACAATACAGGGGTTAGGGTTATGTAATACAATACAGGGGTTAGGGTTATGTATTACAATACAGGGGTTAGGGTTATGTTTTACAATACAGGGGTTAGGGTTATGTATTACAATACAGGGGTTAGGGTTATGTATTACAATACAGGGGTTAGGGTTATGTATTACAATACAGGGGTTAGGGTTATGTAATACAATACAGGGGTTAGGGTTATGTATTACAATACAGGGGTTAGGGTTATGTATTACAATACAGGGGTTAGGGTTATGTATTACAATACAGGGGTTAGGGTTATGTATTACAATACAGGGGTTAGGGTTATGTAATACAATACAGGGGTTAGGGTTATGTATTACAATACAGGGGTTAGGGTTATGTTTTACAATACAGGGGTTAGGGTTATGTATTACAAGACAGGGGTTAGGGTTATGTATTACAATACAGGAGTTAGGGTTATGTATTACAATACAGGGGTTAGGGTTATGTATTACAATACAGGGGTTAGGGTTATGTATTACAATACAGGGGTTAGGGTTATGTATTACAATACAGGGGTTAGGGTTATGTATTACAATACAGGGGTTAGGGTTATGTTTTACAATACAGGGGTTAGGGTTATGTATTACAATACAGGGGTTAGGGTTATGTATTACAATACAGGGGTTAGGGTTATGTATTACAATACAGGGGTTAGGGTTATGTTTTACAATACAGGGGTTATAGTGTTTAACTTGTTCTCGTCATGAATATGCATGTAATATTTGCCGCTGGACATTAACCAGCAGACAATCAATCGTTTTTCTGGTTGGTTTTTTTCAGAAATACATATTAAAAGTACTGACACAATTTAAGTCATCGTATTGTAATGTTTAAAGATTTTTAGATTACAGCAGTAATTTCTGGTACATGACGAAGTGTTATATTAATTATTTTATGTTACAGGTTGTGCAATGTCGTAAACGTAAAGAATGTTATCCATCAAAGTGGAGATATCTCAAGTTTATACTACCAGGCATCTTACTAGCAGGCACAGGATTAGTAATATTTGCCTTCCTAGAGACCGAGGATAATTATAAATATACACACAGTGCCTGGCATATTGTCATAGCATTGAGTATCGTCTTTCTGCTACCATCACGTAAAAAGTCAAAAGGTATCGATATCCAATCAGATACTCCTAATATATCAGGTGATGGCAATGTTCAGGTGGAACCTTATGTCTCGGGTGGTATTTTCCCCGCTGATACTTTAATAAATGACATCAGTTACACTGGTAGCTAATGATTAACAATGTATAATTAGAATTATTAACTATTGTTTGAATTTAGAGCTAATTCAAATGTGTTGAAATTTGTCATTTTGCTTATAAATGTTATCAATGCCTTTTATTGTCTTAGGCATGGACTGTATGTAAAAAATTACAAATATTACTGCGAAGTAGTTTCTAAGATAAAATAAAAGCTTATTATTGTTTTAATCTTTGTTTACTAAACTGTTCAAAGGATAAAAACATACATCACCAACAACTGTACTTTCATGATTTATATAATGTTAAATATAAATTTCTGTCCATCGTACTTGACTGAAGCACATTTAATATTTCAGTACAATCTGTTATAGTTATTAAATAACATGCTTTAGTAGATTTAATGATTTGTTGAATGTAAATATTGAGACTGTTTGAGTTAGCTCAGATTTTATATTTAACCTTCTGTGTCTTTTGTTACTAACCTTCTGTATCTTTCATTAGAGGGTTGAGATTTTATAAACCTTGTTTGTTTTTTTGTTTCTCAGCTTGAATTTTTATAGCCTTTTTCTTTTGTTGCACACATATTTTGTTTTGGTTATTGTGCATGCAAATTATTAAAACATTCAAACTTTGTAACATCCAATCTCTAACATACCATGTTTCTTGACAAGACCCAGTGCAATTTGTTTTTCAGGGGCAGTCCTGACCGTGATCGTATGGTAGTTGGAGTTACAACTACCTATGCAATAGGTGCCTATTACCACTGATGTTGTTAGTTCGAATCTCGATCAGGGCGAGGTGTACAACGTTATGTGATAAAGTTTGTCAGTGACTTGCGACAGGTTTACTCCATGTCTTCCGGTTTCATCCACCAATAAAACTGACCGCCACGATATAACTGAAATATTGTTGAAAGTGGCATTAAACACCATCTAACAAACATACAAACGATTTGTTTTTCAGGCTTTTTACTGCCATCACAAATCATTGTTTCATAGTTTATCAAAGGACCCATTCTGGAAAATGTTCTGAAACCACTGAAGCAAGCTTATTCCTCTACAAAAATTATGGGTTTTTTTCATTGATCAGAATTTAAAGGGTGCGGTCATTGCAGAAAAAAATAAACAGGAACCAATAGGAAAATGTTAAAATATCAATTTCTTCTCAGAAACTACAAGACTGTTGAACTCAATCTTCTCAGAAACTACAAGACTGTTGAACTCAATCTTCTCAGAAACTACAAGACTGTTGAACTCAATCTTCTCAGAAACTACAAGACTGTTGAACTCAATCTTCTCAGAAACTACAAGACTGTTGAACTCAATCTTCTCAGAAACTACAAGACTGTTGAACTCAAACTGTACATAAAGGACCATTGTACAATAAACAAATGCCACGATATAGCTGAAATATTGTTAAAGTTGGCATAAAACACCAATCAATCAATCAATATAATAAACAAATGCCACGATATAGCTGAAATATTGCTAAAGTTGGCATAAAACACCAATCAATCAATCAATATAATAAACAAATGCCACGATATGGCTGAAATATTGCTAAAGTTGGCATAAAACACCAATCAATCAATCAATATAATAAACAAATGCCACGATATGGCTGAAATATTGCTAAAGTTGGCATAAAACACCAATCAATCAATCAATATAATAAACAAATGCCACAATATAGCTGAAATATTGCTAAAGTTGACATAAAACCCCAATCAATCAATCAATATAATAAACAAATTATTTATAACCATGTGAATGATACAGGCTATGGTGAGATCCAAGTTTCTATTTTATAGATCTATTCCTTAATAGCCATTAATAACACATTCAGCCAGCTCATGTTGACTAATGTATCAACCATACTTTGTTTAACACATTCATTATGAAGTGTGTATGTCAGACAGTGTCATGTCAACTAATCTTACATTATTTGATACTGGTCAATACATTTATCATGATGTGACCATATTTTTACAGTTCATTGACTTAAATGTGTATCCACATGTAATGTTATAATTGTGGATTATTAATGTCAGTTCAGAAACAGATGTGTTCATGTGTCTACATTTATTCAGTATAAAAATATTGATTCCTTTGTGTTGATGTTACAAAGTTTGACTGTATTTTCTTTTAAAAAAAATGCTGTGATATAAAAATGTACTTGGCCCAATGAGTATGTTTAATTAATAAACATTGTTATGTTAAACCAGGCCCGTACTCAGGAGTTATCAAGAGGGGTTGATCAACTCACAATGTGACATGGTCTTACAGCCAGGTATCAAAGTCCAGACTTTAATAGTTATAATTCAACAAAAATCTGGCTTTCATTGGTCCTTCTTGGTTTTCAAAGGGGGGTGGGGGCAATATAGTATTGTGAACTTCCTTAATACAGATTTTAATACTTTTTTTATATATATAATTCAACCCCAGCTATAAATGGTATTGAGGGGGTATCATGTAGTTGTTTAGTTAGAGGGAGGTGGAGTCGTTTTAGATGTATGTGTTCTGAAGAAAAAAGTCCTCAAATTCAAAAGTCGCAGCATTTTTAATGAACATTTTTTTATTTTATAGTGTTTCTGTTTTGCATCAGTTTTGTATTAGTATTAACAAGGCATGATTTGCTTGTGACTTTTTTCAGTTGTTGCTTGTAATTTTAACAGTATATAAGTTTTTGCTTGTTATTTAACACCAGTATAGTAGATTTTGCATGTAATTTTACCAGTATAACAGATTATTATTTTAGCTGTAAATATAAAATATAACTCATTAGAACCACCTTTTTAAGCATATAGCTGAACACTGTTTTGTCAAAGGGAAGAATATTTTTTTCTCTGAATTAATCAAATATTGCATTTATTTGAGATGAACATAATTTATGATTAAAGCAGTAGTCTCCTCCTATAAAGCCTCCCTTTCTGTGGCAATATAAGAGGGGTGGCCTCTCTTCAGGTGAGCAATTAAATAGTATTTTACTATCATTGTGGATTTGACCTTATAAGAGGGGTTGACTTTGGTGGGAGGGGCCTTAAAAAGGAACAAAGCATGTATATACATTCATATCACATAATATTTAACACAACTATTGGACATCAATATCAGAAAATGCCAGTATAGATTCTGATGAAAATAAATAAAATGTACATATAACTAAAATTAAACTCATTTTCAGATGAAAAGCACCAAGAAATATTAGTAATAAGATATGACATATGTTTGTCTGTAGAATAGACCCTTTCACAGTGTGGTTTTGCATTCATCCGGGACATTTGCGAGTGGTATTAATACCCTTTCCCATAAAATGATGCCATAGAACAATTAAATGTGTTTATGATGTCTTGATTTTTCTGCGAAATCGTCATTTTTCCACTCACAAATGTCCCAGATGAATATAGGACCACAGTTATCATGAAAGGGCCTATTGCATTACAGACCATAGCTGAACTTACAAGACAACTAACTATACTGGTGCTTGACGTAACAACTATACCTGTGCTTGATATAGATGTGTGATCATTAACAAATGCTTTGTTGTTGTAATAGTCACTTTAAATTATTTCTTTTTTTTTTTCTTCTGTTTGTTGCCAATTTGTTTATTTGACATATGATACTATTGAAGGCATATTTACAAGTAAATAGTTCATTGTCGACTCATAACTTACAAAATAAGTCGCTATTAAATGATTCTTCAATACTATATGTCCCTTCATTTCTTTTTTAATTTTTATTATCAATTATTTGGTGGGTTTTTTTAAATGACCTATAGCTAGATATGCTTTGTCAAGCAATATGATTTATAATTCATTGGATAATTTCTTTCAAAAAATGTATATACACATAGTATACCGAATGTCTTAGTGTCTATTTCCACAAACTGAAGTCTCTCGCATTACTTTACTTAATCTCAAAATCAATAGTAATTTGCTAGAAGTAATTCAGAAATATTATTTAACCTAATTTCAAAGAATGATTAATATAAGATTAATCATGATGTCACATAGAAGATAAGTAGAACACAATTTCCAGAGTATTTCAGAATTTGTACTTCATTGCATAATCAAAAGAAATGTTGGAAGTTTTTACAAAATAAATTGGATATGAATGTATGTAAAAGCTACAAATTTTGTTTCAAGCAAATGTTTATGAAAGTTTGATGTACTTAAAAAATAAAGTGCTTTAGATAACAAATGAATAGTTAGAAACTCAATCATGGGAATGTAAATTTAGCATACACCTCAAACGATAAAAGTTTTGTATCACTTTTTGTGGCATTAAATAGTATATATATATTAGTCTTAATAAAGCATGTAGCACACATAGTTTGTTTTATTAACTCCTTCATCATCTTATTTACTAACCATTATATTGTATACTTGTATATTTTGTTTAAAATGCACACAACCAAAACCAGCATTTAGTTGTTGTCCCGCTACCCCTCATAAACTCAGTATCACCCAGTAGAGAGGAGTATAGAGGGCACAGTATCATGTATGGGTATACACGAAGCAAAAATGTTTCTGGTTCAGAGCGTATGCTATAACTTGGTAGTCTGTTGTCTCTTTACATTTTAATCTCTTCCACAGAAACCATTAGTCCATTTTGATCCAATTTTTTTTTTCAGGAATGGATAGTCAACAAAAATGTCAGCTTATTTTGTTATAATCTGGCATTCAATTTACATGAACATAATAGTTTGGTTTTTTTTGGGCTGAAATATGGAATCTTATCATAAATCGCTGGAAATTTTGTACATAAATTTTGACGAAACGGTCAATAGATTGTTAGCGACTTGTGACATGTTGGTGGTTTTCTCTGGGTATCTCCACCTTCACCAATAAAACTGACCTCCATGGTATTACTGATATGTTGTTGAAAGTGGCGTTAAGCACCTATGACTCGATTCTATTGGTGAAGACAAACATTAGATTGTATTAAGTACACTTTGTCAGTTCGAGAATTGATCTCACAAACCTTCTTGATGATAGACTTGATTCTATTGGTGAAGACAAACATTAGATTGTATTAAGTACACTTTGTCAGAGAATTGATCTCACAAACCTTCTTGATGATAGACTCGATTCTATTGGTGAAGACAAACATTAGATTGTATTAAGTACACTTTGTCAGAGAATTGATCTCACAAACCTTCTTGATGATAGACTCGATTCTATTGGTGAAGACAAACATTAGATTGTATTAAGTACACTTTGTCAGAGAATTGATCTCACAAACCTTCTTGATGATAGACATGATTCTATTGGTGAAGACAAACATTAGATTGTATTAAGTACACTTTGTCAGAGAATTGATCTCACAAACCTTCTTGATGATAGACATGATTCTATTGGTGAAGACAAACATTAGATTGTATTAAGTACACTTTGTCAGAGAATTGATCTCACAAACCTTCTTGATGATAGACTCGATTCTATTGGTGAAGACAAACATTAGATTGTATTAAGTACACTTTGTCAGAGAATTGATCTCACAAACCTTCTTGATGATAGACTCGATTCTATTGGTGAAGACAAACATTAGATTGTATTAAGTACACTTTGTCAGAGAATTGATCTCACAAACCTTCTTGATGATAGACTCGATTCTATTGGTGAAGACAAACATTAGATTGTATTAAGTACACTTTGTCAGAGAATTGATCTCACAAACCTTCTTGATGATAGACTTGATTCTATTGGTGAAGACAAACATTAGATTGTATTAAGTACACTTTGTCAGAGAATTGATCTCACAAACCTTCTTGATGATAGACTCGATTCTATTGGTGAAGACAAACATTAGATTGTATTAAGTACACTTTGTCAGAGAATTGATCTCACAAACCTTCTTGATGATAGACTCGATTCTATTGGTGAAGACAAACATTAGATTGTATTAAGTACACTTTGTCAGAGAATTGATCTCACAAACCTTCTTGATGATAGACTCGATTCTATTGGTGAAGACAAACATTAGATTGTATTAAGTACACTTTGTCAGAGAATTGATCTCACAAACCTTCTTGATGATAGACTCGATTCTATTGGTGAAGACAAACATTAGATTGTATTAAGTACACTTTGTCAGAGAATTGATCTCACAAACCTTCTTGATGATAGACATGATTCTATTGGTGAAGACAAACATTAGATTGTATTAAGTACACTTTGTCAGAGAATTGATCTCACAAACCTTCTTGATGATAGACTCGATTCTATTGGTGAAGACAAACATTAGATTGTATTAAGTACACTTTGTCAGAGAATTGATCTCACAAACCTTCTTGATGATAGACTCAATTCTATTGGTGAAGACAAACATTAGATTGTATTAAGTACACTTTGTCAGAGAATTGATCTCACAAACCTTCTTGATGATAGACTTGATTCTATTGGTGAAGACAAACATTAGATTGTATTAAGTACACTTTGTCAGAGAATTGATCTCACAAACCTTCTTGATGATAGACTCGATTCTATTGGTGGAGACAAACATTAGATTGTATTAAGTACACTTTGTCAGAGAATTGATCTCACAAACCTTCTTGATGATAGACTTGATTCTATTGGTGAAGACAAACATTAGATTGTATTAAGTACACTTTGTCAGAGAATTGATCTCACAAACCTTCTTGATGATAGACTCGATTCTATTGGTGAAGACAAACATTAGATTGTATTAAGTACACTTTGTCAGAGAATTGATCTCACAAACCTTCTTGATGATAGACTCGATTCTATTGGTGAAGACAAACATTAGATTGTATTAAGTACACTTTGTCAGAGAATTGATCTCACAAACCTTCTTGATGATAGACATGATTCTATTGGTGAAGACAAACATTAGATTGTATTAAGTACACTTTGTCAGAGAATTGATCTCACAAACCTTCTTGATGATAGACTCGATTCTATTGGTGAAGACAAACATTAGATTGTATTAAGTACACTTTGTCAGAGAATTGATCTCACAAACCTTCTTGATGATAGACTCGATTCTATTGGTGAAGACAAACATTAGATTGTATTAAGTACACTTTGTCAGAGAATTGATCTCACAAACCTTCTTGATGATAGACTCGATTCTATTGGTGAAGACAAACATTAGATTGTATTAAGTACACTTTGTCAGAGAATTGATCTCACAAACCTTCTTGATGATAGACATGATTCTATTGGTGAAGACAAACATTAGATTGTATTAAGTACACTTTGTCAGAGAATTGATCTCACAAACCTTCTTGATGATAGACTTGATTCTATTGGTGGAGACAAACATTAGATTGTATTAAGTACACTTTGTCAGAGAATTGATCTCACAAACCTTCTTGATGATAGACTCGATTCTATTGGTGAAGACAAACATTAGATTGTATTAAGTACACTTTGTCAGAGAATTGATCTCACAAACCTTCTTGATGATAGACTCGATTCTATTGGTGAAGACAAACATTAGATTGTATTAAGTACACTTTGTCAGAGAATTGATCTCACAAACCTTCTTGATGATAGACTTGATTCTATTGGTGAAGACAAACATTAGATTGTATTAAGTACACTTTGTCAGAGAATTGATCTCACAAACCTTCTTGATGATAGACTCGATTCTATTGGTGAAGACAAACATTAGATTGTATTAAGTACACTTTGTCAGAGAATTGATCTCACAAACCTTCTTGATGATAGACTCGATACTATTGGTGAAGACAAACATTAGATTGTATTAAGTACACTTTGTCAGAGAATTGATCTCACAAACCTTCTTGATGATAGACTTGATTCTATTGGTGAAGACAAACATTAGATTGTATTAAGTACACTTTGTCAGAGAATTGATCTCACAAACCTTCTTGATGATAGACTCGATTCTATTGGTGAAGACAAACATTAGATTGTATTAAGTACACTTTGTCAGAGAATTGATCTCACAAACCTTCTTGATGATAGACTCGATTCTATTGGTGAAGACAAACATTAGATTGTATTAAGTACACTTTGTCAGAGAATTGATCTCACAAACCTTCTTGATGATAGACATGATTCTATTGGTGAAGACAAACATTAGATTGTATTAAGTACACTTTGTCAGAGAATTGATCTCACAAACCTTCTTGATGATAGACTCGATTCTATTGGTGAAGACAAACATTAGATTGTATTAAGTACACTTTGTCAGAGAATTGATCTCACAAACCTTCTTGATGATAGACATGATTCTATTGGTGAAGACAAACATTAGATTGTATTAAGTACACTTTGTCAGAGAATTGATCTCACAAACCTTCTTGATGATAGACTCGATTCTATTGGTGAAGACAAACATTAGATTGTATTAAGTACACTTTGTCAGAGAATTGATCTCACAAACCTTCTTGATGATAGACTCGATTCTATTGGTGAAGACAAACATTAGATTGTATTAAGTACACTTTGTCAGAGAATTGATCTCACAAACCTTCTTGATGATAGACTTGATTCTATTGGCGAAGACAAACATTAGATTGTATTAAGTACACTTTGTCAGAGAATTGATCTCACAAACCTTCTTGATGATAGACTCGATTCTATTGGTGGAGACAAACATTAGATTGTATTAAGTACACTTTGTCAGAGAATTGATCTCACAAACCTTCTTGATGATAGACTTGATTCTATTGGTGAAGACAAACATTAGATTGTATTAAGTACACTTTGTCAGAGAATTGATCTCACAAACCTTCTTGATGATAGACTCGATTCTATTGGTGAAGACAAACATTAGATTGTATTAAGTACACTTTGTCAGAGAATTGATCTCACAAACCTTCTTGATGATAGACTCGATTCTATTGGTGAAGACAAACATTAGATTGTATTAAGTACACTTTGTCAGAGAATTGATCTCACAAACCTTCTTGATGATAGACATGATTCTATTGGTGAAGACAAACATTAGATTGTATTAAGTACACTTTGTCAGAGAATTGATCTCACAAACCTTCTTGATGATAGACTTGATTCTATTGGTGGAGACAAACATTAGATTGTATTAAGTACACTTTGTCAGAGAATTGATCTCACAAACCTTCTTGATGATAGACTCGATTCTATTGGTGAAGACAAACATTAGATTGTATTAAGTACACTTTGTCAGAGAATTGATCTCACAAACCTTCTTGATGATAGACTCGATTCTATTGGTGAAGACAAACATTAGATTGTATTAAGTACACTTTGTCAGAGAATTGATCTCACAAACCTTCTTGATGATAGACTTGATTCTATTGGTGAAGACAAACATTAGATTGTATTAAGTACACTTTGTCAGAGAATTGATCTCACAAACCTTCTTGATGATAGACTCGATTCTATTGGTGAAGACAAACATTAGATTGTATTAAGTACACTTTGTCAGAGAATTGATCTCACAAACCTTCTTGATGATAGACTCGATTCTATTGGTGAAGACAAACATTAGATTGTATTAAGTACACTTTGTCAGAGAATTGATCTCACAAACCTTCTTGATGATAGACTTGATTCTATTGGTGAAGACAAACATTAGATTGTATTAAGTACACTTTGTCAGAGAATTGATCTCACAAACCTTCTTGATGATAGACATGATTCTATTGGTGAAGACAAACATTAGATTGTATTAAGTACACTTTGTCAGAGAATTGATCTCACAAACCTTCTTGATGATAGACTCGATTCTATTGGTGAAGACAAACATTAGATTGTATTAAGTACACTTTGTCAGAGAATTGATCTCACAAACCTTCTTGATGATAGACATGATTCTATTGGTGAAGACAAACATTAGATTGTATTAAGTACACTTTGTCAGAGAATTGATCTCACAAACCTTCTTGATGATAGACTTGATTCTATTGGTGGAGACAAACATTAGATTGTATTAAGTACACTTTGTCAGAGAATTGATCTCACAAACCTTCTTGATGATAGACTCGATTCTATTGGTGAAGACAAACATTAGATTGTATTAAGTACACTTTGTCAGAGAATTGATCTCACAAACCTTCTTGATGATAGACTCGATTCTATTGGTGAAGACAAACATTAGATTGTATTAAGTACACTTTGTCAGAGAATTGATCTCACAAACCTTCTTGATGATAGACTTGATTCTATTGGTGAAGACAAACATTAGATTGTATTAAGTACACTTTGTCAGAGAATTGATCTCACAAACCTTCTTGATGATAGACTTGATTCTATTGGTGAAGACAAACATTAGATTGTATTAAGTACACTTTGTCAGAGAATTGATCTCACAAACCTTCTTGATGATAGACTCGATTCTATTGGTGAAGACAAACATTAGATTGTATTAAGTACACTTTGTCAGAGAATTGATCTCACAAACCTTCTTGATGATAGACATGATTCTATTGGTGAAGACAAACATTAGATTGTATTAAGTACACTTTGTCAGAGAATTGATCTCACAAACCTTCTTGATGATAGACTTGATTCTATTGGTGAAGACAAACATTAGATTGTATTAAGTACACTTTGTCAGAGAATTGATCTCACAAACCTTCTTGATGATAGACTTGATTCTATTGGTGAAGACAAACATTAGATTGTATTAAGTACACTTTGTCAGAGAATTGATCTCACAAACCTTCTTGATGATAGACTTGATTCTATTGGTGAAGACAAACATTAGATTGTATTAAGTACACTTTGTCAGAGAATTGATCTCACAAACCTTCTTGATGATAGACTTGATTCTATTGGTGAAGACAAACATTAGATTGTATTAAGTACACTTTGTCAGAGAATTGATCTCACAAACCTTCTTGATGATAGACTTGATTCTATTGGTGAAGACAAACATTAGATTGTATTAAGTACACTTTGTCAGAGAATTGATCTCACAAACCTTCTTGATGATAGACATGATTCTATTGGTGAAGACAAACATTAGATTGTATTAAGTACACTTTGTCAGAGAATTGATCTCACAAACCTTCTTGATGATAGACTTGATTCTATTGGTGAAGACAAACATTAGATTGTATTAAGTACACTTTGTCAGAGAATTGATCTCACAAACCTTCTTGATGATAGACATGATTCTATTGGTGAAGACAAACATTAGATTGTATTAAGTACACTTTGTCAGAGAATTGATCTCACAAACCTTCTTGATGATAGACTTGATTCTATTGGTGAAGACAAACATTAGATTGTATTAAGTACACTTTGTCAGAGAATTGATCTCACAAACCTTCTTGATGATAGACTTGATTCTATTGGTGAAGACAAACATTAGATTGTATTAAGTACACTTTGTCAGAGAATTGATCTCACAAACCTTCTTGATGATAGACTTGATTCTATTGGTGAAGACAAACATTAGATTGTATTAAGTACACTTTGTCAGAGAATTGATCTCACAAACCTTCTTGATGATAGACTTGATTCTATTGGTGAAGACAAACATTAGATTGTATTAAGTACACTTTGTCAGAGAATTGATCTCACAAACCTTCTTGATGATAGACTTGATTCTATTGGTGAAGACAAACATTAGATTGTATTAAGTACACTTTGTCAGAGAATTGATCTCACAAACCTTCTTGATGATAGACTTGATTCTATTGGTGAAGACAAACATTAGATTGTATTAAGTACACTTTGTCAGAGAATTGATCTCACAAACCTTCTTGATGATAGACATGATTCTATTGGTGAAGACAAACATTAGATTGTATTAAGTACACTTTGTCAGAGAATTGATCTCACAAACCTTCTTGATGATAGACTTGATTCTATTGGTGAAGACAAACATTAGATTGTATTAAGTACACTTTGTCAGAGAATTGATCTCACAAACCTTCTTGATGATAGACATGATTCTATTGGTGAAGACAAACATTAGATTGTATTAAGTACACTTTGTCAGAGAATTGATCTCACAAACCTTCTTGATGATAGACTCGATTCTATTGGTGAAGACAAACATTAGATTGTATTAAGTACACTTTGTCAGAGAATTGATCTCACAAACCTTCTTGATGATAGACTCGATTCTATTGGTGAAGACAAACATTAGATTGTATTAAGTACACTTTGTCAGAGAATTGATCTCACAAACCTTCTTGATGATAGACTCGATTCTATTGGTGAAGACAAACATTAGATTGTATTAAGTACACTTTGTCAGAGAATTGATCTCACAAACCTTCTTGATGATAGACTCGATTCTATTGGTGAAGACAAACATTAGATTGTATTAAGTACACTTTGTCAGAGAATTGATCTCACAAACCTTCTTGATGATAGACTCGATTCTATTGGTGAAGACAAACATTAGATTGTATTAAGTACACTTTGTCAGAGAATTGATCTCACAAACCTTCTTGATGATAGACTCGATTCTATTGGTGAAGACAAACATTAGATTGTATTAAGTACACTTTGTCAGAGAATTGATCTCACAAACCTTCTTGATGATAGACATGATTCTATTGGTGAAGACAAACATTAGATTGTATTAAGTACACTTTGTCAGAGAATTGATCTCACAAACCTTCTTGATGATAGACTCGATTCTATTGGTGAAGACAAACATTAGATTGTATTAAGTACACTTTGTCAGAGAATTGATCTCACAAACCTTCTTGATGATAGACATGATTCTATTGGTGAAGACAAACATTAGATTGTATTAAGTACACTTTGTCAGAGAATTGATCTCACAAACCTTCTTGATGATAGACTCGATTCTATTGGTGAAGACAAACATTAGATTGTATTAAGTACACTTTGTCAGAGAATTGATCTCACAAACCTTCTTGATGATAGACTCGATTCTATTGGTGAAGACAAACATTAGATTGTATTAAGTACACTTTGTCAGAGAATTGATCTCACAAACCTTCTTGATGATAGACTTGATTCTATTGGTGAAGACAAACATTAGATTGTATTAAGTACACTTTGTCAGAGAATTGATCTCACAAACCTTCTTGATGATAGACTCGATTCTATTGGTGGAAGACAAACATTAGATTGTATTAAGTACACTTTGTCAGAGAATTGATCTCACAAACCTTCTTGATGATAGACTTGATTCTATTGGTGAAGACAAACATTAGATTGTATTAAGTACACTTTGTCAGAGAATTGATCTCACAAACCTTCTTGATGATAGACTCGATTCTATTGGTGAAGACAAACATTAGATTGTATTAAGTACACTTTGTCAGAGAATTGATCTCACAAACCTTCTTGATGATAGACTCGATTCTATTGGGGAAGACAAACATTAGATTGTATTAAGTACACTTTGTCAGAGAATTGATCTCACAAACCTTCTTGATGATAGACATGATTCTATTGGTGAAGACAAACATTAGATTGTATTAAGTACACTTTGTCAGAGAATTGATCTCACAAACCTTCTTGATGATAGACTTGATTCTATTGGTGGAGACAAACATTAGATTGTATTAAGTACACTTTGTCAGAGAATTGATCTCACAAACCTTCTTGATGATAGACTCGATTCTATTGGTGAAGACAAACATTAGATTGTATTAAGTACACTTTGTCAGAGAATTGATCTCACAAACCTTCTTGATGATAGACTCGATTCTATTGGTGAAGACAAACATTAGATTGTATTAAGTACACTTTGTCAGAGAATTGATCTCACAAACCTTCTTGATGATAGACTTGATTCTATTGGTGAAGACAAACATTAGATTGTATTAAGTACACTTTGTCAGAGAATTGATCTCACAAACCTTCTTGATGATAGACTCGATTCTATTGGTGAAGACAAACATTAGATTGTATTAAGTACACTTTGTCAGAGAATTGATCTCACAAACCTTCTTGATGATAGACTCGATTCTATTGGTGAAGACAAACATTAGATTGTATTAAGTACACTTTGTCAGAGAATTGATCTCACAAACCTTCTTGATGATAGACTTGATTCTATTGGTGAAGACAAACATTAGATTGTATTAAGTACACTTTGTCAGAGAATTGATCTCACAAACCTTCTTGATGATAGACATGATTCTATTGGTGAAGACAAACATTAGATTGTATTAAGTACACTTTGTCAGAGAATTGATCTCACAAACCTTCTTGATGATAGACTCGATTCTATTGGTGAAGACAAACATTAGATTGTATTAAGTACACTTTGTCAGAGAATTGATCTCACAAACCTTCTTGATGATAGACATGATTCTATTGGTGAAGACAAACATTAGATTGTATTAAGTACACTTTGTCAGAGAATTGATCTCACAAACCTTCTTGATGATAGACTTGATTCTATTGGTGAAGACAAACATTAGATTGTATTAAGTACACTTTGTCAGAGAATTGATCTCACAAACCTTCTTGATGATAGACTCGATTCTATTGGTGAAGACAAACATTAGATTGTATTAAGTACACTTTGTCAGAGAATTGATCTCACAAACCTTCTTGATGATAGACTTGATTCTATTGGTGAAGACAAACATTAGATTGTATTAAGTACACTTTGTCAGAGAATTGATCTCACAAACCTTCTTGATGATAGACTTGATTCTATTGGTGAAGACAAACATTAGATTGTATTAAGTACACTTTGTCAGAGAATTGATCTCACAAACCTTCTTGATGATAGACTCGATTCTATTGGTGAAGACAAACATTAGATTGTATTAAGTACACTTTGTCAGAGAATTGATCTCACAAACCTTCTTGATGATAGACTTGATTCTATTGGTGAAGACAAACATTAGATTGTATTAAGTACACTTTGTCAGAGAATTGATCTCACAAACCTTCTTGATGATAGACATGATTCTATTGGTGAAGACAAACATTAGATTGTATTAAGTACACTTTGTCAGAGAATTGATCTCACAAACCTTCTTGATGATAGACTTGATTCTATTGGTGAAGACAAACATTAGATTGTATTAAGTACACTTTGTCAGAGAATTGATCTCACAAACCTTCTTGATGATAGACTTGATTCTATTGGTGAAGACAAACATTAGATTGTATTAAGTACACTTTGTCAGAGAATTGATCTCACAAACCTTCTTGATGATAGACTTGATTCTATTGGTGAAGACAAACATTAGATTGTATTAAGTACACTTTGTCAGAGAATTGATCTCACAAACCTTCTTGATGATAGACTTGATTCTATTGGTGAAGACAAACATTAGATTGTATTAAGTACACTTTGTCAGAGAATTGATCTCACAAACCTTCTTGATGATAGACATGATTCTATTGGTGAAGACAAACATTAGATTGTATTAAGTACACTTTGTCAGAGAATTGATCTCACAAACCTTCTTGATGATAGACTTGATTCTATTGGTGAAGACAAACATTAGATTGTATTAAGTACACTTTGTCAGAGAATTGATCTCACAAACCTTCTTGATGATAGACTTGATTCTATTGGTGAAGACAAACATTAGATTGTATTAAGTACACTTTGTCAGAGAATTGATCTCACAAACCTTCTTGATGATAGACTTGATTCTATTGGTGAAGACAAACATTAGATTGTATTAAGTACACTTTGTCAGAGAATTGATCTCACAAACCTTCTTGATGATAGACTTGATTCTATTGGTGAAGACAAACATTAGATTGTATTAAGTACACTTTGTCAGAGAATTGATCTCACAAACCTTCTTGATGATAGACTTGATTCTATTGGTGAAGACAAACATTAGATTGTATTAAGTACACTTTGTCAGAGAATTGATCTCACAAACCTTCTTGATGATAGACTTGATTCTATTGGTGAAGACAAACATTAGATTGTATTAAGTACACTTTGTCAGAGAATTGATCTCACAAACCTTCTTGATGATAGACTTGATTCTATTGGTGAAGACAAACATTAGATTGTATTAAGTACACTTTGTCAGAGAATTGATCTCACAAACCTTCTTGATGATAGACTTGATTCTATTGGTGAAGACAAACATTAGATTGTATTAAGTACACTTTGTCAGAGAATTGATCTCACAAACCTTCTTGATGATAGACATGATTCTATTGGTGAAGACAAACATTAGATTGTATTAAGTACACTTTGTCAGAGAATTGATCTCACAAACCTTCTTGATGATAGACTTGATTCTATTGGTGAAGACAAACATTAGATTGTATTAAGTACACTTTGTCAGAGAATTGATCTCACAAACCTTCTTGATGATAGACTTGATTCTATTGGTGAAGACAAACATTAGATTGTATTAAGTACACTTTGTCAGAGAATTGATCTCACAAACCTTCTTGATGATAGACTTGATTCTATTGGTGAAGACAAACATTAGATTGTATTAAGTACACTTTGTCAGAGAATTGATCTCACAAACCTTCTTGATGATAGACTTGATTCTATTGGTGAAGACAAACATTAGATTGTATTAAGTACACTTTGTCAGAGAATTGATCTCACAAACCTTCTTGATGATAGACTTGATTCTATTGGTGAAGACAAACATTAGATTGTATTAAGTACACTTTGTCAGAGAATTGATCTCACAAACCTTCTTGATGATAGACTTGATTCTATTGGTGAAGACAAACATTAGATTGTATTAAGTACACTTTGTCAGAGAATTGATCTCACAAACCTTCTTGATGATAGACTTGATTCTATTGGTGAAGACAAACATTAGATTGTATTAAGTACACTTTGTCAGAGAATTGATCTCACAAACCTTCTTGATGATAGACTTGATTCTATTGGTGAAGACAAACATTAGATTGTATTAAGTACACTTTGTCAGAGAATTGATCTCACAAACCTTCTTGATGATAGACTTGATTCTATTGGTGAAGACAAACATTAGATTGTATTAAGTACACTTTGTCAGAGAATTGATCTCACAAACCTTCTTGATGATAGACTTGATTCTATTGGTGAAGACAAACATTAGATTGTATTAAGTACACTTTGTCAGAGAATTGATCTCACAAACCTTCTTGATGATAGACTTGATTCTATTGGTGAAGACAAACATTAGATTGTATTAAGTACACTTTGTCAGAGAATTGATCTCACAAACCTTCTTGATGATAGACTTGATTCTATTGGTGAAGACAAACATTAGATTGTATTAAGTACACTTTGTCAGAGAATTGATCTCACAAACCTTCTTGATGATAGACTTGATTCTATTGGTGAAGACAAACATTAGATTGTATTAAGTACACTTTGTCAGAGAATTGATCTCACAAACCTTCTTGATGATAGACTTGATTCTATTGGTGAAGACAAACATTAGATTGTATTAAGTACACTTTGTCAGAGAATTGATCTCACAAACCTTCTTGATGATAGACTTGATTCTATTGGTGAAGACAAACATTAGATTGTATTAAGTACACTTTGTCAGAGAATTGATCTCACAAACCTTCTTGATGATAGACTTGATTCTATTGGTGAAGACAAACATTAGATTGTATTAAGTACACTTTGTCAGAGAATTGATCTCACAAACCTTCTTGATGATAGACTTGATTCTATTGGTGAAGACAAACATTAGATTGTATTAAGTACACTTTGTCAGAGAATTGATCTCACAAACCTTCTTGATGATAGACTTGATTCTATTGGTGAAGACAAACATTAGATTGTATTAAGTACACTTTGTCAGAGAATTGATCTCACAAACCTTCTTGATGATAGACTTGATTCTATTGGTGAAGACAAACATTAGATTGTATTAAGTACACTTTGTCAGAGAATTGATCTCACAAACCTTCTTGATGATAGACTTGATTCTATTGGTGAAGACAAACATTAGATTGTATTAAGTACACTTTGTCAGAGAATTGATCTCACAAACCTTCTTGATGATAGACTTGATTCTATTGGTGAAGACAAACATTAGATTGTATTAAGTACACTTTGTCAGAGAATTGATCTCACAAACCTTCTTGATGATAGACTTGATTCTATTGGTGAAGACAAACATTAGATTGTATTAAGTACACTTTGTCAGAGAATTGATCTCACAAACCTTCTTGATGATAGACTTGATTCTATTGGTGAAGACAAACATTAGATTGTATTAAGTACACTTTGTCAGAGAATTGATCTCACAAACCTTCTTGATGATAGACTTGATTCTATTGGTGAAGACAAACATTAGATTGTATTAAGTACACTTTGTCAGAGAATTGATCTCACAAACCTTCTTGATGATAGACTTGATTCTATTGGTGAAGACAAACATTAGATTGTATTAAGTACACTTTGTCAGAGAATTGATCTCACAAACCTTCTTGATGATAGACTTGATTCTATTGGTGAAGACAAACATTAGATTGTATTAAGTACACTTTGTCAGAGAATTGATCTCACAAACCTTCTTGATGATAGACTTGATTCTATTGGTGAAGACAAACATTAGATTGTATTAAGTACACTTTGTCAGAGAATTGATCTCACAAACCTTCTTGATGATAGACTTGATTCTATTGGTGAAGACAAACATTAGATTGTATTAAGTACACTTTGTCAGAGAATTGATCTCACAAACCTTCTTGATGATAGACTTGATTCTATTGGTGAAGACAAACATTAGATTGTATTAAGTACACTTTGTCAGAGAATTGATCTCACAAACCTTCTTGATGATAGACTTGATTCTATTGGTGAAGACAAACATTAGATTGTATTAAGTACACTTTGTCAGAGAATTGATCTCACTCTTGATGATAGACTTGATTCTATTGGTGAAGACAAACATTAGATTGTATTAAGTACACTTTGTCAGAGAATTGATCTCACTCTTGATGATAGACTTGATTCTATTGGTGAAGACAAACATTAGATTGTATTAAGTACACTTTGTCAGAGAATTGATCTCACTCTTGATGATAGACTTGATTCTATTGGTGAAGACAAACATTAGATTGTATTAAGTACACTTTGTCAGAGAATTGATCTCACTTCTTGATGATAGACTTGATTCTATTGGTGAAGACAAACATTAGATTGTATTAAGTACACTTTGTCAGAGAATTGATCTCACAAACCTTCTTGATGATAGACTTGATTCTATTGGTGAAGACAAACATTAGATTGTATTAAGTACACTTTGTCAGAGAATTGATCTCACAAACCTTCTTGATGATAGACTTGATTCTATTGGTGAAGACAAACATTAGATTGTATTAAGTACACTTTG